>CM053029.1:61603719-62203719 GCA_028564925.1 Lithobates sylvaticus
ATCCCTCAGAGTCAGCAGCAGCGGAGCGGAGACTCTTCCCTACAGTCGGTCGGTCGGAGACAGGACCGGAGCGCAGGGGCTGTGACTGAGGAGACCGGACGCCGCCATTGGAGGGACCGGAGCTGAGGACGGTACCCCAGGATTGGTGAGAGAGCTGAAAGGCTCATCCTGCATTGCTACACACACTTTCATGCCCATTGAACTGCCAAGGCACAATTTACCTCAGAGCAGCAATGTTACTTTCTGTGGATTACAAATATACCATTTAAAGCTACATGTGCACCACTTCTACAGTTCTATTGCTGGTGAAGAACCCTGTACTGATTCAAGGACTGAGCTCTATTGCTAGGGATCAGGCCTGGTCCGTTAGGTAGGCGCAGATAGATTTATTGCACCTCAGGGGTGCATAGCAGACGGTCGCACACTTGGCGCTCCGTTCCCCATTGCTAGTTTGATACATATATGTGTACATGTTAAAGTGCATATTGCAGGGACCTGCTAAAGTATTGTAAGTCAAATGTTTAAATGCATGTTACTATTTCTTTTCCTTACTGCCAAAGTAAAGCCAGTTATTCTTATCTCAGCAGTCTGCTTGTGAGTTCATACCCATTACACTTAGAGTATAAGTGATATTTATATGTGCATAGATACATACCCCTTTACTAACTGTGCCAGAGCGGGTAGAGCAAAATTGCCGGGGGTTGGTGGAGCTGTACTCAGGGACCCAAAACAAACCAACGGCCCTCTTAACTGGGGGTATCGCTACATAATAAAAAGATTTTTTTCTGCCTGGAAACTGGAGATTGTCCATAGCAACCAAAAAGTGTCCTTTTATGTCAAAAGTGGTTTTAGACCAGCTAGAAAACACAGATAATAAATTAGAATCACAATTTATCATCAAACACTAAATTTAATGACAGCGACTATTCTGCAACTGAGCAAATTTCAGTGTTTTTTATTTGATTACATTATTGAATCATTTTTATATATATTTTTATTTTATTATAATTCATGATTTTGTGTTTTAAACTTTATCATACCCGGGATGTCTACTAGACTCTGGTTCGGACAGATTTAAGTGAGTTATTCATAAGAATTGCATGCCTACAATATAAAAACGCCAAATTTCCATGCAAAATAATTGTACCGCTTTTAGCACAAAATTCCAGACAGAATCATACCGCCAGGGAGGCTACAGGGCCATTTTTTTTAAAAAAAAATTTTATTTTTTTTTATGACAAATTCTGTTTTTTTTTTTTTTTTTTAATTTTAGTGTAAATATGAGATCTTTTTGACCCCCATATCTCATATTTAAGAGGTCCTGTCAATAAATAATAATAATAAAAAAAAAAAAATGTAAACGCGCCCCGTCCTGCCGAGCTCACGCGCAGAAGCGAACGCATATGTGAGTAGCGCCCGCATATGAAAGCGGTGTTCAAACCACACGTGAGGTACCGCCACGATCGGTAGAGCGAGAGCAATAATTCTAGCCCTAGACCTCCTCTGTAACTCAAAACATGCAACATGTAGATTTTTTTTAAATGTCGCCTATTGAGATTTTTAAGGGTAAAAGTTTGTCGCCGTTCCACGAGCGGGTGCGAATTTGAAGCGTGACATGTTGGGTATCAATTTACTCGGCGTACTATTATCTTTCACAATATAAAAAAAAATTGGGCTAACTTTACTGTTGTCTTATTTTTTTTTAATTAAAAAAAGTGCGCTTGTAAGACCGCAGCGCAAATACGGTGTGACAGAAAGTATTGAAACGACCGCCATTTTATTCTCTAGGGTGTTAGAAAAAAAAAAGTATAATGTTTGGGGGTTCTAAGTAATTTTCTAGCAAAAAAAGATGTTTTTAACTTGTAAACAACACATCTAAAAAAAGAGGCTCGGTCCTTAAGTGGAGGTATCTACAATTTGGAAAGGAAGGATCTGGCTGCACCATTGTTATCAAGTGTGTGCGAGTCCGAGCAAGCCCTAATGTCAGCCTTGTCTAAATACAGGTCATCACCACCCTACAATCCTCACTGAGCGTCATTATTACCATCCCTTCATCTTATCTCCATCTCCCCCAGAACATTCCATCAATCAGACTGACTCCAGATGTGACTGCGGGGAGAACACATGAGAGAGATGGGTATTACCCCTAACCAGCTGTGCCGGTCCTATCACAGTGGCATGATATAATGATAGTACTAGTACCATCTAGTTGAAACATTTTGGTGAAAATCTCTAGTTTATATATCCTGCCTTTTTTCTCTGCCTGCATTTCCCATATATCATTACATAAATCAGGCTAAGTTTTTATTATTATTATATACGGTACTGACAGGACCTCTTAAATATGAGATCTGGGGTCAAAAAGATCTCATATTTACACTAAAATTAAAAAACAAAAAATAACGAATTTGTCATAAAAAAAAAATAAAAAAAATGAAAAAAAAAAAATGGCCCTTTGAGAGCTATGGGCGAAAGTGACGTTTTGGCGTTGCTTCCGCCCTGCAGTGTCATGGAGACGGGTGGGGGCCATCTTCCCCTCACTCGTCTCCATGCACAGCCACGGGAAGGATCCGATTGCCTCCGCCGCTGCCTAAGGCTTCGGTAAGCGGAGGGCACCGGATCGCGGCGCCCTCTCCCGCCGCCGATAAAAGTGATCTCGTGGCAAATCCACTGCAGAGACCACTTTTCTCTTGTACCGGACCGCCGGCTGAACACGGAGATACTGGGGTTGTGGCAGCTAGACATAACGATATTCATCCTCAAAGTAAGGACGTACATGGGCGTGCGGCGGTCGGGAAGTGGTTAAAACTTCTCCCAAAATAATTCTTATTTGGTGTCATGAACTGGTGGAAATCAATGGGGATGTCCAATTGTTGGGCAACATTTGTGTGACCGTGTGTATGCAAGACAAGTTTGAGCCAACACCCTTCGGACAAAATTTCAAGGTTTTGTTGTCGGAAAGTCTGATCGTGTGTACGGGGCTTTAAAACCTGTTAGAGTGTGCAAAAGACTTGAGACTGGAGCGGAGGTTCACCTTCCAGCAGGACAACGACCCTAAACACACAGCCAGAGCTACAATGGAATGGTTTAAATCAAAGCATATTCATGTGTTAGAATGGCCCAGTCAAAGTCCAGACCTAAATCCAATTGAGAATCTGTGGCAAGATCTGAAAATTGCTGTTCACAGACGCTCTCCATCCAATCTGACAGCTTGAGCTATTTTGCAAAGAAGAATGGGCAAACATGTCATGTCGAAAAAACGGCGTGGGGGTCCCCCCAAATCCATCTCAGACCCTTATCCGAGCACGCAGCCCGGCAGGCCAGGAAAGGGGTGGGGACGAGCGAGCGCCCCCCCTCCTGAGCCATACCAGGCCGCGTGCCCTCAACATGGGGGGGGGTGCCCTGGGGAAAGGGGGGCCATGCGGCCCCCCCACCCCAAAGCACCTTGTCCCCATGTTGATGAGGACAAGGGCCTCTTCCCGACAACCCTGGCCGTTGGTTGTCGGGGTCTGCGGGCGGGGGGCTTATCGGAATCCGGGAGCCCCCTTTAATAAGGGGGCCCCCCAGATCCCGGCCCCCCACCCTATGTGAATGAGTATGGGGGGGGGAAGAAGAAGAAGAAGATGATGATCCTCTGCTCGGTAAAAGAGCTAGGTAAATGGCGGAGGAGTCCGGCGAGAAGACCCTCGGAGCAGTGCAATAAAATATTTTTCAAAAAATTTTGTTTTTTTAATTACACTTTACACCTTAGGTGAATGGGTAGGGGTAAATCGTACCACATACTCATTCACATAGGGTGTTAAAGGGGGCTCCCGGATTCCGATAAACCCCTGCCCGCAGACCCCGACAACCAACGGCCAGGGTTGTCGGGAAGAGGCCCTTGTCCTCATCAACTAGGGGACAAGGAGCTTTGGGGTGGGGGGGCGCACGGCCCCCCTTTCCCCAGGGCACCCCCCATGTTGAGGGCATGCGGCCTGGTATGGCTTAGGAGGAGGGGGGCGCTCGCTCGTCCCCACCCCTTTCCTGGCCTGCCGGGCTGCGTGCTCGGATGAGGGTCTGAGATAGATTTGGGGGGGGGCCCCACGCCGTTTTTTCGGTGTGGGGATTCCCTTTAAATCCATGCCAGGTGACGTTCTAAATGAACGGACTGCTCCGTGTGTGGGCAAATCCGTTCATTTTCAAAAGTCCCGCGGACTTTTTCCCGCGGATTGTCCGCCGGAGAAGTCTGGGCGTGTGTGCGCAAGTCACACGCTCGGAAGTCCGGGCGTGTGTGGCCAAGTCCCCCCTAGGAAAGTCCGGCGGTTTGTCCGCTGGACTAGGTCCAGCGGACAAAGTCTGAACGTGTGTACGCGGCATTAGAAAGACTTGCAGCTGTAATTGCAGCGAAAGGAGGTTCTACAAAGTATTGACTCGGGGGGGCGCTATACAAATGTTCCCCACACTTTTCATATATTTATTTGTAAAAAAAAAATGAAAACCATTTATCATTTTCCTTCCACTTCACAATTAGGTGCCACTTTGTGTTGGTCTATCACATAAAATCCCAATAACATACATTTATGTTTTTGGTTGTAACATGAAAAAATGTGGAAAATTTTAAGGGGTTTGAATACTTTTTTAAGGCACTGTAGATAGATAGAAAGTAAGATAGAATATATAGGAGATAGATAGATAGATAGATAGATAGATAGATAGATAGATAGATAGATAGATAGATAGATAGATAGAATATATAGGAGATGGATGGATAGATATATAGATAGTAAGATATGATAGATAGATAGAAAGTAAGATAGAATATATAGGTGATGGATAGATAGATAGAAAGTAAGATAGAATATATAGGTGATGGATAGATAGATAGATAGATAGAAGGTAAGATAGAATAGATAGATAGATAGATAGATAGATAGATAGAAAGTAAGATAGAATATATAGGTGATGGATAGATAGATAGATAGAAAGTAAGATAGAATATATAGGTGATGGATAGATAGATAGATAGATAGATAGATAGAATATATAGGAGATGGATGGATAGATAGAAAGTAAGAAAGAATATATAGGTGATGGATAGATAGATAGATATAGGAGATGGATGGATAGATAGATAGATAGAAAGTAAGATAGAATATATAGATAGATAGAGAGTAAGATAGAATATATAGGAGATGGATGGATAGATAGATAGATAGAAAGTAAGATAGAATATATAGATAGATAGAGAGTAAGATAGAATATATAGGAGATGGATAGATAGATATATAGATAGTAAGATATGATAGATAGATAGTAAGATAGAATAGATAGATAGATATAATATATAGGAGATGGATGGTTATATAGATAGATAGATAGATAGATAGATAGATAGATAGATAGATAGATAGAAAGTAAGATAGAATATATAGGAGATGGATGGTTAGATAGATAGATAGATAGAAAGTAAGATAGAATATATAGGAGATGGATAGATAGATGGATAGATAGATAGAAAGTAAGATAGAATATATAGGTGATGGATAGATAGATAGATAGATAGATAGATAGATAGATAGATAGATAGATAGATAGATAGATAGATAGAATATATAGTAGATGGATAGATAGATAGAAAGTAAGATAGAATATATAGTAGATGGATAGATAGATAGAAAGTAAGATAGAATATATAGGTGATGGATAGATAGAAAGTAAGATAGAATATATAGGTGATGGATAGATAGATAGATAGATAGATAGAAAGTAAGATAGAATATATAGGAGATGGATAGATAGATAGATAGAAAGTAAGATAGAATATATAGGAGATGGATAGATAGATAGATAGAAAGTAAGATAGAATATATAGGAGATGGATAGATATTTCTGTATTTTCTTGTCCTACCTGTGACCTTACAGAATGTATAACATGTCCTCCCTGTGTAGTATGTGTCTGTGCTATGGAAGTATTGATGGATAATATTACATTTGGCTATGATGTAACACACAGGGATGGGGAAGGAGTGATCTATCTGTGCACAGAGCAATAAACTTGTCCGGATCCCAGTTCCTGCATTTGTCATTGTAAACTTTTGCATAGTGACCTGATCTACACACAGGGACATTGTTACCATCCAGGTGAGATGTGCTGAGCTTGTGTCACCAGAGAAAACCTTCATCCAACCTACTGGTTATCTATCCATCTATCTATCTATCTATTTTTGATCTGTAAATCTGTATCTAACAATTTTTTTTTTTGCTCTTCTCTCTTTATACATACACTATATTACCAAAAGTATTTCCATAAAGACATAGATGAGTGATTTTGGGGTGGAGGAACTTGACTGGCCTACACAGAGTCCTGACCTCAATCCGATAGAACACCTTTGGAATGAATAAGAGAAGAGACTGAGATTCAGGCCTTCCCGTCCAACATCAGAAAGACCTGACCTCACAAATGCACTGGTCAAGCATTCCCATAGACACTCTCCTAAACCTTGTGGACAGCCTTCCCAGAAGAGTTGAAGCTGTTATAGATGCAAAGGGTGGGCCAACTCAATATTGAACCCTACAGACTAAGACCGGGATGTCATTAAACGTTATGTGTGTGTAAAGGTAGGTGTCCCAATAGTTTTGTTTAGTTATAGTGTATGTGCTGATTTGTCTATCTTTTATCAGTTCTATCTATCTATACTTCATCAATCATGTCCATCTATCATTCAAATTTTCTATCTATCTATCTATCTATCTATCTATCTATCTATCTATCTATCTATCTATCTATCTATCTATCTATCTATCTATCATTTATATTTACTCAATCCTATCTATCTATCCACCTCTGTAGCCTGGTGGTACTCACATGTCTGGATGGTGTGGTGGGGTGTGACTTTATTCGGGAAGTTTTTGCACCTCCTGTCCTCAGTTGGTCCTCTTCATGGGATGTCCCTCATTGTTTGGCCTTTGTCCGTCCCTTGTCATGCAGCCCCTTTGTAGAGAAGGAAGGCCATGTCATAGATGTGTGTCTATCTGTGTCCGTCCATTCATGGACTCAGAAGTTTCTGAGTTTCTGCCTGTTCTCCGTGCTCCTCTGATGGTCTTTGTTCTCCTCATCTGTGTCCCATTTCCTCCTCCAGTCCTCTTCTTTCTCTAGTTTTCTGATCTCTCTCCCTCCCTCCCCTCTCTATCTCTATCCCTTCTCCACCCCGTCTCTGACTGTCTCTATCTCCTCTTCTTACTCCTCCTGGTCTGTCTATTCTTGCTCCATCTCTCTGCTTCTTCCCTCAGACCTCATTTCTCAGTCCTCTTTTCTCCCTGGAGCCCCCCCCCCCTCTCCGCCACCCCTCCTTTATGACTCTTTCTCCCTCTCTTCTTACTTCTCCATCTGTCCTCAGAATTCTTTCCTAACAAAAGTGCTATTTAGTGATCCCGCTGTTATTCACCATGAGAGAGGGGGGGAGGAGGGAGAAGTGAGCCTGGATGGAGAATCTCATCCCCTAGACACAGGAAACTTCATGACTTCTAATTCAACCTGAGAGAAAGAAAGAAAGAGAAAGAAAGAAAGAGAAAAAGAAAGAAAGAAAGAAAGAAAGAGAGCCAAAGAGAATGCAAAAGAGAGAGAGAATGAGAAAGAGAATTGGAAAGAGAGGGGGGGGGGAATGAGAAATTGGGAGTGAGAGAGCGAGAGAGAGAGAGAGAGAGCGAGAGAGAGAGAGAGAGAGAGAGAGAGAGAGAGAGAGAGAGAGAGAGAGAGAGAGAGAGAGAGAGAGAGAGAGAGAGAGAGAGAGAGAGAGAGAGAGCAAAATAGAACGCAAAAGAGAGAGAGAGAGAGTGAGAAAGAGAATTGGAAAGAGAGCGAGAGGGGGAATGAGAAATTGAGAGCGACAGAGCAAAAGAGAGAGGGAGAGGGAGAGAGAGAGAGAAATGGAGAGAGAGAAAGAGAGCAAAAGAGAGAGATAAAGAGAGAGAATGAGAAAGAGACAGGGAATCAGAAAGAGAGAGTGTGAGAAAGAGAGAGGGCAAAAGAGAGAAAAAAAATAAAAAAGAGCTAGAGAGATAGTAAGCAAGAGAATGAGAAAGAAACAGGGAATCAGAATGAGAGAGTGAGAGAGAGTGGGCAAAAGAGATAAATAAAGAGAGAGCGTGCGCAAGAGAGAGAGAGAGAGAAAGAAAGCAAGACAGAGAGATAAAGAGAGTGCACAAGAGAGATAGTAAGCAAGAGAATGAGAAAGAAACAGGGAATCAGAATGAGAGAGTGAAAGAAAGAGAAAGGGCAAAAGAGAAAAATAAAGAGCGCGCGCGAGAGAGAGAGAAAGCGAGAGATAGAGAGAGAGAGAGAGAGAGAGAGAGAGATAAAGAGAGAGAGTGCACAAGAGAGATAGTAAGCAAGAGAATGCGAAAGAGACAGGGAATCAGAAAGAGAGAGGGCAAAAGAGAAAAATAAAGAGCGTGCGCGAGAGAGAGAAAGCGAGAGATAGAGAGAGAGAAAGCGAGAGATAGAGAGAGAGAAAGAGAGAGAGTGCACAAGAGAGATAGTAAGCAAGTGAATGAGAAAGAGACAGGGAATCAGAATGAGAGAGTGGTAGAAAGAGAGCGGGCAAAAGAGAAAAATAAAGAGAGAGCGTGCGCAAGAGAGAGAGAGAAAAAGAGAAAGCAAGAGATAGAGAGAGAGAAAGCGAGAGATAGAGAGAGAGAAAGAGAGAGAGTGCACAAGAGAGATAGTAAGCAAGTGAATGAGAAAGAGACAGGGAATCAGAATGAGAGAGTGAGAGAAAGAGAGAGGGCAAAAGAGAAAAATAAAGAGAGAGCATGCGCGAGGGGGAGAGAGAAAGCGAGAGAGAGAGAGATAGAGAGAGATAAAGCGAGAGAGTGCACGAGAGAGATAGTAAGCAAGAGAATGAGAAAGAAACAGGGAATCAAAATGAGAGAGTGAGAGAAAGAGAGAGGGCAAAAGAGAAAAATAAAGAGCGCGCGCGCGCGAGAGAGAGAAAGCGAGAGAGAGAGAGAAAGCAATAGAGAGAGATACAGAGAGAGAGTGCACAAGAGAGATAGTAAGCAAGAGAATGAGAAAGAGACAGGGAATCAGAATGAGAGAGTGAGAGAAAGAGAGAGGGCAAAAGAGAAAAATAAAGAGCGTGCGCGCGAGAGAGAGAAAGCGAGAGATAGAGAGAGAGAGAGAGATAAAGAGAGAGAGTGCACAAGAGAGATAGTAAGCAAGAGAATGAGAAAGAGACAGGGAATCAGAAAGAGAGAGTGAAAGAAAGAGAGAGGGCAAAAGAGAAAAATAAAGAGCGCGTGCGAGAGAGAGAAAGCGAGAGATAGGGAGAGAAAAAGAAAGCAATAGAGAGAGATAAAGAGAGAGAGTGCACAAGAGAGATAGTAAGCAAGCGAATGAGAAAGAGACAGGGAATCAGAATGAGAGAGTGAGAGAAAGAGAGAGGGCCAAAGAGAAAAATAAAGAGAGAGCGTGCGCAAGAGAGAGAGAGAGAAAGCAAGAAAGAGAGATAGCGAGAGATAAAGAGAGAGAGTGCACAAGAGAGATAGTGTCACGTACCTGGTGGTGCGAGCCCGAGATTGCAGGGGGAGGCCTCCCTTGCGTCTCCCACTCCTGGTCCCCTGGTGTGGGAACAGGAGAGCCAGGAGTGAGGAGGAGCACGGGTGCCTGGCAGGATCAACAGACCGGTGGGAAGGAAACAGGTTAGCTGAGCAGGCAGGATCTCTGGGAAGCAGGCTCACAGGTAAACCGGATAGCAGAGCTGGCGGGATCACAGGAAGCAGGCTCACAGGTAAACTGGATAGCAGAGCTGGCAGGATCACAGGAAACAGGCTCACAGGTAAACCGGATAGCAGAGCTGGCAGGATCACAGGAATCAGGCTCACAGGTAAACTGGATAGCAGAGCTGGCAGGATCACAGGAAACAGGCTCACAGGTAAACTGGATAGCAGAGCTGGCAGGATCACAGGAAACAGGCTCACAGGTAAACTGGATGGCAGAGCTGGCAGGATCACAGGAAGCAAGCTCACAGGTAAACTGGATAGCAGAGCTGGCAGGATCACAGGAAACAGGCTCACAGGTAAACCGGATAGCAGAGCTGGCAGGATCACAGGAATCAGGCTCACAGGTAAACTGGATAGCAGAGCTGGCAGGATCACAGGAAACAGGCTCACAGGTAAACCGGATAGCAGAGCTGGCAGGATCACAGGAATCAGGCTCACAGGTAAACTGGATGGCAGAGCTGGCAGGATCACAGGAAACAGGCTCACAGGTAAACTGGATAGCAGAGCTGGCAGGATCACAGGAATCAGGCTCACAGGTAAGCTGGATAGCGGAGCTGACAGGAACTGGACAACGGCTTGGCAAGCAGGTTCACAGGTAAGCTTGGATAGCAGAGCTGACAGGAACTGGACAACGGCTTGGCAAGTAAGTTCACAGGTACACTTGGATAGCAGAGCTGACAGGAACTGAACAACGGCTTGGCAAGCAGGTTCACAGGTAAGCTTGGATAGCAGAGCTGACAGGAACTGGACAACGGCTTGGCAAGCAGGTTCACAGGTAAGCTGGGATAGCAGAGCTGACAGGAACTGGACAACGGCTTGGCAAGCAGGTTCACAGGTAAGCTGGGATAGCAGAGCTGACAGGAACTGAACACAGGAAACGGAACCACAGACTGGACTGGAACCAGCAGGTGAACAGGCTCGTTACAGAGGGTCAGACTGCAGACTGGACAAAGGCTAAACAAGGAACCAAAGTTCATCAAGAAGTCAGGTAATGAATCTGAACTAGAGCAAGGTACAATGGATCAGGCAGGAGGATGGTCACTGGAAGCCGGGGTCGGGTACAGGCAGAAAGCAGGATAGTCTTTATGGCAAGCCGGGTCAAAGGAACAGGTATAACAGGATCAGGTTTCTTTTACTACACCACAACGCTGTAGAGCAGACAGCAAAGACCGTCTGCTCAGGTCAGGCTTAAATAGGCCGGCTGGTGCTAACTAGGGCGCGCGCCCGTCTCCCTGTGCGCGGTTGTGCACGTGCCCGCGCCCGGGCGCGCATGCGCATGCGCAATGGAATCTGAGGGCCAGGACGGCCCGGGTTTAGATTTCTGGCAGGATCTTCATGACATTGCCCCCCTCCTAGGGGCAACCTCCGGGTGCCCCTCTGGGCAAATCTCTCAGGGTGAGCTCTTTTGAAGGCTTGAACTAGACTCTTAGCATGGATATTACACTCGGGCTCCCAGGAATTTTCTTCAGGACCATATCCCTTCCATTTGATCAAAAACTGGTTCTGATTTCTCCTTTTTCTAACATTTAGTATGGCCTCTACCTCATATTCTTCCTCGCCATCTACCAAGACTGGGTCCGGGGGTACCGTCCTTCTGTTGGAAAAGGGGTTGGAAGTGGAGGGCTTTAACAGGGAAACATGAAAGACTGGATGGACCTTGAGGGAATCAGGAAGTTCCAACTCATAGGCTACTTCATTAATCTTTCGTTTGACTGGAAAGGGACCTAAGAACTTAGGGCCCAGTTTCTTTGAGGGACAAGCCAATTTCAGATTCAAGGTGGAGAGCCACACTGTGTCACCCGGTGCCAGTACCAATTCTCCACGCCTCTTTCGGTCAAAGACTGTTTTGTTATGTTCCTGGGTCCGGGCCATGGTGTCCTGCAGGAGTTGGTTATTGGAAGCAAAGAAGTCAATCTTCTCCTGGACTGCGGGCACAGTACATTCAGGAAGGGAATTGGGCAGAAATGAAGGATGAAAGCCATAGTTGGCGAAAAAGGGTGTCTGTTGGGTGGCCGAGTGGATAGCATTGTTATATGCAAACTCGGCAACTGGTAACAGGGAGATCCAATCGTCTTGGGAGAAGGAAGAAAAGCATCGAAGATATTGTTCCAGGGTCTGATTGGTTCTTTCGGTCTGTCCATTGGTTTGAGGGTGATAAGCGGAAGAAAACGATAGCTCAATATTGAGGGCCTTGCAGAGTGATTTCCAAAACCGAGAGGTGAATTGTACCCCTCGGTCGGACACTATGTTGGCTGGTACCCCATGGAGTCTGATGACTTCTCGGATGAACACTTGTGCGGTTTCTGAGGCGGAAGGGGTACCCTTCATGGGAACAAAGTGTGCCATCTTTGACAGACGATCAACTATCACGAAGATCGTAGTGTGGTCCTCTGCTGGGGGCAGTTCCACAATGAAATCTATGGACAGCATTTTCCAGGGGCGATCTGGGACTGGTAATGGCTTGAGTAAGCCCCAGGCTTTGGTTCTGTGACTCTTGCTCCGAATACACACAGTGCATGTTTCCACAAATTTCCTGCAGTCTTCCCTTAGCTGAGGCCACCAGAAGGTACGTTGTACCAATTCAGTGGTCTTGGTGACACCAAAGTGTCCGGCAAGCTTGTGATCATGGCACAATTCCAGGACGGTTACCCGCAGACCCTCGGGAATGAAAATCTTATCCCCATGCCACAATAGCCCATCCTTGGCCTGCAACCCAGGACCGGGAGTGGGTATGAGGCCACTGGAGGCACGCCTGAGCTGGGACAGTAGGTCTTTCTGTAACAGGAGAAAGTTTCCAGGGGCAAGGATAGTGTCTGGAGGGGAACCATCCTGGGATTTGTGATACATACGAGACAGAGCGTCCGGCTTCGCGTTTTTGGAACCCGGACGATATGTCACGTGAAAAGTAAAACGAGAGAAAAAATAAGGCCCAACGGGCCTGTCTAGGTTTTAACCTCTTGGCAGTCTTCAGGTACTCTAGATTCTTGTGATCTGTGAAGATCAGGATTGGGTGAGTAGCCCCTTCTAGCAGGTAACGCCATTCCTCGAGGGCGGTCTTTATGGCCAGTAATTCCCGATCCCTCACATCGTAGTTCTTCTCGGCTGGGGACAGTTTCCGTGAGAAGAATGCCACGGGGTGTAGCAGGGCTTTGATGCCCTGTCTCTGGGACAGAATGGCCCCTACAGCTATCTCTGAGGCATCCACTTCGAGGACAAAGGGCAGAGAAGGATCTGGATGCTTCAGGATAGGGGCTGAGGTAAAGAGCCCCTTGAGGGCCTCGAAGGCCCCTTGGGCCTCAGGGGACCAATGAAAACGGGTACCTTGTTTGGTGAGTTGAGTAATGGGTGCCACTATGGCCGAGAATCCCTTGATGAATTTGCGATAAAAATTGGCAAAGCCAATGAATCGCTGGATCCCCTTTTTATCTGCGGGAACTGGCCAGTCCAGGATGGCTGAGATTTTCTGGGGGTCCATCCGGATGCCTCTACTGGAGATGATCAAACCTAGGAAGGGTATGCTTTCTACCTCAAAGAGACATTTTTCTGCCTTGGCATAGAGGCCATGTTGCCGGAGACGACCCAACACACTTTTAACATGTCCACGATGCAGCTCTAGGGAGGAAGAGAAAATTAGTATGTCATCAAGATAAACAACAGCAAAAACATCAAGGAAGTCCCGAAGTACATTATTTATAAAGGCCTGGAAGGTAGCGGGGGCGTTACAGAGTCCAAACGGCATCACCAGGTACTCGAAGTGCCCAAATCGAGACCGAAATGCCGTCTTCCATTCGTCCCCATCCTTTATACGTATCAAATTGTATGCCCCTCTGAGGTCCAGTTTAGAAAAGATGGAGGCCGTGCCAAGCCTCTGAAACAGTTCAGGTACCAGGGGAAGCGGGTAGCGATTTTTGACTGTGACCTCGTTTAGGGCACGGTAGTCCACACAGGGTCTGAGAGAATGGTCCTTCTTTTCTACAAAAAATATTCCAGCACCTGCAGGAGACGTAGATGGGCGGATAAACCCTTTTTTCAGGTTATCATCAATATAGTCCTTTAATTTTCCCTGCTCCACCTCTGTTAACGGGAAAACCCTACCGAAGGGAATCTTGGCCCCGGGAAGGAGTTCAATGGGACAGTCATATGGCCTATGTGGTGGCAGCACATCTGCCCTTTGTTTACTAAACACATCCAGGTATGCATGGTAGACTTCAGGGATGGACTGACGTAGACCTGCCTCGTTTTCGAGGCAGAGCAGAGCAGAGGGTCCTGCGGGGGCCAAGGAGCCGCAGGACCTTTGGCAGTAGGGAGAAGAAAAGGCCACCTCTCCTGTGGACCAGTTGATGACCGGGTTGTGTGCTTGCAGCCAGGGGATTCCTAGAATGACTGGAAACAAGGGAGAAGAAATTATGTCCAAACATAACAGTTCTTGATGTGACTCTGAGATTACTGTGTGCAATGGGGCAGTCTCCTGAGTCACTGGGCCAGATTTGATGGTGGACCCATCCGCCAGGTGGACAGACAGGCCTTGTTTTCTCAGACGGAGAGGAATTCGATGCCGGACAGCAAAAGCAGAGTCCATAAAGCAACTGCAGGCACCAGAGTCAATGATAGCTGTGGTTTGTAGGGTCCTTCCTGAGAACTGGAAGGAAACAGAAAGGGCAAGATGAGATGAAACCCCGGTCACAGGATCCACATAACTGGAGAGAATAGTGGGGAACTTACGGAGTTTAGCCGGGCAATTCCGAACATAATGACCAGGCTCTCCACAATACAGGCACAGATTGTTGCTGCGGCGTCTCTGACGTTCAGCTGGGGTGAGAGAAGGCCGCAGGAGTCCAAGTTGCATGGGTTCGGATGCTGAAGAGGCATGAGTAGGTTTAACGGGGGGAGCAGTGCGGAAGTGACTAGGACCCCTGGGGAGCATCCAGGTAGGTCTTGGGGACCCCAAGGTTCGTTCGGCCCTACGCTCCCGTAGGCGCCGGTCAATTTGGATGCTTAGGTCTATGAGGGAATTCAGGGTCTGGGGTACCCCCACTCTGGCGAGCTCGTCCTTGAGTGCGTCTGAGAGGCCCATGCGGAATTGATGACGGAGGGCAGCATCGTTCCAGTCGGTGTCGGCACCCCAACGCCTGAACTCAGCCACATAGTCCTCTGCTGGTCTTCGACCCTGTTGGAGAGAACGTAAGGCGGCCTCCGCAGTGGTTGAGAGTTGGGGGTCCTCATAAAGCTGCGCCATGGCATCAAAAAAGGTGGAGAGACTGGTCAATGCTGCATCCTTTTGTTCCACGAGACGGTGGGCCCAGATTTGGGGATCCCCAGTCAGTAGGGCTACCACAAAACCCACCTTGGTGGTCTCTAAAGAGAAGGTCCTAGGTTGCAGGGCAAAATGGAGTTCACAGGAGTTACGGAAAGTTCTGAAGCTACCACGGGCACCCGTAAATTTCTCTGGAGTAGGTACCTTGGGCTCAGGTGGTAGCATCACTATAGTCTGGGTAGGTGCAGGCCCCGTTGGGGGTATTGCTGGGTGAGGAGTTCCTTGGGTAGTGGATGGACCAGACAGGGCCAGTACCCGTTCCTCCAGCCGGGTATAACCCTGCTGGAGGTTCTTCACCGCTTCGGTCAGACCTGTCAGGTGTTGGCATAGCCCCTCCATGGCGGGGGCTCCCTGCTCGGGCTCAGACATGGCTGTCTGCTACTGTCACGTACCTGGTGGTGCGAGCCCGAGATTGCAGGGGGAGGCCTCCCTTGCGTCTCCCACTCCTGGTCCCCTGGTGTGGGAACAGGAGAGCCAGGAGTGAGGAGGAGCACGGGTGCCTGGCAGGATCAACAGACCGGTGGGAAGGAAACAGGTTAGCTGAGCAGGCAGGATCTCTGGGAAGCAGGCTCACAGGTAAACCGGATAGCAGAGCTGGCGGGATCACAGGAAGCAGGCTCACAGGTAAACTGGATAGCAGAGCTGGCAGGATCACAGGAAACAGGCTCACAGGTAAACCGGATAGCAGAGCTGGCAGGATCACAGGAATCAGGCTCACAGGTAAACTGGATAGCAGAGCTGGCAGGATCACAGGAAACAGGCTCACAGGTAAACTGGATAGCAGAGCTGGCAGGATCACAGGAAACAGGCTCACAGGTAAACCGGATAGCAGAGCTGGCAGGATCACAGGAATCAGGCTCACAGGTAAACTGGATGGCAGAGCTGGCAGGATCACAGGAAGCAAGCTCACAGGTAAACTGGATAGCAGAGCTGGCAGGATCACAGGAAACAGGCTCACAGGTAAACCGGATAGCAGAGCTGGCAGGATCACAGGAATCAGGCTCACAGGTAAACTGGATGGCAGAGCTGGCAGGATCACAGGAAGCAAGCTCACAGGTAAACTGGATAGCAGAGCTGGCAGGATCACAGGAAACAGGCTCACAGGTAAACTGGATAGCAGAGCTGGCAGGATCACAGGAAACAGGCTCACAGGTAAACTGGATAGCAGAGCTGGCAGGATCACAGGAATCAGGCTCACAGGTAAGCTGGATAGCGGAGCTGACAGGAACTGGACAACGGCTTGGCAAGCAGGTTCACAGGTAAGCTTGGATAGCAGAGCTGACAGGAACTGGACAACGGCTTGGCAAGTAAGTTCACAGGTACACTTGGATAGCAGAGCTGACAGGAACTGAACAACGGCTTGGCAAGCAGGTTCACAGGTAAGCTTGGATAGCAGAGCTGACAGGAACTGGACAACGGCTTGGCAAGCAGGTTCACAGGTAAGCTGGGATAGCAGAGCTGACAGGAACTGGACAACGGCTTGGCAAGCAGGTTCACAGGTAAGCTGGGATAGCAGAGCTGACAGGAACTGAACACAGGAAACGGAACCACAGACTGGACTGGAACCAGCAGGTGAACAGGCTCGTTACAGAGGGTCAGACTGCAGACTGGACAAAGGCTAAACAAGGAACCAAAGTTCATCAAGAAGTCAGGTAATGAATCTGAACTAGAGCAAGGTACAATGGATCAGGCAGGAGGATGATCACTGGAAGCCGGGGTCGGGTACAGGCAGAAAGCAGGATAGTCTTTATGGCAAGCCGGGTCAAAGGAACAGGTATAACAGGATCAGGTTTCTTTTACTACACCACAACGCTGTAGAGCAGACAGCAAAGACCGTCTGCTCAGGTCAGGCTTAAATAGGCCGGCTGGTGCTAACTAGGGCGCGCGCCCGTCTCCCTGTGCGCGGTTGTGCACGTGCCCGCGCCCGGGCGCGCATGCGCATGCGCAATGGAATCTGAGGGCCAGGACGGCCCGGGTTTAGATTTCTGGCAGGATCTTCATGACAGATAGTAAGCAAGAGAATGAGAAAGAAACAGGGAATCAGAATGAGAGAGTGAGAGAAAGAGAGAGGGCCAAAGAGAAAAATAAAGAGCGTGCGCGAGAGAGAGAGAGAAAGCGAGAGATAGAGAGAGAGAAAGAGAAAGCAATAGAGAGAGATAAAGAGAGAGAGTGCACAAAAGAGATAGTAAGCAAGAGAATGAGAAAGAGACAGGGAATCAGAATGAGAGAGTGAGAGAAAGAGAGAGGGCAAAAGAGAAAAATAAAGAGAAAGAGAGAGTGCGAGAGAGAGCAAAAGAGGGAGAATGAGAAAGAGAGAGAAAAATGGAAAGCGAGAGAGAAAGCAAAAGAGGGAGTGCAAGAGAGCGTGTGAGAAAGAGGGAATGAGTAAGTGAGAGAGGGAGCACAAGAGAGAGAGAATGAGAAAGAGAGAGAGAGAGAGAGCAAGAGAGAGCACTCCTAACCCCCCTCTGCTTGAGACCTGTAGACATTCAACTCACAAATCCTCATCTGCCCGAAACCTGTAAACTTCTAGCTCCTAACCTCTTTCTTGCCTGAGACCTGTAGACATTGGGCTCCTACCAATTCTCCTGCCTTGGACTTGTAGACATTTAGCTCCTAGCCCCTCTCCTGCCAAAGACCTGTAGACATTCAGCGCCTAACCCCTTTCAGCTTGAGACCTGTGGAAATCCAGAACCTTACCCCTCTCCAGCCTGAGATTTGTGGATATCCAGCTTCTACCTGTTCTCCAGCCTGGGACCTGTAGACATTCATTTCCTAACCTCTCTCTTACCTGATATCATTCTGTAGACGTCCAATCCCTGACCCACCTAATACCTGTAGAAATCTTGCTACTAAACTCTCTCCTGCCTGAGAACTGTAGACTCGGAGGCACAGTGGTGTAGTGGTTAGCACTCTCACCTAGCAGTAAGAAGGGTCGCTGGTTCGAATCCCAACCACGACACTACCTGCTTGGAGTTTGCATGTTCTCCCTGTGCCTGCATGGGTTTACTCTGGTTTCCTCCCACAATCCAAAGACATGCAAGGAGGTTAATTGGCTTCTGTCCAAAAATTGGCCCTAGTATATGAATGGGGACCTTGGATTGTGGGCTCCTTGAGGGTAGGGACCGATGTGAGTGTGCAATGTACAGGGATAGGGACAATTGTAGACACTCACTCAGGTTGAACTGGATGGACTGGTATCTTTATTTAACCGTACTAACTATGAAACTATGAAACTTTCAGCTCTTACCCCCTCTCCTGTCTAAGATCTGTAGACATCAAGACCTGTGGACATTTACATCCTATCCCATTCCTGCCCGAAACTTTTAGACATTCAGTTCCTTACACCTCTCTTGCCTGAGGTCTGTAGTTATCAGCTCCTATCCACTCTCCAGACTGAGACTTGTAGACAATGAACTCCGAACCCCCTTCCTGCCTGAGACCTATAGACATCTAGCTCCGAACTGCTCTTCTGCCTGAGATTTGTAGACAACCAACTCCTAATTATTCACCTCCATGAGACCTGTAGACACCCAGTTTCTGACCCCTCCCTTTCCTGAGATCTGTAGGCATTAAGCTCCTAACCCCTTTCCTAACTGAGGCCCATAGACATTTACAGTATCTCACAAAAGTGAGTACACCCTCACATTTTTGTAAATATTTTATTATATATTTTCATGCAACAACACTGAAGAAATGACACTTTGTTACAATGTAAAGTAGTGAGTGTACAGCTTGTATAACAGTGTACATTTGCTGTCCCCTCAAAATAACACAGCCATTAATATCTAAACCGCTGGCAACAAAAGTGAGTACACCCCTGAGTAAAAATGTCCAAATTGAGCCCAAAGTGTCAATATTTTGTGTGGCCACTATTATTTTTTTACAGCACTTACTTAACCCTCTTGGGCATGGAGTTCACCAGAGCTTCACAGGTTGCCACTGGAGTCCTCGTCCACTCCTCCATGATGACATCATGGAGCTGGTGGATGTTAGAGACCTTGTGGTCCTCCCCCTTCTGTTTGGAGGATGCCCCACAGATGCTCAATAGGGTTTAGGTCTGGAGACATGCTTGGCCAGTCCATCGCCTTTACCCTCAGCTTCTTTAGGCAGTGGTCATCTTGGAGGTGTGTTTGGGGTCATTATCATGTTGGAATACTGCCCTGAGGCCCAGTCTCTGAAAGGGAGGGGATCATGCTCTGCTTCACTATGTTACAGTACATGTTGGCATTCATGGTTCCCTCAATGAACTGTAGCTCCCCAGTGCCGGTAGCACTCATGCAGCCCCAGACCATGACACTCCCACCACCATGCATGACTGTAGGCAAGACACACTTGTCTTTGTACTCCTCACCTGGTTGCCACCACACACATTTGACACCATTAAAACCAAATAAGATTATCTTGGTCTCATCAGACCACAGGACATGGTTCCAGTAATCCTTGTCCTTAGTCTGCTTGTCTTCAGCAAACTGTTTGCTTTCTTGTGCATCATCTTTAGAAGAGGCTTCCTTCTGGGACGACATCCATGCAGACAAATTTGATGCAGTGTGCAGTGTATGGTCTGAGCACTGACAGGCTGACCCCCCACCCCTTCAACCTCTGCAGCGATGCTGGCAGCACTCACATGTCTATTTCACAAAGACAATCTCTGTATATAACGCTGAGCATGTGCACTCAACTTCTTTGGTCGACCATGACGAGGCCTGTTCTGAGCGGAACCTGTCCTGTTAAACCGCTGCATTGTCTTGGTCACCATGCTGCAGCTCAGTTTCAGGGTCTTGGCAATCTTCTTATAGCCTAGGCCATCTTTATATAGAGCAACAATTCTTTTTTCAGATCCTCAGAGAGTTCTTTGCCATGAGGTGCCATGTTGAACTTCCAGTGACCAGTATGAGAGAGTGAGAGTGATAACACCACATTTAACACACCTTAGACCTTGTAACACTAACGAGTCACATGACACCGGGAGGGAAAATGGCTAATTGGGCCCAATTTGGACACTTTCACTTAGCGGTGTACTCACTTTTGTTGCCAGCGGGTTAGACATTAATGGATGTGTATTGAGTTATTTTTAGGGGACAGCAAATTGACACTGTTATACAAGCTGTACACTCACTAATTTACATTGTAGCAAAGTGTAATTTCTTCAGTGTTGTCACATGAAAAGATATAATATATTTACAAAAATGTGAGGGGTGTAGTAACCTTTGTGAGATACTGTAGTTCCTAACCCTTCTTACCCAAGGTCTGTTGACATCCAGCTCCTAATCCCTTTCCAACCCGAAACAAGTAGACATCTAGCTCCTATTCCCTCTCCTGCCTGAGACCTATAGACATTGAGCTCCTAACCCCTTTCCTACCTGAGACCTGTAGGCATCTAGCTCCTAACTCCTCTTCTGCCTAAGATGTAGACATCCAGCTCCCAATTTTACACCTCCCTGAGACCTAGACATCCAGTTCCTAACCCCTCATTTGCCTAAGACCTTTAGATATCCAGCTCCTTTCCTACCTGTGACATGTAGACATCTAGTTCCTAACCCCTATTGCACAAGAGCCAGCTCCCAACCCTTCTGGTGCTTGAGTCCTAACTCCTAACCACCAGTGTTGGTCATCTTACTTTAAAAAAGTAATTTGTTAAGTTACAAATTAATTCTCCCAAAAAGTAATTGCGTTAGTAACTCAGTTACTACATTGGAAAAGTAATTAGTTACGCAGCAAAGTAACTGACTTTTTTTTTAATATTGTATACGTGTAACTAAGGGGCGGTTCTAGTATTACTGTAAGCAAGGGGCGCATTTATTATTATTGTTATATATCATGTAACCAAGGGACTGCTCTATTATTACTCTAACCAAGGGGCAGATCTGTTGTAGCATGTAAGCAAGTGGCGGGTCTATTATTATTATATCGTGTAAGGGGCGGATGGCTACAGAAGGAGGAGAATGTTAAATTAATGGGGAGAGCTCGATTATATAACAATAATAATAATAAATGTGCCCCTTGGTAACAGTAATACTAGACCCGCCCCTTAGTTACACGATAGACGCCCCTTGCAGAGTAGCACGAGCATCGGGAGCGTGCGGCATCGCCTCGTACAATTACGCGGTGTAGAGTTCACTCAGAGCTGTTTAGGTTCGGAAATTTTCGGAAGCTCTGTAGTTCTTCGTACTGTGCAAGCGCTGCGCCTGCGCAGTACAGGGGGTCCTTATCCGGCGGGGGAACTTTTTCGGCAGGACACCGGAATTACACTACTGCCATCTAGTGGCGGTAGATGTAATTGCAGTAACGCCGCCCAAGTAATGGGAACTGCGTTACCATGAGGGGAAAAGTAATCAGTTAGATTACTCGTTACCCTCTAAAGTAACTGCGTTAAGTAACTCCGTTTATTTTAACTCAGTTACTTACATCACTGATAACCACTATCCTGCCTGGCAGAGATGTAACTAACACCGCTAAAGTAAACAGCGTTACTTCAGAGGGTAACGAGTAATCTAACTGATTACTCGTCCCCTCGCGGTAACGCCGTTCCCATTACTGGGGCGGCGTTACCGCAATTACACGCCGCGATCCGCGGAGCCGTCCGCGGCTTCGGCCTAGCTCCGGAGCGGCGGCCATCTTGGTGCACCCGTCGGCCGTTTACAATGTGATTGCTCCGTCAAATGACGGAGCGATCACTTGTAAACAAACCGGGGTCAAGATGACGCTGGTCTCCCCTCTGTGTACAGATCTGTACCGTGGAGGGGAGAGATCGGATGGCAGCAGCCATCCCTCCATACCCTGCCACTACTCTGCAATACCCAGCCAATACCTTGCCAATACCTTGCCAATACTCTCTAACACCCTGCCAATACTCTGCAATACCCAGCCAATACTCTGCAATACTCTGCAACACCCTGTAATACCCTGCCAATACCCAGCCAGTACCCTGCCAGTACTCTGCCAATACTCTGCAATACCCTGCCAATACTCTGCAATACCCCGTAATACCCAGCCATACTCTGCAACACCCTGCCAATACTCTGCAACACCCTGCCTATACTCTGCCAATACTCTGCAATACCTTGCCAATACTCTGCAATACCCTGCCAATACTCTGCAATACCCCGTAATACCCAGCCATACTCTGCAATACTCGGTAATACCCAGCCATACTCAGTAATACCCAGCCATACTCTGCAATACCCAGCCATACTCTGCAATACCCAGCCAATACTCTGCAACACCTTGCCAATACTCTGCAACACCCAGCCATACTCTGCCATACTCTGCCATACTCTGCAATACACGGTAATACCCAGCCATACTCGGTGATACCCAGCTGTACCCAGCCATGCTCAGCCGTACCCAGCTATACTCAGCCAATATTACAGTTGGGGAGATTGTGGATATTACAGTGGGGGAGATTGTGGATATTACAGTGGGGGAGATTGTGGATATTACAGTGGGGACTATATGGTGGTGGAATTTTCAAAGGTTTTTGCAAATTCAATTATTATTTGCTGATCCGGAAAATTATCCGATCCGTGACTCTGATCCGAGCAACGATCCGATCCGTGAGTTTGGGGGGACAGATGTACAGAGGGGGAACAGATATGTGTGTGTGGGGGGGGGACAGACGTGTAGTGGGGTACAGAGGGGGAACAGATATATGTGTGTGGGGGGGGGACAGATGCGTAGTGGGGTACAGAGGGGAAACAGATATATGTGTTGGGGGGAACAGACATGCAGGGGGGTACAGAGGGGAAATAGACGTGCAGGGGGGAACGCGCCCCTTGAGTAACTAATTACTTTTCCAATGTAGTAACTGAGTTACTAACTCAATTACTCTTTTGGGAGAAGTAATTTATAACTTAACTAATTACTTTTTAAAGTAAGATGACCAACACTGCAGCCTGGGACCTGTAGACGCTATGCTGTGAACCCTTCTCTTGCCAGGGACCTGCAGACCTTTAGATGTCCAGATTTTGACCCCTTCCTGCCTGAGACCTCAACAACATGCTCTGATTTGCACAAATCATGACCTGCCACAAACAATCATATTTTAATTATCTAAGTACTTGTTCATGCATTTAAATGTATTACCTTGCATAAGGTTTTTAAGTTGTTCAGGCTTGTCTAGTAAAGCAAGGTAAAGCGCATCAACGATGCACAAACTGCAAAAACCCAAAAAGAAAGATTGTGTAAAGGATATATAAAGCTATTGCTGAAAATGTTAGTTCTGTATGCAGATCAGGAGTTCTGACTTCATTCGGAGTTTCCTGATTTGCATGTTTGTTCCAGGTCAGTGACTCCGAATGAAAGCCAGAGAGAACCAGGTAGCTAGCATTCACATAAGCAAGTCAGCAATACCAGCCTGCAAACCTCTCTCTCTACAAACTGTTTTGATAAATTGAAACCAGTAAAAGATGCATTTTTCTTCTCACGCTATGGGTTTAATTAAGTAATCTACAACCTTTTAAATACTGTGTATTTATTCCAGTTTTCCAAAAGACAGCAATTTAAGTGCGAGCTACAAATACTTTTCATTAGACATGTGCACAATAGAAAAATGTGTTTATTTTCGTTTCGTTTCTGTTCGTTTCCGTTGATTCGCAACGATTCGTAATTTCGTAAGTCGTCGGTGTTCGTATTCGTAACGATTCGTATTTTTGTAAGAGTTATTTTTTCGTTGATTAGTTTTTCCGTTAGTTTCATTTTCTTTTATTCGAAATTCGTACGCATTCGTATTTTCGTAGATTTAGTTACATTCGTACTTTCGTTAGATTGATTTATTCGTACTTTCATAACATTGTTTTCGTAGATTCGTAATCGGAGCATAATTCATAATTGTATGTAATGTGTATGCTATTATTACATTTTAAGAGACACGGAAAATTACGAATCGAAAAAAAAAGTTACGAATGTACGAATTTTTTCGTTCAATCCATTCGAAGCACGTTAAGCAGCGCCATTGTAAGGGACACGGAAAATTACCAATTCAACAAAAAAAAAAAAAAAAAAAAGTTACGAATGTACGAATTTTTTTACGTTCATTTTGATTTTCGTTGTTCCTGTTTTCGTTTTTAGGATTTTCTTCTTTCGTAGTTTCGTTGTTTCTAATTTGGTTAATTCGGATTTTCGTTGTTTTTCGGATTCGTTCGATTCGAACATTCGTTATTCGTTAAAATTTTTAGCGAATCGTTCGTTCATTCGTACGATAACGAATGAACGAATATAACGAAAAACAAAAAAAAAACAAAACGAATTGCACATGTCTACTTTTCATTTGTGGGCTAGCATTTGCAGGAACATCAAGTAATGAAGGTATAGGTTTAAAGACGCTCCATAATCACATATGTGGTACTTTTTTCAAGGGACTCCCCAGGTAAAGCTTGTTATACGACACTTTTACAAGGTGTCCGCTACGTGAAAATTTTGTTTTTATCCTCAGAATAGTAATGGGGTTCTGAGGGTTAATTGTGCAGGTTTAACTTTGGCATCAGTTTGGCTGGGCTGTACTGGGGTTCTGCCTGGTCATGGGTACAGTAAGGCTCAGAATCAGGCCTGGTTGGATGTTTTGGGTATCAACATTCCTCTGAGCCAATCAGTGGGTGCGTCTGGCCCCGCTGGGGAGTCTGGGGAAGGGTACTTAAAGTGGAAGTAAACCCTCCTATCGTTTTCAGCCAAGGAAGCTGCCATCTTGGCCTCTGTTCAATCTTCAACTGCCATGATGCTGCACATGTGATCAGTTATGACACCAGCCATTGGATGGTTTGACAGTTTGGTTGAAAGCACAGTCAATGTGACAGGTAGCATTTCCAGCATGCCATTTTTTTTTTAAACTATTTAAATCAAAGGGTTTACTTCCGCTTTAAGGTGCTGAAGTCACGTGTTCGGGGTTCGGCTGGAGCTGCCTGTTCCTGAATCTGGACCGGGGTAGCCCCGCGAGGGGTCCCGGGCCCGGGAGCTTTTGCCGCCCGCAACATGGTTCTTTTGACTAGCCCCATAGACCCGCTTGGTCTGGGGCAAAGGATCCATCTGTTCCCGAGTCTCAGAACCGGCTGGTCCGAGGCGCAGTAACTGAGGGAGGATTCAACGTGTCCGGGTGCGCTCTCAACTTGGAGGGGCATCGCAGCTCGTGTAAGCGACTGGGGTAGGACTCTTTGGAGGAGGGCCAACAAGCTGGCATCCCAAGAAGTGCCTGGTCGCTGGGTTGTTAAGGACATTAAGTACTGCCAAGGAGACAGAAAACGTTTCAGGTACTGAGAGAAGGTTCCTAATTCATTCTCGGTTGAGACTTTATTCATGATCAGAGACTTTGCAAGTTCCGGATCAAAGTGCTGACTGCCATAATCTCTGGCTAGAGATTTGTTCAGCTTTGAAGTGCCCAGCTGCGAGTGGCTACTCTCTGGGTTTTGCATTAGAGACTTTCTAATTGTCAGCAGTTCAAGGTGCCTGAGTTTCTTCACCCTTGCCCTCTGTTCCCATACGAGACTGTGTTTGTTGGATGTTACCCCTGCAAATAAAAACCTTTCTAAAGGACTTTTATGGTACTAACCCTGGGAACCCCTAGACATGGAAGAACAAGCCAAGCGGAGGTAACCGGTAAGCCCAAAAGTCAAGGCCTCCCCGTGGAGGGTTATGGCCGCTACATACAATCAGGATGGCAGCCAACAGTGTTCGTGCGTACATGGAACAGCGTGCGGTGATGACGTTTCTTGTGAATGAAGGTGTAAAACCCGCAGATATCTACAGAAGACGTCAAGCACAGTACGGTGATGAGACGAGCTGAAGTCTGCACTGTGTTGAAGGAGCGTTTTGACAGGGAAGGCCAAAAACCTGGGAACATTTCACTCCGGAATCAAAACGAGCATAAAAGCAGTGGAAGCATGTGGACTCACCACTACCAAAAAAGTTTTAAGCTATTGCGTCTGCAGGTAAAGTGATGGCAAGTGTTTTATGGGACAAATGTGGCATTATTCCTGTGGATTTTCTACCCTGTGGTGCCACTGTCAACAGTAAATATTACTGTCGTGTTCTGAGTGATGTCCATACGCGGAAATAATGGTCAGCATATTAGCACTGATGGCGAAGCGAGGGAGGCTGTCCTAGGATGGTTCAAATCTTTCTATGCAGAAGCTTTCCAGGCATTAGTTAAATGCTGGGATAAGCCTATAAATGTAGCAGGGGAGTATGTCGAAATATAAATGCAGTTTCCACTCAGTGAAATTTGTTCTTTTATTATATAAACCCAAAAGTCCCGGTTTGACTTGAAAGCCCCTCGTATTAATGGGACCTTTTATTGTTAACACCTAAGCTCAATCGTTTGGAGGGCTGTCCACCTATTTTTAGCCATATAGTAATAGATATAACGGTCAGATAGCCACCAACTTTTGGCCATACAATGTATTTTATTTATCTGAGCTTTGAAAAATAAAAAACTTGATAAATATGCTTTAAGATAAGATATTTAGTACCAGATATGGCCTTCAAAAAACTAGAGGTTGTACTATAACAACATTTTGCTAAATGAACTCCCATACCTTTTTAACTCCTCAACGTCTTGCTTCATGTCTGGTTTAAGAGCTTTTGCTTTAAAAATAGATTATCTGATTTCGCTTGACCAGACCATCTGTGCCTAACAGGCCAGAGCAACCAAGCGCTGATGGGCTTAGGAGGCGATTTATGTGATCAGGTAATAGGGATGCGGACGTGACGGTCTTGTGACAAATTGACATGACACCACAAAGTAAATTTTGTGCCATTTAATCTTTCTAAGAATGCAAGAACACCTTGGAAAGTGTGTCAGTATCTTCCCAAACAATGCTGCCTGCGGCAACAAGTAACCATGCTTTTATAATAGATTCCAGGCAATCAGTGACCTTTTTATGCTATTTAGCAAACAATAGAACTGTATTAAGCCCCATACACACGGTCGGACAATCCGAGGACCAGGTCCGTCGGATCATGTCCGTCGCACTTTGTCCGATGTTGGTGTTGCGTACACACGGTCGGACAAAGTTGTCGAAAAATCCGATCATTCTGAACGTGGTGACGTTTGTTGCCTACGACGGGACTACGTAGAGGCTAGTAGCCAATAGCTTTGGTCTTGTAATGTGATCTGAGCATGCGTGGCACTTTGTCCGTCAGGAATTCGATACACACGATCGGACTTGGTGTGATCGGACCGTGTTGACGGCAAAGATTTCCAACAGGAGATAAGACTTTGTCCGTCCGACAAACCGACGAACACTGTCCGATGGTGCATACACACGGTCTGATTTTTCGTCAACCTTGTCCGATCGGACAGAATCCATGAAAAAGTCCGACCGTGTGTATGGGGCTTTAGAGTGTGTGCCTGCTCAAACTCCAAAAAAAAAAAACCCCCCCAAAAACCCCAAAAAAATCATATTGAGTGCATCTCTGAAATACTTGTAGGTTTCCTAATGTTTTGTCTTTTTTTTTTTTCAATGCTGCAAGTACAAAAAAAAACAGTTATTCTGCCAGAAATCTAGTAAGCTCCTAACCTCTTGTTTGGGCAGACAATACTGCCTCTGCTGCATGGAAATTCCAAGCAGTGTTGTCAGCCTTGCCCATTTCTTCCCTGTCAAACTACAGAACACTTCTCTATATTTTTATCTCCTTAACATAAAGAGGGGTTGTTTGATGGCCCAGCAGGGGGAAAAGTCAGGCAGGCATGACATCAGTGTCAAGAGTGTGTAAACCACCCCCTCCATTAGTACAGACCCCCCCAGGACAAACCACTCCCTCCATTAGTACAGACCCCCCCAGGACAGACCCCCCACTCCATTAGTACAGACCCCCAACACAGACCCTCCCCCTCCATTAGTACAGACCCCACAGGACAGACCCCCCTTCCATTAGTACAGACCCCCCCCTCCATTGGTACAGACGCCCCTCCATTAGTACAGACCCCCCAGGACAAACCACCCCCCTCCATTAGTACAGACCCCCCCAGGACAAACCACCCCCCTCCATTAGTACAGACTCCCCCAGGACAGACCCCCCTCCATTAGTACAGGACCCCCCTCCATTAGTACAGACCCCCCAGGACAGACCCCCCTCCATTAGTACAGACCCCCCTCCATTAGTACAGACCCCCCAGCCCAGGACCACCCCCCCCCCCAACCCACCCCCCTCCATTAGTACAGACTCCCCAGGACAGACCCCCCCCTCCATTAGTACAGGACCCCCCTCCATTAGTACAGACCCCCCCCCTCCATTAGTACAGACCCCCCCCGGACAGACCCCCCTCCATTAGTACAGACCCCCTCCATTAGTACGGATCCCCCCTCCATTAGTACAGACCCCCCAGGACAGACCCCCCCCCCCTCCATTAGGGTACATAAAAACAGTGGAGAGCAGTTGTTCACAGCAGGCAGGAGAGAGACACACAGAGGAGGAGGAGAACATGTCAGGCACGGACCGCCTTGCCTCCCCGCGACATCACTGCACGGCCTCTGCTGGTCTCGCTCCACACAGAGACCAGCCGCTCCGCCTCCGATCTCATCCCCGGCTGCTCTCCTTCCCTGACAGGAGAAGGAAGCGGGGAGGGGCTTGAGCAGGAAACACAACGGCGGAGAGAGCCGCCTCTGGAAACGAACAAGAGGAGGAGGAGGGAAGGGAGCACTCTGCCGTGTCAGCGCCCCCACCTCTTTGGCGCCCGGGAGCACTGCACTCCAAGCAGCTGCCTAGGATCGGCCCTGCACGTGGCGCCACCCCTGCACCACTGCCACCCCGAGGCCTGGCTTCGGTGGCCTTGTGGGAAATCTGGCCCTGCGTTAGTTTCCTTTTTTCAATACTATTTGTTTTTTTCTTTATTTTTACCTGGTTATAAACCAGATGAAAGGAAAGTGGCCCCAAGTGGCTGGGATGATCATGCCACTGATGTGGTCACAAAGATCTGCTCAGATGTAGATGAACTACAGCTCAGTCCATAGTTGTTCCTTAAATGCAATACAGGTACCGGCCTTGGGATTGAGCTTGCTCCTGAGATAACCATTACAGTCCATTGGCTTTCTTTCAGTTCTTCCATACACACATACAGAGACTTAGTGGCTCTCCCAATTGGGGGTTTCCGAAGTATAGTCCCTTACACTGCCAAGAGGCCAGGCCAGGAGTAGAACAATCTACACTCAAGCTTTCTGAGTCATGGGACAGGCACTGATTATCACAGCCCTCGCAACATAGATAGACTCCTTCAGTCTATCACTCTATCTTCATCCCAGCTCATATACCAGTCAGCCATAACTTTATGACCACTTACAGGTTAAGTGAATAACCTTGATTATCTCATTATAATGGTATCCTAAAGTGGGTGGGATATTTTAGGCAGCAAATAAAAATGTTGTTCCTGAAGTTGATGTGTTGAAAGCACAAAAAATGGGAATCACAGTTTGTTGTGTATGGGGCTGTATAGCTGCAGGCTGGTTAGGGTGCAGGTCCACAGCCAAATGTGCCTACAAAGGGCATGTGAGCATCAGAACTGGACCACAGAGCAATGGAAGAAGGTGGCCTGGTCAGATGATCTACGTTTTGTTGTACATCATGTGGTTGGCCGGGGGTGTGTGCATTGCTTTCCTTGGAAACAGATGGCACCAGAATGCAGTATAGAAAGAAGGCAAGTCGGCGGAGGCAGTGTGATTCTTTGGGCAATGTTCTGCTAGGAAACCTTCAGTCCAGCCATTAGACATGGGAGCCGTCAAAAAATTTGTTTAGTTTCGTTCCGTTAAGTATAAAAAAAAATCGTAATTCGTGTACGAAATTTAATTCGGATTCGAACGAAATACGAATTTCGTACGAATCGTTACGAATATAGACACTCTACGAATAATAAGGAATTATCCGAAAACGTATTAACGTTACATAGCACAAGTCTATAAATGTCTATTGTTCACCAATCACCATTCGAAATTTCGTTTACTTCCTCTGAGTGATTGGTTAACAATAGACAATAGACTTATGTGTTATGTAACGTTAATACGTTTTTGGATAATTCGTTATTATTCGTAGAGTGTCGATATTCGTAACGATTCGATATACTGAATCTCAAATTCATTCGAATCATTCGAACAATAGACTTATGTGATATGTAACGTTAATATGTTTTTGGATAATTCGTTATTATTCGTAGAGTGTCGATATTCGTTACAATTCGTAACGATTCGATATACTGAATCTCAAATTCATTCGAATCATTCGTTATATCCGCTATAATTTCTTTCATATTAGTTGAAATTCATCATTTGGTAGTTTGGATTCGGATAATTTGGATCAGAAATTTGTAAACGAAATTTCATATTTCCTACAGAATTCGTATTCGTAAAAATTCGTAATTCGGATTCGTACGAATGTACGAATTTCGAAAAATTTGTACGAATTTCCAAATTTCATACGAAACTAATCGCACATGTCTACCAGCCATTCATGTGGATGTTACTTGGCCTGTATCACCTATCTAAAGTGTACAGTCAGTTGTATTCCGTCAACTTTACTTAAAGCCGAACTTCAGTCATTTTTTTAATTTACCATCTATTAAATCTTCTGCTCTTGTTGTTTGAACTTTGAATAGTAAAACATTTTTTGTTCTGCCAGTAATTACCTTATACAGCTCACTTCCTGTTTCTTGTCTGGTAAAAAGCCTAGGGTTATGACATCATGCACGGCTCTCTCTCTCTCTCATTCTTGTGAGAGTTTTCCAGAAAGGGACGGGGGATGAGTCATACGAGGGCCAATGAGGGCTGCAGGGCTGGAGGTGTGCATCTGGTGTGTCTGTGTAAATCCAGGAAGTGAACAGGCAGCAGCTTCAGCTGCCCACAGTTAAAATGGTTGCAGCCAGACTCAGCATATAGGGCAAGTACAGAATCACAGTATATATAAAATAATATGCAAAGTTGTTGGAGGGAAGTTTTTATTACAAATTATGTGAGCAGACTGCAGTTCCTCTTTAATGAACCTTTTTAACAGACATATTAGTTCCTTCTTACAGAGGCTTACCAGCAAAATGTCTTTGTGGTGCTCACCATTGCATTGGTTTTCTGACAAGTTCCTGTTCAAACGATTCCTGGTCCCTGCTCTAGCTGTCTCCTACTTTTCTATTAGGTCTTTTACCCATAATGGGCTCCAACTTACAGTGGTGCAGTAGGTCATAATGCCCAACCTACAGGGAAGGTCCACTCTGGGAAGAACTCCTCACAACCCCCTTCTCTCCTTCTATCTCCTCCCACTGAAATTATAAATACTCAAGTACCTCCGGTTAAATGAAAACCAGGTCACCTGGTACCAAATAGGCAGGACCTAACCTTAAGATATAACACCCTCTTAAATGGTGATCCTGTCAGTAACACACTTCCTGCCTAGTGTGACAACATTCATCCATTAGACTGTATCTATGGAGGAGCAACATTGTTGCCCTAGGTTTCTCTCCTGATTTGGACCTCATCTCCATTACATAGATCAGATTGCTTTGTAGTTCCCAGAGGTTAGCTGAGAGCAGGGGCGGCCTCCTCCCCTTTCCACCGCCACCCCCTATTCATGCGTCCGGCCTCTTTCAGGAGCCCGGGCGCATGAATTACGTTCTGGTTGGCCGCCGAAGGGGAGGGAGGAGACGGAAGCTGCCGAGCAGGGAAAGGAGATACCCACTCATGATGCCCGTGGAAGAGAGTCTGGAAAGCCGCCAGTGGTTGAAGTAAGTGCACCAACCGACTGACTGACCCAACCTTTATCCCTGGCTGAGAGGCTGATAATCTTGCTTGAGATTTTAGTTAATTTCACAGGAAGCTACAAGGACACACAATTTCCTAAAGAACCAAGAGCCATTTTCTGTACTTACAGAAAAGGTTCTTACCCTGGAAAAAAAGCAAACAATGCTGCCACCACCCCTTAGACTCAGTTCACACTGCCACGACTTGGGATATGACTTGTGAGACCCCAAGTCACGTGACATGTGAAATCCCATGTTAGTCAATGAGATCCTAATTAGCACTAATGAAGTCACTCTGATTTTGGGAAAGGTCCATGTTCTACTTCAAGGCGACTTCTACCTGACTTGTGCCCAATAGACTTTAATGAAAGTCGCCTCCAAGTTGGTCTCTCATCTATATTTATGTGATTTGGATGTGACATTCTAGATAGATTACCCTGGCATTTCCCTAAAGTCACTTCAAATTTACATCAAGTAGTACTTAAGTCACCAGGAAGTCGCCTGGCAAAATTGCACTGTAAGTTTCGCAACTTTCAGGTCGCGGCAGTGTGAACTGAGCCTTAGGGCTTGAAACCTGAAATATATAAAATATTTGTTCTTGGGTTTAGATACACTTTAAGGTTTGATACATACACATCATATTATGTGCTATAAAGTTTCTATTAGGATCTGGAAACTGTCCCTCTGTGATAGGCTCCAGATGCAAGTTTGCAGTCATTCCCTGTGCTCCTGTATTCCTTCCAGGCTGCCTGTAAAATATATATGTAGGAATTTCTCATTAGGAATGCTACTAAGAAACACCAAGGGGTAGAACGCTATGGAGAGGTTATTCTAGGAATTTCTGGGTTCAGTGAAACCTTTTCTGGTTGAAGAGTTTCCTTCAAACCAAAGTCTAATTTTCTATCGACCTGAAAATGTGTCTTTCATAATACCACAGCCTAAATATGATGCTCACCCTTCTAAATTAAAGAAGGTATAAACCCTAACTAAAGGACATTTCGTTTTTTAGAAGCTGAACTCTGGCCAAGCACTCCCCTTTAGCTAAGAACCCTAGTAGAGCAAAGAAAAAAACTAACAAAATGGTCCAAATACTTACCTAAATGCTCAAGTGATATGCCAATTCTCGAGTCTTCTTTCTTATGGACTGCAGAGAGGGAGGGTTGTCCTCCAATTTAAAGGGGACAAAAAAATTAAGATATATTGTCCAGAGACATATAGGGATGCCTAAGCAGTATCCTGAAAAAATTAACTTTTTGCTTGGTATTGCTTAAGAAAAAAACTTCCTGTTCCTAGGCATTCTCAATTACCACCATCCCATCTGTAATAATAAGATATACTACACAGTGGGGGTTATTTACGAAAGGCAAATCCACTTTGCACTACAAATGCACTTGGAAGTGTAGTCACTTTAAATCTGAGGGGTAGATCTGAAATGAGGGGAAGCTCTGCTGATTTTATCGTCCAATCATGTGCAAGCCAAAATGCTGTTTTTTATTTTCCTTGCATGTCTCCCTCGGATCTACAGCGACTGCACTTCCAAGTGCACTTGTAGTGCAAAGTGGGTTTGCCTTTAGTAAACAACCCCCAGTGTGTGTGTTTTTGAAAATTTGGCAACTAAATACTTTTTTCACATCACTGGTGTGCGGTCACGTGACCGCCCGGGAGATATCAGAGGGAAATCCCAGCCCCTCCCACTGTAATCCTTAGATTGGGGAAGGAGAGCAGCGGACGGTCATGTGACCGCACATCGGCGATGTGAAAAAAGGTAGTTACCTGCCGAATTTTCAAAAAACACAAACACTGTGTATTATATCTTATTATTACAGAGGGGCTGGCAGGAAATAGGATTGCTGGCTTTACAACCACTTTAAAGCTGTATATGTGCACTGATGCCTTTGACTGCTAATCTCACTCCCTCTCAAACAAAAAATTCCCCCTTCCAAACACAAATCCCCCACAACTAAGCACCCCCCCCCCCAAGAAGAGATCCTCCCCTAGTCAAAAAATCCCCCCTCCCAAGCAATAAGTCCCCCCAGCACAACAGACCCCCCCCCCCCCTTAAAAATTCCTCCTGGTACAAACATCCCCTCACCCTGCAATTAACATCCTCCTTTCCAACCATTCCCTCAGAAATTAAAAGATTCCTCCCGAGTCCTAACCAATAAATATTCCCCCCAGCACAAACATTTCTGAACCCCCCCCCCCCACAAAAATGTCCCCCCTCCCAAGCACACCTGCATTCCTTCTCACCAGCAGACTGTAGGTACAGGCCTTAGATACACCATGGCATAATTCCAGGGAAGCCCTCCCATGCTCCCCTTGGTTGTGTAATATGCAGAGTCAAAGAGTAGCCTAGGAGTTCCCTCATGCAACATCTTAAAAAGAGAATACGGAGCTTCAGGTATGTCAGCCAGCGACATAAGATCAAAGCAGACCTCAAGTAAAGAAAAAAAGCCCAGTACAAAAAAAAGGCAGCTTTGACTCTATAACTCGCCTTCAATTCAGCACTGTCCCCTGCAGTAACTCATCTTCACTTCCTGTGAGACCAGGTTGTCATGGACCCTCCCCTCTTGGGATTCATCATCATGCTGGTCAAGGCTAACAGTACTAAAGTATAGGACATCCCCTGTTATATGAGCGAAGTTCTGTTCTGCAATAAGAACTGCCCACCACTGCCAGAGATGGGAAAGACAAGGACCTTTAACACCCTTGAGCCAATTACTCAAAACCAGTATGCTAGTGTAGCCAGGTGTGGGGCTACAGCTATATGGAGATTGAGACATTGCCCTTTATTCTTCTCTCCTTCTATTGAGATACTGATGTTATGCTGCATCATTATCCTCCAGCCAGCAGGGAGAGAGCTAAAGCCAAGCAAGCCCATATTCTTCTAGGCAGATCACTGAGAATCCTGGGAGTTGTAGTTTGAGACGGCAGCCATAAAATGACTACACTATAATGGTTTCACTAGAGATCCCAACAAGCACTGTGCAATAGGAGGAGTGGACGGATGATTTTTATTACATTGCTCCTGAATGTTCTTCCTCTTGGCACCGAGGGAGTTAACGTGAGAACATAGCTGTCAGCTGGAGACCATACCAGAGACTTCCAACCCTGAGACTGTGAGCGAGGACACCTGGGACAGCGGAATGCTGCCCACATCACAGCCCCTACACTGCTGCCACAGGGAAACTGGAGCATTCAAACTGGAGACTGAGGGAACCCCACTTCTACAATGAGAGGTCACCGCAGCATCTCAAGGACTGGTGAAAAGGTTATACGCCCATTGCTGACACTACTAGCAGGGACTGATCCACTGACAGCAGGACTGCATCTAGAACAACCTTATATCGCATTATAGTAAACCTTTAGCACATCTGAACCTCATATACTTTGCATTTGTGTTGATACTATACCGTACGTATACTGCCTACAGGGTAACTGAGACTGCCGTTGGGTGCACTGATGCTCTTAAAGGGCCCCAACGATAGCCAGCAGAAAAACATCTCAAAGGACAGCTCCTCATGTAATAATTATTTGGCAAGCCCCCTTTGCTTCCCAGCCCACTCTGCTACAATCCTCCTTTTCTTTTGAACAGTACATACCCAGCTGGTCTAGAATAGCATTGTCACCATAAATGTTCTCTAGCACTGGCAGTATATTTCCAGCATTCGGTAGATTAAACTTTACTACTTCTCACTGCTGCACCTGAGGTGACATTCCTACTGTTTTTACTGATCTGGATACCAAATGTCATCGTATGCCTAGCACTTAGGCTCCATTCACACTAAGGCAATTTGAATCGCCGCATTTCTGCCCATTATACCAAAATTGCGTCCAAGTTTTGCTGCGATTTGGAATGATGGGCAGACTCGCGGCGATTCCCCCACAATTAAAATCACCTAGGTGTGAATCGAGCCTTACTGTTAACCTTATACACTAAATTGTGTTATTAGCATTGTTAATCCATTTTACGTTTGCCTGGTTACCAACCATATTAGGTGACAAAATATTATGTTTGCATTTACTACCTGGTTTGGTGCCTGTTTTCTTTGATATAGTGCTACTACTGGGTACTAAGTATTACCTTCAGTGATTCCCTGTGATATTGTATGTTTGTACACTCAACCCGGTGGGATAGAGGGGCTAAGTCTAGTCTATAATTCTGACTTCCTTCTGACTTTAATAACTTTGATCCAGGTCAGTGAGTATTGCATCCATTGGTACAGAAATGGCCAATAAACCAGCATTTACAGTAGGAGATGACAATCTATATATTTATTTTAGCACAGGGTTCCTTTTGGCCAATAGAAGCCTGGAGGTGAGGATCTCGTACAATAGTGGTGCAATCCGAGTCAATATTGTTCGTCAAGAACAGTATAGTCCACCAGTGTTTGTAATGGACCAGAATTACTATGGGAAGATTGGGCAATAGAGCATCTCCTTGATATATCATCAATGTCTTGCCTCCTATTGCAAGGGTTGGGCTTCTTAGTGGAGAATTTCTTTTAAATTTTTTTAGAAATTCACTTGAAATTTCAGCAAACTTGATTGTTGTTGCTTTTTTTAAAAAAAAATTCTAAACCACCAATAAGATTCAAAATTACATAAAAAGATATGCAAAAACATAACAAGGAGATGGACAAAAATTTTATACATTTTTATCAATTTTTTGGGTTACTTATTTTTGTTACATTTTTATCACATTATATGATAATCATGTTTTGATGTTTTTTTGAACTTGCTATTTGGGTTCTGTTTCTTTTTTTGTCTAAAAAAATTAAAATATATCAAAATGCACCTAAAAAGTGAAGCAGCACTTAGAAAATAAATATATATATATATATATACTCAAACCATTTAAAGCTCTGTAAAAAAAAAAAAATCCAAACTCTTTTATTAATATTTAAGGTCAGGACAAACGGCATCACATAATATACAATCTTGCATAGTTATACATGACCTGAAAGGTCCGAACCAACATAAGTAATTATTATGTTTTTCATCATTTAGAGCTCTTAAAAATACATCTAAAACCTCTTTCAACCCACATAATTGATCTAAATGTATGTTGTCTATAGGAAAAATTTCACTGAAAAATCTGCAATTTGATAAAAAAAAAAACTTGATAAAGCAAAAATAAATGTTTTTTTCTTATGACTAATTTTCAGTTAGGTCTTATCACATCATCTGTGTGAATGCTTATCACACGTGTCAAATAAAAAAAAAAAAAAAAAAATGGTGCAGACACGACAGCCAAGTCTTCTTGGCACACAATCAAGCTAACAAACTATGGATAGCTTGGCTGCCAAGGTTCTGCTTTGTACTGTTTACATTCTACTTTTCTTTCTCACATTTTCTGGCTCAGGCTGACTCATTTATCGCAAAATAACTTCATCTTTAGGATCATTAGGATTGCTGGAGGAGATATGTGTTTGAAAGGCCCAGCGCCCACAATTAAAGGAACACGCCAGTGAAAAATGAAAAATTTGAATTTAAACTAAGAGCCTAGGAAGCTGTAATATTCATTCTAGCATTTATCTTGTGCAACTTGCTGCTTTACTTCACTATAAGTAACCCTAAAGCTTTCACAGGCCTGATGCTCTCGCCATCCCCATGTCGGAGGCATAGGTGCAGGACTCAAGTCCTGCAGGAACGCATGGGAACGGAGTTCCTGTACTTTTTCCACAACAGGAACTTAGCCGTGTCCCGCAAGACTTTGAAGTATGTGAGCTGTGTGGCAGGGCAACACCAACAGCTGCCGACACAGCTCGCAATAGTAAGTGCCGCACACCTGACCATTCAGGAATTGCCAGTAGGGGGCCCCATGACAGCTTCCGCTTCGATCTACCTGTCAATCACAGCTAGCTGACAGGTAGATCAGGTCCCTGCTGCTAAGAGATTGTATTTAGTCAGACCTCTCGTGATGCGCTCCTCCCCGCCGGCCCCTCCTGATTTTCTGTCTCCTCAACCCCCCCCCCCCCCCCAGTCTCCTGCATACTTTCTCTGTGTGTCCCGCTGAATCCCCCCCTCCTCTATCTTCAGTGCCATATGATGAGAGAACCCAGAGGAGGAGCACAGCTATTCTGCTCACAGGACATGCAGGGAGAGAGGTGAGCTGAGGGAGGGACATCAGTTTGGGGTGGTAAGCTGAGCACAATACCTGGCAAATTTTAATGCCAGGAGGGAAGTTTATGTGGAAATATGTGAAGGGTTGGAATAGCAGCGAGTGTGTGTTGGAGCCCTGTAGAGTTTGCAGCCCCCCCCAGCTAACATATATCTCCTAAGCAGGAACACATCACTATGTCCCCAAGCATTCTGTCCAGATAATGTGCAGTTCATTGATGACCTTTCCGTTTAACCCTGTGTTATCCAAAGTCTGTTCAATAAAAAGTGTAATCTTACCACATAAACACTCTATATACAAAATACACTTCCCCAATAAAGATCAGAACATGATGTTCACATTTGCATGGAAGCACAATTGAATGAATGCTGATTATTCAGAGAATTACCATATTTATTGAGGATTGTTTTTTTTTTTATGTACTAACAGTTAAGCTTCATAAACACAATACGAAATTTGGATGAAAAATACCACTTTTGAAGCGTTCGTGCATATGAGCGTATCATTTTTTTTATTTGGTGGGCGAGTGGATCTTGGGTGGCAGTTCCCTCACTTTTTTCCCCAGGACTTGATCCCTGCATAGGTGCTTGAGTGGCCAATTACCATTCAAAAGCACTGCCTCATGGGAGAAAGTGGAGCAAGTCTTGTCCTACATAGCTGGAATCACTGGATTTTTCTTTGCACTCAAGCGCCAAACAACATGGCAAGGGTGCAAAGGGAATATATCTATGAGCTGCTCTGGGAGTAACAGTAAATTGAACCTGTTGCTTTGCACTGTTTAGACTGGAATGCTCAGAATGGTAGCCAGGAAGTACAGCCAAAAGTCATTACCAGAGCTAGTTAGAGATAATTGTAAAAAACAGATGGAGTTTCTTCAAGGTGAAAGCAAGTCGGCAAAAAACCTAATTCCAATAAACAGCAAAAAGGTTGCACATACAATCAATCTAAACCTACCAGGGGCATAAAAGGGGACCAAACCAATTGCGACTCCTGCTTATACACAAATGTGGTCACCCAAGACCCTTAAGGTGGAAGCCCATATGTGTAGACACAAGAAGAATGTGGAGTGCTGGACCCACCAGGAGAGGCTGAGGAGCAGCAATACAACCAAGGCGCACACTAGAGGAAATGGCAATGATGAGCTACCCTAATCACAGTTGACCACATGGTAGCCACCTATGCCCTTGGCAGCTAACCTTGATACAGAAAATTGCTAACTGTCCTGCTGCATAAAAGCACAGTAGGTAAGTATTTTTTCGGACACCAGGGGTCTCATCAGAACAAGAATTTCCTGACTCTTTGACTCGCATACAAGAAGTTTTAGGTGTAGTTGTCACCAATACACGAGATCACAGACACATAAAAAAAGAAATTGTCAGATATTCTAACCCTTCCTCACTCTGTAAAAATGTTCTTTTATCTGTGTCTATGTTGGAAAGATTTCCCATTACTTCAGTCCTGTCGTGACTTGGTGCTATGGCCAGGCTGAGGGGTAGGCAGAAGAGGTGGCTGCCTAGGGCGCTTCAGCAGGAGAGAGGCACAAAAAAAACTAGTCTGCTCATGGAGCCTTTTCTCCTTGCTCTGGCATAGCTTGGAGTTTAACCAGTTGCTGACCGCCGCACGCCGATCTACGTCAGCACAATGGCAGCGGTGGGCAAATGGGCGTACCTGTACGTCCCCTTTAAAAGCCGGCGATAGCACACGCGCCCGCCGCGTACAGTGTGACCGTGCCCGCGGGACTGGCGGACTCGATGTCCGCTATTCTGCCGGCGATCGTGTCACAGAGCCTCAGAACTGGGAAGTGCATATGTAAACAAGGCATTTCCCCGTTCTGGCTTGTATCATGACAGAGATCACTGCTCTCTGTCATCGAAAGCAGTGATCTCTGTCATGTAACTTGAAGCCCATCCCCCCAGTTAGAATAACGCCCTAGGACACACTTAACCCCTTCATCGCCCCTAGTGGTTAACCCCTTCACTGCCAGTGTTATTTACACAGAATCAATGCATTTTTATAGCACTGATCGCTGTATAAATGACAATTGTCCCAAAATAGTCAAAAATGTCCAATGTGCCCGCCATAATGTTGCAGTCCCGATAAAAATCGCAGATCGCAGCAATTACTAATAAAAAAAAAAATAATAAAAATGCCATAAAACTATCCTCTATTTTGTAGACGCTATAGCTTTTGCGCAAACCAATCAATATACGCTTATTGCGATTTTTTCTTTTTTTTTTTTTTACCACCAAAAATATGTAGAAGAATACATATCGGCTTAAACTGAGGAAAAAATATGTTTTTTTTTATATATTTTTGGGGGATATTTATTATAGCAAAAAGTTAAAAATAATACATTTTCTTCAAAATTTACGCTCTTTTTTTGTTTATAGCGCAAAAAATAAAAACCGCAGAGGTGATCAAATACCACCAAAAGAAAGCTCTATTTGTGGGAAAAAAAGGACATCAATTTTGTTTGGGTGCAACTTCGCACAACCGCGCAATTGTTAGTTAAATCGACGCAGTGCAGAATCGCAAAAAGTGCTCTGGTCAGGAAGGGGTAAAATCTTCCGAGGCTGAAGCGGTTAAACAAGACTTCCTCTCCTTGCTGCTGGCGGTTGGATAGAGCTAGAGAGAAATGGAAAGAAGTTAAGTACACATTATGGCCAAATGATGTGGACACTCATCCCCATTATTGAGTTTAGGTTCATTCCCAGTAATAGGTACTGTAAATGTTACAGAATACAAAGACATCCATAGACAATTGTATTCTTCCAACCTTACGGTAACTGTTTAGGGAAGACCCTTTTCTGTTCCACCTTGACTGTGCCTTTGTGTACAAAGCCAGCTCCATAAAGACATTTTTTGACCAGTTTGATGGGAAGGAACTTGAGTGGCCTTCTCAGAGCCCTGACCTCAACCCTATTAAACACCTTTTGGATGAATTGGAACACCAATGGCTGCCCAGGTTTTGGGGAGGCACAGCTTGGTGTGGCAGCAGTAATTGCACAGTCTCTGGTTGTAGAGAGAACAGAACTTGTATTAATGCAGAATCCAGTAATTCACAAACTCAGCGGTAAGGGACGCGACTGGGAACACTCACGGCAAACAGCAATGTGTAGCAGAGCAGGTCTCAGATCATGTGCCAACAGTGTCTGTCTTGAGGAGCGGAATGTGGCCTGGCTAGTCTGGACCCAAATGGGGAGGTCTCCAGGTAGGATGGCCTGTCCTTATCCTTTCCCTACTTGTCTGGAACCTCTCTCTCCCACTAATCAGTATCCCAGTCAGACGGGTGAACTGTCTCTACACTACCACGACAAAATGTGCACCAAGCCTTGGAGCCAGCGCCTTAAATGGGCTCTGCCTGACCCCCAAAAAAAGGACAAAATTGGTTCAGCACCTAGGATATAAATGAATAGTGCTCATTCAAAATTATTAATCTTAAAGGTAACAGCTGCAGTTATAATGTGCACAATTTGAAACACATCTTAGCTGATGAAAAAACGAATTGTTACCTCAGCTCCACTGCTGATGTGAAAGTCAATGGACTATGATTCGGTGCTCTAGCCAGGGCGTTCAGGTAAAATTCTTGAATTAGAAAGGCTGGCAACTCAGATGCTGTTAAATAAAAGTACTTTATTTGTTACATGGGTACACAGGTACAGGCTATATGCTGAAAAGTTTCGGCTATGAAACCTTTCTTTAAAGCACCTTAGCCAATAATTAACAATCAACCGCGTCTTATATAGCACTCAATGTGATCAACAATTACTCATGACAATATAAAAATATAAAAAAAATCATATCAATAACATATCAAAGTCCCATAGACAGTGGGCGTCATTTACTATAGCGCTGCGGTGCTAGTTAGCGCTAATTACAGCGAATTAGCGCTAATTACCGATAAAACGGTATTCACTATAGCGCTGGTAAAAAAAAAATACTCCCAAAATCGAATTTACTATAGTTTCCACAACCCTTGCCTGGTGGTTGTGGGGGTCTGCGGGCGGGGGGCTTATCGGAAACTGGAAGCCCACTTTAACAAGGGGGGCCCCAGATCCCGCCCCCCCTATGTGAATGGATATCGGGTACATTGTACCCCTACCCATTCACCTAAAAAAGCAATGAAATGTGACAAAAGACAATAGCCGGTTTTTGACAATTCCTTTATTAAAAATGTCTTCTTCTTTCCCCCGATTCTTCCTCCATCTTCCTCCGGTCTTCCTTCGGTTTTCTCCTTCTTCCTCCGGCTTCTTCTTCCCCCGCTTCCTCTGCTTCTTCCTCCGGTCTTCTCCATCTTCCTCCTCCTTCTTCTTCCCCTGCTTCATCCTCTGGTCTTTCTCCTCCTCCGCTCCCGCCACCGACCTGCTGAACATGAAAACAACGAACCTCCTCCCACGCCGCGGCCAGCCGATCTGTCCACTTTCATAGCGCACATATCATATATAAGTATGGGGTGTGGCCGCCGGATGACATCAGCAAGAGACCCCTCCCCTTGTGACATCACTGACCCATCATGCCAGGGCGGTGAAGTCACAAGGGGTGGGGTCTCGGAGTGACGTTATCCGCCCCATCACAGCATTGGAGAAGGTTCGTTTTTTGAATGTTCAGTGGGAGAGGCGGTGGAGAAAGACCAGAGGACAAAGCGGGGGAAGAAGAAGCGGGGGAAGAAGAAGCTGGAGGAAGATGGAGAAGACCTGAGGAAGATGCAGAGGAAGATGGAGGAAGAAGTTGAAGTCTTAATTGGCCTTAATTGGGCGCTATTTTCCGGGACTGCAGGATCATTTTTCAGCGCTATAGTAAATGACCCCCAGTGTGGTCGAATTCTGAGCTTGATATTGGAAGCTTCCTGAGGAGAACAATTAGGTGGAAACACGTTGAAGCTATACCCGCATCATTGTTACTTCCGCCGAGCTTCCAATATCAAGCTGAGCTAACACAAGAGCTACTGGATTTAAAGGGGACATACCCCACAAGCATATTTGACCATACTAGCGATAGGTGGTCATCTACACTCAGTGAGTGCAAATCCATGTAGGGCACTATATGCACAAGTGGAATCGAGCACCAAGTTTAAATTTTAAAAAGCACCTGCACACCAGGGAATCTGTTTATGGGACTTTGATATGTTATTGATATGAATTAAATAGTTTTTATTGTCATGAGTATTTGTTGATCACATTAAGTGCTAGATATGACAAGCGTGGTTGATTATTAATTATCTGCCTCACCCAAGATGGCTGCTAGAGTCACCTGGGGCATCAGCATGCAAACGGCTAGCTTGTCCAATGACCCAGGAAACCATAGAGGAACCACGTTCCTCTCCAATACCTCTCCCCCTACAATGGCGCTGCAGTTGAGTGCCACCTGCAGTGGAGAAAGTAGACTGCACCTGCCTACAAGATCTTCTTAAGCAACATCAGTCCCTGACCTTGCAAATGCTCTTTTAGCTGAATGGACGCAAATTCCCACAGACACACTCGAAAAAATTGTTGGAATCCTTCCCAGAACAGTGGAGGCTGTTAGCTGCAAAAGTATGTGTGTGGGAGGGGAAGCTCCAAATGAATGCCTATGGATTTTGAATAGGATGTTAGATAGGTGAGATGGTTTGGTACGCCCAAATGTTTGGCTGGAGACGGCACTTAATTTAACCTGTTAATTTTCTCTTCATAGATAAAGTGCAAGTTCACTTATAACAAAGTATTATGATTGAGTGGACCTTTCAGTTTTGCTGGAAGAGACATTTTCATTTGGACCTTGGTACACCTAAGGTTGTAATCAGAGCCAGCTATTGGGGCCAAGCTGAATTTTTCAGCTGTTCTGTTTCTGTCTGGCTGCTGTCAGGAATGTCGCGGTATGGCTTCTTGTTTTAAGGCTTTCAATGTATTTGCTTGCTTCCTTAACTGTACGAAGCCTTGTATTATACACAGCTGTTTGCTTCAGGCTGTGTTCATATTTCTGGCACAGTAGAGAAACTTTCATGTGACTCCCTGTTTGTCTGATGGTCAGGAAGACAGAGACACGAGAAAGCAATTTGGCTAAACTGATGCCGACTGATCACTGTGGTATCCAAGCATATAGCAAAATCTCTTTCATAAAGAGTAGCTCCAGTCTCCCCAAAAAGAATTGAAAGTCAGCAGATACAAATAATGTAGCTGCTAACTTTTAATATAAGGTCACTTACCTGTCCAAGGATCCAGCGTTGTCCTCACCAGAGCTGATCCTTTAATCGGCTTTGGGTGCAGGCACCGGCATCTTGACTAAGGGAAACCAGCCGATTTCCCACTGCGCATGCGTGAGCCACACTGCGCTTTGTCAATGGCCCTGAAGTCTTCTGGGACCTGTGATGTGTCCCAGAAGGCTGCTGGGGAAGGAAGGGGGGCAACCTTTGCAGTGACCTGACCGGATGTGGAAGGGGTACCTGTCAAAACCAGGTACCCACTCCCCCTCCCAAATAAAAAGCCAGATGTGGCACGGGGCGGGGAAGGATGTAAACAGAACGGAACTTCCCCTTTTGGGTGAAGTCTTGCTTTAACTTGTGTGTGTTCTAATAAGGGCTCCTGTACCTTTTCAAGTATGGGGTTTTTCAAGTCCTGGGCTCAAGTAAGACGTCTTTAACGAAGGAAAGACAAATTTCTGAATTGGACCTTTGGTAGTACAAACATTTCTGTTTTGTATCAATGGTATTTTTCAGTGTGTTTTTTTTTGTTTCAGATGCAGCTTTATGCATTGACATACCTCCTTAGTCCCAGTCTGTCTGGCCAGCATGGACACCTGCTGACTTGGCACCATACACAGGCAACTTAACTCTTCAATAAGACACAGAAGTTGAATCCAATGGAATTTTATTTCAGATAATCGCAGTGCAGAGGATGTTTTCCAAGTTTCCCAGGACAATTTTGAGCTTTCAGTGCTGTCACAATTTGAATGACAATTGCGCTGTCATGCTACACTTTACCCAAACTAAATTTTTATAATTTTGTTCCCACAAATAGAGCTTTCTTTTGGTGGTATTTGATCACCTCTGCTGTTTTTATTTTTTGCTAAACAAATTAAAAAAGACCGAAAATTAAAAAAATAAATAAAAGTTTTGCTTTTGTTGCTGTTATAAAATTTGGTAAATAAGTACGTTTTCTCTTTCACTGATGGGCACTGATAAGGCGGCACTGATGGGCACTGATAAGGCAGCACCGATGAGGTGGCACCAATGAGCGGGCACTGACGATGGGCACTGATGGGTGGCACTGATATGCAGCACTGATGGGCACTCATGGGTGGCACAAGTAATCACTGGTGGGCACTGATGGGCACTGATAGGTGACACAGATGGGCACTGAAAGGCTGAAAAGATGGGTACTTATGGGTGGCACAGATAGGAGGCACTGCTGAGCACTGATGGGCATTGATACGTGGCACTGATGGGCACTGATACACGGCACTGATATGAGGCACTGATGGGCATCCCTGGTGGCACTGGCAGTGGAAGGCATTGTCAGTGGGCACTGATTGGCAGCTGCCTGGGCATTGATTGGCAGCTGCCTGGGCACGGATGTGCATTTCCCTGGGGGTCTAGGGGGGCATACCTGGTGGTCCAATGTGGATGGCCATCCTGATGGTCTTGGGTGGCATGATGGTGGTCCTGGGCGGGATCCGAGGGGGGGCTGCGCTGATAAACAATCAGCACAGACCCCCCTGTCAGGAGAGCCGCCGATCGGCTCTGCTCTACTCGCATCTGTCAGACGCGAGTGAGAAAAAGCCGATCTCCGTATCTTCCTATTTACATCGTGATCAGCAGGGATTGGACACGGCTGATCACGTGGTAAAGAGTCTCCGTTAGAGACTCTTTACCTAGATCGGTGTTGCGGGGTGTCAGACTGACACACCGCAACAACAATCGCCGCAATGCACACTCCCAGGGGGGCGCAGCGGCTTAATATCCTGAGGACGTCATATGACGCCCAGTCAGGATACTGAAACCACTTTGCCGACGTTTTTCTGCTATATGGCGGGTGGCAAGTGGTTAAGAAACTTCCCTAAGCCCATTACCTTGCGAAGTACAAATGCTGACTAGGGGAACATGGAATAAACAAGAAGGGTCTAGCTAGGACTGAACTAACTAGCACTAAACAGTGGGGGGGGGGGGGCAAAGGGAGATACCAAATGGCAATAGTACAAATTGTAGTGGCTCAAAGCCACCACTAGATGTCAGCATACATCAAGCAATATTAACCCGATGCAGTTCAATACAACATACAGTAGGTGAGGTAACACAGTGAGATATCTGTATTTTTTCATACTGATTTAGGGGTTAAGTTAAAGGGTATCTAAATCGAAGAACAAAGTTGTAATATATTGCTTTGTGTAAATCCTTAGGTGTGATAACTACATTTGTGTCCTTTTTTTCCTTTTTTACCTGGTGATCATACAGTTAACAAACTTACTATTTTGGGGTGAAACGCTCACTCACTGTACTGTGTCCATGGAGAAGTATGGCAAGTGTGTTGAGAATATTCCCCTTTCCTCATCTCCTTAACATAGGGGAGAGGTGTTCTGTAGTCCACAATGTATAACTGCTCATGGTTAAACGACTTACGATAACACTGTATGGCACCCCCGTATCCCTGGATAAAGGTTAAGGACGCCTAGGTGGCTTGGTGGGCTAGTATTTCACCTCATTCTTAAATCTTTGTAGGGTGGAAAAATTGGGCGCCAGTGACCTTAGGAAGTTTAACAGAATTTATTAAGCATGATAAACTCAGACAGAGAGGGGTTAGGGCACTGGACACCCAAAAAGTGTCCAAAAACACACACTCCTAAATCTACTTACCGTCATTATAGTTGAAAGGGCCTTTAAGCGAAAACCAGCACCCTGTACTCTTCAGACTGTAGAGCAGCTTTCAGAAAGCTCATGTCTCCTCTGGATGAGGCACCAAAATGTCCTTTAATGTCCACCAGCAATAGCTTCTACCAGGGGCGTTGCTAGGTCTACAAAAGATCTGGGGCTAAAGCCCATAGCAGCAAAGTAAAAAAGTCATGCGCTTGGGTGTATATAAAATATCGCTGCATATCTGATTGCGGATCCCATGGTTTGTTATTATTGATATATATATATATATATATATATATATATATATATATATATATATATATATATATATATATATATATATAAAATGAAACAATATTTATCAATATATCTCACTTCAGATTTTTTCATTTCTACTAATGAGATCTGTACCCACATATGTGACTGAGGAATATAGAAACCTTTCACCTTTACCATATATAAATTAAATAAATTTGATATATGCGGGAAGAAAATAAAGCAAGAGTCATGGTGCAGGAAGAGATGGTCAGAGGCTGAGGACATGGTACAGGAGGAGGTGGTCAGAGTCTGCGGACATGGTGCAAGAGGATATTGTCAGAGGCTGCGGACATGGTGCAGGAGGAGATGGCCAGAGGCTGCAGACATTGTACAGGAGGAGATGGTCAGAGGCTGCAGACATTGTACAGGAGGAGATGGTCAGAGGCTGAAGACATGGTGCAGAAAGAGATGTCAGAGGCTGCAGACATAGTGCAGGAGGAGATGGTGAAAGGCTGCGGATATGGTGCAGAAGGAGATGGTCAAAGCTGCAGACATGATGCAGGAGGACATGTCAGAGGCAGCGTGCATGGTGTAAGAGGAGATGGTCAGAGGCTTTGGACATGGTGCAGGAGGAGATGGTCAGAGGCTGCGGACATGGTGCAGGAGGAGATGGTCAGAGGCTGTTGACATGGTGCAGGAGGACATGTCAGAGGCTGCAGAAAGCTGCGGACATGGAGCAGGAGGACATATCAGAGGCTGCCTACATGGTGCAGGAGTAGATGGTCAGAGGCTGCAGACATGGCGCAGGAGGAGATGGTCAAAGGCTGCAGACATGGTGCAGGAGGAGATGGTCAAAGGCTGCGGACATGGTGCAGGAGGAGTTGGTCAGAGGCTGCAGACACGGTGCAGGAAGAGATGGTCAGAGGCTGCAGACACGATGCAGGAGGAGATGGTCAGAGGCTTTGGACATGGTGCAGGAGGAGATGGTCAGAGGATGCAGATATGGTGCAGGAGGAGATGGTCAGAGGCTGCAGACATGGTGCAGGAGGAGATGGTACGCTTCCTGAAGACATAATCACAAAACGTACGTCGAGGCGGTACTTAGTCACGTTACTCCACGCATTTCCGATCCCTTTGGTTGTTCCAGTCGGGTTGGTGGAACACACGCCAGCCACAGAGGTTGGATGTGAAGCACCATTCAGCACTGACAAGCGAGCAGCTCCAGTGCCGGGTTAAGGCACTCATACATGTAAGCGGCCACTCGGCTTTTGTATTTTTTATTATATTTTAAATAAATAGGATTACGCTATGGGTTTCCACTATTATTCTTACATATCCCGTGTTTAATCTCTGCGGAGGAAGAGTTCCATACATCTCCAGTTTACACTAATGTAGAAGGCATTATCCTGCCAAAGCTTCTTTTGACTCACTTTTAAATTAAAGGAGTCAAATCCTTCTGGTAAGCAGAATATGTATTCAAAGCACATGGGGGTGTTTTTTCAGTTTGTGGTGAAGGATTACTCACTATTTCTCTGGAAGACTATCTGCAAAAAAGAGTCCCTTTGATCACTAAATTAATTTTGTTTGGGACTATTTATATATAATAATTTTTGGCTACATTGGCCAACACATTGTCATGAGCACATGTTTTTATCACATGAATGTATTCTAATTGTATTTAGTTTATTGCATTTCTAGTTCACTATTGAATGTCATTTTTATTGGTTTAAACACGTTTAGACCATCACGTATTATTATATAGCGCCCTCTTTACTTTTTATAATCACATAGGTGACACTGCTGCTTTACATTTAAAAATCGAGCCGCCTGGCACCATTACGTCACTGTACCCACCTGCCCCGAAAAGGGCCAAGTGCGTACAGGCTTCTCCGAGCAGCGGCGGTGCATGCGCAGTTGACATGTATCCCGGTAGGCCAGTCCGGCCCTGATCGCTGCACTCTGTAAGAAACTCGGGGCTATGGGCCCCAGATTTGGGGCTATAGCCCCAGAAGCCACCCACTAGCGATGCCACTGGCTTCTACCCAGCTCTCTGGGACACTCTTTAGCAGTGAAGTTTTCACCCCTGGTGCTTCAAATTCAGTTAGTCCAATTCCCGAGCCTGCAACCCAGGCCTCTCCTCTGGCAAACGCACAGACAGCAGGCCTCAAACACACAGCCTTGCACAGTCAGCACAAGAACTTCCAGAAGGTCACCACGAAAATTTCTATCCTTCCCCAGCATGCACCATTGGCAATAAACCTCCTAATGGATGGCCAGGAAGACATAAATATTCAAACCCAAAGGATTTCCTGGGGGGACCTCACACATTTATTTTTATTTATTTTTTGCGTGATATACTCCCTAAAATTTATACAAGACTCAAAGGGTCTGGAATGCAATTGGGGGGGGCGATTGATTTTTTTCATTCTTGCTGTAGCATGTGTTTCAGCAAATGTGACATTTACAAAAAATGAAAAAGAAAATGATTAAAAAATCACTGCTCCAGCCAATTGGAATTTAAAAAAATGTTTTCCGCACCAAGCATATTCCCCAGGGCAGTGCCCCCCTCTCATGCTTTTTGGGACAACCTTTTACCTATTAGCCCAGAAAATAGGTATTTTTCATTTTAAAGATTGATTTCAATAGGGTTTGGGTTTGGCATCCAAAGTCCTTTTGAAGTTTGCCAAGCAATGCTTGAACCCAACCTAAGGCTATCTATCTATCTATCTATCTATCTATCTATCTATCTATCTATCTATCTATCTATCTATCTATCTATCTATCTATCTATCTATCTATCTATCTATCTATCTATCTATTATTCTCTGGACAATCCTAGCTATGTATTTTTCTATCATAATATTCTAAGTATCGATCTATCCATTTATCAATCTCTTTCTTGATCTATAAATAATTAAATATACTGTAAATCTTCTATTTTCTATGCAATACTCTATTAGAAATCTAATCTTCTAAAGATTATTTATCATGTAGCAGTTTGTCTTTCATGAGTTATTAATTATTTTTAAATGTCAATTGTAATGTAAGTTCATATTTTCCCTTACTCAATACACATTTCTCAAGCTTGGACACAGAGACACAGTGATGGCTCTGGTAACCAGGGAATAACGAGCGGCATTATTACCAGTATGGTGAAACATTTACTAGTTGAAGCATCACATTTCCCTCTTATAGAGTTTATTTTACATTCTGTCTACATGACTGTGTGTTTGCCTTTCTATTGCTTCACCCATCCACATCTGTTCACATTAATCTACATCACTTGAACTTGTCCACTTCAGATTAATAATACTACACTCAGCAAAAGACAATAGTTGGATGCCAGTGTAGCCTGAATGGCCCGATAGAAGGCCGTCTAAGCATGATTGTCTCTGTGCTTTCTTGCTCTATAATTCCATCTCATTTATCCTTTACCAATCTCGCTTTTCCTTCTGCTTTTCTTAGCTGCCTTCTATCTTTTGCCAACAGTGTATCTTTCTTTTGAATCCCCAATCTCTATTCTTCCAAATGCCATGCTCATTATGTCATTGTGACCCGCTGTCCCAACATTACCAGCCACTCGATACAAAGAGAACCCTCTGCTCCCCACACCACCAGCTACCCAATGACTAGGCGACTGAATAGTCTGTAATTGGAGAGATACACTTACACAGATGCCAGGCCTTGTATACTGGGACTCCTTCATAGTGGTCATTGTAACCTGTACACATTGAATATTCAATACCGTCTTTGTGCCCGGATTACACAACTGTACTTTTTACCTTTGAATATTTGTAAACCAGGGTGTAATTGCTAGGGGTGAATACAGATCATTAGTTCTTGAATAAGTACTTTTGGTGCTAGATTTCGGGTGTCATGGAAATTGTGCAAAAATGTTGGTCTCATATGGGATCTTGTATCAAAATGTAAAAGGTTGGTTCCATATCAGATCTCATGTCAAAGTGTCAAAAACATTGGTCCCATATAGGGATGAGCCGAACACCCCCGGGTTCGGTTCGAACCAGAACCTTCGAACGGACCGAAAGTTCGCGCGAATTTTCGAACCCTATACGTTATAATGGACGCGAACGTTCGAAATCAAAAGTGCTAATTACAACGGCCAATATGCATGTTAATGTCATAAAACAGGTTTGGGGACCCGGGTCCTGCCCCAGGGGACATATATCAATGCAAAAAGAACTTTTAAAAACTAACGTTTTTTCGGGAGCAGTCATTTTAATGATGCATAAAGTGAAAAAAAAAAGTGAAATTTTCCTTTAAATATGGTACCTGGGGGGTGTCTAAAGTATGCCTGTGAAGTGGCATGTGTTTCCCGTGTTTAGAACTGTCCTTGCACAAAATGACATTTGTAAAGGAAAAAAAGAAGCCATTTAAAACCACTTGCGGCTTTAGGTTTGATCTTAAGTAGAATCTGAACAGGTACATTATGAAGTGTAGCTCCATCCCAAAAAAATCTATTTTTAAGCTTTTTGGAGAACATAGGGAGGGGTTATCACCCCTGTAACATTTGCTGTCTTTGCACATCTGTTCAGAACATGTCACCTCACTTTCCGTCCCAATGACAAATGTTTTTGGAAAAGTGGGGTTTTAATTGAAACAAGGATTGGTGATAAAGTATCAGTAGAGAGGAGATACCTTTTTCCCAAATTAAGTCTAACAGGATAGAATTTTAAGTTAATAGATCAAGATTTGTAATTGCATGCACCTGTTGAACAGGGCAGAAAATTTGGGGGTGGTGGTGGTGGTGGTGGACGGTTTTGCCACAAGACTGTAAGCTCTCACAGTTACTCTTGGTGGGCGCAGGAATGGGCCCTGCTGTGAGTTATTAGATCAAGATTTGTAATTGCAAGCACCTGATGAACAGGGCAGAAAAATTGGGCCTTTGGCGGTGGTGGTGGACGGTGTTGCCACAAGACTGTAGGCCCTCATAGTTACTCTTGGTGGGCGCAGGAATGGGCCCTGCTGTAAGTTATTAGATCAAGATTTGTAATTGCAAGCACCTGATGAACAGGGCAGAAAAATTGGGCCTTTGGCGGTGGTGGTGGACGGTGTTGCCACAAGACTGCAGGCCCTCATAGTTACTCTTGGTGGGCGCAGGAATGGGCCCTGCTGTGAACTATTAGATCAAGATTTGTAATTACCCGCCCCTGTTAAACAGGGGCTGAAAAATTGTGCCTTAGGCACTGGTGCTGGTGCCACAACACTGCAACCCCTCACAGAGACTGTACTTGGAGCACAGCAGTCACACGTGTTGCGAAGCATTTTTTTAAAAAATTGTAAGTACACGCCCCTGTTAAACAGGGGCTGAAAAATTGTGCCTTAGGCACTGGTGCTGGTGCCACAACACTGCAACCCGGCCCTCACAGATACTGTACTTGGAGCACAGCAGTCACACGTGTTGCGAAGCATTTTTTTAAAAAATTGTAAGTACACGCCCCTGTTAAACAGGGGCTGAAAAATTGTGCCTTAGGCACTGGTGCTGGTGCCACAACACTGCAACCCGGCCCTCACAGAGACTGTACTTGGAGCACAGCAGTCACACGTGTTGCGAAGCATTTTTTTTAAAAATTGTAAGTACACGCCCCTGTTAAACAGGGGCTGAAAAATTGTGCCTTAGGCACTGGTGCTGGTGCCACAACACTGCAACACGGCCCTCACAGAGACTGTACTTGGAGCACAGCAGTCACACGTGTTGCGAAGCATTTTTTTAAAAAATTGTAAGTACACGCCCCTGTTAAACAGGGGCTGAAAAATTGTGCCTTAGGCACTGGTGTGGTGGCATGGATCATTGAGGAGGAGGAAGAGGATAGTCAGTGAACATAAGAGGACAGTCACTCAGCATCAGCATAGGCAGTCTTGAAGGGATGTGACATTAAAAATTATTCGGTTATATCCGCCTCGGGTGCCTGGTAGCTGGTGGTGATCCAAGACTGATTCATTTTGATGAATGTCAGTCGATCAACCGAGGCGGTGGACAGGCGCACCCTATGATCAGTCACAAATCCTCCAGCAGCACTGAATGTGCGTTCGGAAAGAACGCTGGAGGCAGGACAGGCCAGTAGCTCAATTGCATACTGTGCAAGCTCTGGCCAGTGATCCATCCTCAGGACCCAGTAAGCCAGAGGATTTTCGGTGGGAAAGGTGTCCAAGTCTGACCTTGCCCCAAGGTATTCCTGCACCATGTATATCAGACGCTGGCGATGGTTGCTGGAACCGATCATACCTTGGGGCTGCGGACTAAAAAATTGTCTGAACGCATCGGTCAGACGTCCACCTTCCCCACCGCTCCTTCTGCCACTGACCGAAGCCTCAGCAACTCGTCGCCCAGGACCAGGAGTTTGTAGCCTCCCAGTTTCTGGGAACGCGTTGCACAGACCTTTCTGCAAGGCCTCCCTGAGATGTCTCATCCTCTGCTCCCTCTGCGACGGCAAGATAAGGTCCGCAACCTTACCCTTGTACCGCGGATCAAGGAGAGTGGCCAGCCAGTAATGGTCCCTCTCCTTGATCCGAAGAACACGAGGATCCTTCCGCAGGCTTTGCAGGATCAGGGAGGCCATGCAGCGTAGGTTAGCTGAGGCATTCGGTCCGGAGTCTTCTGGGTCACTGAGGATGACATGATCGCCAGCCACCTCCTCCCAGCCACGTACAAGTCCACTGGCTTGTTGGGACTGTACATCATCCCTAAAAGACTGCTGCTGCTGATGCTGAGTGCCAGGCTCCACCTCCATGCTCACACAATCCTCCTCCTCCTCCTCCTCCTCATCCTCTTCCTGTGTGATGGGTGGGACAGAAGGAACACTGTCCGGATAAAGGGGGCCTTGAGAGGCAAGGAAGTCCTCCTCTTCCTGCCTCTGTTCTGCCTCAAGTGCCCTGTCCATTATCCCACGCAGCGTATGCTCCAACAGGTGGACAAGAGGGACAGTGTCACTGATGCATGCACTGTCACTGCTCACCATCCTCGTGGCCTCCTCAAATGGTGAGAGGACAGTGCATGCATCCCTGATCATGCTCCACTGACGTGGGGAAAAAAAACCAAGCTCCCCTGACCCTGTCCTGGTGCCGTAGTCGCAAAGGTACTCATTGATGGCCCTCTGCTGCGTGTGCAGTCGCTGCAGCATGGCCAACGTTGAGTTCCACCTGGTGGGCATGTCAGATATTAGGCGGTTCTTGGGCAGGTTCAGCTCCTTTTGCAGCTCAGTCAGCCGAGCACTGGCATTATAAGATCGGCGGAAATGCACACAGACTTTCCTGGCCTGCCTCAGGACATCCTGTAAGCCTGGGAACCTGCCCAAGAACCGCTGCACCACCAGGTTGAGGACGTGAGCCATGCAGGGCACATGGGTGAGCTGCCCCTGTCGCAGGGCGGAGAGGAGGTTGGTGCCATTGTCAGAAACGACCATTCCTGGCTTAAGCTGACGTGGCGTCAACCACCTCTCGGCCTGCCCCTGCAGAGCTGCCAGAACCTCTGGCCCAGTGTGGCTCCTGTCCCCCAAACACACCAGCGCAAGCACGGCATGGCATCTTTTTGCCTGCGTACTTGCGTAGCCCCTTGTACGCCTACGGAGCACCGCTGGTTCCAAGGACAGAGCACTGGAGGAAGAAGAAGAGGAGGGGGTGGAGGAGAGAGGTGTGTCACAACCAGTAGCAGTAGTCGCGTTTTGGAGGCGTGGTGGCGGAACAACCTCCAACACTACTGCACCTTGTCCTGCATCCCTCCCAGCTGCCAATAGAGTGACCCAATGGGCCGTGAAAGAAAGGTACCGTCCCTGTCCATGCCTGCTGGACCATGAGTCAGCGGTAATATGCACCTTACCGCTGACCGCCCTGTCCAGCGAGGCATGGACATTGCCCTCCACATGCCGGTAGAGAGACGGAATCGCCTTCCGCGAGAAAAAGTGGCGTTTGGGAACCTGCCACTGAGGAACCGCACATTGAACAAACTCACGGAAGGGGGCCGAGTCTACCAACTGAAAAGGCAGCAGTTGAAGTGCTAGCAATTTAGCAAGGCTAGCATTCAACCGCTGGGCATGTGGATGGCTGGGAGTGTACTTCTTTCTACGGTCCAGCAGCTGGGGCAGGGAAATTTGCCTGCTGCATTCGGACGTCGGTGTACTGCAAGTACTTGGTTGTGACACACCGAATTCTACACCTTCAGTCCTCTCAGAGCAGCTTTCAGAGAGGACTGAAGGTGTAGTGGGGATGGAGATCCCAGCTGAGGAGGAGCAAGGAGAGGTCCGCTTAGTTCTTTGGTGTGGGTCTTTTATGTGTGCCTGCCAACGAGCTGCATGGCAGGTCGCCATATGTCTGGTCATGCTTGTCGTGCCCAAGCGGCTGATGTTTTGGCCACGCGAGATACGCTTGAGACAAATATTGCAAATAGCAGTGGTGCGATCTGCTGCACTCGTCTCAAAAAAGGCCCACACCAAAGAACTTTTCTGATAACGTGCAGAGGCAGCGCCCTGCACAGGCGGAGCTCTGCGGTGTTGTACAGTTGCTGTGCTGGCCTCTACCTGGCCTCCAGGGGGCATCCTGCCTCGTTGGACATGTGACGCCGCATCCTCCTCCTCCTCGTCCTCCTCCTCATCCTCTCTCCCTTGAGGCACCCACGTGGAGTCAGTGACCTCATCATCCCCTCCCTCTTCACCACTAGAGCAAACCTGACAGTAAGCTGCAGCTGGTGGAACTGTACTGCCAGATTCCTCAAGCTGGGTATCGTCATCCGAGCCTTCGAATCGTTGGGCATCCTCCTGGAGCATGTACCCAACACTGTGCTCAAAGAGTTCGGGGGACTCCTCAGGAGGACATGGTGGGTCTAGGGAAGGGGTGGCTGATGATGCTCTGTCAGTACCCTGAGCCTGGGTGAGAGAGGATGAGGAGGATGAGGAGGGCTTGGTCATCCATTCTACCAAGCCTTCAGCATGATGCGGCTCCACATGTCCAGTTGCCGAAAACAAAGACGCGCGTGTCCCATGGCCACGTGCTGATGACGATGCACGACCACGTCCACGTCCACGGCCACGTGCACTAGAAACAGAGCCTGCCTGCCCTGTGTTCTTGGCTCTGCACGCTCTGCCTCCCCTTGGCGGTCTTCCAGCCATTGTAGTCGGTAGTCCTGTGGGTGCTGCTGAGAAGAAAATATAGGAGCTCTGTGTGATGCCACTAACACACTAGAAGTCCTATGGGTGCTTCTGCAAAGAAAATAGAGGAGCTCTGTGTGATGCCACTAACACACTAGAAGTCCTGTGGGTGCTTCTGCAAAGAAAATAGAGGAGCTCTGTGTGATGCCACTAACACACTAGAAGTCCTGTGGGTGCTTCAGCAAAGAAAATAGAGGAGCTCTGTGTGATGCCACTAACACACTAGAAGTCCTGTGGGTGCTGCTGAGAAGAATATATAGGAGCTCTGTGTGATGCCACTAACACACTAGAAGTCCTATGGGTGCTTCTGCAAAGAAAATAGAGGAGCTCTGTGTGATGCCACTAACACACTAGAAGTCCTATGGGTGCTTCTGCAAAGAAAATAGAGGAGCTCTGTGTGATGCCACTAACACACTAGAAGTCCTGTGGGTGCTTATGCAAAGAAAATAGAGGAGCTCTGTGTGATGCCACTAACACACTAGAAGTCCTGTGGGTGCTTATGCAAAGAAAATAGAGGAGCTCTGTGTGATGCCACTAACACACTAGAAGTCCTGTGGGTGCTGCTGAGAAGAATATATAGGAGCTCTGTGTGATGCCACTAACACACTAGAAGTCCTATGGGTGCTTCTGCAAAGAAAATAGAGGAGCTCTGTGTGATGCCACTAACACACTAGAAGTCCTGTGGGTGCTTCTGCAAAAAAAATAGAGGAGCTCTGTGTGATGCCACTAACACACTAGAAGTCCTGTGGGTGCTTATGCAAAGAAAATAGAGGAGCTCTGTGTGATGCCACTAACACACTAGAAGTCCTGTGGGTGCTGCTGAGAAGAATATATAGGAGCTCTGTGTGATGCCACTAACACACTAGAAGTCCTATGGGTGCTTCTGCAAAGAAAATAGAGGAGCTCTGTGTGATGCCACTAACACACTAGAAGTCCTGTGGGTGCTTATGCAAAGAAAATAGAGGAGCTCTGTGTGATGCCACTAACACACTAGAAGTCCTGTGGGTGCTTCTGCAAAGAAAATAGAGGAGCTCTGTGTGATGCCACTAACACACTAGAAGTCCTGTGGGTGCTTCTGCAAAGAAAATAGAGGAGCTCTGTGTGATGCCACTAACACACTAGAAGTCCTGTGGGTGCTTATGCAAAGAAAATAGAGGAGCTCTGTGTGATGCCACTAACACACTAGAAGTCCTGTGGGTGCTGCTGAGAAGAATATATAGGAGCTCTGTGTGATGCCACTAACACACTAGAAGTCCTATGGGTGCTTCTGCAAAGAAAATAGAGGAGCTCTGTGTGATGCCACTAACACACTAGAAGTCCTGTGGGTGCTTCTGCAAAGAAAATAGAGGAGCTCTGTGTGATGCCACTAACACACTAGAAGTCCTGTGGGTGCTTATGCAAAGAAAATAGAGGAGCTCTGTGTGATGCCACTAACACACTAGAAGTCCTGTGGGTGCTGCTGAGAAGAATATATAGGAGCTCTGTGTGATGCCACTAACACACTAGAAGTCCTATGGGTGCTTCTGCAAAGAAAATAGAGGAGCTCTGTGTGATGCCACTAACACACTAGAAGTCCTGTGGGTGCTTATGCAAAGAAAATAGAGGAGCTCTGTGTGATGCCACTAACACACTAGAAGTCCTGTGGGTGCTTCTGCAAAGAAAATAGAGGAGCTCTGTGTGATGCCACTAACACACTAGAAGTCCTGTGGGTGCTTCTGCAAAGAAAATAGAGGAGCTCTGTGTGATGCCACTAACACACTAGAAGTCCTGTGGGTGCTTATGCAAAGAAAATAGAGGAGCTCTGTGTGATGCCACTAACACACTAGAAGTCCTGTGGGTGCTGCTGAGAAGAATATATAGGAGCTCTGTGTGATGCCACTAACACACTAGAAGTCCTGTGGGTGCTTCTGCAAAGAAAATAGAGGAGCTCTGTGTGATGGGACTAACACACTTCAAGTCCTATAGGTGCTTCTGGGAAGAAAATATAGCTCTGTGTGTGTGATGGGACTAACACACTTCAAGTCCTATAGGTGCTTCTGGGAACAAAATATAGCTCTGTGTGTGTGATGGGACTAACACACTTCAAGTCCTATAGGTGCTTCTGGGAACAAAATATAGCTCTGTGTGTGTAATGGGACTAACACACTTCAAGTCCTATAGGTGCTTCTGGGAACAAAATATAGCTCTGTGTGTGTGATGGGACTAACACACTTCAAGTCCTATAGGTTCTTCTGGGAAGAAAATATAGCTCTGTGTGTGTAATGGGACTAACACACTTCAAGTCCTATAGGTGCTTCTGGGAACAAAATATAGCTCTGTGTGTGTGATGGGACTAACACACTTCAAGTCCTATAGGTTCTTCTGGGAACAAAATATAGCTCTGTGTGTGTGATGGGACTAACACACTTCAAGTCCTATAGGTGCTTCTGGGAACAAAATATAGCTCTGTGTGTGTAATGGGACTAACACACTTCAAGTCCTATAGGTGCTTCTGGGAAGAAAATATAGCTCTGTGTGTGTAATGGGAATAACACACTTCAAGTCCTATAGGTGCTTCTGGGAAGAAAATATAGCTCTGTGTGTGTAATGGGACTAACACACTTCAAGTCCTATAGGTGCTTCTGGGAACAAAATATAGCTCTGTGTGTGTAATGGGACTAACACACTTCAAGTCCTATAGGTGCTTCTGGGAAGAAAATATAGCTCTGTGTGTGTAATGGGACTAACACACTTCAAGTCCTATAGGTGCTTCTGGGAACAAAATATAGCTCTGTGTGTGTGATGGGACTAACACACTTCAAGTCCTATAGGTGCTTCTGGGAAGAAAATATAGCTCTGTGTGTGTGATGGGACTAACACACTTCAAGTCCTATAGGTGCTTCTGGGAACAAAATATAGCTCTGTGTGTGTGATGGGACTAACACACTTCAAGTCCTATAGGTGCTTCTGGGAACAAAATATAGCTCTGTGTGTGTGATGGGACTAACACACTTCAAGTCCTATAGGTGCTTCTGGGAACAAAATATAGCTCTGTGTGTGTGATGGGACTAACACACTTCAAGTCCTATAGGTGCTTCTGGGAACAAAATATAGCTCTGTGTGTGTAATGGGACTAACACACTTCAAGTCCTATAGGTGCTTCTGGGAACAAAATATAGCTCTGTGTGTGTGATGGGACTAACACACTTCAAGTCCTATAGGTTCTTCTGGGAAGAAAATATAGCTCTGTGTGTGTAATGGGACTAACACACTTCAAGTCCTATAGGTGCTTCTGGGAACAAAATATAGCTCTGTGTGTGTGATGGGACTAACACACTTCAAGTCCTATAGGTTCTTCTGGGAACAAAATATAGCTCTGTGTGTGTGATGGGACTAACACACTTCAAGTCCTATAGGTGCTTCTGGGAACAAAATATAGCTCTGTGTGTGTAATGGGACTAACACACTTCAAGTCCTATAGGTGCTTCTGGGAAGAAAATATAGCTCTGTGTGTGTGTAATGGGAATAACACACTTCAAGTCCTATAGGTGCTTCTGGGAAGAAAATATAGCTCTGTGTGTGTAATGGGACTAACACACTTCAAGTCCTATAGGTGCTTCTGGGAACAAAATATAGCTCTGTGTGTGTAATGGGACTAACACACTTCAAGTCCTATAGGTGCTTCTGGGAAGAAAATATAGCTCTGTGTGTGTAATGGGACTAACACACTTCAAGTCCTATAGGTGCTTCTGGGAACAAAATATAGCTCTGTGTGTGTAATGGGACTAACACACTTCAAGTCCTATAGGTGCTTCTGGGAAGAAAATATAGCTCTGTGTGTGTGATGGGACTAACACACTTCAAGTCCTATAGGTGCTTCTGGGAACAAAATATAGCTCTGTGTGTGTGATGGGACTAACACACTTCAAGTCCTATAGGTGCTTCTGGGAACAAAATATAGCTCTGTGTGTGTGATGGGACTAACACACTTCAAGTCCTATAGGTGCTTCTGGGAACAAAATATAGCTCTGTGTGTGTGATGGGACTAACACACTTCAAGTCCTATAGGTGCTTCTGGGAACAAAATATAGCTCTGTGTGTGTAATGGGACTAACACACTTCAAGTCCTATAGGTGCTTCTGGGAACAAAATATAGCTCTGTGTGTGTGATGGGACTAACACACTTCAAGTCCTATAGGTTCTTCTGGGAAGAAAATATAGCTCTGTGTGTGTAATGGGACTAACACACTTCAAGTCCTATAGGTGCTTCTGGGAACAAAATATAGCTCTGTGTGTGTGATGGGACTAACACACTTCAAGTCCTATAGGTTCTTCTGGGAACAAAATATAGCTCTGTGTGTGTGATGGGACTAACACACTTCAAGTCCTATAGGTGCTTCTGGGAACAAAATATAGCTCTGTGTGTGTAATGGGACTAACACACTTCAAGTCCTATAGGTGCTTCTGGGAAGAAAATATAGCTCTGTGTGTGTAATGGGAATAACACACTTCAAGTCCTATAGGTGCTTCTGGGAAGAAAATATAGCTCTGTGTGTGTAATGGGACTAACACACTTCAAGTCCTATAGGTGCTTCTGGGAACAAAATATAGCTCTGTGTGTGTAATGGGACTAACACACTTCAAGTCCTATAGGTGCTTCTGGGAAGAAAATATAGCTCTGTGTGTGTAATGGGACTAACACACTTCAAGTCCTATAGGTGCTTCTGGGAACAAAATATAGCTCTGTGTGTGTAATGGGACTAACACACTTCAAGTCCTATAGGTGCTTCTGGGAAGAAAATATAGCTCTGTGTGTGTGATGGGACTAACACACTTCAAGTCCTATAGGTGCTTCTGGGAACAAAATATAGCTCTGTGTGTGTGATGGGACTAACACACTTCAAGTCCTATAGGTGCTTCTGGGAACAAAATATAGCTCTGTGTGTGTGATGGGACTAACACACTTCAAGTCCTATAGGTGCTTCTGGGAACAAAATATAGCTCTGTGTGTGTGATGGGACTAACACACTTCAAGTCCTATAGGTGCTTCTGGGAAGAAAATATAGCTCTGTGTGTGTAATGGGACTAACACACTTCAAGTCCTATAGGTGCTTCTGGGAACAAAATATAGCTCTGTGTGTGTAATGGGACTAACACACTTCAAGTCCTATAGGTGCTTCTGGGAAGAAAATATAGCTCTGTGTGTGTAATGGGAATAACACACTTCAAGTCCTATAGGTGCTTCTGGGAAGAAAATATAGCTCTGTGTGTGTAATGGGACTAACACACTTCAAGTCCTATAGGTGCTTCTGGGAACAAAATATAGCTCTGTGTGTGTGATGGGACTAACACACTTCAAGTCCTATAGGTGCTTCTGGGAACAAAATATAGCTCTGTGTGTGTGATGGGACTAACACACTTCAAGTCCTATAGGTGCTTCTGGGAAGAAAATATAGCTCTGTGTGTGTAATGGGACTAACACACTTCAAGTCCTATAGGTGCTTCTGGGAACAAAATATAGCTCTGTGTGTGTAATGGGACTAACACACTTCAAGTCCTATAGGTGCTTCTGGGAAGAAAATATAGCTCTGTGTGTGTAATGGGAATAACACACTTCAAGTCCTATAGGTGCTTCTGGGAAGAAAATATAGCTCTGTGTGTGTAATGGGACTAACACACTTCAAGTCCTATAGGTGCTTCTGGGAACAAAATATAGCTCTGTGTGTGTGATGGGACTAACACACTTCAAGTCCTATAGGTGCTTCTGGGAACAAAATATAGCTCTGTGTGTGTGATGGGACTAACACACTTCAAGTCCTATAGGTGCTTCTGGGAAGAAAATATAGCTCTGTGTGTGTAATGGGACTAACACACTTCAAGTCCTATAGGTGCTTCTGGGAACAAAATATAGCTCTGTGTGTGTAATGGGACTAACACACTTCAAGTCCTATAGGTGCTTCTGGGAAGAAAATATAGCTCTGTGTGTGTAATGGGACTAACACACTTCAAGTCCTATAGGTGCTTCTGGGAACAAAATATAGCTCTGTGTGTGTAATGGGACTAACACACTTCAAGTCCTATAGGTGCTTCTGGGAACAAAATATAGCTCTGTGTGTGTGATGGGACTAACACACTTCAAGTCCTATAGGTGCTTCTGGGAACAAAATATAGCTCTGTGTGTGTGATGGGACTAACACACTTCAAGTCCTATAGGTGCTTCTGGGAACAAAATATAGCTCTGTGTGTGTGATGCCACTAACACACTTCAAGTCCTATAGGTGCTTCTGGGAACAAAATATAGCTCTGTGTGTGTGATGGGACTAACACACTTCAAGTCCTATAGGTGCTTCTGGGAAGAAAATATAGCTCTGTGTGTGTAATGGGACTAACACACTTCAAGTCCTATAGGTGCTTCTGGGAACAAAATATAGCTCTGTGTGTGTAATGGGACTAACACACTTCAAGTCCTATAGGTGCTTCTGGGAAGAAAATATAGCTCTGTGTGTGTAATGGGACTAACACACTTCAAGTCCTATAGGTGCTTCTGGGAAGAAAATATAGCTCTGTGTGTGTAATGGGACTAACACACTTCAAGTCCTATAGGTGCCTCTGGGAACAAAATGAAGGAGCTCTGCCTGCCTGCCACGAACACACTACAAGTCCTATAGGTGCTTCTGGTAACAAAATATAGGAGCTCTGCCTGCCTGCCACGAACACACTACAAGTCCTATAGGTGCTTCTGGTAACAAAATATAGGAGCTCTGCCTGCCTGCCACGAACACACTACAAGTCCTATAGGTGCTTCTGGTAACAAAATATAGGAGCTCTGCCTGCCTGCCACGAACACACTACAAGTCCTATAGGTGCTTCTGGTAACAAAATATAGGAGCTCTGCCTGCCTGCCACGAGCACACTACAAGCCCCTCTTTCTCAATCAATCTTTGTAACTGAATCTATCTAACTCAATCTCTGTAAGTGAATCTCTCTAACTATCTAAATGCAGCAGAGTGTCACAGAATGTGCCTGCTCAATCTGCGCCGGAACAGCATGTGACCGGCGCAGACGGCGTGGCGGCGTTTTATAGGGGGGGGCGTGTACTACAGCCCCTGAGCTGTAATTGGCTACAGGCGTCCTGCCTGTAGCCAATTATGGCTCTTCGAGTTTCCGGGGCTGTGATTGGCCAAGCATGCGGGGTCACAGTGCATGCTTGGCCAATCATCAGCCAGCAATGCACTGCGTCGGCCGCGCCGGCCGCAATGCATTGCGGGGCCGCTCGCATCACACGAACGTGATGCGAGCGGCCAAAATAGTTCTGGGCTCGCCGAGCGAGCGAACGCCCGGTGCTCGATGCGAACGTGGGTTCGCATCGAGCACCGGGCCCATCCTTAGTCCCATATCAGATGCCATCTCAAAATGTCAAAAATGTTAGTCCCATATCAGATCTCATGTTAAAATGTCAGAAACATTGGTCCCATATCAGATTCCATCTCAAAATGTCAAAAATGTTGGTCCCATATCAGATCTTGTGTCAAAATGTCAAAAACAATCATATTGGACCTCATCTCAAAATGTAAAAAATGTTGGTCCCATATCAGATCTCATGTCAAAATGTCAAAAACGCTGGTCCCATATAACCCCGCCCCCATTTAGGGGGTGGTACCAAGACGCTCTGCATTTACAATAGAGTTCTCAGTCTTTCAGGTTTAGTGATGCTGGGGGTTATTCATCCCAGAAGACTGGGGACATCTTGTGGCCAAAAACAGGTACTGTGGTGTAGATTAAAGGTGAGTATTGCAGGCAGATCTGTTTACAGTAACTGGGAGGGGGGTATTTGTCCCCTCTGGAGATCTGGGTATTTGTCCCCTCTGGAGAGCCAACTTTTTATTCCCAAGGTTTCCTAAGATACGATCTTCCCATCTTATGACTCTGACTTATACATGTAGCGCCAGGCTCCTGATGTGTTTGGTAAATGTAATGTTCCTGGAACCACAGTTGGGTTTTAGGGTTAATTATACCAAATTATGGTTTCAGTACCAGTCTGGCTGGATTGAACTGGGTTCTGCTTGGCCATAGGTGTCGCTGTCACTTCTGGCAAGTACGAGAACGCAGTTTGGCTGGGCACATTGAGTCCCAATCTCTCTCGGAACCAACCAGTGAGAGTGTCGTCTTGCTGTGCATTCTGGGAGAGGGTGCTTAAGGTACTGAGATCACGTGCTTCTGGGTTCAGGTCAAGAAGATCTTTTTGTCTGTTTGGTCCTGGTCCTCCTGACCAGCCCTCAGGGCCCTCATGGCCTGGGGTGCGGATCCATCCAATTCTGAGTCTCTGGGCTGGCTAGCCTGAGGCAGAGTAACTGGAAGAAGGATTCCAAGGTGGTCCAGTGCCATCTCATCCGTGGAGAGGCCCAGCAACTGAGAAAGCAACCAGGGGAGGACTCTTCGGGAGAGGGCCACGCATAAGGCTGGTTCCTCAGCAAGAGCCTGGGAGCTAAGTTGAAAAACACCAAGTGAATCTACGCTGGTATGGTATCGCCGGACCGGCTGCAAGATACTGGTACCGTATAAGGGCTCTCTAAGTTTATCTACATCCTTCAGTTACAACCAAGTCTGTGGCAGAGACTTTATTTACAAGATCTAGAACCAAGTCTGTGGCAGAGACGCTGCTCTATTTGAACACTCTATCGGCTGCTAGGCCTAGTGAGAGGCGGTTTATCCGATAGCTGTGAAAATCCAGTTGTGAGTGGCTATTCTCTGGAGTCTACTGTATAGTGAGAGACATTCCGTTTTGAGCAGTTCCAAGAGTACCTGAACTTCCTACCTAACCCCTCTATCCTATACTGAGAGACTGTGTTTATCTACCCTTTTTGCAAATAAAAATCCCAAAGTGGATCCAGTGTCAGTTTCTGCAATTCTTGGGCCATCTACATCGGGAAACCCCTAGACGTACACGAGGTCAAGAAGGTAACGGTAAGCCCAAAAAAAAACAGCAGCTCCTCCTGGGGTTAGTGCTACATACACTTTGTGAATTTTGGCCAGTTTCCTGATGAACCGGGTGAAATTTGCTACATGGGTGGCCCTGTTGACTTCTCCAACCTGACATCCTTCACTTGAAAAATCCAAGGAGCCAGATGTAAACAGCAGCTCCATTCAATCAGATGCAGCCGCTGTCCAGGCATTGTGACAGTCAGCACAGTCAGCTGTCTGAAGGTAAAAGGCATGGTGGGAGATCTGGCCATCCCTGCTGTATAGCTGTTACATTATTTTCTTTCAGCCCAGAACAGTCTATGGCCAGCCTAAGCCTATTATTGATACAGCTGGATAACCTTCCTATACCCCAGAGCAGTAATCTTCCACTGCTGCAGGTGTTAATACAGACACTAGACCAGTCAGCAAGAGTGCCAACTATGCCTGCCCATTCTGCCCCCCTCCTCCATTCATAGAAGCTGCACTATAGCTCCCATCAATGAAAAGTCCTCTCTGAATGGAGTAGGTGGAGCTTGTATTCATCTGCCCCTCTTCCATTCAGAGAAGCTGTACTATCACTTTCAGCAATGAAACATGCTCTATGAATGGAGGAGGTGGACCTTTTTGTTCATCCTCCATTCCTCCATTTATAGAAACTGTTCTATAGCTTTCATGAATGAAACAGGCTCTATGAATGTAGGAGGTGGACCTTTCATTCATCTGCCCCTTCTCCATTCATAAAAGCTGCACTATCACCTCCTGCATTGAAATGCGCTCTTTGAATGGAAGAGGTGGACCTTTTATTTATCTGCCCGTCTTCCATTCATAAAAACTGTACTATAGCTTTCATGAATGAAAAGATCTCCATGAATGAAGGAGGTGAAGCTTTTATTAATCTGCCCCTCCATTCATAGAAGCTGTACTATCACTTCCAGCAATGAAACACACTCTATGAATAGAGGAGGTGGATCTTTTGGTCCTCCCCCCATCCTCCATTCACAGAAACTATATGTAGTGCTACCTCCATAGGAGCCGCTGGAAATTGCCCAGGTTCTTTTTCAGAGTAATTGCTGTGCAGCCAGGCACACATTCACAGTCACAATTTATTGGATCAATGACAAGTCCAGGGGTGTTCTTTTTGCATTTTTATTTTTGGGATAACTTGGATAGGGTTGAGGGAATTGAGTTGGATACTCCAAAAAAATTAAGCACAAGATGAGGACAGTAAACTTCCTGAAGCAAAAGTCCCTGCAAAGGTAATCTTTGGAATTAGCTTTGTAGAAAAAGTAGGTAAAAGCACAAAAAATCTTTCTTTAGAGGAATCAGAACAGAGTTGCTTCACAAACTACATAGACTGAGCTCTTCAGGATACCAGCAGATGTCCCCTTTACAGACACACACAGCTGACTCTCTAGCACCAGAGGAGTGGTAGCAGCCCAAAAGTCTTGAAGATTCCCAAAATGCACGCAACACCTTTTTCCTGTGATACCAGACTAGATCTTCAAACGACAGCTCCTCAGTCCGCTCCCTGTAACTTCAGCATCCAGACCCCTCAACTAGCCCAGCTGAGGCCTTAAAAACAGCAAGTGCTTGACAGGGCTGCCCAGAGGGCAGCAACCCCTCCAGGCTGGACTTCTCCTCTCCAGGACAAGACAAAACTACTTTTTGTCTTTTTGCCTCCCTGGGATTGGCCAGGGCTGTATAAATATCCATGCTGCTTATTTATTTGCCTTGCTCCACACCTATGTTCTAGAGCAGCAGTCTCCAAACTGTGGCCCGAGAGCCGATGCGGCCCTTAGCTTGCCTTTATCTGGCCCTTGGGGCACTTTTCCTTACACTGACACCAACGAAAGGGCAAAATTCCTCCTACTGACACCAGTGATGGAGCAGAATTCCTTAAATTGACACCAAGGATGGGACACTATTCCTCCAACTGATACCAACAATGGGGTACTATTGTTTCCACTGATGCCAATGATAGGGGCACTAGTCTTTCCACTGACACCAAAGATAGGGCATTGTTTACTCCTACTGGATACCAGGGCATTTTCTACTCACACTGGCCCCCCTAAAGGACAGTAAATGGCCCTTTGTTTAGAAAGTTTGGAGGCCCCTGTTATAGAGGGATCCACAGTTCTCCAGAAAACAGAAGAAGTAATCAAACCTGCAGCATCTGAAACACTAAGCAGACCTAACTAATCAAATTCAGCTGCACTGATTACAGTGAGCCGGAACAAAATTTACCTAATCCTAGCACCTATGTCGGAGGGTGCTACATGTACTATAGCTTTCATAAATGAAAAGGGCTCTATAAGTGGAGGAAGTGGACCTTTCATGCATCCAACCGTTCTCCATTCATAGAATGCTTTTCTTTGCTGGAAGCTACAGTGCAGCATCAATGAATAGAGGAGGGGGCATAAAGGGTGGGCATATGTGACACTCTTTAAGAGTGCCTATGAAAGGTTTAATGGCTGTATTAACTACTTGCCAACTGCTGCACAATGGTAGTGGTGGGCAAATGGGCGTACCTGCACGTCCCCTTTAATTGATGGGGCTAGCAGGCGCGCCCCCGCAGCGTACATCATGACCGTGCCCACGGGACCCGTGGACCCGATGTCCGGCGGTGTCCCGGCGATCGCGTCACTGAGCCGCAGAACGGGGAAGTGCCGTAAACAAGTAATTTCCCCATTCTGCCTAGTGACATGACAGAGATCCACTGCTCCCTGTCATCGGGAGCAGTGATCGCTGTCATGTGAGTGGAAGCCCACCCCCCCACAGTTAGAATCCCTCCCTAGGACACACTTAACCCCTTCATTGCCCCCTAGTGTTTAACCGCTCCCCTGCCAGTGTCATTTACACAGTAATCAGTGCATTTTCATAGCACTGATCGCTGTATAAATGACAACGGTCTCAAAATGGTGTCAAATGTTTCGTTGTGTCCGCCATAATGTTGCAATCACGATAAAAATCTCAGATCACCGCCATTACTAATAAAAAAAATTATAATAAAAATGGCATAAAACTATTCCCTATTTTGTAGACGCTATAACTTTTGCGCAAACCAATCAATATACGCTTATTGTTTTTTTTTTTTTTTTTTAACCAAAAATATGTAGAAGAATACATATCGGCCTAAACTGAGAAAAAAATTTGTTTTTTATATATTTTTGGGGGATATTTATTATAGCAAAAAGTTAAAAATATTGCTTTTTTTATTTTGCAAAATTGTCGCTCTTTTTTTTGTTTATAGCGCAAAAAATAAAAACCATCAAATACCATCAAAAGAAAGCTCTATTTGTGGGAAAAAGAACGTCAATTTTGTTTCGGTGCAAAGTCGCACGACCGTGAAATTGTCAGTTAAAGCGATGCAGTGCCGAATTGTAAAAAGTGCTCTGGTCAGGAAGGGGGTAAAATCTTCTGGGGCTGAAGCGGTTAACCCCCGCAGCATTGGAGGATTACTGCTGTGGGGTGCAGAGGACTTTAGGTTTCAATTAGGAAAGCAACCACCAGCCCAACAGACACTTGTTATTGAATGTAACTACAGTCCTTAGAGCTGATTTTTTTTTTCTTAAATTGATACTAAACACACTGTTTCATTTACAATGGCCCTTCTATTTCTGTATACAGATGATGGCACTGTAATTATTTAATAAAAAAAACTTTTTTCCTAATCAATATTTAGCAGTCACATACTCAGCTCTCTCCTAGCCTGCCTGCAGGGAAGCATAAGCATTAGGAGCTTCTAGTTCTCTGCTGCTGGTCACATTTAAAAAATAAAATAAAAAAAAACGTTTTAATATGTCATAAAAATATATATTTGAAATCAAATATTTATTATTCCTTGGCATTGGCAATAACATGGTGTGGGAGGATTTCTGCCAGTCACAGGCTGTGTCTCGTTCCTTCAGCCTGTATCTCAGGATAACAGGGAGGTGAAGCCCCCATCAATCTATATGTAATATCTTGCCCCCATTGTGTTTAGCTGGTTAATGGGCATGGAAGAGGAGGGAGGGAGTGGGCTGTCATTTACCACTGTGTCTACGCCCACATGTGTGACTCTATAGTCACATGGGCTGCTCAGATGTGATAGAGAGGAAATGCTCAGCATAGAAACTCACTCTAAACTGAGCATGTGCAGAGTTGCCATCACTGCTCTGCAAACTCCCTAGCTGACTTGGGGACTTGGACAGAAGGGGGAGATAGAGAGCAGCAGGATCAACCAGGTTTTTTTGCAGAATACAGAAAAGTGAATCTCAGTGACTGAGTGAGTATGAACAGCATGAATACACCATTTATTCATATTTGTTTATGATTTGGGTTTAGTGACACTTTATTGAACTAAACTTAGGCTTAAAACTGACACATTGTACTCTGTATGGGGGTGTCAGACATTTTTTACTGAACAATACTTCATTTATGGCTTAAGCATGTGCCTATGTGTGGTTGTATTTAGTGATTTTAACAGTTGAATGTGTTATAACAAAAGGCTGCATATAAATTGTAGCCGAGTCCTCCAGAACAGTAAGATATAAAAAGGGGGACGCAGAGACTGCTGGTACACAGAACCTAAACCAACAGGAGTGTGCAGGCAGCCGGCACAGTCAGCACTGTGGCTGAAAACTTGAAGCCGCAGACAGTCTCGCCAGCCGTCTCTAGTTAGGCAGATTTATTTTCCATGCGAGCGCGCTGTGGTCACGCTATAGGGTTACACACAATACACTCTGCCAGGGAATGACAAATCTCTTTCTTCTCAAGTTTATCCACTTAAAGAAGTATTAAAGTCAACAAGTGTAATATATTGCAGCTTACTAATTCTTATGGTGGCTGCATTCATTTTCTTTTTTTTCTTTCTGAAGGCCCATACACACGATCAGACTTTTTGACAACAATAATGCAAATTAACTGTTTTGGACCAACATCCGACCGTGTGTACGCTCCATCGGACCAACTTTTTCAGTTTTTATCAGACTTTAGCCTCATACACACGATAGGACTTTGTACAAACTTTCCCGTGGATTTTTGTACAAAGGGCGTCGGCCCTGATCTTGTATTGCATACACACGGCAGGCAACTTTCACCAAATCACGTGGTTTTTCTGCTCTTTACCGCCACCTTTGGTCAACTTCTGTATTGTTGTCTGATCTTTTGCATTGGTTCTGAGCATGGGTGTTTGTACTTTGTACAAAAGTCCTATGGTTTTCTGTACACACGATAGGAATTTGCTCCATCGGACTTTTGTTGGCAGAAAGTTGGTCCATTCGCACAGCCAACAAAAGTACGATGAAAGCCTCATACACACGATCGGACCGTGGACCAACTTTCCCGTGGATTTTTGTCCAAAGGGCGTTGGCCCCAAGTTGGTATTGCATACACACGGCAGGACTTTTTCAGCCAACTTTCACCAAATCACTTTGTTTTTCTGCTCTTTACCGCCACCTTTGGTCAGCTTCTGTATTGTTGTCTGATCTTTTGCATTGGTTCTGCATTGGTTTGTACAAAAGTCTGTTGGTTTTGTGTACACACAGTCGGACTTTGCTCCATCAGACTTTTGTTGGCAGAAAGTTGGTCTGTTCACACAGCCAACAAAAGTCCGATGAAAACTGAAAAAGTTGGTCCGATGGAGCGTACACACGGTCGGATGTTGGTCCAAAACAGCTAATTTGCATGTTTGTTGTCAAAAAGTCTGATCGTGTGTATGGGCCTTTTTGTTGGCTGTGCGAACGGACCAACTTTCTACCAACAAAAGCCTGATGGAGCAAAGTCTGATCGTGTGTACACAAAACCATAGGACTTTTGTACAAACCAATGCAAAAGATCAGACAACAATACAGAAGTTGACCAAAGGTGGCGGTAAAGAGCAGAAAAAAACACGTGATTTGGTGAAAGTTGGCTGAAAAAGTCCTGCTGTGTGTATGCAATACAAGTTCAGGACTGATACCCTTTGTACAAAAATCCACGGGAAAGTTTGTACAAAGTCCTATCGTGTGTATGAGGCTTTAGACAGCAGTATTGTCAGTCTAGGGGAGGGGAGTGTAAAGCCTCATACACACGATCAGACTTTGTACAAACTTTCCCGTGGATTTTTGTACAAAGGGCGTCAGGCGTGAACTTGTATTATACTTGCATACACACCGCAGGACTTTTGTTGCCAGAAAGTTTGTCCGTTCGCACATCCAACAAAAGTCCGATGAAAACCGAAAAAGTTTGTCCGATGGAGCGTACACACGGTCGGATATTGCCTTAAAACAGCTAATTTGCATGTTTGTTGTCAAAAAGTCTGATCGTGTGTACGGGCCTTTTACAGGGGGCATGGCCTATGCCTACATACTTTTTCTAGTAGGTGTCCCTCATTCCCATCTCAAAATGTTGGGAGGTAGGGACTTGACTAAAGCCTCATACACAAGATAGGACTTTGTACAAACTTTCCCGTGGATTTTTGTACAAAGGGTGTCGGCCGTGAACTTGTATTGCATACACACGGCAGGACTTTTTCAGCCAACTTTCACCAAATCACTGGGTTTTTCTGCTCTTTACCGCCACCTTTGGTCAACTTTTGTATTGTTGTCTGATCTTTTGCATTGGTTTTGAGCATGCGTGTTTGTACTTTGTACAAAAGTCCTATGGTTTTCTGTACACACGATCGGACTTTGCTTCATCGGACTTTTGTTGCCGGAAAGTTTGTCCGTTCGCACAACAAAACTGAAAACTGAAAAAGTTTGTGTGATGGAGCGTACACACGGTCGGATGTTGCCTTAAAACAGCTAATTTGCATGTTTGTTGTCAAAAAGTCAGATCGTGTGTATGGGCCTTAACACCTTTATTCTTCTAGTATAAAGTTGAAATGAATAAAACACTAACCATTGTAAGCTCCTCTATTAGTGGTAAATGGTTTGACTCAACCCTCCAACATCTGCAGGACAGCTCAGTCTGTTAAAGGAAATTGAAAAATAACAGACTTACTGGTCAGATCACCAGGTGAAAATAAAGAAGAAGAAAAAACCTTAAAAAAAAGAAAATGCAGCTACAACATCTATATCTGCCAACTTTTTGAGATGGGAATGAGGGGACACCTATCAGCAAAAGTATGCAGTTATAGGACACACCCCTGACCACGCCCCCTTAAAGGAGAATTGTACAAAAAAACAAGATTGGTTAAACCCACAAGTGCTTTTTTTTACCACTACTGTTCCTTTATACTGGCTTTTGTAATTTACAAATGCAGCAATTTTGAAATCAGATGAAAGGTTTAGTGCTGAAAAACACTTTTTGATAGATAAAAAGTGCCATTTATATACATATATATAAATCAGACCAAAATTAGGGACAAATGAGGAGGAATGAGGGACATTTCTCCAAATAAGGGACAGTCCCTCAAAATCAGGGACAGTTGAGAGCTATGCAACATCTAAGGATTTGTCATCTACAATGTAATAATGTAGCACCCCTCTGACACCCCAAAGGCAGGATAGCACCTCCAGAGGCCAGGGGTGGTCTAGCATTTCACCCTGGCTAAAATGGGGGGACCGAGAAAGGATATTAAGCGCCAGTTACTTCTGTCTTTTTAACGTTTTATTGCAGAACGGTTAAGGAGGTGAGGGGTTAGGGGTCCCAGATACTGTAGCAGATCACTTACAGATTCTCCAGATCCAAATTAATGTCCAGCTTCACAGTGTCAGAAACTTTAAGCTGACCCGGCAGCACTGTAAACACGTTCCCAAATTTCAGCGATTCCTCCAAGTGAGCCACCAGGCCCTTCTGAGAGACCATCCAGCAGCACCTCCCTAGGCTTCAGTCCAGGGGAAGAGAACGAGCACATGGCCTCTCCCAAATATTTATATCCCCCCCCCAGCATGCACCAGTGGCATAAACCTCCTACTGGATTGGCCGAAGGAAATATAACTATTCATAATAATAAAATGATAGTTTTGCTTGTGAAATATCATACTATGACCAGTGATACTAGTGAAATCCACTGGCGAAACAGTGAGAAATCACAAGCTCATTTAAGCTTAAAGGGGTTGTAAAAGTTATTTTTTTTAGATAACAAACATGGTATACTTACCTCCTCTGTGCAAGGGTTTTGCACAGAATGGCCCTTATCCTCCTCTTAGGGGGTCCCTCAGTGGTGCTCCTGGATCCTCCCCGCATTGGGTGCCCCCTTGGAGAGCTGCATTCCATTGACACAGGCAGCAGGACTCGGCCCCCGACCCGACTCACGTGTCACTGGATTTGATTGACAGGAGCCAATTGCTCCTGCTAATATCAATCTATCTAATGAGACAGTGTCTGGAGCTGCTGGGATTGTTCTCCTCGCTGGCACGATCGGGTTCAGGAAAGTAAAAAGGGGGGCGCTGGGGGGCTGCTGCACTAAAGAAGGTTTTTCACCTTAATGCATAGAATGCATTAAAGTGAAAAACCTCAAGGGTTTACAACCCCTTTAACCACTTGCCGATCAGCTGCCGTCATTATACGGTGGCAGCTCATTCCTACGAATCGCCGCACTGCTAGGTCGGCACCTTTAAGAGCCATAGCAGGCGCGCGCACCAGCTGCACTGCAGGGAAACCCAATGCGCGTGGCCGGCTGCCACGATATCTGGGCACGAGAGCCAGAACGGGGATCTGTGTATGTAAACACACAAATCCCCATTCTTACAGGGGAGGAGAGACAGATCTGCTGTTCCTAGTAATTAGGAACAGCAATCTGTCTCCTGCTCCAGTCAGCCCCATCCCTCCACAGTTAGAAACACACATGAGGGAACACATTTAACCCCTTGATCGCCCCCTAGTGTTAACCCCTTCTCTGCCAGTGACATTTACACAGTAATCAGTGCATTTTTATAAATATCGCTGTATAAGTGTCAATGGTCCCAATAAAGTGTCAAAAGTGTCTGATCTGTCAGCCGCAATGTCGCAGTCCCAATAAAAAAAGCAGATCGCCACCATTACTAGTAAAAAAATAATAATAAAAAAGCCATAAATCTATCCCCTATTTTGTGCAAACCAATCAATAAACGCTTATTGTGATTTTTTTTTTTTACCAAAATATGTAGAAGAATACATATTGACCTAAACTTATAAAGACATTTTTTTTTATTTGGGATATTTATTATAGCAAAAAGTAAAAAATATTGTTATTTTTTCTAAATTGTTGCTCTTTTTCTATTAATATCGCAAAAAATAAAAACCGCAGAGGTGATCAAATACCATCTACAAATACTGCAGCTGCTGACTTTTAATAATCGGACACTTACTTGTCCCAGGGACCATCGTCTCCCCCTCCGGCGCCGGCAATGTAACTGTGGGAGCCCACTGCGCATGCGCGAGCCGCGCGCCGTGATTGGCCGCACAGTCATCCGGGACCTGTCTAGAGGGAGGGGGGAGAGCTGATCTCCCTTCCTGCGCCAAGGGAAGTGACGTCAAGAGCCCAGGCGCTGAAGGAGACAGACTACGAGGGACCCCCTAGCAACAGATATTTAGAGGTGAGTTATTATGTACATTAATGATTTTTTTTTTTTGGGGGTGGAACTCCACTTTAACTACCTCTAAGCTCCCTCCCCGACACAAATTTTCAGCTGCTGTTATCTCATGAGTCGTAGAACTTGTCAAAAGTGACTCATGCTGATAACAGAGGAATGGAGCACCAGAGAAAAACAACACAAAGAGCTTTGGAGAGGGATACGTAAACACTACAGATATATGTGCTTAGTTCGAATTTCATGAATGGGATTTACAACCGCTTTAAGGAAAATACTATACAATCAGTATAAGTCCTTGGGACTCGGCTGATGACAGATCGGAGTAAAGGGCCGAACCTGGCCCTTTATTACAGCTGATCACATGATGTAAACAGAAGCTGGTAATCAGCTTTTTCCCCCCTCACGCTAACAGTGTGAGGAGAAAAAAATAAGCCGATTACAGGCTTGTGTAAATGGGACATCGAGCCACTGACGCCTCATTAGTGCCCACTAGTGCCTCCTACCAGTGCCTATCAGTACTGCTAAGCAGTGCCCACCAGTGCCACCTATTAGTGCCCATCAGTGCTGCCAATCAGTGCCCATTAGTGTCTCATCATTAGTGCCCATCAGTGCCCCCCATCGGGGCTGCCTGTCAGTGCCCTTCAGTGCTGTCTATCAGTGCCACTTATTAGTGCCACCTATCAGTGCCGCCTCATCAGTGTCTCCTGATTAGTGCCCACCGGTGCCAACTTATCAGTGCCTATCAGTGCACCCTATCAGTGCCCATCAGTGCACATCAATGAAGGAGAAAAATGACCTGTTTGCAAAATTTTATAAAAAACTATGAAAACTTTTTTTATTTTTTTAACATTTTCGGTCTTTTTTTGTTTGTTTATTAAAAAAAAAAAAAAAAAAAAAAAAAACAGTAGTGATTAAATACCACCAAAAGAAATCTCTATTTGTGTAAAAAGCAAAAATATAAAAATGTGATATGTGTACAGTGTTGCATGGCCGTGCAATTGTCATTCAAAATGTGACAGCGCTGAAAGCTGAAAATTGGCCTATGCAGGTAGGGGGTAAAAGTGCCCTGTAAACAAGTGGTTAATTCATTTTTAATATTCAAAACAAACTCCCCCATACATCCACGTCTCTTTGCTTTATTTTGTTGATAAATCACTTTGAAAAAAAAAACCCTAGCATTTCTAGCCATGGCCATCTCAAGTAAGGGCAAATGATTCATGTAGCCTTTACTTCCTAGAATCAATCTGCCCTTAGCTTAAGCATGCATGCAGGAGAATATGCTTAGCTCCCCTCCCCTCCTGAAGATTCCTGGGTTACTTACAGTCATTTTTTCATCTTTCCTACTATTAAATCTTCTGCCCTTGTTGTTTTAACTTTGGATAGCAAAACATTTTTTTCCTGCCAATAAATACCTTATACAGCCCACTTCCTGTTTCATGTCAGGTCATTAGCCTAGGCTTATGACCTCATGCACAGCTCTCTCTCTCTCTCACTCTCAGGAGAGTTTGCCAGGAAGGGAGGGGGGATGAGTCATAAGTGGGCCAATAAGAGCTGCAGAGCTGGAGGTGTGCCTCTCGTGTGTCTGTGTAAATCCAGGAAGTGAACAGGCAGCTGCTTCAGCTGCCCACAGTTATAATGGCTGCTGCCAGACTTAGTGGAGGGAGATTTCTGCAGCATATTTGGCAAGTACAGAATCACAGTATATATAAAATAATATGAAAAGTGGTTGGAGGGAAGCTTCAGATTGGTAAAGATGTTTTTATTACAAATTATGTGAGTAGACTGCAGTTCCACTTTAAAAAGTAACCCAGTTATTGACCATCCTGAAGACTCCTGGGATGTATGACATCATTGGCTTAGGCAAGAAACCAGGAAGTAGCTGAATAAATGCAACAAAAAAAATACTTTCCTATCTATTTACTAATGCTAGCAACTTGATGATTAAAAATCAGTGTTGATTGGGAGAATAAAGTTCCACTTTAACCACTTAAGCCCCGGACCAATTTGCAGCCAAAGGACCAGGCCCCTTTTTGCGATTCGGCACTGCGTCGCTTTAACTGACAATTGCGCGGTCGTGCAACGTGGCTCCCAAACAAAATTGGCGTCCTTTTTTTCCCACAAATAGAGCTTTCTTTGGTGGTATTTGATCGCCCCTGCGGTTTTTATTTTTTGCGCTATAAACAAAAATAGAGAGACAATTTTGAAAAAAAAAAAAACAATATTTTTTACTTTTTGCTATAATAAAATATCCCCAAAAAATATATAAAAACATTTTTTCCTCAGTTTAGGCCGATACGTATTCATAGTTTTGGTAAAAAAAAATCGCAATTAGCGATTATTGATTGGTTTGCGCAAAAGTTATAGCATTTACAAAACAGGGGATAGTTTTATAGCATTTTTATTAATATTTTTTTTTTTACTAGTAATGGCGGCGATCAGCGATTTTTATTGTGACTGCGACATTATGGCGGACACATCGGACATTTTTGACACATTTTTGGGACCATTGTCATTTATACAGCAAATCAGTGCTATTTAAATGCACTGATTCCTGTGTAAATGACACTGGCAGTGAAGAAGTTAACCACTAGGGGGCGGGGAGGGGTTAAGTATGTCCTGTGTGTGTTTTTTTACTGTAGGGGGCGTGGCTTGGCATGTGACGTCACTGATCGTCTTTCCCTATGACAGGGAACAGACGATCAGTGACAGTGTCACTAGGAAGCACGGGGAGAGGTTTGTTTACACAGACCTCTCCCCGTTCTTTAGCTCTGTGACCCGATCGCGGGACACCAGCGGCGATCGGGTCCGCTGGTCCCGCAGCCACGGTCATGGAGCTCAGGACCGGGTCGCGCCGCCGCGGCGCGCGTGCGACCCACGGCTGGGCTCTTAAAGGACAACGTACCTGTACGTTGATGTGCCCAGCCGTGCCATTCTGCCGATGTATATGTTCAGGAGGCGGTCCTTAAGCGGTTAATAGTCGCAATGGATTTAAATCCATGTTGTGTGCACCAAATTCCCTCGCAAACTCAGATCTTACCTTATAAAAGTGGCATCATCACTGTGCTGTACATAGCCTGTGCAAAGCTGTGGGAGGGACCTAGAAGGCCCCACCCACTACAAGCTGCCTGCAGAAAACTACAGGAGGGGGTGGAGACAAGACCAGTCACCCTGCACAAGGAGACAGAACAGCAGGGACAGGTCTTTATTACAGAGTGGATTACTGCACAGATCTGGAAGAAATACACAAAGCACACCAAGATTCGAAAACCATACACATGATGAATGTATTTGGACGGTATTTAATTATCCCGAAATTCATACATAAAGGTACAGTATACAAAAAAAAAAACATGAATTTTTCTTTTTAAAAGTTGGGTCAACTAGGACATATAATTACATAGCAACAGACATGTACACAACAAAAAAATTTGTTTATTTTCGTTTCGTTTTTTTAGTTTCCGAAAAAAAAATTTTATTTTGGTTTCGTTTTTTTCGTTTCCGTTGATTCGTAACGATTCGTAAATTCGTAAGTCGTCGGTGTTCGTATTCGTTAATTAGTTTTTTCGTTAGTTTCATTTTCGTTTATTCGAAATTCGCACGCATTCGGACGCATTCGTACATTCGTAACATTCGTAGATTCGTGGTAGAAACCAGGGTGAACAATAACTGCGCTAATTATATAACAAAAGTGAAAAAAACAAGCAGCCAACACAGTTTGTGATCAGCAAACAGAAATAATACAAAAAACCAAGATGTGGCGCTGTGCTGAAGAAAGACTTAATACAAAAAGTCTATGTGTAAAAAGCAGTAATCCAAATATAATGATAACAGTCCATCAATCAAACATAAATGGTGCTTGTGAAGACAAAATCTTCTATCAAAAATAGTGGTGCATATATATATCCTTCCTGAGATGAGAAGGTGGTGCATAAATCCAGCTTAGAGTGATTATATCTGCTTACCAGATAGAAGCAGAAAGAAGGCGATGTTAGTCACGTGAAGTCATGAGGAAAGTGGATGAAGGTCTAGTGAACCCAAAGGTGTGATCGAATCCAGTACTTCTCGATGGGATGTAGGAGACCAAATTTCCTCAGCCAAATGATTTCCTCAGCCAAATCAGGTGTAAACTAGAAAGAAACTCTCCCACGGGTTGGAGGAAGAGAGTGACGACAATAGTGAAGCCCGCCAGCTGAAGTTTAACAATTTTATTGGTAATCTACTTACATCAAAGTCAAAGCATCAGGGCATGGATAAAAAACAATTCCGCATACTTGCATCAGCCCGCCTGACATGTTTCATCCTACAACGGATATCATCAGAGGCGTGATCGGAGCATAATTCATAATTTTATGTAATGTGTATGCTATTATTACATTTTAAGAGACACGGAAAATTACGAATCGAAAAAAAAAGTTACGAATCGGAAAAAAAAAGTTACGAATCGAAAAAAAAAGTTACGAATGTACGAATTTTTTTCGTTCAATCTATTTGAAGCACGTTAAGCAGCACCATTGTAAGGGACACGGAAAATTACCAATTAAAAAAAAAAAAATTACGAATGTACGAATTTTTTCGTTCATTTTCGTTGTTCCTGTTTTCGTTTTTCGGATTTTCTTCATTCGTACATTCGTTGTTTCTAATTTGTTTTTTTCGGATTTTCGTTGTTTTTTCGGATTCGTTCGATTCGAACGATTCGTTAATCGGATTTGTTCGATTCGAACGATTCGTTAATCGGATTCGTATGATTCGAACAATTCGTACGATTCGAACGATTCGTTCATTCGTACGAAAACGAACGAACGAAAATAACGAAAAAAAAAGAAAAACGAAACGAATTGCACATGTCTACATAGCAATATATGTACAACAACACCAAAATCGACCAGGATTGAGACCTCTGTTCATAGTATCTTACAATCATAAGTGGTGAGTAAAGAGTAAAAGCCAAAGATGAAGCCTAGTAATACTAGAAATACATTATAGTCTGCACAGCCTGCAGAGGATACCAGTCACTCGTATTTATGCCTACGAAGTAATTCTGTAAATGCAAGGACTTCTGTATTCCAAGAATGCCGACACTGGAGCTTCTGCACCTAGTGTTGGGAATGTTGCTCTTTAGTAAACTTGAAATAGTCTTTCCTATTAGATGCAATAGTGTTGTGTTGCCATCTAGTGGTCATTTGTGATATTGCAGCTTTTTAAGAAACTCGTGCATTTTGCTGTGTGTGGCATATTAGTTAGTGTGTGACAAACAGCATTCTTCTGTGCATTGACACATCCTCGCTTCCAGAATAAATCCTAAAGACAAGTAGCTTAGTCTCTGCTTGGTTAGTTGGTAAAGTCATGAAAATAATTTATTTTTGTCCCTTTTAGCCCTTAGTGCATCAGGAACCTCTGGTGCATAGATACAGTGCATCCGGAAAATATTCCCAAAGCTCCACTTTTTCCACATTTTGTTATGTTACAGCCTTATTCCAAAATGGATTAAATTCAATATTTTCCTAAAAAATATACAAACAATACCTAACCCGTAATGACAACGAGAAAGAAGTTTGTTTGAAATCTTAATTAATGGGGTGGGCAACTACATGGCAAATGAGGTTTAATGTAGGAAAATGTAAAATAATGCATTTGGGTGGCAAAAATAGGAACACAATCTATACACTGGGGGGAGATCCTCTGGGGGGAATCTAGGATGGAAAAGGACCTGGGGGTCCTAGTAGATGATAGGCTCAGCAATGGCATGCAATACCACGCTGCTGTTAACAAAGCAAACAGAATATTGGCATGCATTAAAAAGGGGATCAACTCCAGAGATAAAACGATAATTCTCCCGCTCTACAAGACTCTGGTCCGGCCGCACCTGGAGTATGCTGTCCAGTTCTGGGCACCAGTCCTCAGGAACGGTGTACTGAAAATGGAGCGAGTACAAAGAAGGGCAACAAAGCTAATAAAGGGTCTGGAGGATATTAGTTATGAGGAAAGGTTGCAAGCACTGAATTTATTCTCTCTGGAGAAGAGACGCTTGAGAGGGAATATGATTTCAATATACAAATACCGTACTGGTGACCCCACAATAGGGATAAAACATTTTCGCAAAAGGGAGTTTAACAAGACTCGTGGCCACTCATTAAAATTAGAAGAGAAGAGGTTTAACCTTAAACTACGTAGAGGGTTCTTTACTGTAAGAACGGCAAGGATGTGGAATTCCCTTCCACAGGCGGTGGTCTCAGCGGGGGGGGGGGGGGGCATTGATAGTTTCAAGAAACTATGAGATAAGCACCTGAATGACCGCAACATACAGGGATATACAATGTAATACTGACATATAATCACACACATAGGTTGGACTTGTGTCTTTTTTCAACCTCACCTACTATGTAACTATCTTTGTAAATTTATTAAAAACAATGTACATACTTTAAGTATTCACAGTCTTTGCCATGACACTCAAAATTGAGCTCAGGTGCATCCTGTTTCCACTGATCATCCTTGAGATGTTTCTACAACTTGATTGGAGTCCACCTGTGGTAAATTCAGTTGATTGGACATGGTTTGGAAAGGCACACACCTGTCTATATAAGGTCCAACAGGTAACAGTGCATGTCAGAGCACAAACCAAGCCATAAAGTCCAAGGAATTGTCTGTAGACCTCTGAGACAGGATTGTATGGAGGCACAGATCTGGGGAAGGGTACGTAAAAATGTCTGCAGCATTGAAGGCCCCAATGAGCAAAGTGGCCTCCATCATCCGTAAATAGAAGAAGTATGGAGCCACCTGGACTCTTCCTAGAGCAGACTGCCCGGCCAAACTGAGCGATCGGGGGAGAAGAGTCTTCATCAGGGAGGTGACCAAGAACCCGATGGTCACTCTGACAGAGCTCCAGTGTTTCTCTGTGGAGAGAGGGGAACAACCATCTCTGCAGCACTCCGCCAATCAGGCTTGTATCAGTGGCGGCCCGTCCATTAAGGGTGGCGGGGCAATACCCCCTCTCTCCTCGCCACCCCCCTATATGCAATGGATAGTTTCATCCATTGCCGCCGCGGCCACTCCCTATTCATGTGGTAGCGGGTCTGATACCCATCACCCGATTGGCTGAAAGGACAGGTGCTCCTTTTGGATGCCTAGGAGGAGGGGAGGAGACGGCGGAAGCAAGGAGGAGAAGAGACGATGGAAGGATGCCCGGTCCCCGCTGCTGCTCCTTGGAATGCATGATCCCCGCCGCTGCTACTCATATGCCTTGATGGGGTAAGCGTCGGTGGCCCGACAGGCAGACAGCGGCAGGGGGGGGGGTTTGGTTGTTTGCCGCCCCACAAACAAAAACCCACCAGCCGCCACTGACCTGTATGGTAGAGTGGCCAGAGGGAAGCCACTCCTCAGTAAAAGGCACATGACAGCCCACCTGGAGTTTGCCAAAAGGCATCTGAAGGACTCTCAGATCGTGAGAAACTAAATTATCTGGTCTGATGAAACAAAGATTGAACTCTATTGAATAGCAAGCATCATATCTGAAGGAAACCAGGCACCGCTCATCATCTGGCCAATACCATCCCTACAGTGAAGCATGGTGGTGGCAGCATTATGCTGTGAGGATGTTTTTCAGCGGCAAGAACTGGGAGACTAGTCAGGATGGAGGGAAAGATGAATGCAGCAATGTACAGTGACATCCTTGATGAAAACCTGCTCCAGAGCCCTCTGGACTGGGGCGAAAGTTCATCTTCCAACAGAACAACCAGCCTAAGCACACAGCCAAGATAACAAAGAAGTGGCTACGGGACAACTCTGTGAATGTCCTTAAGTGGCCCAGCCAGAGCCCAGACTTGAACCGATTGAACATCTCTGGAGAGATCTGAAAATGGCTGTGCACCAAAGCTCCCCATCAAACCTGATGGAGCTTGAAAGGTCCTGCAAAGAAGAATGGGAGAAACTGCCCAAAGATAGATGTGCCAAGCTTGTATAATCATACTCAAAAAGACTTGAGGCTGGGATTGGTGCCAAAGGTGCTTCAACAAAGTATTGCGCAAAGGCTGTGAATACTTATGTAAATGTTTTTTTTTCTTTTTTAAATTTGCAAAGATTTCAAAAAACTTTTTTTCACGTTGTCATTATGGGGTATTGTTTTTAGATTTTTGAGGAAAATAATAAATTTAATCTATTTTGGAAAAAGACTGTAACATTTCAAAATGTGGAAAAAGTGAAGCGCTGTGAATACTTTCCGGATGCACTGTATAGCCATCATTTTATTAAGCCAATATAACCAACTTGCTTACAGCTGTTTCTGTTTTCTTTGCCCTCATCAGTGCAAGATTTGGCTTTACTGGCTCTATAGTGTGGGGCTTGTGAGTCCAGAGGAACAGCACACACCTCAAAGTGGTTGTAAAGGCTTTCTTTTCATTAAGGTAAAAAACCTTTTAGAGAGAGACACTCTGGGGATCTGAGAGGAAAGAAACACACAGATCAGCTATGCCCACCTCTCTTCTCTGGTGCCCATTCACAGAAGCCTTTGTATTATGTGAATGTGTTCATATGCCAAGGCTTCTGTGAATGAGCAGGGGAGGGGCAGACTTAGCAGGTGTAGTGACTCTCCTGTTCAAGATATAGAGCTCAGAAGGATCAGCATCGGTCTCCTGGAACTAGAGCAATAGTTGTCTTATGGGAGTACTATAAACCTGTCCGATATAAATATTACAGCTAAACCCAGGAGGTGTCATGCATCTCTCTGGACTTACTCATAATGTGCCTTAATTTTTTTACAAAGGAGCTGAATAACTGGAATTCAGCTTTGGGATTGTAGTGAGGTGGTACAAAAGGACCAAAAATCCCACCACCAAAGTACTGTGAGATACAGCATTGTTTTTTTTATGACAGTAGAGATTTACATGTCTTCACTTTCCAGCACAAACCCAAAAACAAGGAGCCCAGTCTCTGCTTATGACTAGGTCAGCAGAATTATGCAAATCATTACCATTTGCCCCTTTTAGCCATCAGTACATCCAGAACCTTAGGTGTATAGCTTACTGTAGATATAGCCATCATTCTAAAAAGCCAATATTACCAACTTGAATATAGCTGTTTAACGCTTCTTAGCTCTCATCAGTGCAACATATGGCTTTACTGGCTCTGTGGTGTAGGGCTTGTAAGTCTGGGGAAAAGTACAACCATTAAAGCTAAATTCCTGATATGGGTTTTTATCATAGTTACATTGGTCTAGCTTGGGCCAACATAAGTATGCACATGCCATGCCTGTGGAAACTGGAAATCTCTGTAAAAATCCCCTCTATTAGAGTGGTCGCCACTTTCTTCCAGGTCCCATGCCAAGTGGCTGCTTGGCACTTATAGTGAGCACAGGAGGTTGCTTGCTCGGCATGGGCAACTGATGACGTAATTTATGACGGAACGCGTAGGGCGGAGCCACAGGCCGTGACACCAGTGCGCATGCAAGCGCATCCTCGAGGATTCTGGGAATTGTAGTATACATGCCTATAAGGTTTTATGCCAAACCTTTTATGTGAGTGGTTTTAACCTTATTTTAATTAAATGTATATCGTATTCACACTATGGGAAGTGGTCTTGTTTTGTTTTTTCTGCTATGTACCTGGCCTTGATAGTATGGAGGATTAAAGCAGACCTGTTATCTACCCCATTCCAGGCTGCTGCATTTTGATAACAACAAGAACTTTCTGACTTCTTCGTTAAAGTCACATTCAGCACATCCACATGGTTGGGGGAGCATGAGCTGGTGTTTGCTTGCACTAAGTGTACATTTAAAGAGGGAGATCACATATACTAGCCTTTTAAGAATTCACTGGTGGAAGTCATTCATAGAAGTCACTGTGAACTATTATAAGATTAATCATATTTATTTTACTGTCTGTGGATTTTTGTGGCAATTTGTTTGTATATCACTTGCTTTAAGTGCAGCACTTTTTTTTGGAGTTTATTATTTACTGGTATAGTGTGTCCTATACTTGGTGAGCTGGCTTCTTAATCATACACTATTTTGCCAAAAATATTGGGACGCCTGCCTTTACACGCACATGAACTTTAATGGCATCCCAGTCTTAGTCTGTAGGGTTCAATATTGAGTTGGCCCACCCTATGCAGCTATAACAGCTTCAGCTCTTCTGGGAAGGCTGTCCACAAGGTTTAGGAGTGTGTCTATGGGAATGTTTGACCATTCTTCCAGAAGCGCTTTTGTGAGGATAGAAGGAATAATGGATGGGGCAAAATACCATCAAATTCTTGAGGAAAATCTGCTGCCCTCTGCCAGAAAGTTGTCAATGGAAAGAAGGTTTACCTTCCAACATGACAATGACCCAAAGCACACAGCAAAAATTAGCACACAGTGGTTGAAGGAGAAAAAGGTGAATGTCCTTGCATGGCCTAGTCAGAGGCCAGACTCAAATCCTATTGAAAATCTGTGGAATGACTTGAAGACTGCAATCCACAAACGGTCACCATCAAGTCACGGTCACCAGTAACTGAACTTGAGCAATTATGCAAAGAAGAGTGGGCAAATATTGCAAAGTCTAGATGTGCAAAGTTAGTAGAGACATATCCCAACCGACTAAAGGCTGTAATTAAAGCAAAAGGTGGTTCAACAAAATACTGACACAAGGGAGTGATCCTTTTTCCAACTCAGTGAATTTGCAGTGCTGACCTGAGAGCCAGGTGGCTTGGTATTTTCCATTTGTTATTTCATTATTGCTTTGAAGTTGAAACCCCTGCATGGGATTCCTGGATGGATTGTTTTTTTCTTTTACTTCAATAAACATGGGCCAAAAAAGCCCTTAAACTGCACATCTGGCGTATACTCAGCAAACTGGTAAGCTCTACACTGAAGCTTAAAAAAAAAAACAATATTAAAATATACACACACACATATACATATAATACATGCTCTGCTCGCGTATTGAGACCGTCACCTAAGCTTTCCATTGAAGCTATTTGTCGAATTGTGACATCCAGGGTTTCTGGTTTCTGGTGGGTAACCCTTTTCTATAAATCTTTGATTGTTTCTGACTGTTTCAGAAACTCATCCTTGTCAGAACAATTCCACCTAATTCTCAAAAATTGGCTCATGGGAATCCCAGAAAGCCAGGTCTGACAGGTCTTTTATAACGGCCACCTGGTGATCCCGCCCCCTCTGATGCACGGGGACGTCATGGGGACTTCCCTATGGCTTTCCCCATGACGTCAGAGGGGGGCGGGGTCACCAGGTGGCCCCGCCCTCCGTTATAAAAGACCTGTCAGACACAGCGAAGCCTCACACAGCGGGAGCCTCCCATTGCGCGGAGCGACCCAAGAATAGACGCCGACGCCATGGAAGAAGATGCCGGATGAGAAGACCAGAGCAAGAAGAAGCGGATCGGAGGAAGAAGAAGATGGAAGAAGAAGATGGAAGAAGATGCCGGAAGGAGAAGATGAAGAAACCGAAGGAAGAAGAAAGGAAGAAGGAAGAAGACCAGAAGAAAGAAGATGAAAGAAGATTTTAATAAAGGAATTGTCAAAGACCGTCTCCTGTCATTTTTACAATTTTTGTCACTTTTTTGGTGAAATGGTAGGGGTACCCCCTTACCATTTCACACAGGAGGGGCGGGATCTGGGGGTCCCCTTGTTAAAGGGGGCTTCCAGATTCCGATAAGCCCCCCACCCGCAGACCCCCACAACCTATGGCCAGGGTTGTGGGGAAGAGGCTCTTGTCCTCATCAACATGGGGACAAGGTGCTTTGAGGGGTCACAGACCCCCAAAGCACCCTCCCAATGTTGAGGGCATGTGGCCTGGTACGGTTCAGGAAGGAGGGGGGGCGCTCTCGCCCCCCCCCCTCTTTTCCTGCGGACTGCCAGGTTGCGTGCTCGGATAAGGGTCTGGTATGGATTTTGAGGGGGACCCCACGCCATTTTTTTTTGGCCAGGGTTCCTCTTAAAATCCATTCTAGACCTCAAGGGTCTGGTATGGATTTTGAGGGGGACCCCACGCCATTTTGTTTTTGTTTTTGGCTGGGGTTCCCCTTAATATCCATAGCAGACCTGAAGGGCCTGGTAATTGAATTTGGGGGGACCCCCACACTTTTTTTTTTTTTTTTTATCAATTACTTTTTTTTTATCAATGACTTTCAATGAATGACTGTTCTCTGTGTTACGGGAGCCGACAATTCATTATAGCCGCGAGTGATTTTAAATAGCTTTTTTTCCTGCAAAAATTACACTTTGTGCAGGGACAGTTCTAAGCACGGGAAACATGCGCCCCTTCACAGGCATACTATAGAGACCCCCCCAGGTACGAAATTTAAAGGAATATTACACTTTTATTGTTTCACATTAAGCATTATTAAAATTACTGCTCCTGAAAAAACTTCGATTTTTAAAAAAAAAAAATTTGCATTGATACATGTCCACTGGGGCAGGACCCAGTTCCCCAAACACTTTTTATGACAATAACATGCATATTAGCCATTAAATTTAGCACTTTTGATTTCGAACGTTCGCGTCCATTGTAATTAATAGGGTTCTAATGTTCGCACGAACTTTAGGTCCGTTTGCGTGTTCTGGTGCGAACCGAACCCGGGGGTGTTCGGCTCATCCCTACAGTATTATAACTAAATCCAGAAAATTGACTTCCGTATGGCTATACTCATAATTCCATCTAATACCTATATGGTTAACATTAAGTTTCTCCATAAAAACGATCAAAGTATCTTCTGTGCCCTTCTGGATGAATAATGCTTCAATATAGCAACGCCCAAAAAAATCATGAGCAGAGCGTGGCACTGATGTGTATTCCAATATGCCTGTATGCTAATCCTTGTTGTAGTTGGAATTTTAATAAAATTCTTGTGCTTTTAACTGGATGTTGCACAATGAGGTGTGTTTCCTCTTCTTCCTGACATATGGCTCAATTGGATCTGAGGCCTATGGAAGATCGATAGACACAATATAGACATTCCCTATAACAGATGAAAAAGCTGAGCTGGATATACCTGTAGTGAGGGGTAACAACTTACTGATGCACATATCGGCCTTGAAAGGTCATGATATCTGGTAAGGGGATATCTTTACTTTAATTACCTCAAGGTTTTTTTGTTTGTTGTGTTTTGGATCTTCTTTTTCACTTCAATTATTACTAAGTTTTGTGGATCCCATTAATGGACTTCTATTGTTTATAAATATTTTCTTATTTGTATATATATATATATATATATATATATATATATATATATATATATATATATATATTTTTATATATATATACAAAATAGGTGGGTAGAGCAGCACAACTGTTTTCAAACAGTGCAAATCAATCTGGTCATCCCACCGACCATATATAAAAAAGTCAAGAGGATTGCTGCACATAAAATTAATTGAACAAAATGTCCATACATGTCAAAAGTATTCCATAATTACAGTTTAGGGCTTACAAGCTCACACCCTTCTTCAGATCGGAACACATCTAAGTCACTGAACACACGCAGGTCAATTTAAATGCTCCAAAGCACATTTGGAATCAATTATACAATTAATCACTAATTATAGTAACTTCCATCAAACTTTCATTTATTTTCAATAGTGAAGAAATGGTTAACAGAACAGGTGCCTCCCAGACATTTCATCAAAAGTTTCCGATTACCAGCCTATTAGAAAGATATATACAAATGCATCACAACCTGATATCTATAAGGAATCCCATAGATGTACTGCACAATTAATCATTAAAAAATCTCAATTCAACCCCCCTCACGATCTTAGGCCCCTTTCACACTGGGGCGGTTTTCAGGCGGTACAGCGCTAAAAATAGCGCCTGTATACCGCCTGAAAAAACCGGCCCCATTCACTCCAGTGTGAAAGCCGGCGGGCTTTCACACTGGAGCGGTGCGCTAGCAGGACCGCAACAAAAGTCCTGCTAGCAGCATCTTTGGAGCGGTGAAGGAGCGGTGTATTTACCGCTCCTATACCGCTCCTTCCCATTGAAATCAATGGGAAACCGCGGGGATACCGCCCGCAAACCGCCGCTGCAGCGGCGCTTTGCGGAGGTTTTTAACCCTTTTGCGGCCGCTAGCGGGGGTTAAAACCACCCCGCTAGCGGCCGCATACCGCGGGTAAAACGATGGTAAAGCAGCGCTAAATATAGCGCTGCTTTACCGTCGTCGCCCCGCACCACCCCAGTGTGAAAGGGGCGTTAATGCAGCATTTCCTCTATTCAGTGCAGGGAGTTCTCTGCTCACAGCTGACAGCTGTCAAAAAAAGGTTTATCACAATGTCAGAACTATTGTGGTTAAGGCCAAAATCATATTATTTTACATATGTTTTTGTGGACATGAGTTGACTTGAAGGCCTCATGCACATTATCCCAGATTGTAAAATAAGAGCCTGACACTTAAAGATAAGGGCCATGGGCTAATGTGCATTGTCATAAGGCTAATGTTTGTGTTAAGAAGAATGTGACTCAGGTTTCAAGATGAACAGAAAAACGTATATATTTTTTTTTTCTTTTCATGACTGTCTAAAGCAGGGGTGCCCAACCAGTGGCCCGGGGGCCACATGTGGCCCGCGGAGCTCTCTGATGTGGCCCGCGACCTCCTGCTCTGGGATGGAATAGAATACTGTTAAAGATCAGTTTATTACTAAAATCACAGTGTATATATGGGCATATCTGTTCTGCAGTGTTTACTGGGCTGCTTTCAAACTAATCCGCAGGTGCAGAGCAGTTTACCTGCGGGTTACCTGCACTGAGCCATAGACTTCTGTTATTACCTGAGAGTTTGGTGAGCTTTCGGGAAGTGCACCAAACCTGCAGAATATAATAGAAGTCTATTGCAAAATGCAGGAAAGCCAAAAGGTACACTGCATTTCACCCGCGGTGCGGGTAAACCGCAGCGCATCAGTGTGAAAGCAGCCTTGGGTCCCTTTCACACGGTCAGTCTGACAGTCCGACCAATTGGACCCTCCATTCACCTCTAAGTAGTGGCAGACCTAAACCAACGTGCGTCCTACCTCCAATCTGATCCGCTAAAAAAAAAGTATAGTGGGCTATGTCCGTGTCCGCTCTGCATATGCAGAGCGGACACGGACATGCCATCCACCCACTCCGCTCATTGCACCCCGTGACTGGTTATCAAGTCGCTTAAGTGGCCCTCGCTCTTCATAAGGTTGGGCACCTCTGGTCTAAAGGATAGAGGCTCATTTAGAACTATATTATGAACCATACGGAAATGGAAAGTGGACGTGGGACTTTATGGATAACATATATGTAGCGGCCATAACCTTCGATGGGGCGGCCTTAACTTTTTGGGCTTACTACTTAAAAGTCCTTTAGAAAGGTTTTTATTTGCAGGGGTAACATCCAACAGACACAGTCTCATATGGGAACAGAGGGCAAGGGTGAAGAAACTCAGGCACCTTGAACTGCTAAGTATGTGAAAGTCTCTAATGCCAACTCAGAGAGTAGCCACTCGCAGCTGGGCGCTTCAAAGCTGAACAAATCTCTAGCCAGAAATTATGGCAGTCAGCACTTAGATTCAGAATTGGCTCTGACCTTGAATTAAAGTTCACTTTAGGATGAGCGCAGCTACACTTTTTACGTAATATTACCTACCCCCCCCCCCCCCCAATATTGGTAGGGGATTTATAACTGCAGCAGATCTGATATTTGTAATATAATATCTTTCATAAAAGTCACGCACTATATATTTATTTTTTTTTGCACCGGTGACACACCTTTTTCCTAAGTCAAAGGTTATCTGGAATATATGTTGACATTTTTATATAATATTTAAATATAAAGTGTAATACAACATTGCCCCCTAGTTGTGTTAATGGTAAGGTCTAGAGTTGAGTCAACACCTGGATGTTCGGGTTCGGCGGGTTCGGCCGAACTTCGGAAAAAAGTCTGGGTTCGGGACCGAACTTGACCCGAACTTGACCCCGAACTCGGAACCCCATTGAAGTCAATGGGGACCCGGACTTTTGAACACTAAAAAGGTAATGGAAAGGGCTAGAGGGCTGCAAATGGCAACAAAATGTTGTTAAGAGCATGGTAAGTGATCTGCAAACAAATGTGGATAGGGAAATAACTTAAAATAACATAAAAAAAAAAAAAAAATAAAAATAAAAATGCTGGAGGCCCCCTTCTCAGCAGAAGAGGAAGTCATTAAGAACCTCAGAAACTCAACGGCACGATGCCGCACATATGGTGGGAATACCCCAAAATACGCACTTTCTGGAAAAAATTATTCAATTTAATGGATAAGATAGTGGGAAAATAAAATACTTGGAAATTAAAAAAAATTCAAAAATTATAATCTTGACCTAGGAGGACGAAATTCAAATGGAGTAGAAGGTTGAGGTGGCGGTGGATGTGGCGGTGTAGGTGGAAGCGGCGGTGGAGGAGGACGAGGTAGCCAACACTGGTTCAAAAATACAACAATGGCTGGGTAAGGCTAGTGGTGAATGATGTGTCGAATTCTGTCCCCCGTCGCATAGTGTCCACCCTGTACTGCGCTTGCTCAGTACGTAGGACAAGGGGATTTTGAAACTCTCCAAAGACGATGCGCGGTGACTCCAGGTTCAAGTCACATCATCCGAGGTTGAAGCCTAGCCAAGCGAGCCCGTGAGGGGCCCTGTTACTATGTGCTACCGTATGTCCACTTGGATGGTCGGGCTTGAACCTGCACTCACTGCGCAGGCGACGTTCATCTTTGGAGATTTTGTGAATCTCCTTGTCCTCCGTACTGCGCAAGCACTGCACCTGCGCAGTAAGTGGCCGGACACTATCCGATAGCAAGACAGTTTTCGTCAGAACACCGGTATATGTGTCTATTCTGCACAAGGTACGGCCAAGTCCTGTGGGATCCATGCCTGGTTCATTTTAATGAACGTGAGCTTGTCCACATTGGCTCAGGACAGGCGGCTGCGCTTGTCTGTGATAACGCCCCCCTGCCGTGCTAAATACACGTTCAGATAATACACTGGCGGCAGGGCAGGCCAGCACCTCCAAGGCGTAAAGGGCAAGCTCAGGCCATGTGCCCAATTTGGAGACCCAGAAGTTGAAGGGGGCAGACCCGTCATGCAGTACGTGTAGGCGTGTGCACACATACTGCTCCACCATGTTGGTGAAATGCTGCCTCCTGCTAAGACGTTCCATCTCAGCTGGTGGTGCTGGTTGTTGTGGCGTGCTGACAAAGCTTTTCCACATTCCGTCTATGCTAACCCTGCCTTCCGAGGTGCTGGCGGTCCCCCGGCTGCGTTGGCGACCTCTTCCTCCTCCTCTGCCTTCACCTTGTGCTTCCAGCGTACCCCCGCTTGCAAGTGGGAATGCCACCAGCAGCGCGTCTACCAACGTGCGCTTGTACTCGCGCATCTTACGATCATGCTCCAGTGAGGTAATTAAGGACGGCACGTTGTCCTTGTAACGGGGATCCAGCAGGGTGGCCACCCAATAATCAGCACCAGTTAAATGTGGGCAACTCGGCGGTCGTTGCGGAGACACTGAAGCATGTAATCGCTCATGTGTGCCAGCCTGCCCAGAGGCAAGGAAAAGCTGTCCTCTGTGGGAGGTGTATCGTCTGTGTCCTCTGTATCCCCCCAGCCACACACCAGTGATGGACATGAGCTGGTCTGGGTGCCACCCTGCTGTGAACATGGCTCCTCCTCCTCCATCTCCTCCTCATCCTCCACCTCGTCATCCTCCAGAACTGTGCCCTTGCTGCCAGACAATTGTGTACCTGGCGCTTGTTGGTGCAGGAACCCACCCTCGTAGCCACTTGTAAATGACTGCCCTGAAAGCCTTGAAAATGAACCCTCTTCCTCCTCCTCCTCCTCCTCCTCCTCATCCTGTGCCACATCCTCTTCCATCATCGCCTGAAGAGTTTTTTCAAGGAGGCATAGAACTGGGATAGTAACGCTGAGAACGGTGTCATCGACACTGGCCATGTTGGTGGAGTACTCGAAACAGCGCAACAAGGCACACGGGTCTCGCATGGAGGCCCAGTTATTGGCAGTGAAGTGGTGCTGTTCCGCAGAGCGACTCACGCGTGCATGCTGCAGCTGAGACTCCACTATCGCTTGCTGCTGCTCGCACAGTCTGGCAAGCATGTGCAAGGTGGAGTTCCACCTTGTGGGCACGTCACATATGAGACGGTGAGCGGGAAGGCCGAAGTTACGCTGCAGCGCTGACAGGCGAGCAGCAGCAGGGTGAGAACGCCGAAAGTGCGCACAGACGGCCCGCACTTTCTGCAGCAGCTCTGGCATATCGGGGTAATTCTTAAGGAACCTCTGGAACACCAAGTTCAGCACATGCGCCAGGCAAGGGATGTGCGTCAAATCGGCAAGGCCCAGAGCTGCTACGAGATTTCGCCCATTATCGCACACCACCAGGCCGGGCTTGAGGCTCACTGCCACCAACCACTCATCGGTCTGTTGTTCCATGACCCTCCACAACTCCTGCGCGCTGTGGGGTTTTTCCCCCAAACAGGAAAGTTTTAAAACTGCCTGCTGTCGTTTAGCCCTGGCTGTGCTGAAGTTGGTGGTGAAGGTGTTACGCTGACCGGATGAGGAGGCGGTAGAGGATGAGGAGGCGGAGTAAGAGGAGTTAGCAACAGGAGGCAAACTGAAGTGCCCTGCAATCCTCGGTGGTGGAAGGACATGCGCCAAACTGCTATCCGCCTCAGGCCCAGCCGCCACTACATTTACCCAGTGTGCTGTTAGGGAGATATAACGTCCCTGACCGTGCTTACTGGTCCACGCATCCGTAGTTAGGTGGACCTTGCCACAGATGGCGTTGCGCAGTGCACACCTGATTTTGTCCCCCACTTGGTTGTGCAGGGAAGGGATAGCTCGTCTGGAAAAGTAGTGGCGGCTGGGCACGACGTACTGTGGGACAGCCAATGACATCAGCCTTTTAAAACTCTGCGTCTCCACCAGACGGAATGACAGCATTTCAAAGGCGAGGAATTTTGAAATGCTGGCATTCAGGGCCAGGGATCGCGGGTGGCTAGGGGGGTACTTCCTCTTCCGCTCCAGTGTTTGGGAAATAGAGAGCTTCCATGGGACATTGTGGAGATGGTTGGTGACCCAGGTGGTAGTGTTGCTGGCAGATCCTCTGTTTGCGGGTTGGCAGGTGTCACTGTCACTACAGAGGTGGATGAAGAGGCCGAGACTGCAGCAGAAGAGGAAGCAGGAGGAGCCAGAGACCTTTCTTGGTTTTTGAGGTGTCTACTCCACTGCATCTCGTGCTTTGCACTTAGATGCCTGGTCATGCAGGTTGTGCTCAGGTTGAGAACACCTCGCTTCAAGCTCTGATTGCACAGCGTGCAAACCACTCGTGTCTTGTCATCAGGACATTGTCTGAAGAACTGCCACGCTAGGGAACTCCTTGCACCTGGATTTGGTGTGCTTGGTCCCTTGCTGCGTTGGGCAGTAGCAGACGTACTGTCTAGGGGACGGAAGCTCCGCTTTTGCACCCTGCTCCCTCTTCTGCTGTGCTGGTGGCTCTGTGCGACCACCACCTCTTCCTCTGAACTACACTGGTCACCTGCATGACGTTGATTCCATGTGGGGTCAAGGACCTCATCATCCTCCACATCATCTTCCACCCAAAATTCACCCCTGCCCTCCTTGTCGGTCTGCACAATGGCGAAAGCAGCAGCAGTTGGCACCTGTGTTTCGTCATCATCCGAGACGTGCTGCGATGGTCCTCCCATGTACTCATCATGAAACATAAGTGGTTGGGCATCGGTGCACACAATCTCTTCCACTTCTGGGGCAGGGCTAGGTGGATGGCCCTGGGAAACCCTGCTAACAGAGTCATCAAAAAGCAGAAGAGACTGCTGCATGATTTGGGGCTCAGACTGATTGGCTGATTTGCAAGGGGGTGAGGTGAAAGACTGATGGACATCAGCTGCAGGTGCCAACTCTGAACTTTCATCAGGAGACTGGGTGGGAGACAATGTGAAGGAACCGGAGGCAATGTCAGCAGCAACCCAATCTACTATCGCCTAGACATGTGCGATTCGTTTCGTACGAATTCGTAATTCGTACGAATTTTTCGAAATTCGTACGAATTTACGAATCTGTAGTACGAATTTTTTTTTTTTTTAACGAATTCCGTACGGAATACGAAATTCCGTTTACGAATTTCGTTGCCGAATGATTCGAATGAATTCGAATGAATTCGAATGAATTCGAATGGATTCGAATGAATTCGAATGACAAAGTGTCATTTTTGCAGGAAAAATTCCGTTTACGAATTTCAGCTCCAAATTATTCGAATCCAACTACCAATATCAAATTTCAACTAATTCAAACGAAATTATTATAGCAGATATAACGAATGAATTCGAATGCATTCGAATGAATTCGAATGCATTCGAATGAATTCGAATGACAAAGTGTCATTTTTGCAGAAAAAAAAGCTATTTAAAAAACAGTCATTCATTGATATAAAAAAAAAAAAAAAAGCGTAGGGGTCCCCCCAAATTCAATAACCAGGCCCTTCAGGTCTGGTATAGATATTAAGGGGGACCCCAGCCAAAAAAAAATGGCGTGGGGTCCCCCCCAAATATCCATACCAGACCCTTCAGGTCTGGGATGGATTTTAAGGGGAACCCCGGCCAAAAAAAAAAAAAAAAAATGGCGTGGGGGTCCCCCTCAAAATCCATACCAGACCCTTTATCCGAGCACGCAACCTGGCAGGCCGCAGGAAAGGAGGGGGGGACGAGAGCGGCCCCCCCTCCCGCCTGAACCGTACCAGGCCACACGCCCTCAACATTGGGAGGGTGCTTTGGGGTCCCCCCCAAAGCACCTTGTCCCCATGTTGATGAGGACAAGGGCCTCGTCCCCACAACCCTGGCCGGTGGTTGTGGGGGTCTGCGGGCGGGGGGCTTATCGGAATCTGGAAGCCCCCTTTAACAAGGGGACCCCCAGATCCCGGCCCCCCCCCTGTGTGAAATGGTAAGGGGGTACAAAAGTACCCCTACCATTTCACCAAAAAAAGTGGCAAAAATGGTAAAAATGACAGGAGACGGTCTTTGACAATTCCTTTATTAAAATCTTCTTTCTTCTGGTCTTCCTTTCTTCATCTTCTCCTTCCGGCATCTTCTTCCATCGTCTTCTTCCTTCGATTCGCTTCTTCTTCCTCCGGTCTTCTCGTCCTTCTCGTCCGGCGTCGTCCTTCTCGTTCGGCGTCGTCCTTCTCGTCCGGCATCGTCGTCTCTTCTCGCAGGCCGCTCCTCGCAATGGGAGGCTCCCGCTCTGTGAGGCTCCGCTCCGGGTGACAGGTCTTTTATAACGAAGGCACCTGGTGACCCCGCCCCCTCTGACGCACGGGGACGTCATGTGGAATTCCCTATGGCTTTCCCCATGACGTCAGAGGGGGGGCGGGGTCACCAGGTGCCTTCGTTATACAAGACCTGTCACCCGGAGCGGAGCCTCACAGAGCGGGAGCCTCCCATTGCGAGGAGCGGCCTGCGAGAAGAGACGACGATGCCGGCCGAGAAGGACGACGCCGGACGAGAAGGACGAGAAGACCGGAGGAAGAAGAAGCGAATCGAAGGAAGAAGACGATGGAAGAAGATGCCGGAAGGAGAAGATGAAGAAAGGAAGACCAGAAGAAAGAAGAAAGAAGAAAGAAGATTTTAATAAAGGAATTGTCAAAGACCGTCTCCTGTCATTTTTACCATTTTTGCCACTTTTTTGGTGAAATGGTAGGGGTACAAAGTACCCCCTTACCATTTCACACAGGGGGGGGGCCGGGATCTGGGGGTCCCCTTGTTAAAGGGGGCTTCCAGATTCCGATAAGCCCCCCGCCCGCAGACCCCCACAACCACCGGCCAGGGTTGTGGGGATGAGGCCCTTGTCCTCATCAACATGGGGACAAGGTGCTTTGGGGGGGACCCCAAAGCACCCTCCCAATGTTGAGGGCGTGTGGCCTGGTACGGTTCAGGCGGGAGGGGGGGGCCGCTCTCGTCCCCCCCTCCTTTCCTGCGGCCTGCCAGGTTGCGTGCTCGGATAAAGGGTCTGGTATGGATTTTGAGGGGGACCCCACGCCATTTTTTTATTTTTTTTTTGGCCGGGGTTCCCCTTAAAATCCATCCCAGACCTGAAGGGTCTGGTATGGATATTTGGGGGGGACCCCACGCCATTTTTTTTTTTTTTTTTTTTTTGGCTGGGGTCCCCCTTAATATCCATACCAGACCTGAAGGGCCTGGTTATTGAATTTGGGGGGACCCCTACGCTTTTTTTTTTTCTGCAAAAATGACACTTTGTCATTCGAATTCATTCGAATTCATTCGAATTCATTCGTTATATCTGCTATAATAATTTCGTTCAAATTAGTTGAAATTCGATATTGGTAGTTGGATTTACTAACGATTCGTAACTATTCATAACGATTCGTAACTATTTATAACGATTCGTAACGATTCGTAACTTGAAATTGAAATTCGATATTTGTAGTTGGATTCGAATTGTTCTCTGTGTTATGAGAACCGACAATGCATTAGCCGCGTTAACGATTCGTAACGATTCGTAACGATTCGTAACTTTACTAACGATTCGTAAAAAAAAATACGATTCGTCCGAATTTCGTATTTCGTACGAATTCGAACGGAATTTCGTACACGAATTACGAATTACGAATTTTTTTATATACGAAACGGGACGAAACGAAACGAAACGAATTTTTTGACAGTTCCCATGTCTACTATCGCCTGTACTTGTCCTGGCCTCAACATTCGTACAGCCTCATTAGGCGCGCCAAAATACTGCTGCAGGCTCTGTCGCCTACTCGCACCTGAGGAAGGTGTTTCACTAGTGCGTGTAGCTGGCACAGATCGATCACGTCCTCTCCCTGCAACAGGAGCGCCACCAGCAGCACCACGACCCGGGCCACGTCCCCTTTTTGATGAAATCCTCATATTTTCAAAATTTATGATCTCACCCTAAATGGGTGTTTTTTTGTCAATAGCAGAATACACGTACAGTGTCTAAAGCGTTTATGAACACGCAGAAAATGCTATTGGGAAAAAAAAAAAAAACACTGCAAAATTTTATTTTTTTGCAATGTTTTTCCAATATCAGAATAAACGGACAGTATGTAAAGCGTTTATGAAAACGCAGAAAATGCTATTGGGAAGAAAAAAAACACTGCAAAATTTAATTTTTTTTTGCAATGTTTTTCCAATATCAGAATACATGGACAGTATGTAAAGCGTTTATGAAAACACAGAAAATGCTATTGGGGAAAAAAAACACTGCAAAATTAATTTTTTTTGCAATGTTTTTGCAATATCAGAATACACGGATAGTGTCTACAGCGTGTATGTATGAACACGCAGAAAATGCTATTGGGAAAAAAAAACACAGCAAAATTAAATTTTTTGCAATGTTTTTGCAATATCAGAATACACGGATACTGTCTACAGCGTGTATGTATGAACACGCAGAAAATACTATTGGAAAAAAAAAAAAAAAAAAGCAAAATTAAATTTTTATGCAATGTTTTTCCAATAGCAGAATACACACAGACTATGGTGTATCTCTTAGTATATGCAGTGTTGGTCCTAATGGTGCACTGAGCTTGCAGGTAAAACTTTTATATTTTGTCTGGCACTGGCCTCATGGCACTGTTAAAAGACTGTGCACTGCACCCCAGCCAGGGTACAATTGATTTAGGAATCTCTTCAATAATTCTCTCTGCCTTTTTCTTTTGCTTAATAAAGAAACTCCCTCCTCTACTTTACCTATGTAGATCGCTCACTGATCTAACTAATTAGAAGCAAAGTTAAGGAATGCTGACTGCCTGACTGACTGAATCACACTAACTCCTAAAATCCTCTCAGCAGCACAGGAACCTGTCTATAGCCCTGTCTATAGCAGAATGACGCTGTGTGCTGTGTGTGTACTATATATAGAGGCTGGGTCACATGCTGCACTGGCCAATCACAGCCATGCCATTAGTAGGCATGGCTGTGATGGCTTTTAAGGGCACACTAGTGAAACGATCGTCGATTGGCTGCCCTGCAGCTGTTAAAAAGGCGCCAATACAGCGCCGAACACCGGACCCGAACCCGAACTTACAGCCAATAGTTCGGGTTCGGGTCCGGGTCCCGAACACCCAAAAGTCCGGTACGGACCCGAACTTTACAGTTCGGGTTCGCTCAACCCTAGTAAGGTCCAAAATGGCTTCCTAATTGTGTTGTCATGGTTACATGATAATAACACGTCATTTGACATCAATAATTACATAGTAGTGACACACCCACACCCACTTTTTGGGTGGGATAAAAGTGTATACACATAGCCGAGAGGGGATCTTGAAAGCAGACATCTAAAGAAGGACGGGAGGAGAAAGAGCAGGGGGACGAGGAGAGAACAGAGAAATGTAGGAATGGTGGAGGTGTCTTTTGGGGATGCTTAGCTGATATCTCTCAAAACAAACATTTCTTAGCTCTCCGGTAAAGTATTAATTTTCTATTTTATCTTTTGGTATTAAATTATTTAGCATATACATGGCTAAACCATTTAACCTTTTTGACATAGCATTGGAATTGTGTTATTTCTACCTGCAGCATGACATAATTATATTCCAATTATAACAGAAATACACATCTTTGTATATCTCTACAAAAGCTAATTCCAAAGTCTGTATGAATGGTTTTGTTATGATATATGTTTAAACATAAAATTCATAAGAGAATTATCTTCACCGTAAATAAGTCTTGATTAAATTATCAAGCTCTTTGCACAGTATAACATTTTGTCCGTGCATTTTTAAAGTGTAAGCTTGAAGGTCTATTTGTTTTAGAAGAAATCACACGTGTTGAATCAACACCTAGTTTGTTTTCATAGTCTGTAAAGCCACGGAAAGCTATTTACTAAACCGTCATGAAGTGTTGAGACATGGTACTTTTGTAACAAGAGCTTGTGGTAAAATTTCTCATTATTTGTATCACCTATATAATTGATATTTGAAGTTATAGTCTTTGTATCATCACCAATTATATTTGATATTATTTTGCACTGAATTTTTAGTTATTAAATATATATATGTATACACTGTATAGGTGATCATCTAGTTTTCCTTTTGCGAGGAATGGCTTATTATTGTGAATTGTGCATCCATCACCCTGGAACTTAACTGTGAGACCGTTGTTTGCAAGACTTTTCACTGATAGAAGGCTGCCTTCTAGTTCTGGAACATACATCACTTTCTTTACAAGGATACACTGCTTGCCTCCTTGTGGTTCAGGAAGCCCTGGCCTTTACCTTCGGAAGTGATGCTTTTCCCGTTTGCTAGGAAAACTTTGTCTTTTGCACTGTAATCAATGTTTGTGAAGAAGGTCTCATCGCTAGTACTTTGGCTTGTCGCCCTTTTAAATGGATAAGAATCCTTAGAGTGAACTTTTGTGTTAAAGAGTTATTGCATTTTGAGAAACCAATGACCTAATTCTCAAGGTATTTAGAACACAAGTTAATTGTGTGGGTTCGATTCACTTAGAGGCCTTATATTTCAGGTAGAGACGAAAGTCTGGAGAAGTATAACATATGTTTGACAGTTCATTGTACTTTATAGTTTTTCTTTAAGACTAAGTCAAAGGTTAGGGGCTTCCTGATGAAACATGATTGTATGCAAAACATGTAGAGGCTTCTGGGTAAATGCCGACATCACTTCCTGACCTAACCTGTTTCAGTGGGTGTAGGTGCCTCCTGCACAGTATACACCTGAAGCTACCCCTTATTGCTGGTGTTGTTTTGAAGTTCTGTTGTGCAACACAGGCATCAGCAGCAGTTTCAGTGGGTGTAGGTGCCTCCTGCACAGTATACACCTGAAGCTACCCCTTATTGCTGGTGTTGTTCTGTAGTTCTTCACTAGACCCACCATGTCCTCCTGAGGAGTCCCCCGAACTGTTTGACCACAGTGTTGGGTACATGCTCCAGGAGGATGCCCAGCGTTTTGAAGGCTCTGATGATGATACCGAGCTAGAGGAAGGCAGTAGCGTGAGCACAGAGAGAGGGGATGCTCAAGGACAGCAATCTGGCAGTCATGTTCTACCAGCTACAGCATACTGCCAGGTTTTATCCAGTGATGGGGATGATGAGGTCACTGACTCCACATGGGTGCCTGATAGGAGAGAGGAGGCAGTCTCATCTCCAATGAGGCAGGATGCCCTCCGGGGGCCAGCTTAAGGGCAGCACACCGACTGAATCACACCGCAGAGCTTCGCCTGTGCAGGGCGTTGCCTCTGCGCATTATTCCAAAAGTTCTTTGGTGTGGGCCTTTTTTGAGACGAGTGCAGCAGATCGCACCGCTGCTATTTGCAACATATGTCTCAAGCGTATCTCACGTGGACAAAACATCAGGCGCTTGGGCACCACATGCTTGACCAGACATATGTTGACCTGGCAAGCGTACCTTAAAGACCCACACCAAAGAACAAAGTGGACCTCTCCTTGCTCCTCATCAGCTGGTATCTCCAACCCCACTATACCTTCAGTCCTCTCTGAAAGCTGCACTGAGAGGAATGAAGGTGTAGAATTAGGTGTGTCACAGCCAAGTACTTGCAGGCACTCTGCTAGCAGTACACCGACGTCCGATTGTACCAGGTAAATTTCCCTGCCCCAGCTGCTGGACCGTCGAAAGAAGTTCACTCCCAGCCATCCACATGCCCAGCGGTTGAATGCTAGCTTGGATAAATTGCTAGAACTTCAACTGCTGCCTTTTTAGTTGGTAGACTCGGCCCCCTTCCATGAGTTTGTGCAATGTGCGGTTCCTCAGTGACAGGTTCCCAAATGCCACTTTTTCTCACGGAAGGCGATTCTGGCTCTCTACCGGCATGTGGAAGGCAATGTCTTGGCCTCGCTGGATAGGGCGGTCAGCGGTAAGGTGCATATTACCGCTGACTCATGGTCCAGCAGGCATGGACAGGGACGTTACCTATCTTTCACGGCCCATTGGGTCACTCTTTTGGCAGCTGGGAAGAATGCAGGATAAGGTGCAGTAGTGTTGGAGGTTGTTCCGCCACCATGCCTCCAAAATGCTACTATTGGTTGTGACACACCTCTCTCCTCCACCCCCTCCTCTTCTTCTTCCTCCATGGCCTCTTCCTGTGCTTTGTCCTCGGAAACCAGCGGTGCTCCGTAGGCGTTCAAGGGGCTACGCAAGTATGCAGGCAAAGATGCCAAGCCGTGCTTGCGCTGGTGTGTTTGGGGGACAGGAGCCACACTCGGGAGAGGTTCTGTCAGCTCTGCAGGGGCAGGCCGAGAGGTGATTGACGCCACGCCAGCTTAAGCCAGGAATGGTGGTTTGCAACAATGGCACCAACCTCCTCTCTGCCCTGCGACAGGGCCAACTGACCCATGTGCCCTGTGTGGCTCACGTCCTTACCTGGTGGTGCAGGGGTTCTTGGGCAGGTACCCAGGCTTACAGGATGTCCTGATGCAGGCCAGGAAAGTCTGTGTGCATTTCCGCCGATCATCTAATGCCAGTGCTCGGCTGGCTGAGCTGCAAAAGGAGTTAAACCTGCCCAAGAACCGCCTTATATGTGACATGCCCACCAGGTGGAACTCAACGTTGGCCATGCTGCAGCGGCTGCACATGCAGCAGAGGGCCATCAATGAGTACCTGTGCGACTACGGCACCAGGACAGGGTCAGGGGAGCTTGTTTTTTTTTCACCACGCCAGTGGGGCATGATCAGGGATGCATGCACTGTCCTGTCACCATTTGAGGAGGCCACGAGGATGGTGAGCAGTGACAGTGCATGCATCAGTGACACTGTACCTCTTTTCCACCTGTTGGAGCATACGCTGCGTGGAATAATGGACAGGGCACTTAAGGCAGAACAGAGGCAGGAAGGAGGACTTCCTTGCCTCTCAAGGCCCCCTTTAACCAGACAGTGTTCCTTCTGTCCCACACATCACACAGGAAGAGGAGGAGGAGGATTGTGTCAGCATGGAGGTGGAGCCTGGCACTCAGCATCAGCAGCAGCAGTCTTTTAGGGATGATATACAGTCCCAAGAAACCGGTGGACTTGTACGTGGCTGGGAGGAGGTGGCTGCGGATCATGTCGTCCTTAGTGACCCAGAGGACTCCGGACCGAATGCCTCAGCTAACCTACGCTGCATGGCCTCCCTGATCCTGTAAAGCCTGTGGAAGCATCCTCGTATTCTTCGGATCAAGGAAAGGGACCATTACTGGCTGGCCACTCTCCTTGATCCACGGTACAAGGGTAAGGTTGCGGACCTTATCTTGACGTCGCAGAGGGAGGAGAGGATGAGACATCTCCGGGAGACCTTGCAGAAAGGTCTGTGCAACGCGTTCCCAGACACTGGGAGGTTACAAACTCCTGGTCCTGGAAAACGAGTTGCTGAGGCTTCGGTCAGTAACAGAAGGAGCGGTGGAGAAGGTGGCCGTCTGACCGATGCCTTCAGACAATTTTTTAGTCCACAGCCCCAAGGTATGATTCGTTCCAGCAACCATCGCCAGCATCTGATTTACATGGTGCAGGAATACCTAGAGGCAAGGCCAGACTTGGACACCTTTCCCACTGAAAAACCTCTGGCTTACTGGGTCTTGAGGATGGATCACTGGCCAGAGCTTGCACAGTATGCAATTGAGCTACTGGCCTGTCCTGCATTCAGCGTTCTTTCGGAACGCACATTCAGTGCTGCTGGAGGCTTTGTAACCGATCACAGGGTGCGCCTGTCCATCGACTCGGTTGATCGACTGACCTTCATAAAGATGAATCAGTCTTGGATCACCACCAGCTACCTAGCACCTGAAGCTGATGTAACCGAATAATTTATTTTGAAATGTCACATCCCTTCAAGACTGCCTATGCTGATGCTGAGTGGCTGTCCTGTTATGTTGACTGACTATCCCTGTCCTTCTCAATGATCCTGCTGATAGCTTGGAAGAACATTTTTGGTCCTGGGTGCCGCCACCAGTGGCTAAGGCCCAATTTTTCAGTCCCTGTTTAACAGGGGCATATAATTACAGTTTTTGATGCAATGCTTTGCAGCAGAGCTCATTCCTGCGCTTCAACTAGAGTATCTGTGAGGGGTTGCAGTGTTGTGGCTGTTTGTTTAACAGGTGCATGTAATTACAATTCTTGATATAATATTTCAAAGCAGGGCCCCGTTCCAGCGCCCACCGAGACTTACAGTGTTGTGGCACCAGCACCACCAAAGGCCCAATTTTTCTACCAATGTTCAACAATGGCATGTAATTACAATTCTTGATCTAATGGTTCACAGCAGGGCGCTCCAGCGCCCACCAAGAGTCACTTTGAGGGCTTACAGTGTTAACTTGTGGCAACACCAACACCTTAGGGCCAAATTTCTGCAGAGCATATAGGGCAGGCCCCTACTTTAAAACATCCAACTTACAAACGTCTCCTACTTGCAAACGGAAGGCGACAACAGGAAGTGAGATGAAAAAAGACGGACGGCCAAAAAAATTATACAGGGGTGATAACCTTTCCCTATGTTTTCCGAAAAGCTTAAAAATAGATTTTTTGACTGTAGCTACACTTTAAAAATGTACCAGTTCCAAATTACAAACAGATTCTACTTAACACAACAAACCTACATTGTCTTATTGGCACCGCCTGTATACTGCTGTTCTGAGTATATAGGGCCTGGGGGCCCCATGCCTTTCCTTTTTTAATTTGGGTACGGGGTTCCCCTTAATATCCGTACAAGACCCAAAGGGGCTGGTAAGGAGCAGGGGGGCTACCCATGCCATTTTTCTCAATGATTTTCATCCATATTGCCGGAACCAGACATTACATTAAAATCGCATGCAGTTTTAAATTACTTTTTTTCCGTTAAATGTCATTTTGTGCAGGGACTGTTCTAAACACGGGAAACACGTGCCACTTCACAGGCATACTATAGACACCCCCCAGGCACAATATTTAAAGGAATATTACACTTTTTTTTCACTTTAATCGTCATTAAAATCAGTACGCCCGAAAAAACTGAAGTTTTTAAAAAAAAAATTGCATTGATCCCCTGGGGCAGGAGCCAGGCTAGGACAATATCTTGCATATTAGCCTTTAAAATTAGCACTTTTGATTTTGAACGTTCGAGTCCCATAGACTTTAATGGGGTTCTAAAGTTTGGTCTTTCGGTCCGTTCGAAGGTTCTGGTGCGAACCGAACCGAGGGGTGTTCGGCTCCTCCCTAGTGGGGATAAAAGTCTCCAAAAGCTACTTGTAAGCCAATCTGTAATTTAACTTGCCAGCAACCATGCAAAAGTGAAATACAAACTTAAACAATACAGGGAAACTGGCTGGATGCCAGGATTTATATAAAATTCTTCAGTTTTCAACCCAAGTTTAACAGATATCCAAACAAGGAATAGAGAACAAGAGGACATAATCTTATCAATCAAGTAGGGCATATATAGGACAACATAAGGTCCAACTCATTCCTGATGACCGGCGGACCTGGGTGGATGTCGTCTGGGAGGTAGTGACAAGACGTCATGTCCCAGGCATCTATAATAGTGACATCCATTCCTTTAAAGGCAGCCCGCAGTAGAATGTCTAGCTGAAGAGACAACCAGTCACTGCCATAAATTGTCTTATAACCCGTGTTGGCTGATTTAATGAGCACTGTCGTCTTGGGACTACGGAAAAGCAGAGATGAAATGGCTTTACGAACTCTTTCCAGCCTCTCCAAATAAACTCTGGTGGGGAAAGTGGTAAAGTGAGCCCACAGGGTCAATACAATAACAGTATGAGGTCCGCCACTGATCCCAGCCAAGTGGGCTGCCTCGTAGTGCAGGTCAGCCATCATGGTCTTTGTGGCCCTCAATGGAAGTCCATGAGCACGCCATCGTAAAGCCAATCCAGTGTTAGCATCTACTGCAAGTAGTGGACCCGATGGGTAGTTGATGTGCAAATCGATCGTCTTGAGACCTAGGTGAAAGCCAAAAATATGATAGTTTAAGCATCCCAGAGCCTTATTTCAGTTTAAACATATTATTGCTAATTTCAACCATTACATTCTATGACACCTGCCTGTTCAACCCCCTGGGGACCACCATGCCGTAACCTATGACTACCCATAACATGACTATGACATGACTATGACTATGCCATACCAAAACTCAAAGGAGTTTAGCACAATATCTAAAAAGCTTTGCAAAGTCAAGAGCAATTTATTGAATTATTACACATAATCATACACACCCTAACCAAAAAAAGGATATTTTTATTTTTAAACCCCACGCAGTATAATAGATGTAACTACTACTGTGTCAGTGTCCCTAACCGATTGTTGAACAGGGAAAAGACTCAGGGCTAAATAGTGCAATGCTGTATCCATAAAATCATAAATTAATGACATGCATTGGTCAGGAGGGGGTATCAAACAGGGAGCAGGGGCCAAGAGTTCATAAGGCAGAAAATGCATGGGTCTTAAGTGGTTATTACTCAGATTACAGGGGTCAGGAGTGGTTATTGCACAGAGTACAGAACTCAGCAGTACATAACACAGAAACTGCAGCGCTCAACAATAGGGAACACAGACTCAGGAGTGTATAATGCACAGATTTCAGAGGTCAGGAGTGTGTAATACATAACACACAAGGGGACAAGGGTCAGAAATAATTAATGCATAGATTACAGGGCTCAGTGGTGATTATTACACAGAGCACAGGGGTAAGGAGTGCAAAACAAAGAGAATGCAGTGGTCAGGAGCAGGGTTGAGCGAACCCGAACTGTACAGTTCAGGTCCGTACCGGACTTTTGGGTGTCCGGGACCCGGACCCGAACTATTGGCTGTAAGTTCGGGTCCGGTGTTTGGCGATGTATTGGCGCCTTTTTAACAGCTTCAGGGCAGCCAATCAACGCTAGTTTCACTAGTGTGCCCTTAGAAGCCATCACAGCCATGCCTACTAATGGCATGGCTGTGATTGGGCAGTGCAGCATGTGACCCAGCCTCTATATATAGTCCAGACACACAGCACACAGCGTCATTCTGCTATAGACAGGTTCCTGTGCTGCTGAGAGAGAGGATTATAGGAGTTAGTGTGATAAAGTCAGTCAGTCAGTCCACATTCCTTTAATTTTCTTCTAATTAGTTAGATCAGTGAGCGATCTAGATAGCTAGAGTAGAGTAGGGGGTTTCTTTATTAAGCAAAAGAAAGAGGCAGAGAGAATTATTGAAGAGATTCCTAAATCAATTGTACCCTGGCTGGGGTGCAGTGCACAGTCTTTTAACAGTGCCATGAGGCCAGTGCCAGACAAAATATAAAAGTTTTACCTGCAAGCTCAGTGCACCATTAGGACCAACACTGCATATAGTAAGAGATACACCATAGTCTGTGTGTATTCTGCTATTGGAAAAACATTGCAAAAAAATTTAATTTTGCTGTGTTTTTTTTTTTCCCCAATAGCATTTTCTGCGTGTTCATACACGCTTTAGATACTGTCCGTGTATTCTGATATTGGAAAAACAATGCAAAAAAATTTAATTTTGCTGTGTTTTTTTTTCCCCAATAGCATTTTCTGTGTGTTCATACATACACGCTGTAGAAACTATCTGTGTATTCTGATATTGGAAAAACATTGCAAAAAAAATTAATTTTGCTGTGTTTTTTTTTTTTTCCAATAGCATTTTCTGCGTGTTCATACATACACGCTGTAGACACTATCCGTGTATTCTGATATTGGAAAAACATTGCAAAAATTTTTTATTTTGCAGTGTTTTTTTTTTTCCCAATAGCATTTTCTGCGTTTTCATAAACGCTTTAGATACTGTCCGTGTATTCTGATATTGGAAAAACATTGCAAAAAATTTTAATTTTGCTGTGTTTTTTTTCCCCCAATAGCATTTTCTGCGTGTTCATACATACACGCTGTAGACACTATCCGTGTATTCTGATATTGGAAAAACATTGCAAAAAAATTTAATTTTGCTGTGTTTTTTTTTTTTTCCCAATAGCATTTTCTGCGTTTTCATAAACGCTTTAGATACTGTCCGTGTATTCTGATATTGGAAAAACATTGCAAAAAAATTTAATTTTGCTGTGTTTTTTTTTCCCAATAGCATTTTCTGCGTGTTCATACATACACGCTGTAGACACTATCCGTGTATTCTGATATTGGAAAAACATTGCAAAAAAATTTAATTTTGCAGTGTTTTTTTTTTCCCCAATAGCATTTTCTGCGTTTTCATAAACGCTTTAGACACTGTACGTGTATTCTGCTATTGACAAAAACACCCATTTAGGGCGAGATCATAAATTTTGAAAATATGAGGAGATCATCAAAAAGGGGATGTGGTCCGGGTCGTGGTGCTGCTGGTGGCACTCCTGTTGCAGGGAGAGGACGTGGTCGATCTGTGCCAGCTATACGCACTAGTGAAACACCTTCCTCAGGTGCGAGTAGGCGACAGAGCCTGCAGCGGTATTTTGGCGCGCCTAATGAGGCTGTACGAATGTTGAGGCCAGGACAAGTACAGACGATAGTAGATTGGGTTGCTGACAGTGCCTCCGGTTCCTTCACATTGTCTCCCACCCAGTCTCCTGATGAAAGTTCAGAGTTGGCACCTGCAGCCGATGTCCATCAGTCTTTCACCTCACCCCCTTGCAAATCAGCCAATCAGTCTGAGCCCCAAATCATGCAGCAGTCTCTTCTGCTTTTTGATGACTCTGTTAGCAGGGTTTCCCAGGGCCGTCCACCTAGCCCTGCCCCAGAAGTGGAAGAGATTGTGTGCACCGATGCCCAACCACTTATGTTTCATGATGAGTACATGGGAGGACCATCGCAGCACGTCTTGGATGATGACGAAACACAGGTGCCAACTGCTGCTGCTTTCGCCATTGTGCAGACCGACAAGGAGGGCAGGGGTGAAGACTGGGTGGAAGATGATGTGGAGGACGATGAGGTCCTTGACCCGACATGGAATCAACGTCATGCAGGTGACCAGTGTAGTTCAGAGGAAGAGGTGGTGGTCGCACAGAGCCACCAGCACAGCAGAAGAGGTAGCAGGGTGCAAAAGCGGAGCGTCAGTCCCCTAGACAGTACGTCTGCTACTGCCCAACGCAGCAAGGGACCAAGCACACCAAAGCCAGGTCCAAGGAGTTCCCTAGCGTGGCAGTTCTTCAGACAATGTGCTGATGACAAGACACGAGTGGTTTGCACGCTGTGCAATCAGAGCTTGAAGCGAGGCGTTCTCAACCTGAGCACAACCTGCATGACCAGGCATCTAAGTGCAAAGCACGAGATGCAGTGGAGTAGACACCGCAAAAACCGAGAAAGGTCTCTGGCTCCTCCTGCTTCCTCGTCTGCTGCAGTCTCGGCCTCTTCATCCACCTCTGTAGTGACAGTGACACCTGCCAACCCGCAAACAGAGGATCTGCCAGCAACACTACCACCTGGGTCACCAACCATCTCCACAATGTCCCATGGAAGCTTTCAGCTATCTATTTCCCAAACACTGGAGCGGAAGAGGAAGTACCCCCCTAGCCACCCGCGATCCCTGGCCCTGAATGCCAGCATTTCAAAATTCCTCGCCTTTGAAATGCTGTCATTCCGTCTGGTGGAGACGCAGAGTTTTAAAAGGCTGATGTCATTGGCTGTCCCACAGTACGTCGTGCCCAGCCGCCACTACTTTTCCAGACGAGCTATCCCTTCCCTGCACAACCAAGTGGGGGACAAAATCAGGTGTGCACTGCGCAACGCCATCTGTGGCAACGTCCACCTAACTACGGATGAGTGGACCAGTAAGCACGGTCAGGGACGTTATATCTCCCTAACAGCACACTGGGTAAATGTAGTGGCGGCTGGGCCTGAGGCAGATAGCACTTTAGCGCATGTCCTTCCACCACCGAGGATTGCAGGGCACTTCAGTTTGCCTCCTGTTGCTAACTCCTCCTACTCCGCCTCCTCATTCTCTACCGCCTCCTCATCCGGTCAGCGTAACACCTTCACCACCAACTTCAGCACAGCCAGGGCTAAACGACACCAGGCAGTTTTAAACTTTCCTGTTTGGGGGAAAAACCCCACACCGCACAGGAGTTGTGGAGGGACATGGAACAACAGACCGATGAGTGGTTGGTGGCAGTGAGCCTCAAGCCCGGCCTGGTGGTGTGCGATAATGGGCGAAATCTCGTAGCAGCTCTGGGCCTTGCCGGTTTGACGCACATCCCTTGCCTGGCGCATGTGCTGAACTTGGTGGTCCAGAGGTTCCTTAAGAATTACCCCGATATGCCAGAGCTGCTGCAGAAAGTGCGGGCCGTCTGTGCGCATTTTCGGCGTTCTCACCCTGCTACTGCTCGCCTGTCAGCGCTGCAGCGTAACTTCGGCCTTCCCGCTCACCGTCTCATATGTGACGTGCCCACAAGGTGGAACTCCACCTTGCACATGCTTGCCAGACTGTGCGAGCAGCAGCAGGCGATAGTGGAGTTTCAGCTGCAGCACGCACGCGTGAGTCGCTCTGCGGAACAGCACCACTTCACCGCCAATAACTGGGCCTCCATGCGAGACCTGTGTGCCTTGTTGCGCTGTTTCGAGTACTCCACCAACATGGCCAGTGCCGATGACGCCGTTCTCAGCGTTACTATCCCAGTTCTATGCCTCCTTGAAAAAACTCTTCAGGCGATGATGGAAGAGGATGTGGCACAGGATGAGGAGGAGGAGGAGGAGGAGGAGGAAGAAGAGGGTTCATTTCCAAGGCTTTCAGGGCAGTCATTTACAAGTGGCTACGAGGGTGGGTTCCTGCACCAACAAGCGCCAGGTACACAATTGTCTGGCAGCAAGGGCACAGTTCTGGAGGATGACGAGGTGGAGGATGAGGAGGAGATGGAGGAGGAGGAGCCATGTTCACAGCAGGGTGGCACCCAGACCAGCTCATGTCCATCACTGGTGCGTGGCTGGGGGGATACAGAGGACACAGACGATACACCTCCCACAGAGGAAAGCTTTTCCTTGCCTCTGGGCAGCCTGGCACACATGAGCGATTACATGCTGCAGTGTCTCCGCAACGACCGCCGAGTTGCCCACATTTTAACTGGTGCTGATTATTGGGTGGCCACCCTGCTGGATCCCCGTTACAAGGACAACGTGCCGTCCTTAATTACCTCACTGGAGCGTGATCGTAAGATGCGCGAGTACAAGCGCACGCTGGTAGACGCGCTGCTGGTGGCATTCCCACTTGGAAGCGGGGGTACGGTGGAAGCACAAGGCAAAGGCAGAGGAGGAGGAAGAGGTCACCAACGCATCCGGGGCCCCGCCAGCACCTCGGAAAGCAGGGTTAGCATGGCCGGAATGTGGAAAAGCTTTGTCAGCACGCCACAACAACCAGCACCACCAGCTGAGATGGAACGTCTTAGCAGGAGGCAGCATTTCACCAACATGGTGGAGCAGTATCTGTGCACATGCCTACACGTACTGCATGACGGGTCTGCCCCCTTCAACTTCTGGGTCTCCAAATTGGGCACATGGCCTGAGCTTGCCCTTTACGCCTTGGAGGTGCTGGCCTGCCCTGCCGCCAGTGTATTATCTGAACGTGTATTTAGCACGGCAGGGGGCGTTATCACAGACAAGCGCAGCCGCCTGTCCAGAGCCAATGTGGACAAGCTCACGTTCATTAAAATGAACCAGGCATGGATCCCACAGGACTTGGCCGTACCTTGTGCAGAATAGACACATATACCAGTGTTCTGACGAAAACTGTCTTGCTATCGGATAGTGTCCGGCCACTTACTGCACAGTGTAGTATATTATATCTAATATATATATATGTATACATATATATATATATTATATATATATTTATTATATGTAGTGTTTTTTATTTAGGCATTCTAAAGACAAGTTTATTCTAGGCAGGCCGCTTTGGTAGCTGTTAATCTAATTGCGCATATTAAAAGAGGGTTTGTTGCCACATACCAAAGGGGAACAGATAATGATTATCTTAATCTAATCAGTATTCACACATGTCAAAGGGGGAATATGCAAGAATGTAAATTGGGGCAGCTTTATAATTCCAGCTACTCACAGCTTGGCGTTATCTCCTGTCACTCTGAAAGACCGGGGCAGATCAAAGCATTTAATGGAAACGCCCAATCAAATTGCTCAGACATTCAGTGTGTGTGGGGGATATAACAGGACGTTCAATCTGTTTAGAAGTGTGTGTTCTTACGAAGGCACCCAAGAGTCACATGTTTCCATGGGGCTCTAAATATTTACTAGCACTGTCGTGATATGAACTCTGTTGGATTTTTGTCATCTGTAAGAATGTTCTGTTTTGGAAGTCAATAAAATCTCTCTCTGGGAGAATCGGGTTTTGCTGCGGACAATACTTTTAATAACCATATACCATCAACGAGGAACGATTATATTAGATCACTACATACACTACATCCGGGTCACGGCACCAATGTAGTGATCTAATATAATCGTTCCTCGTTGATGGTATATGGTTATTAAAAGTATTGTCCGCAGCAAAACCCGATTCTCCCAGAGAGAGATTTTATTGACTTCCAAAACAGAACATTCTTACAGATGACAAAAATCCAACAGAGTTCATATCACGACAGTGCTAGTAAATATTTAGAGCCCCATGGAAACATGTGACTCTTGGGTGCCTTCGTAAGAACACACACTTCTAAACAGATTGAACGTCCTGTTATATCCCCCACACACACTGAATGTCTGAGCAATTTGATTGGGCGTTTCCATTAAATGCTTTGATCTGCCCCGGTCTTTCAGAGTGACAGGAGATAACGCCAAGCTGTGAGTAGCTGGAATTATAAAGCTGCCCCAATTTACATTCTTGCATATTCCCCCTTTGACATGTGTGAATACTGATTAGATTAAGATAATCATTATCTGTTCCCCTTTGGTATGTGGCAACAAACCCTCTTTTAATATGCGCAATTAGATTAACAGCTACCAAAGCGGCCTGCCTAGAATAAACTTGTCTTTAGAATGCCTAAATAAAAACACTACATATAATAAATATATATATAATATATATATATGTATACATATATATATTAGATATAATATACTACACACAGGTGCAGTGCTTGCGCAGTACGGAGGACAAGGAGATTCACAAAATCTCCAAAGATGAACGTCGCCTGCGCAGTGAGTGCAGGTTCAAGCCCGACCATCCAAGTGGACATACGTAACAGGGCCCCTCACGGGCTCGCTTGGCTAGGCTTCAACCTCGGATGATGTGGCTTGAACCTGGAGTCACCGCGCATCGTCTTCGGAGAGTTCCGAAATCCCCTTGTCCTACGTACTGAGCAAGCGCAGTACAGGGCGGATACTATGCGACGGGGGACAGAATTCGACACATCATTCACCACTAGCCTTACCCAGCCATTGTGGTATTTTTGAACCACTGTTGGCTACCTCGTCCTCCTCCACCGCCGCTTCCACCTACACCGCTACATCCACCGCCACCTCAACCTCCTACTCTATTTGAATTTCGTCCTCCTAGGTCAAGATTATAATTTTTTCATTTTTTATTTATTTCCAAGTATTTTATTTTTCCACTATCTTATCCATTAAATTGAATAATTTTTTCCAGAAAGTGCGTATTCTGGGGTATTCCCACCATATGTGCCGCATCGTGCCGTTGAGTTTCTGAGGTTCTTAATGACTTCCTGTACCTCTTCTGCTGAGAAGGGGGCCTCCAGCATTTGTTTTTATTTTTTATTTTTTTATGTTATTTTAAGTTATTTCCCTATCCACATTTGTTTGCAGATCACTTGCCATGCTCCTAACAACATTTTGTTGCCATTTGCAGCCCTCTAGCCCTTTCCATGACTTTTTTACAGCCATTTTAGTGTTCAAAAGTCCGGGTCCCATTGACTTCAATAGGGTTCGGAGTTTGGGGTCAAGTTCGGGTCAAGTTCGGTCCCGAACCCGGACTTTTTTCCGAAGTTCGGCCGAACCCGCCGAACCCGAACATCCAGGTGTCCGCTCAACTCTAGTCAGGAGTGGTTATCACACAGAATACAGTGGTTAGGAGTACTTGTCAGAGAACTCACACTTTCCATGCCCGTCCACGTCCAGTAGGAGTGAATCCCCACTCTGCGAGCGCCAATACCCATGCGCAGCCTTCTCAACGGAACCGAACGTGCGGGCGTACCCGCGTACCAACGCTAACATGTGCGCGTCCTCGTTTACCAATACGAACGAGGGCACGCACTCCCACGTCAGCACGAACGTGTGTGCGCAATCGCGCACGGACCCTCGCCTCCACCAATCCCAGCACAAGGCGCCCTATATAAACAGGGCCTTCACATGGTGTCAGTGCTGGATCGTCTTCAGTCTTATGTCCTGAATACCTGCCTGAAGTACCTGCTACCTTGTTCCTGATTCACCCGGTTTTCCTGTTACCCTTCCTGGATTGACCCTGCTTATTGACTGTTCCCTCTGGTTTGACCTCGGCTTGGATTCCTGGACTACGTCTCTGCTCTCCGATTTGGTACCTCATCACCTGCCTGTTGCCAACCTTTTGCTTGCCTTTGACTACGAACTTGCCTTCCGCTTTGTACCTTGTTTGCCAGCCAGTTGCCAACCTTTTGCCTGCTTTTGACCACGAACTTGCCTTCCGCTTTGTACCTTGTTTGCCAGCCAGTTGCCGACCTGTTTCCTGTCTTGACCTCGCAGTGCCTACACCCACCTGTTCGGCCTTCACTGAGTACAGCCTTGGTTACCAACCTATACACCAGCTCTCCAGAAGAACCGGTACTTCCAAGCACCAGTCTACCAGCCGCAGGCACTTGCACCCTTTCGTGCCCCAGCACTCCCTGTTCCTACCACCAGGGGTGTTGGGACCGGAACCGTGCACGAGGCCACCCCCAGCATCCGGACTCCGCTGTAAGGTACGTGATAGTACGATCCAGCCAGAATGGAGTCCGAAGGGGGTGTCTCACCTTTGGAAGCTCTGTGCCAACAGATGTCGGCCCTTACCCAGGCAGTCCAGGGCCTGCGAGATGGCTATCATCAACTGGAACAGAGAGTGGAATCCATGTCCCCAGGCTCTGCAACTCATCAGGCCCCCCTGACATCCCGGCTTTCCGGCTCAGCAACCTCTGCATCAGCACCCACAGTAATGATGCCACCCCCAGAACCTCGTGTGCCCCCACCGGAACGGTTTTCAGGAGACCGCAGCAAGTTCCGCTCCTTCAGGAATGCTTGTCGGCTCTACTTCCTGCTACAACCCCGTACCTTCTCCCTGGAGAGCACTAAGGTGGGGTTCATAGTCTCCCTACTCCAAGGGGAGCCTCAAACCTGGGCCCACCGTATGTTGGAACAAGCCAGCCCTCTTCTGGATACCCTGGACTCATTTTTGGATGAAATGGCCAAACTGTATGATGATCCTCAGCGCACCACAACAGCAGAGGCCAGCCTCCATGCCCTCCAACAAGGGCGCCGGCCAGTAGAGGACTACGTAACAGACTTTAGGCGGTGGAGTTCCGACACCTCTTGGAACGACGCCGCACTCCTCTATCAATTCCGCATAGGCCTCTCCGAAGCACTGAAGGATGAGCTAGCCCGAGTGGGAATCCCTAGTTCTTTGGAGGATTTGATTCAGCTGTCTATCCAGATAGACCGTCGCTTGAGAGAGCGGAGGTCCGAGAGGTCCAGCTTGACACGCCCCACATGGGTGTTACCCAAAGGTCCCAACTACCCTCCTACTCCCGTCTCCCATGTGCCTGCTGCCACCACAGGAGCACCAGAGCCCATGCAAGTCGGCCTACTCCGCTCACCATTATCACCCGAGGAGAAACAGCGGCGTCGCCAGAACAACCTCTGCCTCTACTGTGGGGAAGCTGGGCACTACGCCAACACATGTCCGAACAAGATCCGTAAGTTCAATTCATCATCCCGTGTGCCTTTCGCCTTGTCTCTAATAAAAGCCGCTCACATCGCTGTTCCTATTTCCTTACAGCTTCCAGAAAAAATACTCCGAGTCCAGGCTATAATTGACTCTGGCGCCTGTAGCTGCTTTGTGGATCATGCCTTCGCTCTACAACATAACATCCCACTAACACCTAAGCAGCATCAACTCTCCATATGGCTAGCAGACGGGTCAAACATCAAGTCCGGGCCTATTACTCTGGAGACACAACCCCTGTTCACCAGCATCCCACCAGGTCACCAGGAACTACTCCGTCTAGACGTCATCTCCTCACCTTTGTTTCCTGTCATCCTAGGAATGCCTTGGCTACAGGCCCACAATCCCCAGGTCAATTGGGTGACCGGTGAGGTGACTTTTCAGTCCTCTTACTGTCTACAGAACTGTCTCAAAACCTTCCACCATATTCCACCAGTCATTGGGTGCCTAAGAACGGACTCTGAATTCAAAGAGTTGGTGCCACCAGTGTACCACAACTTCTTGGACGTGTTCGATAAACAGAAAGCAGACACCCTTCCTCCCCATCGGGTCTACGACTGCCCGATTGAGCTACTACCTGGGGCCGAAATTCCTTTCGGGCGGATCTTTCCCCTGTCCGAACCCGAACTCCTAGTTCTCAAGGAGTACATCGATGAGAACCTCAAAAAGGGGTTCATCCGACATTCCTCCTCCCCAGCAGGAGCCGGAATATTCTTTGTTGAAAAAAGGGATCACTCGCTCCGCCCATGTGTGGATTACAGGGATCTGAATAAAGTGACAATTAAAAACCGGTACCCACTTCCACTAGTCCCGGAATTATTTCAGAGACTCCGCTCAGCAAAAATATTCACGAAGTTGGACCTACGTGGGGCCTATAACCTGATCAGGATACGCAAAGGGGACGAATGGAAGACAGCATTCCGAACACGTTTTGGCCACTTCGAATATTTAGTCATGCCATTTGGACTATGCAACGCCCCGGCCACTTTTCAACATTTTGTTAATAATATTTTCAGAGACTTTCTAGATTCCTTTGTAATTGTCTACCTGGACGATATCCTGATATTTTCCACCTCTCTAGAAGTACATCGTGATCATGTAAAACAAGTGGGGCAGATTAAGGCAACATGGACTTTACGCAAAGGCCGAAAAATGTGAATTCGAACGCCAGACCATTCACTTCCTCGGCCTGGTGATATCAACTGGGGGTGTAGCCATGGATCCCCAGAAGGTCTCTGCCATCATGTCCTGGCCGCCCCCAAATGACAAGAAAGGGGTACAACGTTTTATCGGATTCTCTAACTTTTATAGAAAGTTTATCAAAAACTTCTCCAAGATCATCGCACCCATCACTCAGCTCACCAAGAAGCAAAGCCGCTTCCAGTGGACTACAGCGGCCCAAGCCGCATTCGACCAATTAAAAAGGGCATTTACCTCCGCCCCAGTACTAAAACACCCTGACCCTGCATTACCCTACACTCTGGAGGTCGATGCTTCGGAGAGTGCGGTAGGGGCCATCCTGTCTCAACGCCAAGGACCCAAGTCTCTAATGCATCCGGTGGCCTTCTTTTCCAGAAAACTAGGTGTGTCGGAAAGGAACTATGACGTAGGTGACCGAGAACTCCTAGCAATAAAGCTAGCGTTGGAAGAATGGCGGTACCTCCTGGAAGGGGCAGCACATCCGATACTGATCTTCACAGATCACAAAAATTTAGAGTACCTCAGAACTGCCAGACGCCTCAGACCCCGACAGGCCAGATGGGCTCTTTTCTTTTCCCGTTTTAATTTTCATATTACTTATCGACCTGGATCCAAAAACGTTAAACCCGATGCCTTATCCCGAATGTTCACAGAACTTGAAACCCCGTCTCCACCGGATACTATCCTACAAGCAGGGAATTTCCTACTGACCCAATCCAGTTTCATGACACAGCTCCGCCAAGCCTCTGTGAAAACACAGTTACCTCCGGGCACCAACCTTCAGGAGAGGGATGGGCTTTTTTGGCTAGACAATAAAATTTTCATCCCTCAAGACCTACGCACCACCGTCCTACAGGCCTGCCATGACTATCCTCTGGCGGGTCACTTTGGGGGCCACAAGACTGTGGATCTAATCCAGAGACACTTCTGGTGGCCAAATCTGGCCAAGGACTGCAGGAATTATGTCAACTCTTGTCTGATCTGTCTAAGAAACAAGAGCAGTAAAAATAAATCATGGGGCCTACTGAAACCACTGCCCATTCCCGAAAGGCCATGGGACAAAATCGCCATGGATTTTATTGTGGAACTTCCCCCCTCTAAATGGTTCTCTTCCATTTTCGTGGTGGTAGACCGCTTTTCCCGGATGGCACATTTCATTCCCATGAAAGGGACACCTTCAGCTATTGAAACCGCCAGGATCTTCATTAAAGAAGTTGTCAGACTCCATGGAATCCCCAGTGACATCGTCTCTGACCGTGGAGTACAATTCACATCCAAGTTTTGGAGGTCATTATGCAAGGCACTAGGTATTAAATGTAGTCTCTCTTCAGCTTACCATCCACAGACCAACGGGCAGACCGAACGTACCAATCAAACGTTGGAACAATACCTACGTTGCTTCTCCTCGTTTTCCCAAGAGGATTGGGCCTCACTGCTTCCTTTGGCAGAATTTGCATTCAACAATTCCATCCACTCCACCACGAACCAATCACCATTTTTCTCCAACTACGGATTCCATCCCTCCTTTCTACCCGCACTTGTGCCCGAATCCTCTGTACCGGCTGTTCAGGATAGATTGGATTTCCTTTCCTCCAACAACCAGGTGCTCAGGGAAACTATTGCTAAAGCACAGGAGGATGATAAAAAATATTTCGACAAGAAGAGAAGGGGAGAATTGAACTTGGAGGTAGGAGATCGTGTGTGGCTATCTACCACAAATTTAAAACTGGCATGCCCCTCCAAGAAATTGGGACCTAGATACTTGGGTCCTTTCCCTGTCAAGAGAAAGGTCAACCCAGTGGCCTATGAACTTGAACTCCCCGCCTCATTCAGGATACATCCGGTATTTCACGTTTCCCTACTTAAACCTGATGTTCCAAATTCCTTTCCAGATCGTGAAGTAGGGCCTCCGGAAGCTATCAGAGTGAATGGGGAAGAAGAATTTGAAATTGAAGCTATCCTGGACCACAGAAAACGGCAAGGAGAGGACCAATATTTAATTAAATGGAAAGGTTTTGGCCCAGAAGAAAATTCCTGGGAACCAAGAACGAATCTTCATGCTCAGAGACTCATACAGGCTTTTCACCGTTCCCGCTCCCAGGGTTCGTTTCAAAGAGGCATCCGGAGGCTGCCCCTAAGGAGGGGGCAATGTCAGAGAACTCACGCTTTCCATGCCCGTCCTCGTCCAGTAGGAGTGAATCCCCACTCTGCGAGCGCCAATACCCATGCGCAGCCTTCTCAACGGAACCGAACGTGCGGGCGTACCCGCGTACCAACGCTAACATGTGCGCGTCCTTGTTTACCAATACGAACGAGGGCACGCACTCCCACGTCAGCACGAACGTGTGTGCGCAATCGCGCACGGACCCTCGCCTCCACCAATCCCAGCACAAGGCGCCCTATATAAACAGGGCCTTCACATGGTGTCAGTGCTGGATCGTCTTCAGTCTTATGTCCTGAATACCTGCCTGAAGTACCTGCTACCTTGTTCCTGATTCACCCGGTTTTCCTGTTACCCTTCCTGGATTGACCCTGCTTATTGACTGTTCCCTCTGGTTTGACCTCGGCTTGGATTCCTGGACTACGTCTCTGCTCTCCGATTTGGTACCTCATCACCTGCCTGTTGCCAACCTTTTGCTTGCCTTTGACTACGAACTTGCCTTCCGCTTTGTACCTTGTTTGCCAGCCAGTTGCCAACCTTTTGCCTGCTTTTGACCACGAACTTGCCTTCCGCTTTGTACCTTGTTTGCCAGCCAGTTGCCGACCTGTTTCCTGTCTTGACCTCGCAGTGCCTACACCCACCTGTTCGGCCTTCACTGAGTACAGCCTTGGTTACCAACCTATACACCAGCTCTCCAGAAGAACCGGTACTTCCAAGCACCAGTCTACCAGCCGCAGGCACTTGCACCCTTTCGTGCCCCAGCACTCCCTGTTCCTACCACCAGGGGTGTTGGGACCGGAACCGTGCACGAGGCCACCCCCAGCATCCGGACTCCGCTGTAAGGTACGTGATAGTACTCTACACACAAAACGCCAGTAGAACATAACACACAGAGTATAGGAAGGCTTAAAGCGGTTGTAAATGTGTAAAACAGAGATACACTCACTCTTTCCCTATCTACTGTGTATCACCACTGCTTAAATCTTTGTAGGGTGGAAAAATTGGGCGCCAGTGACCTTAGGAAGTTTAACAGAATTTATTAAGCATGATAAACTCAGACAGAGAGGGGTTAGGGCACTGGACACCCAAAAAGTGTCCAAAAACACACACTCCTAAATCTACTTACCGTCATTATAGTTGAAAGGGCCTTTAAGCCAAAACCAGCACCCTGTACTCTTCAGACTGTAGAGCAGCTTTCAGAAAGCTCATGTCTCCTCTGGATGAGGCACCAAAATGTCCTTTAATGTCCACCAGCAATAGCTTCTACCGGGGGCGTTGCTAGGTCTACAAAAGATCTGGGGCTAAAGCCCATAGCAGCAAAGTAAAAAAGTCATGCGCTTGGGTGTATATAAAATATCGCTGCATACCTGATTGCGGATCCCATGGTTTGTTATTATTGATATATATATATTGTGGAGATGCGACCCATCTCACAGGTGCATATAAGCAGCACATGCCTGATTTTGGCAGGGATGCTAATTGCACACCTGTGGGCTGGGTTCAAAAACATCCCAGGAAATGCAGTCAGTGCTCAGACTTGGAGACGGCTCCGCCCAGCAGACAGGAAGTCTGGCTAGGAGGTTGAGAGAGTTCCAGGAGGAAGAGACAGGAGCCTAAGACTGTAGGTGGCAGTCTGAAGCAGGCAGGTGTAGCCTGCGACTAAAGCAGCACGAAGCTGACAATGAGTAAGCCGGGAGGCTATCGTTTGGTTATGCAGTAATGGTGGAACCCCCTGCGAGGGAAGATTTCTGTTGATTTGAACTTTTTCCGTTTCCTTTAAATAAAAGTGGGCTGCCATGCCCTAAAACCCAAGTCTGGAGTGGCAGGTTTCTGATAAATCGCATGCACCACTTGATCTAATCACCCCGGATCGTCACAATTGGTGGAGAAATTGGCGTTGGGCACGGATGGCGTTGGTCCAGATCCTCGCATGCCGAAAACCGTGAGTGTCAGAGACTGTGTGTATTGCTGTTGCTGTGTGAAGCAAAGTGATGGGTGCTGTGTCTCAGCTGTAAGGAGACAGTACGCAAAATATTTTTGAAGGAACTCTGCATCTGTTGCTGCAAAGATGCATGTTGTTGCCCGTAGCAACAAAGGCAAGGTCAGGCGTGAGACCTATGGCCAATGGTGGAATGATCCTGATAAGAGTTCTGGCTGGTGGGCTCAAGAGGATTGTTACTGGAGAACCTCTGCAGGGAGAATGCAGTCTCCCATAGCAACCAGTGAGGTGTCGTCTGGATGGTGGGGCTCCTATGAAGAGGTGGCTCAATGTTCCCACAAAGAGGGCTGGGAAGCCCGAAAGTCTTTCATTTCACCCGGTAACCGCATGGGGAAATACAGCAGGAGAAAGCAACAGGCTGACTGGAAGTTCAAGAGGACAGTGGTTGCCCGTAGCAACGCCTGGGATTCCAAGTCTGCAGACTGGGTGAGAGAGACTGATTATTTGACTGTGCACTCAGGAGTGGAAGTGACCCCAAATGGGAGATCCCCTGTTTGTGCTAAAAAGGACTTGCCTTGCTGCAGTGCCCTGTTCAGTGGGGAGGCAAGTGTTAAAGTTCAAAAGCTTGAGGTCTGCAATGAAACTCCATCTGCTCATGCTGATGAGGGTGGGGCACAGCAACATAGTGTGATTGAAAATGTGTTGCCACAAAGTGATGTGTTTAATGTTGAGGAGTGTAAAACTGACAAGAGCAGTGTTTCAGATGCTTTTGAGCCTCTTGGTCTGTCCAGGTCTCATTGGGATGATGTAGCCCAACAGAGCAATACCTACTGGGATGATTTGGCCAAGAGACTAATAGCAATGCTGGAAGAAGCTTTTGTGGCTAAAAGAGTAGTGGATGCTATGGCTGCTGTGCCAGGAGAGGTGTCTGCAGAACAGCCTATAGGCCAATGTGCACGGGTTGCTGCAGAGACTAATCCCCTCATGACTGAAGGTCCCAGCGAGTGTAAACGCACAGCGGAAATTGTGTCCACAGTGATAAAAAGAGAAAATGTGTATTTTGTGACAGATATGCTTAATGAAATGTTAGCATCATGGAGTGTACAGCCAGTATATATCCTGCCGTCCTCTCCTATGTTTGGAGAACTGGTACCACGGGGTACGGCTGATTGGAGCTGGATATTGCAGGCTGTACTGTGCAGAAATCGCAAATGCTTGAATCGTTTACTGCAATGTTTTGTATTGATGTGGAAAGTTGTCTCACAGTGTGCTGGTTTGCTTCATACAAAGATTGTGTATGACAAGCACTCTGGAGCGCGGTTAGACAAGGCAGAGGTATTGGAAATACCAGCGGTAACAGAAATGGTGAAAAGTGTTGTGCAAGAACAGTCACTGATGGAGTGTTGGACAACAGGGGCGATGTGAAACTGTGGGAAGGTCCCATAGAGAGTAACTGCTCCCCTGTGTGTGGTCCCTCCTCAGACACTGTCCTAGCAAGTGATGGGACCAGAGTTCCTGGTGGCTTTGAACGGGGTAATTTTGAGAAAGCGGTTGCCAGGGGTAACCACGCAGGTATCAGCGAACCTGAAAATCAAAATGCACTGGGTAAAGTTGAGACTGATGTCAAAGTAGGACCCCTAGAGTTTTGGCAGAGTAGATCTGGGGGAGGTGAGAAATGTGAGCTCCCAAAAATTAGGAAGAAGTCCGCATGGAAGCATACCCGGAAAAAGAGGTGGGTGGAGTGCCCCTTTAGGAAGAAGGGTTTTGTATTTCTCCCTCCGGTGCGAAACAGGGGGGGAGGATATGTGGAGATGCGACCCATCTCACAGGTGCATATAAGCAGCACTTGCCTGATTTTGGCAGGGATGCTAATTACACACCTGTGGGCTGGGTTCAAAAACATCCCAGGAAATGCAGTCAGTGCTCAGACTTGGAGACGGCTACGCCCAGCAGACAGGAAGTCTGGCCAGGAGGTTGGGAGAGTTCCAGGAGGAAGAGACAGGAGCCTAAGACTGTAGGTGGCAGTCTGAAGCAGGCAGGTGTAGCCTGCGACTAAAGCAGCACGAAGCTGACAATGAGTAAGCCGGGAGGCTATCGTTTGGTTATGCAGTGATGGTGGAACCCCCTGCGAGGGAAGATTTCTGTTGATTTGAACTTTTTCCGTTTCCTTTAAATAAAAGTGGGCTGCCATGCCCTAAAACCCAAGTCTGGAGTGGCAGGTTTCTGAAAAATCGCATGCACCACTTGATCTAATCACCCCGGATCGTCACTATATATATATATATATATATATATATAATAAATATATATATATATATATATATATATATAATATATATATATATTATATATATATATATAATGAAACAATATTTATCAATATATCTCACTTCAGATTTTTTGATTTCTACTAATGAGATCTGTACCCACATATGTGACTGAGGAATATAGAAACCTTTCACCTTTACCATATATAAATTAAATAAATTTGATATATGCGGGAAGAAAATAAAGCAAGAGTCATGGTGCAGGAAGAGATGGTCAGAGGCTGAGGACATGGTACAGGAGGAGGTGGTCAGAGTCTGCGGACATGGTGCAAGAGGATATTGTCAGAGGCTGCGGACATGGTGCAGGAGGAGATGGCCAGAGGCTGCAGACATTGTACAGGAGGAGATGGTCAGAGGCTGCAGACATTGTACAGGAGGAGATGGTCAGAGGCTGAAGACATGGTGCAGAAAGAGATGTCAGAGGCTGCAGACATAGTGCAGGAGGAGATGGTTAAAGCTGCGGACATGGTGCAGGAGGACATGTCAGAGGCTGCCTACATGGTGCAGGAGTAGATGGTAAGAGGCTGCAGACATGGCACAGGAGGAGATGGTCAAAGGCTGCGGATATGGTGCAGAAGGAGATGGTCAAAGCTGCAGACATGATGCAGGAGGACATGTCAGAGGCAGCGTGCATGGTGTAGGAGGAGATGGTCAGAGGCTTTGGACATGGTGCAGGAGGAGATGGTCAGAGGCTGTTGACATGGTACAGGAGAACATGTCAGAGGCTGCAGACATAGTGCAGGAGGAGATGGTCAAAGCTGCGGACATGGTGCAGGAGGAGATGGTCAGAGGCTGCGGACATGGTGCAGGAGGAGTTGGTCAGAGGCTGCGGACATGGTGCAGGAAGAGATGGTCAGAGGCTGCGGACATGGTGCAGGAGGAGATGGTCAGAGGCTGTTGACATGGTGCAGGAGGACATGTCAGAGGCTGCAGACATAGTGCAGGAGGAGATGGTCAAAGCTGCGGACATGGAGCAGGAGGACATATCAGAGGCTGCCTACATGGTGCAGGAGTAGATGGTCAGAGGCTGCCTACATGGTGCAGGAGGAGATGGTCAAAGGCTGCAGACATGGTGCAGGAGGAGATGGTCAAAGGCTGCGGACATGGTGCAGGAGGAGTTGGTCAGAGGCTGCGGACATGGTGCAGGAAGAGATGGTCAGAGACTGCAGACACGATGCAGGAGGAGATGGTCAGAGGCTTTGGACATGGTGCAGGAGGAGATGGTCAGAGGCTTTGGACATGGTGCAGGAGGAGATGGTCAGAGGCTGCAGATATGGTGCAGGAGGAGAAGATCAGAGGCTGCGGACATGGTGCCGGAGGAGATGGTTAGAGGCTGCAGACATGGTGCAGGAGGAGATGGTACGCTTCCTGAAGACGTAATCACAAAACGTACGTCGAGGCGGTACTTAGTCACGTTACTCCACGCATTTCCGGTCCCTTTGGTTGTTCTAGTCGGGTTGGTGGAACACACGCCAGCCACAGAGGTTGGATGTGAAGCACCATTCAGCACCGTCAAGCCTGCAGCTCCAGTGCCGGGTTAAGGCACTCATACATGTAAGCGGCCACTCGGCTTTTGTATTTTTTATTATATTTTAAATAAATAGGATTACGCTATGGGTTTCCACTATTCTTCTTACATATCCCATGTTTAATCTCTGCGGAGGAAGAGTTCCATACATCTCCAGTTTACACTAATGTAGTAAGCCAGGGCCGATCCTAGGGTCACAGACGTCTGGGTGCAGAAATATTTCTGGCGCCCCCACGTGGGCGTGGTCATCTTACCAACTCCTCCCCTTTACAAATGTTTCTATGGCTACAACTCAAACACAGAGATGCTCCCCTAAGAAGTCTTCATTACCCTGGGATCCTCCCATGATCTTTTAACAATAAAGAAAATGAGTACACTAATGGGACCTGGAGGGGGGTCTCTCTAATGCACACAGAGAGGGCTTCTGTTAAGCCCCATACACACGGTCGGAAAATCCGACCACCAAATCCATCGGATTTGGTCCGACGGATTTAGTCCGACACTGGTGTTGCATACACACGGTCGGACAAAGTTGTCGGAAAATCCGATCATTTTGAGCGTGGTGACGTTTGTACGATGGGACTACGTAGAGACTACGTAGAGGCTAGTAGCCAATAGCTTTGGTCTTGTAATGTGATCTGAGCATGCGTGGCACTTTGTCCGTCGGAATTCGCTACACACGATCGGAATTGGTGTGATCGGACTTTGTTGTCGGAAAATTTTTAGAGCAGGAGATACAACTTTGTCCGTCGGACAATCTGATGGAAAATGTCCGATGGTGCCTACACACGGTCGGAATTTCCAATAACATTGTCCGATAGGACATAATCCATCGGAAAATCCGACCGTGTGTATGGGGCTTTAGAGAGTCTGTTAGAAAGAGCCCCCAGACATACTGCAGACATGATACATGCGATGGTCAGAGACTGCAGACATACTACAAGAGATGGTCAGAGACTGCAGACATACTACAAGAGATGGTCAGAGACTGCAGGCATAGTACAAGAGATGGTCAGAGAATGCAGACATACTACAAGAGATGGTCAGAGACTGCAGACATACTACAAGAGATGGTCAGAGACTGCAGACATACTACAAGAGATGGTCAGAGACTGCAGGCATAGTACAAGAGATGGTCAGAGACTGCAGACATACTACAAGAGATGGTCAGAGACTGCAGGCATAGTACAAGAGATGGTCAAAGACTGCAGACATAGTACAAGAGATGGTCAGAGACTGCAAACATACTACAAGAGATGGTCAGAGACTGCAGGCATACTAGAGATTAGATTAGTAGAGTCTAGTACCGGAAGGTGTTCCAGTACTAGGCTCCACAACAGTACTCAGACAGCACGGATTCCGGGGACAGCGGTAGCGGTATTCGCTCTTGTCAGTTGCCGGCGGGATGGGGAACCGCAGAACCCGCTACATGCGATCCACCTCCGCCTCTGGACACAGACGAGGAGGAGGGAGGGGAGCAGAACTCTGGAGCTTCGGCGCCCCCACCTCTGCGGCGCCTGGGTGCAGAGCACCCCACGCACCCTGCCTAGGATCGGCCCTGTAGTAAGCATTATCCTGCCAAAGCTTCTTTTGACTCAGTTTTAAATTAAAGGAGTCAAATCCTTCTGGTAAGCAGAATATTTATTCAAAGCACGTGGGGATGTTTTTTCAGTTTGTGGTGAAGGATTACTCACTATTTCTCTGGAAGACTATCTGCAAAAAAGAGTCCCTTTGATCACTAAATTAATTTTGTTTGGGACTATTTATATATAATAATTTTTGGCTACATTGGCCAACACATTGTCATGAGCACATGTTTTTATCACATGAATGTATTCTAATTGTATTTAGTTTATTGCATTTCTAGTTCACTATTGAATGCCATTTTTATTGGTTTAAACACGTTTAGACCATCACGTATTATTATATAGCGCCCTCTTTACTTTTTATAATCACATAGGTGACACTGCTGCTTTACATTTAAAAATCGAGCCGCCTGGCACCATTACGTCACTGTACCCACCTGCCCGAAAAGGGCCAAGCGCGTACAGGCTTCTCCGAGCAGCGGCGGTGCATGCGCAGTTGACATGTATCCCGGTAGGCCAGTCCGGCCCTGATCGCTGTACTCTGTAAGAAACTCGGGGCTATGGGCCCCAGATTCGGGGCTATAGCCCCAGAAGCCACCCACTAGCGATGCCACTGGCTTCTACCCAGCTCTCTGGGACACTCTTTAGCAGTGAAGTTTTCACCCCTGGTGCTTCAAATTCAGGTAGTTCATTTCCTGGGCCTGCAACCCAGGCCTCTCCTCTGGCAAACGCACAGACAGCAGGCCTCAAACACACAGCCTTGCACAGTCAGCAAAAGAACTTCCAGAAGGTCACCACAAATATTTCTATCCTTCCCCAGCATGCACCATTGGCAATAAACCTCCTAATGGATGGCCAGGAAGACATAAATATTCAAATCCAAAGGATTTCCTGGGGGGACCTCACACATTTATTTTTATTTATTTTTTGCGTGATATACTCCCTAAAATTTATACAAGACTCAAAGGGTCTGGAATGCAATTGGGGGGGGCGATTGATTTTTTTCATTCTTGCTGTAGCATGTGTTTCAGCAAATGTGACATTTACAAAAAATGAAAAAGAAAATGATTAAAAAATCACTGCTCCAGCCAATTGGAATTTAAAAAAATGTTTTCCGCACCAAGCATATTCCCCAGGGCAGTGCCCCCCTCTCATGCTTTTTGGGACAACCTTTTACCTATTAGCCCAGAAAATAGGTATTTTTCATTTTAAAGATTGATTTCAATAGGGTTTGGGTTTGGCATCCAAAGTCCTTTTGAAGTTTGCCAAGCAATGCTTGAACCCAACCTAAGGCTATCTATCTATCTATCTATCTATCTATCTATCTATCTATCTATCTATCTATTATTCTCTGGACAATCCTAGCTATGTATTTTTCTATCATAATATTCTAAGTATCGATCTATCCATTTATCAATCTCTTTCTTGATCTATAAATAATTAAATATACTGTAAATCTTCTATTTTCTATGCAATACTCTATTAGAAATCTAATCTTCTAAAGATTATTTATCATGTAGCAGTTTGTCTTTCATGAGTTATTAATTATTTTTAAATGTCAATTGTAATGTAAGTTCATATTTTCCCTTACTCAATACACATTTCTCAAGCTTGGACACAGAGACACAGTGATGGCTCTGGTAACCAGGGAATAACGAGCGGCATTATTACCAGTATGGTGAAACATTTACTAGTTGAAGCATCACATTTCCCTCTTATAGAGTTTATTTTACATTCTGTCTACATGACTGTGTGTTTGCCTTTCTATTGCTTCACCCATCCACATCTGTTCACATTAATCTACATCACTTGAACTTGTCCACTTCAGATTAATAATACTACACTCAGCAAAAGACAATAGTTGGATGCCAGTGTAGCCTGAATGGCCCGATAGAAGGCCGTCTAAGCATGATTGTCTCTGTGCTTTCTTGCTCTATAATTCCATCTCATTTATCCTTTACCAATCTCGCTTTTCCTTCTGCTTTTCTTAGCTGCCTTCTATCTTTTGCCAACAGTGTATCTTTCTTTTGAATCCCCAATCTCTATTCTTCCAAATGCCATGCTCATTATGTCATTGTGACCCGCTGTCCCAACATTACCAGCCACTCGATACAAAGAGAACCCTCTGCTCCCCACACCACCAGCTACCCAATGACTAGGCGACTGAATAGTCTGTAATTGGAGAGATACACTTACACAGATGCCAGGCCTTGTATACTGGGACTCCTTCATAGTGGTCATTGTAACCTGTACACATTGAATATTCAATACCGTCTTTGTGCCCGGATTACACAACTGTACTTTTTACCTTTGAATATTTGTAAACCAGGGTGTAATTGCTAGGGGTGAATACAGATCATTAGTTCTTGAATAAGTACTTTTGGTGCTAGATTTCGGGTGTCATGGAAATTGTGCAAAAATGTTGGTCTCATATGGGATCTTGTATCAAAATGTAAAAGGTTGGTTCCATATCAGATCTCATGTCAAAGTGTCAAAAACATTGGTCCCATATCAGATGCCATCTCAAAATGTCAAAAATGTTAGTCCCATATCAGATCTCATGTTAAAATGTCAGAAACATTGGTCCCATATCAGATTCCATCTCAAAATGTCAAAAATGTTGGTCCCATATCAGATCTTGTGTCAAAATGTCAAAAACAATCATATTGGACCTCATCTCAAAATGTAAAAAATGTTGGTCCCATATCAGATCTCATGTCAAAATGTCAAAAACGCTGGTCCCATATAACCCCGCCCCCATTTAGGGGGTGGTACCAAGACGCTCTGCATTTACAATAGAGTTCTCAGTCTTTCAGGTTTAGTGATGCTGGGGGTTATTCATCCCAGAAGACTGGGGACATCTTGTGGCCAAAAACAGGTACTGTGGTGTAGATTAAAGGTGAGTATTGCAGGCAGATCTGTTTACAGTAACTGGGAGGGGGGTATTTGTCCCCTCTGGAGATCTGGGTATTTGTCCCCTCTGGAGAGCCAACTTTTTATTCCCAAGGTTTCCTAAGATACGATCTTCCCATCTTATGACTCTGACTTATACATGTAGCGCCAGGCTCCTGATGTGTTTGGTAAATGTAATGTTCCTGGAACCACAGTTGGGTTTTAGGGTTAATTATACCAAATTATGGTTTCAGTACCAGTCTGGCTGGATTGAACTGGGTTCTGCTTGGCCATAGGTGTCGCTGTCACTTCTGGCAAGTACGAGAACGCAGTTTGGCTGGGCACATTGAGTCCCAATCTCTCTCGGAACCAACCAGTGAGAGTGTCGTCTTGCTGTGCATTCTGGGAGAGGGTGCTTAAGGTACTGAGATCACGTGCTTCTGGGTTCAGGTCAAGAAGATCTTTTTGTCTGTTTGGTCCTGGTCCTCCTGACCAGCCCTCAGGGCCCTCATGGCCTGGGGTGCGGATCCATCCAATTCTGAGTCTCTGGGCTGGCTAGCCTGAGGCAGAGTAACTGGAAGAAGGATTCCAAGGTGGTCCAGTGCCATCTCATCCGTGGAGAGGCCCAGCAACTGAGAAAGCAACCAGGGGAGGACTCTTCGGGAGAGGGCCACGCATAAGGCTGGTTCCTCAGCAAGAGCCTGGGAGCTAAGTTGAAAAACACCAAGTGAATCTACGCTGGTATGGTATCGCCGGACCGGCTGCAAGATACTGGTACCGTATAAGGGCTCTCTAAGTTTATCTACATCCGTCAGTTACAACCAAGTCTGTGGCAGAGACTTTATTTACAAGATCTAGAACCAAGTCTGTGGCAGAGACGCTGCTCTATTTGAACACTCTATCGGCTGCTAGGCCTAGTGAGAGGCGGTTTATCCGATAGCTGTGAAAATCCAGTTGTGAGTGGCTATTCTCTGGAGTCTACTGTATAGTGAGAGACATTCCGTTTTGAGCAGTTCCAAGAGTACCTGAACTTCCTACCTAACCCCTCTATCCTATACTGAGAGACTGTGTTTATCTACCCTTTTTGCAAATAAAAATCCCAAAGTGGATCCAGTGTCAGTTTCTGCAATTCTTGGGCCATCTACATCGGGAAACCCCTAGACGTACACGAGGTCAAGAAGGTAACGGTAAGCCCAAAAAAAAACAGCAGCTCCTCCTGGGGTTAGTGCTACATACACTTTGTGAATTTTGGCCAGTTTCCTGATGAACCGGGTGAAATTTGCTACATGGGTGGCCCTGTTGACTTCTCCAACCTGACATCCTTCACTTGAAAAATCCAAGGAGCCAGATGTAAACAGCAGCTCCATTCAATCAGATGCAGCCGCTGTCCAGGCATTGTGACAGTCAGCACAGTCAGCTGTCTGAAGGTAAAAGGCATGGTGGGAGATCTGGCCATCCCTGCTGTATAGCTGTTACATTATTTTCTTTCAGCCCAGAACAGTCTATGGCCAGCCTAAGCCTATTATTGATACAGCTGGATAACCTTCCTATACCCCAGAGCAGTAATCTTCCACTGCTGCAGGTGTTAATACAGACACTAGACCAGTCAGCAAGAGTGCCAACTATGCCTGCCCATTCTGCCCCCCTCCTCCATTCATAGAAGCTGCACTATAGCTCCCATCAATGAAAAGTCCTCTCTGAATGGAGGAGGTGGAGCTTGTATTCATCTGCCCCTCTTCCATTCAGAGAAGCTGTACTATCACTTTCAGCAATGAAACATGCTCTATGAATGGAGGAGGTGGACCTTTTTGTTCATCCTCCATTCCTCCATTTATAGAAACTGTTCTATAGCTTTCATGAATGAAACAGGCTCTATGAATGTAGGAGGTGGACCTTTCATTCATCTGCCCCTTCTCCATTCATAAAAGCTGCACTATCACCTCCTGCATTGAAATGCGCTCTTTGAATGGAAGAGGTGGACCTTTTATTTATCTGCCCGTCTTCCATTCATAAAAACTGTACTATAGCTTTCATGAATGAAAAGATCTCCATGAATGAAGGAGGTGAAGCTTTTATTAATCTGCCCCTCCATTCATAGAAGCTGTACTATCACTTCCAGCAATGAAACACACTCTATGAATAGAGGAGGTGGATCTTTTGGTCCTCCCCCCATCCTCCATTCACAGAAACTATATGTAGTGCTACCTCCATAGGAGCCGCTGGAAATTGCCCAGGTTCTTTTTCAGAGTAATTGCTGTGCAGCCAGGCACACATTCACAGTCACAATTTATTGGATCAATGACAAGTCCAGGGGTGTTCTTTTTGCATTTTTATTTTTGGGATAACTTGGATAGGGTTGAGGGAATTGAGTTGGATACTCCAAAAAAATTAAGCACAAGATGAGGACAGTAAACTTCCTGAAGCAAAAGTCCCTGCAAAGGTAATCTTTGGAATTAGCTTTGTAGAAAAAGTAGGTAAAAGCACAAAAAATCTTTCTTTAGAGGAATCAGAACAGAGTCGCTTCACAAACTACATAGACTGAGCTCTTCAGGATACCAGCAGATGTCCCCTTTACAGACACACACAGCTGACTCTCTAGCACCAGAGGAGTGGTAGCAGCCCAAAAGTCTTGAAGATTCCCAAAATGCACGCAACACCTTTTTCCTGTGATACCAGACTAGATCTTCAAACGACAGCTCCTCAGTCCGCTCCCTGTAACTTCAGCATCCAGACCCCTCAACTAGCCCAGCTGAGGCCTTAAAAACAGCAAGTGCTTGACAGGGCTGCCCAGAGGGCAGCAACCCCTCCAGGCTGGACTTCTCCTCTCCAGGACAAGACAAAACTACTTTTTGTCTTTTTGCCTCCCTGGGATTGGCCAGGGCTGTATAAATATCCATGCTGCTTATTTATTTGCCTTGCTCCACACCTATGTTCTAGAGCAGCAGTCTCCAAACTGTGGCCCGAGAGCCGATGCGGCCCTTAGCTTGCCTTTATCTGGCCCTTGGGGCACTTTTCCTTACACTGACACCAACGAAAGGGCAAAATTCCTCCTACTGACACCAGTGATGGAGCAGAATTCCTTAAATTGACACCAAGGATGGGACACTATTCCTCCAACTGATACCAACAATGGGGTACTATTGTTTCCACTGATGCCAATGATAGGGGCACTAGTCTTTCCACTGACACCAAAGATAGGGCATTGTTTACTCCTACTGGATACCAGGGCATTTTCTACTCACACTGGCCCCCCTAAAGGACAGTAAATGGCCCTTTGTTTAGAAAGTTTGGAGGCCCCTGTTATAGAGGGATCCACAGTTCTCCAGAAAACAGAAGAAGTAATCAAACCTGCAGCATCTGAAACACTAAGCAGACCTAACTAATCAAATTCAGCTGCACTGATTACAGTGAGCCGGAACAAAATTTACCTAATCCTAGCACCTATGTCGGAGGGTGCTACATGTACTATAGCTTTCATAAATGAAAAGGGCTCTATAAGTGGAGGAAGTGGACCTTTCATGCATCCAACCGTTCTCCATTCATAGAATGCTTTTCTTTGCTGGAAGCTACAGTGCAGCATCAATGAATAGAGGAGGGGGCATAAAGGGTGGGCATATGTGACACTCTTTAAGAGTGCCTATGAAAGGTTTAATGGCTGTATTAACTACTTGCCAACTGCTGCACAATGGTAGTGGTGGGCAAATGGGCGTACCTGCACGTCCCCTTTAATTGATGGGGCTAGCAGGCGCGCCCCCGCAGCGTACATCATGACCGTGCCCACGGGACCCGTGGACCCGATGTCCGGCGGTGTCCCGGCGATCGCGTCACTGAGCCGCAGAACGGGGAAGTGCCGTAAACAAGTAATTTCCCCATTCTGCCTAGTGACATGACAGAGATCCACTGCTCCCTGTCATCGGGAGCAGTGATCGCTGTCATGTGAGTGGAAGCCCACCCCCCCACAGTTAGAATCCCTCCCTAGGACACACTTAACCCCTTCATTGCCCCCTAGTGTTTAACCGCTCCCCTGCCAGTGTCATTTACACAGTAATCAGTGCATTTTCATAGCACTGATCGCTGTATAAATGACAACGGTCTCAAAATGGTGTCAAATGTTTCGTTGTGTCCGCCATAATGTTGCAATCACGATAAAAATCTCAGATCACCGCCATTACTAATAAAAAAAATTATAATAAAAATGGCATAAAACTATTCCCTATTTTGTAGACGCTATAACTTTTGCGCAAACCAATCAATATACGCTTATTGTTTTTTTTTTTTTTTTTAACCAAAAATATGTAGAAGAATACATATCGGCCTAAACTGAGAAAAAAAATTTGTTTTTTATATATTTTTGGGGGATATTTATTATAGCAAAAAGTTAAAAATATTGCTTTTTTTATTTTGCAAAATTGTCGCTCTTTTTTTTGTTTATAGCGCAAAAAATAAAAACCATCAAATACCATCAAAAGAAAGCTCTATTTGTGGGAAAAAAGAACGTCAATTTTGTTTCGGTGCAAAGTCGCACGACCGTGAAATTGTCAGTTAAAGCGATGCAGTGCCGAATTGTAAAAAAGTGCTCTGGTCAGGAAGGGGGTAAAATCTTCTGGGGCTGAAGCGGTTAACCCCCGCAGCATTGGAGGATTACTGCTGTGGGGTGCAGAGGACTTTAGGTTTCAATTAGGAAAGCAACCACCAGCCCAACAGACACTTGTTATTGAATGTAACTACAGTCCTTAGAGCTGATTTTTTTTTTCTTAAATTGATACTAAACACACTGTTTCATTTACAATGGCCCTTCTATTTCTGTATACAGATGATGGCACTGTAATTATTTAATAAAAAAAACTTTTTTCCTAATCAATATTTAGCAGTCACATACTCAGCTCTCTCCTAGCCTGCCTGCAGGGAAGCATAAGCATTAGGAGCTTCTAGTTCTCTGCTGCTGGTCACATTTAAAAAATAAATAAAAAAAAACGTTTTAATATGTCATAAAAATATATATTTGAAATCAAATATTTATTATTCCTTGGCATTGGCAATAACATGGTGTGGGAGGATTTCTGCCAGTCACAGGCTGTGTCTCGTTCCTTCAGCCTGTATCTCAGGATAACAGGGAGGTGAAGCCCCCATCAATCTATATGTAATATCTTGCCCCCATTGTGTTTAGCTGGTTAATGGGCATGGAAGAGGAGGGAGGGAGTGGGCTGTCATTTACCACTGTGTCTACGCCCACATGTGTGACTCTATAGTCACATGGGCTGCTCAGATGTGATAGAGAGGAAATGCTCAGCATAGAAACTCACTCTAAACTGAGCATGTGCAGAGTTGCCATCACTGCTCTGCAAACTCCCTAGCTGACTTGGGGACTTGGACAGAAGGGGGAGATAGAGAGCAGCAGGATCAACCAGGTTTTTTTGCAGAATACAGAAAAGTGAATCTCAGTGACTGAGTGAGTATGAACAGCATGAATACACCATTTATTCATATTTGTTTATGATTTGGGTTTAGTGACACTTTATTGAACTAAACTTAGGCTTAAAACTGACACATTGTACTCTGTATGGGGGTGTCAGACATTTTTTACTGAACAATACTTCATTTATGGCTTAAGCATGTGCCTATGTGTGGTTGTATTTAGTGATTTTAACAGTTGAATGTGTTATAACAAAAGGCTGCATATAAATTGTAGCCGAGTCCTCCAGAACAGTAAGATATAAAAAGGGGGACGCAGAGACTGCTGGTACACAGAACCTAAACCAACAGGAGTGTGCAGGCAGCCGGCACAGTCAGCACTGTGGCTGAAAACTTGAAGCCGCAGACAGTCTCGCCAGCCGTCTCTAGTTAGGCAGATTTATTTTCCATGCGAGCGCGCTGTGGTCACGCTATAGGGTTACACACAATACACTCTGCCAGGGAATGACAAATCTCTTTCTTCTCAAGTTTATCCACTTAAAGAAGTATTAAAGTCAACAAGTGTAATATATTGCAGCTTACTAATTCTTATGGTGGCTGCATTCATTTTCTTTTTTTTCTTTCTGAAGGCCCATACACACGATCAGACTTTTTGACAACAATAATGCAAATTAACTGTTTTGGACCAACATCCGACCGTGTGTACGCTCCATCGGACCAACTTTTTCAGTTTTTATCAGACTTTAGCCTCATACACACGATAGGACTTTGTACAAACTTTCCCGTGGATTTTTGTACAAAGGGCGTCGGCCCTGATCTTGTATTGCATACACACGGCAGGCAACTTTCACCAAATCACGTGGTTTTTCTGCTCTTTACCGCCACCTTTGGTCAACTTCTGTATTGTTGTCTGATCTTTTGCATTGGTTCTGAGCATGGGTGTTTGTACTTTGTACAAAAGTCCTATGGTTTTCTGTACACACGATAGGAATTTGCTCCATCGGACTTTTGTTGGCAGAAAGTTGGTCCATTCGCACAGCCAACAAAAGTACGATGAAAGCCTCATACACACGATCGGACCGTGGACCAACTTTCCCGTGGATTTTTGTCCAAAGGGCGTTGGCCCCAAGTTGGTATTGCATACACACGGCAGGACTTTTTCAGCCAACTTTCACCAAATCACTTTGTTTTTCTGTTCTTTACCGCCACCTTTGGTCAGCTTCTGTATTGTTGTCTGATCTTTTGCATTGGTTCTGCATTGGTTTGTACAAAAGTCTGTTGGTTTTGTGTACACACAGTCGGACTTTGCTCCATCAGACTTTTGTTGGCAGAAAGTTGGTCTGTTCACACAGCCAACAAAAGTCCGATGAAAACTGAAAAAGTTGGTCCGATGGAGCGTACACACGGTCGGATGTTGGTCCAAAACAGCTAATTTGCATGTTTGTTGTCAAAAAGTCTGATCGTGTGTATGGGCCTTTTTGTTGGCTGTGCGAACGGACCAACTTTCTACCAACAAAAGCCTGATGGAGCAAAGTCTGATCGTGTGTACACAAAACCATAGGACTTTTGTACAAACCAATGCAAAAGATCAGACAACAATACAGAAGTTGACCAAAGGTGGCGGTAAAGAGCAGAAAAAAAACACGTGATTTGGTGAAAGTTGGCTGAAAAAGTCCTGCTGTGTGTATGCAATACAAGTTCAGGACTGATACCCTTTGTACAAAAATCCACGGGAAAGTTTGTACAAAGTCCTATCGTGTGTATGAGGCTTTAGACAGCAGTATTGTCAGTCTAGGGGAGGGGAGTGTAAAGCCTCATACACACGATCAGACTTTGTACAAACTTTCCCGTGGATTTTTGTACAAAGGGCGTCAGGCGTGAACTTGTATTATACTTGCATACACACCGCAGGACTTTTGTTGCCAGAAAGTTTGTCCGTTCGCACATCCAACAAAAGTCCGATAAAAACCGAAAAAGTTTGTCCGATGGAGCGTACACACGGTCGGATATTGCCTTAAAACAGCTAATTTGCATGTTTGTTGTCAAAAAGTCTGATCGTGTGTACGGGCCTTTTACAGGGGGCATGGCCTATGCCTACATACTTTTTCTAGTAGGTGTCCCTCATTCCCATCTCAAAATGTTGGGAGGTAGGGACTTGACTAAAGCCTCATACACAAGATAGGACTTTGTACAAACTTTCCCGTGGATTTTTGTACAAAGGGTGTCGGCCGTGAACTTGTATTGCATACACACGGCAGGACTTTTTCAGCCAACTTTCACCAAATCACTGGGTTTTTCTGCTCTTTACCGCCACCTTTGGTCAACTTTTGTATTGTTGTCTGATCTTTTGCATTGGTTTTGAGCATGCGTGTTTGTACTTTGTACAAAAGTCCTATGGTTTTCTGTACACACGATCGGACTTTGCTTCATCGGACTTTTGTTGCCGGAAAGTTTGTCCGTTCGCACAACAAAACTGAAAACTGAAAAAGTTTGTGTGATGGAGCGTACACACGGTCGGATGTTGCCTTAAAACAGCTAATTTGCATGTTTGTTGTCAAAAAGTCAGATCGTGTGTATGGGCCTTAACACCTTTATTCTTCTAGTATAAAGTTGAAATGAATAAAACACTAACCATTGTAAGCTCCTCTATTAGTGGTAAATGGTTTGACTCAACCCTCCAACATCTGCAGGACAGCTCAGTCTGTTAAAGGAAATTGAAAAATAACAGACTTACTGGTCAGATCACCAGGTGAAAATAAAGAAGAAGAAAAAACCTTAAAAAAAAGAAAATGCAGCTACAACATCTATATCTGCCAACTTTTTGAGATGGGAATGAGGGGACACCTATCAGCAAAAGTATGCAGTTATAGGACACACCCCTGACCACGCCCCCTTAAAGGAGAATTGTACAAAAAAACAAGATTGGTTAAACCCACAAGTGCTTTTTTTTACCACTACTGTTCCTTTATACTGGCTTTTGTAATTTACAAATGCAGCAATTTTGAAATCAGATGAAAGGTTTAGTGCTGAAAAACACTTTTTGATAGATAAAAAGTGCCATTTATATACATATATATAAATCAGACCAAAATTAGGGACAAATGAGGAGGAATGAGGGACATTTCTCCAAATAAGGGACAGTCCCTCAAAATCAGGGACAGTTGAGAGCTATGCAACATCTAAGGATTTGTCATCTACAATGTAATAATGTAGCACCCCTCTGACACCCCAAAGGCAGGATAGCACCTCCAGAGGCCAGGGGTGGTCTAGCATTTCACCCTGGCTAAAATGGGGGGACCGAGAAAGGATATTAAGCGCCAGTTACTTCTGTCTTTTTAACGTTTTATTGCAGAACGGTTAAGGAGGTGAGGGGTTAGGGGTCCCAGATACTGTAGCAGATCACTTACAGATTCTCCAGATCCAAATTAATGTCCAGCTTCACAGTGTCAGAAACTTTAAGCTGACCCGGCAGCACTGTAAACACGTTCCCAAATTTCAGCGATTCCTCCAAGTGAGCCACCAGGCCCTTCTGAGAGACCATCCAGCAGCACCTCCCTAGGCTTCAGTCCAGGGGAAGAGAACGAGCACATGGCCTCTCCCAAATATTTATATCCTCCCCCAGCATGCACCAGTGGCATAAACATCCTACTGGATTGGCCGAAGGAAATATAACTATTCATAATAATAAAATGATAGTTTTGCTTGTGAAATATCATACTATGACTAGTGATACTAGTGAAATCTACTGGCGAAACAGTGAGAAATCACAAGCTCATTTAAGCTTAAAGGGGTTGTAAAAGTTATTTTTTTTAAAATAACAAACATGGTATACTTACCTCCTCTGTGCAAGGGTGTTGCACAGAATGGCCCTTATCCTCCTCTTATGGGGTCCCTCAGCGGCGCTCCTGGCTCCTCCCCGCATTGAGTGCCCCCTTGAAGAGCTGCATTCCATTGACACAGGCAGCAGGACTCGGCCCCCGACCCCGACTCACGTGTCACTGGATTTGATTGACAGGAACCAATGGCTCCTGCTACTATCAATCTATCTAATGAGGACCCGAGACAGCGGCTGGAGCTGCTGGGCTCGTTCTCCTCGCTGGCACGATCGGGTTCAGGAAAGTAAAAGGGGGGCTCTGGGGGGCTGCTGCACTAAAGAAGGTTTTTCACCTTAATGCATAGAATGCATTAAAGTGAAAAACCTCAAAGGGTTTACAACCCTTTTAACCACTTGCCGATCAGCTGCCATCATTATACGGTGGCAGCTCATTCCCACGAATCGCCATACTGGTAGGTCGGCACCTTTAAGAGCCATAGCAGGCGCGTGCACGAGAGTCAGAACAGGGATCTGTGTATGTAAACACACAAATCCCCATTCTTACAAGGGAGGAGAGACAGATCTGCTGTTCCTAGTAATTAGGAACAGCAATCTGTCTCCTCCTCCGGTCAGCCCCATCCCCCCACAGTTAGAAACACACATGAGGGAACACATTTAACCCATTGATCGCCCCCTAGTGTTAACCCCTTCCCTGCCAGTGACATTTACACAGTAATCAGTGCATTTTTATAGATATCACTGTATAAATGTCAATGGTCCCAATAAAGTGTCAAAAGTGTCTGATCTGTCCGCCGCAATGTCGCAGTCCCAATAAAAAAAGCAGATCGCCACCATTACTAGTAAAAAAATAATAATAAAAAAGCCATAAATCTATCCCTATTTTGTGCAAACCAATCAATAAACGCTTATTGTGATTTTTTTTTTTTACCAAAATATGTAGAAGAATACATATTGACCTAAACTTATAAAGACATTTTTTTTTATTTGGGATATTTATTATAGCAAAAAGTAAAAAATATTGTTATTTTTTCTAAATTGTTGCTCTTTTTCTATTAATATCGCAAAAAATAAAAACCGCAGAGGTGATCAAATACCATCTACAAATACTGCAGCTGCTGACTTTTAATAATCGGACACTTACTTGTCCCAGGAACCATCGTCTCCCCCTCCGGCGCGGCAATGTAACTATGGGAGCCCACTGCGCATGCGCGAGCCGCGCGCCGTGATTGGCCGCACAGTCATCCGGGACCTGTCTAGAGGGAGGGGAGAGAGCTGATCTCCCTTCCTGCGCCAAGGGAAGTGACGTCAAGAGCCCAGGCGCTGAAGGAGACAGACTACGAGGGACCCCCTAGCAACAGATATTTAGAGGTGAGTTATTATGTACATTAATGAATTTTTTTTTTGGGGGTGGAACTCCACTTTAACTACCTCTAAGCTCCCTCCCCGACACAAATTTTCAGCTGCTGTTATCTCATGAGTCGTAGAACTTGTCAAAAGTGACTCATGCTGATAACAGAGGAATGGAGCACCAGAGAAAAACAACACAAAGAGCTTTGGAGAGGGATACGTAAACACTACAGATATATGTGCTTAGTTCAAATTTCATGAATGGGATTTACAACCGCTTTAAGGAAAATACTATACAATCAGTATAAGTCCTTGGGACTCGGCTGATGACAGATCGGAGTAAAGGGCCGAACCTGGCCCTTTATTACAGCTGATCACATTATGTAAACAGAAGCTGGTAATCAGCTTTTTCCCCCCTCACGCTAACAGTGTGAGGAGAAAAAAATAAGCCGATTACAGGCTTGTGTAAATGGGACATCGAGCCACTGATGCCTCATCAGTGCCCACTAGTGCCACCTACCAGTGCCTATCAGTACTGCTAAGCAGTGCCCACCAGTGCCACCTATTAGTGCCCATCAGTGCTGCCAATCAGTGCCCATTAGTGTCTCATCATTAGTGCCCATCAGTGCCCCCCATCGGGGCTGCCTGTCAGTGCCCTTCAGTGCTGTCTATCAGTGCCACTTATTAGTGCCACCTATCAGTGCCGCCTCATCAGTGTCTCCTGATTAGTGCCCACCAGTGCCACCTCATCAGTGCCAACTTATCAGTGCCTATCAGTGCACCCTATCAGTGCCCATCAGTGCACATCAATGAAGGAGAAAAATGACCTGTTTGCAAAATTTTATAAAAAACTATGAAAACTTTTTTTATTTTTTTAACATTTTCGGTCTTTTTTTGTTTGTTTAGCAAAAAAAAAAAAACAGTAGTGATTAAATACCACCAAAAGAAATCTCTATTTGTGTAAAAAGCAAAAATATAAAAATGTGATATGTGTACAGTGTTGCATGGCCGTGCAATTGTCATTCAAAATGTGACAGAGCTGAAAGCTGAAAATTGGCCTATGCAGGTAGGGGGTAAAAGTGCCCTGTAAACAAGTGGTTAATTCATTTTTAATATTCAAAACAAACTCCCCCATACATCCACGTCTCTTTGCTTTATTTTGTTGATAAATCACTTTGAAAAAAAAAACCCTAGCATTTCTAGCCATGGCCATCTCAAGTAAGGGCAAATGATTCATGTAGCCTTTACTTCCTAGAATCAATCTGCCCTTAGCTTAAGCATGCATGCAGGAGAATATGCTTAGCTCCCCTCCCCTCCTGAAGATTCCTGGGTTACTTACAGTCATTTTTTCATCTTTCCTACTATTAAATCTTCTGCCCTTGTTGTTTTAACTTTGGATAGCAAAACATTTTTTTCCTGCCAATAAATACCTTATACAGCCCACTTCCTGTTTCATGTCAGGTCATTAGCCTAGGCTTATGACCTCATGCACAGCTCTCTCTCTCTCTCACTCTCAGGAGAGTTTGCCAGGAAGGGAGGGGGGATGAGTCATAAGTGGGCCAATAAGAGCTGCAGAGCTGGAGGTGTGCCTCTCGTGTGTCTGTGTAAATCCAGGAAGTGAACAGGCAGCTGCTTCAGCTGCCCACAGTTATAATGGCTGCTGCCAGACTTAGTGGAGGGAGATTTCTGCAGCATATTTGGCAAGTATAGAATCACAGTATATATAAAATAATATGAAATGTGGTTGGAGGGAAGCTATAGATTGGTAAAGATGTTTTTATTACAAATTATGTGAGTAGACTGCAGTTCCACTTTAAAAAGTAACCCAGTTTTTGACCATCCTGAAGACTCCTGGAATGTATGACATCATTGGCTTAGGCAAGAAACCAGGAAGTAGCTGAATAAATGCAACAAAAAAAATACTTTCCTATCTATTTACTAATGCTAGCAACTTGATGATTAAAAATCAGTGTTGATTGGGAGAATAAAGTTCCACTTTAACCACTTAAGCCCCGGACCAATTTGCAGCCAAAGGATCAGGCCCCTTTTTGCGATTCGGCACTGCGTCACTTTAACTGACAATTGCGCGGTCGTGCGACGTGGCTCCCAAACAAAATTGGCGTCCTTTTTTTCCCACAAATAGAGCTTTCTTTGGTGGTATTTGATCGCCCCTGCGGTTTTTATTTTTTGCGCTATAAACAAAAATAGAGAGACAATTTTGAAAAAAAAACGGAAAATTCCTATCTAAATACTTACCGTAATTTTCCTTTCCTGATGGACTCCATGGCAGCCAACGTGTGGGTTTAGTCCCGCCTCCACTACCCTATAGGACGTTACTCCCATAAATCTTTGCTCCCTGCCAGAGGCCGTGTTCGGTAACTATCCTACTCCAGCCATTTGGGAGGGAACTCCGGCTGCCATGGAGTCCATCAGGAAAGGAAAATTACGGTAAGTATTTAGATAGGAATTTTCCGTTTTCCTGACAGACTCCATGGCAGCCAACGTGTGGGAAATAACTCGCCATACACACCCGGGTGGGCAAAATGCTGAACAAACAAAGATTTATTTGACACCGTCAATTGACAAAACTTTAGCACCAAAATCAACTGAAGACAGAGCCGCTGGCTCAACACAGTAGTGTGACATAAAAGTATGGATTGACGACCAAGACGCCGCTCTGCATATCACATCAGGAGCTACATGGCGCGAGGCTGCCCACGAAGTTGAGAGACTTCTGGTTGAGTGTGCTGTCACCGCCTGAGGAGGAGCCAACCCCTTCTCCTTATACGCCCACTGGATCGCTTGAACTATCCAAGCAGCAATAGATCTGACTGATGCTCGGGAGCCCTTGTGTTTTCCATAGAACAGGACGAAGAGATAGTCCGACTGGCGGAATGAGGCTGTAACTTCCAAGTATTGTTTCAGGGAACCCCCAACATCCAAAGGGTGAACATCTGAGACTCCAGTGGACCTGAAGGTGGGTAGAGAAATTTCTTGATTCTGGTGAAAAACTGAGGTGACTTTAGGGTTTGACCCTAACATCGGAACCAGAACCACTCTGTCTGGAAAGAAGGTTAGGAAAGGTTCTTTGGCTCCTAGAACCTGGATTTCAGACACCCTCTTCGCCGAGGTGACGGCCACTAAAAAAGCGGTTTTTAACGTAAGCTCTCTGACAGAAAGCGGCTTGTCCAGATGAGAAAAAAAAGTCCAAAACAAGAGGCAGATCCCATTTAGGGAATCTTGGCTTCCTTTGGGGTCTCAATCTCATTGCCCCTTTGAAAAATTGTTGGATAAGGGCATGTTTGGCCCATGACACTCCCGTGAAGGCGGAAATAGCTGACACCTGAACACGAAGGGAACTGACCGACAAAGGTAGGTCCAGACCTGACTGCAGAAAACTTAGGATGTCCTGAACTGCCGGGGAACCACATGAATTGGCTCTGGAAGACATATGGGACGAAAATCTTGCCCAGATCCGCTCATATACTTTGTTGGTGCTACGCCTCCTTGCACTCAGGAGGGTGGGAATAGCCTCCTTGGGACACCCTAGTGCCTCCAACCTTCCCCTCTCAAGAACCAGGCCTTCAACTGTAGGTGACCTGGACACGGGTGGAGGATCGTGCCCTGGGAGAGCAGGTCCCGACGGGTCGGAAGAGGAACTGGGTCTCGGAAGCTGAGCAGAGACAGGAGAGGAAACCACGGTCTGTTGGGCCAGTGTGGGATTATAGCCACCATCTCCACTTCCTCCCATCTGAGTCTCCTCAGGAATTGAAAGATGATCGGAGTTGGAGGGAAGGCATAGGCTGTGCGGAACCACCAGCGCTCCGTTAGTGCATCCACCCCGTAAGCTTGTGGATCCCTGAACCGCGAGTAGTATCTCGCCAGCTTCCTGTTGTACTGGGAGGCAAAGAGATCCACTTCTGGAGAGATCCCTAGGGATACCACCCAACTGAACACCTCCTCGTGCAGAGCCCACTCGTTGTTGTCCAGCTGCACCCTTGAGAGAAAGTCCGCTTGGACGTTGAGAACCCCGGGAACATAGGTTGCCGTCAGGTTGGCTAGATTCCTCTGTGCCCAGCGCATGATAGGTTCCACTTCTGCCAGTAGGGAACGACTCCTGGTGCCCCCTTGTTTCCTTATGTAGGCAACAGCTGTTGTGTTGTCCAATCTGAGAACAACCGACTCTCCCGATATCAGATGAGGGAAGGCCACCAGAGCTAGAAAGGCTGCACGCAACTCCAGGACGTTCGAGACTATCCCTCGAGAGGGAAAGTCCCAAGTGCCCTGAGCCACCTCCATCAGACAATGGGCCCCCCAACCTCTGTTGCTGGCATCTGATGTTACTGTTATCCACCTGATCGGAAGAAGGGAATGGCAATTCAGTAGGTTCTCTCGCTGAAGCCACCAGAAGAGGGAACTCCTCATGACTTGAGTGACACGAATTGTCTGGACTTTGTCTCCCGACCACTGGAGAAGAAAACCCTTCTGAAAAGGACGCATTCTCCACTGTGCCCACTTCACCATCGGTATTGTGGACACCATGGTGCCTATGACCTTCAGGCAATACCGAGTGCTGAGATGAGGGGACGCGAGAGCCAGGTGGATCCTGTCTCGCACTATTCTGACCTTTTCCTCGGGCAGAGAGATGGTACCTCTCACCGTGTTGAAGAATGCTCCCAGGAACACGAGATACTGTGAAGGTTCCAGCTGGCTTTTTTCCGTATTCAGGAGCCATCCGAACTCCTTGAGCGTTGAGATGGTCTGATCTCTGTGATCTACCAGACAACTTCTGTCCTGAGCCAACAAGAGTAGATCGTCCAGGTAGTGATGGATCCGGATTTTTCTGATCCTTAGTAGAGCTACGATTGCTAGTAGGACCTTCGAGAAGGTACGTGGAGAAGTGGACAGACCGAAGGGAAGGCAAGTGAATTGTAAATGAACCTGGTCTATGGAGAACCGCAGGAACTGTTGGAAGTCTTTTGCGACGGGCACGTGGAAGTAGGCGTCTTTTAGGTCTATGGAGACCATCCAATCCCCTGGCTGTACTGACTGTTGGATTGTGGCCAGGGTCTCCATCTTGAACCTCTCCTTCTTTATGAAGCGGTTCAGATATGTCAGGTCTATTACGGGTCTCCACGCCCCGCTCTTCTTCTGGACTAAGAAAAGAGGGGAATATATTCCCATACCACGTTGCTCGACTGGCACGGGAATAGCTGCGCCTTGTTCCAATAAAGATTTTACGTAGGTTGAAAGTATCATCCTTTTTCCTTCTGATGTTGGAATGGATGTGGGGACACACCTGCACTTGGGGACCCTGCTGAACGTCCAAGTGTGTCCTGAGGAAACCGTCCTGACGGTCCAGAAATCCTGGATTGAGGCCGCCCAGACGTGCCGAAAAAGGAGCAGGCGAGCTCCCACCCGGTCCGTCTGGACGGGCTCGCTCTCAAAAGGACTTGGTCGGTTGTTTGTCACCCGACAAACTGCTTTTTGTAGCTTTTTTGAAAGATGATTGCCTGGACCTCCAAGACCTGGAGAATTCCTTCCCGGGCCTGTAACTGCGTGCCTCCCTGGCACGGTCTTGACCTTGCTTCCTTGGAAACGAACCTCTGGGATTTTGTTGGCGTCTGTCTTGGGGAAGGAACCCAGACTTACCGCCCGTGGCCCGAGTTATAGCACTATCCAACCTATTCCCAAACAAAGACGAACCGTCAAAGGGGATCCGGCACCAAACCTGCTTAGATGCCGGGTCGGCCAGCCAAGGACGGAGCCACAGGGCACGCTTGGCAGTCACAGAGGATAGCATAACTCGAGACAGGAGACGAATAATGTCAATTGAGGCCTCCCCCAAGAAAGCCGAGGCCAGCCTCAGCTCCTGTATAGGAGAACTCCTGGCTAGCTCTTCTGAGACACCCCTGAGTGTCTCGTCGACACTGTCGGACCAGACCTCCATTGCTCTAGACAAGGCCGCCAGAGCCAGGGCCGGTTTACAGGCCGTGCCAGCCATAAGGTAGACCCGCTTCAGGTCAGAATCAATTCTTCTGTCTAGAGCGTCCTTGAAGGAGACCGTGTCCTCTAAGGGAAGGGTCACATGTCTGACCAACCGCATTACTGCCGCATCCACTAGGGGGGGTGATTCCAGCTGCTTTACCTCTTCTTCTCTGAATGGGTACAGCTTCTGAATTTTTGGCAGGAGAGAGTTCTTCTTCTCTACCTTTCCCCATTCTTCCGTAATAACCTCTCCTAGTTCCGACAGAAAGGGAAAACTGATCCGCTCCTTCTTTAATTGTTTGAAAAATTTTCTCTGCTTCGCTGGAGCCGTCACCGGCTCTTCCCAATTCAAGGTTTCCTTGATGGCTTTGACCAACGGAGGGAGCAGAGCAAAATCAAAACCGGAACCAGCCACATCCTCCTCAGATTCACTATCGGAGAGATCCGCGGATGGATGGCTTGGTAACGAGGCTTCCCAAGTATCTTGAACCTGGGTATCCCTCACAGGAGATTTGGGCGACTCTACAGGAGATACATGAGGGGCTTCCAGCTCCTTTAAGCTGTCCTTGACCATCTTCTCCACCATAGATTTTAACTGTTGGCCAGAGTCAGTCCTTTCTCCAGTCGCCTTTACGTAACAGGCATCACAAAGGGACTTGTCCCTAGGGACTTGAGCCCTACACCCCCAGCATGACCCTTCAGAATGGCTGGGGCGAGTCGTAGAAGAGCGGGATGGTTCCCGGCTACGATGACTGGATCTCGCAGAAGAACCATGGTGTCTAGATCTGGAAGAGGAGTGCCGGCGGGATTTAGATGAACCGCTTCCTTTATGCGAACTCCGGTGTTGAGTAGACCTGGAAGGGCTGAAAGAAAAAGACAGATCCACCGTGTCAGCGGAACATCACCTATGATGATGTTCCACCCTCCCCCCTCCCCCAGCAGGCACCCCAGGGAATGCCCCCCCTAAAATACCTGCTGCGAGAGGGCTGGCCACTAGCAGGCGGTGACGGCACAAGTGGTCCGGGAAGGTCCATTATGCTGCAAACAGAATTGACCCAAATCAAAAACTACAAAAAAACATCAAACAAAGACAGCAGAGCAGGCCACCAAGGATTCCCTACCTTTTGTAGAAAAAACGGGCTCTCTGGAGTGCTTCTGCAGACTTACAGGCATTCCAGAGCCTGAAATCTGTCTTTCCCCTTTTAAATCTGCCGCCTATCGTGACGTCATCAGCGCGACGGCCACGATGCTAGTGCGCATGCGCGAATACCGCTACGCGCATGCGCGAACCAAGCCTCGTTCTCGCGCTGGCTCTGCGCATGCGCAGAACGACCGCGCGGCGAACGAGGAAGGGACTCGGCGGCTGGAACGCACAAGGAACCAGCCGCCATGATGACCAGACACACCGCACCAGCGGTGTATGGGGACACAGAACCAGCACAAAATACACTGCCAAAAACAACAGAAAAAAGGCTGCCATGCAGAACTCACCCCTCCTGTGAACGATCGTTTGGCCGAAGGTAGGAAAAACTTACATGCCGGACTTTGTAGGGGGAAACAGTCACCTGCTAGTAGCCAGGATTAACGACCATAACGCGGTTCTGCCTTGTCAGTGACCAGGAACACACCTCTTCAGCGCCTCTTCCATATGCCCCTTTCCATACTCCGCTAGTAGCCAGAGCTTATTGGAAATGTGCGACTCCCAGTCGCTCGGCCAGTCCGTATCACAGGGGGGAACGATAATCTTCAGGTAGAAAGACATAGTATAGGTCCTTCGGAGGAGGACAAAAAAAGAACACGGCCTCTGGCAGGGAGCAAAGATTTATGGGAGTAACGTCCTATAGGGTAGTGGAGGCGGGACTAAACCCACACGTTGGCTGCCATGGAGTCTGTCAGGAAACAATATTTTTTACTTTTTGCTATAATAAATATCCCCAAAAAATATATAAAAACATTTTTTTCCTCAGTTTAGGCCGATACGTATTCATAGTTTTGGTAAAAAAAATCGCAATTAGCGATTATTGATTGGTTTGCGCAAAAGTTATAGCATTTACAAAACAGGGGATAGTTTTATAGCATTTTTATTAATATTTTTTTTTTTTACTAGTAATGGCGGCGATCAGCGATTTTTATTGTGACTGCGACATTATGGCGGACACATCGGACATTTTTGACACATTTTTGGGACCATTGTCATTTATACAGCAAATCAGTGCTATTTAAATGCACTGATTCCTGTGTAAATGACACTGGCAGTGAAGGAGTTAACCACTAGGGGGCGGGGAGGGGTTAAGTATGTCCTGTGTGTGTTTTTTTACTGTAGGGGGCGTGGCTTGGCATGTGACGTCACTGATCGTCTTTCCCTATGACAGGAACAGACGATCAGTGACAGTGTCACTAGGAAGCACGGGGTGAGGTTTGTTTACACAGACCTCTCCCCGTTCTTTAGCTCTGTGACCCGATCGCGGAACACCAGCGGCGATCGGGTCCGCTGGTCCCGCAGCCACGGTCATGGAGCTCAGGACCGGGTCGCGCCGCCACGGCGCGCGTGCGACCCACGGCTGGGCTCTTAAAGGACAATGTACCTGTACGTTGATGTGCCCAGCCGTGCCATTCTGCTGACGTATATATTCAGGAGACGGTCCTTAAGCGGTTAATAGTCGCAATGGATTTAAATCCATGTTGTGTGCACCAAATTCCCTTGCAAACTCAGATCTTACCTTATAAAAGTGGCATCATCACTGTGCTGTACATAGCCTGTGCAAAGCTGTGAGAGGGACCTAGAAGGCCCCACCCACTACAAGCTGCCTGCAGAAAACTACAGGAGGGGGTGGAGACAAGACCAGTCAACCTGCACAAGGAGACAGAACAGCAGGGACAGGTCTTTATTACAGAGTGGATTACTGCACAGATCTGGAAGAAATACACAAAGCACACCAAGATTCGAAAACCATACACATGATGAATGTATTTGGACGGTATTTAAAGCGGTTCTGCACCCATTTCATTTAGTAAATCTCTTTGCCTTCCAAATCAGGCAAAGAGTACTAAATGAAATGTTTTTTTTTTGTTTTTTTTTTTACTTACCTTGTAATTGATGACTTCCGGTCTTCTCTCTCTGCGGCGGCGGGCGGGGTCTCTGCGTCGATCGTCGTCACGCCGCACTGTCTCCTGGGATCTGGTGTCATTGATCCCAGGAGTCAGTGCGGGCATCTTCCGAAATCTCGCGAGATTTCGGCCACATCTTCCGAAATCTCGTGAGATGTCGGCAGATGTGCCGTTACTGCGCACGCGCGAGTAACGGCGGTGCATGCTGGGCCATCTAAAGTGCCTGTGGGGTTTCACATGCCCACAGGCAAGATGGACCCCAGCAGACAAGAAGAAGACAAGAAGAAGATGAAGATGAAAACCGGCGGCGATCGAGATGGAAGATGGAACAGGTAAGTCCCCCAATTGAGCTATATGCCCTTGGCATATAGCCCAAAAAAAAAAAAAAAAGAGTGCAGAACCGCTTTAATTATCCCGAAATTCATACATAAAGGTACAGTATACAAAAAAAAAAACATGAAAAGAATAAAAGCCAAAGATGAAGCCTAGTAATACTAGAAATACATTATAGTCTGAGCACAGCCTGCAGAGGATACCAGTCACTCGTATTTATGCCTATGAAGTAATTCTGTAAATGCAAGGACTTCTGTATTCCAAGATTGCTGACACTGGAGCTTCTGCACTTAGTATTAGGAATGTTACTCTTTAGTAAACTTGAAATAGTCTTTCCTATTGGATGCAATAGTGTTGTGTTGTGTTGCCATCTAGTGGTCATTTGTGATATTGCAGCTTTTTAAGAAACTCCTGCATTTTGCTGTGGGGCATATTAGTTAGTGTGTGACAAACAGCATTCTTCTTATATCCGAAGGCATTGACACATCCTCGCTTCCAGCACAAAACCTAAAAACAAGTAGCTTAGTCTCTGCTTATTGGTAAAAAAGTTGGTAAAGTCATGAAAATCATTTATTTTTGTCCCTTTTAGCCCTTAGTGCATCAGGAACCTCTGGTGCATAGATACAGTGCATCCGGAAAATATTCCCAAAGCTCCACTTTTTCCACATTTTGTTATGTTACAGCCTTATTCCAAAATGGATTAAATTCAATATTTTCCTCAAAATTCTACAAATAATACCTAACCCGTAATGACAACGAGAAAGAAGTTTGTTTGAAATCTTAATTAATGGGGTGGGCAACTACATGGCAAATGAGGTTAATGTAGGAAAATGTAAAATAATGCATTTGGGTGGCAAAAATATGAATGCAATCTATACACTGGGGGGAGAACCTCTGGGGGAATCTAGGATGGAAAGGGACCTGGGGGTCCTAGTAGATGATAGGCTCAGCAATGGCAGGCAATGCCAAGCTGCTGCTAACAAAGCAAATAGAATATTGGCATGCATTAAAAAGGGATCAACTCCAGAGATAAAACGATAATTCTCCCGCTCTACAAGACTCTGGTCCGGCCGCACCTGGAGTATGCTGTCCAGTTCTGGGCACCAGTCCTCAGGAATGGTGTACTGGAAATGGAGCGAGTACAAAGAAGGGCAACAAAGCTAATAAAGGCTCTGGAGGATATTAGTTATGAGGAAAGTTTGCGAGCACTGAACTTATTCTCTCTGGAGAAGAGACGCTTATGAGGGGGGATATGATTTCAATATACAAATACCGTACTGGTGACCCCACAATAGGGATAAAACTTTTTCGCAAAAGGGAGTTTAACAAGACTTATGGTCACTCATTAAAATTAGAAGAAAAGAGGTTTAACCTTAAACTTCGTAGAGGGTTCTTTACTTTAAGAGCGGCAAGGATGTTGAATTCCCTTGATAGTTTCAAGAAACTATTAGATAAGCACCTGAATGACCGCAACATACAGGTATATACAATGTAATACTGACATATAATCACACACATAGGTTGGACTTGATGGACTTGTGTCTTTTTTCAACCTCACCTACTATGTAACTATCTTTGCAAATTTATTAAAAACAATGTACATACTTTAAGTATTCACAGCCTTTGCCATGACACTCAAAATTGAGCTCAGGTGCATCATGTTTCCACTGATCATCCTTGAGATGTTTCTACAACTTGATTGGAGTCCACCTGTGCTAAATTCAGTTGATTGGACATGATTTGGAAAGGCACACACCTGTCTATATAAGGTCCAACAGGTAACAGTGCATGTGAGAGCACAAACCAAGCCATGAAGTCCAAGGAATTGTCTGTAGACCACTGAGACAGGATTGTATGGAGGCACAGATCTGGGGAAGGGTACATAAAAATGTCTGCAGCATTGGAGGCCCCAATGAGCACAGTGGCCTCCATCATCTGTAAATAGAAGAAGTATGGAGCCACCTGGACTCTTCCTAGAGCAGACTGCTCGGCCAAACTGAGCGATCGGGGGAGAAGAGTCTTCATCAGGGAGGTGACCAAGAACCCGATGGTCACTCTGACAGAGCTCCAGTGTTTCTCTGTGGAGAGAGGGGAACAACCATCTCTGCAGCACTCCACCAATCAGGCTTGTATCAGTGGTGGCCCATCCATTAGGGGCACCGGGGCGATACCCCCTCTCTCCTTGCCACCCCCCTATATGCAATGGATAGTTTCATCCATTGCCGTCGCGGCCACTCCCTATTCATGTGGTAGCGGGTCTGATACCCATCACCCGATTGGCTGAAAGGACAGGCGCTCCTTTTGGATGCCTAGGAGGAGAGGAGGAGACAGCGGAAGCAAAGAGGAGAAGAGACGATGGAAGGATGCCCGGTCACCGCCGCTGCTCCTTGGAATGCATGATCCCCGCCGCTGCTACTCATATGCCTTGATGGGGTAAGTGTGGCCCGACAGGCAGACAGCGGCGGGGGGGGGGGGGGTTTGGTTGTTTGCCGCCCTCCCCAAACAAAAACCCACCAGCTGCCACTGACCTGTATGGTAGAGTGGCCAGAGGGAAGCCACTCCTCAGTAAAAGGCACACGACAGCCCACCTGGAGTTTGCCAAAAGGCACCTGAAGGACTCTCAGACCATGAGAAACAAAATTCTCTGGTCTGATGAAACAAAGATTGAACTCTTTGCCCTGAATAGCAAGCGTCATATCTGAAGGAAACCAGGCACCGCTCATCACCTGGCCAATACCATCCCTACAGTGAAGCATGGTGGTGGCAGCATTATGCTGTGGGGATGTTTTTAAGCGGCAGGAACTGGGAGTCTAGTCAGGATGGAGGGAAAGATGAATGCAGCAATGTACAGCGACATCCTTGATGAAAACCTGCTCCAGAGCCCTCTGGACTGGGGCGAAGGTTCATCTTCCAACAGAACAACCAGCCTAAGCACACAGCCAAGATAACAAAGGAGTGGCTACGGGACAACTCTGTGAATGTCCTTAAGTGGCCCAGCCAGAGCCCAGACTTGAACCGATTGAACATCTCTGGAGAGATCTGAAAATGGCTGTGCACCAAAGCTCCCCATCAAACCTGATGGAGCTTGAAAGGTCCTGCAAAGAAGAATGGGAGAAACTGCCCAAAAATAGGTGTGCCAAGCTTGTAGCATCATACTCAAAAAGACTTGAGGCTGCGATTGGTGCCAAAGGTGCTTCAACAAAGTATTACGCAAAGGCTGTGAATACTTATGTAAATGTTTTTTTTTCTTTTTTAATTTGCAAAGATTTCAAAAAACTTTTTTTCACGTTGTCATTATGGGGTATTGTTTTTAGATTTTTGAGGAAAATCATAAATTTAATCTATTTTGGAAAAAGACTGTAACATTTCAAAATGTGGAAAAAGTGAAGCGCTGTGAATACTTTCCGGATGCACTGTATAGCCATAATTTTAATAAGCCAATATAACCAACTTGCTTACAGCTGTTTCTGTTTTCTTTGCCCTCATCAGTGCAAGATTTGGCTTTACTGGCTCTATAGTGTGGGGCTTGTGAGTTCAGGGGAACAGCACACACCTCAAAGTGGTTGTAAAGGCTTTCTTTTCATTAAGGTAGAAAAACTTTTAGAGAGAGACACTCTGGGGATCTGAGAGGAAAGAAACACACAGATCAGCTATGCCCACCTCTCTTCTCTGGTGCCCATTCACAGAAGCCTTTGTATTATGTGAATGTGTTCATATGCCAAAGCTTCTGTGAATGAGCAGGGGAGGGGCAGGCTTAGCAGCTGTAGTGACTCTCCTGTTCAAGATATAGAGCTCAGAAGGATCAGCGTCGGTCTCCTGGAACTAGAGCAATAGTTGTCTTATAGGAGAACTATAAACCTGTCTGATATAAATATTAGAGCTAAACCCAGGAGGTGTCATGCATCTCACTGGACTTACTCATAATGTGCCTTAATTTTTTACAAAGGAGCTGAATAACTGGAATTCAGCTTTGGGATTGCAGTGAGGTGGTACAACAGGACCAAAAATCCCACCACCAAAGTACTGTGAGATACAGCATTGTTTTTTTTATGACAGTAGAGATTTACATGTCTTCACTTTCCAGCACAAAACCCAAAAACAAGGAGCCCAGTCTCTGCTTATGACTAGGTCAGCAGAATTATGCAAATCATTACCTTTTGCCCCTTTTAGCCATCAGTACATCCAGAAACTTAGGTGTATAGCTTACTGTAGATATAGCCATCATTCTAAAAAGCCAATATTACCAACTTGAATATAGCTGTTTAACGCTTCTTAGCTCTCACCAGTGCAACATATGGCTTTACTGGCTCTGTGATGTAGGGCTTGTAAGTCTGGGGAAAAGTACAACCATTAAAGCTAAATTCCTGATATGGGTTTTTATCATAGTTACATTGGTCTAGCTTGGGCCAACATAAGTATGCACATGCCATGCCTGTGGAAACTGGAAATCTCTGTAAAAATCCCCTCTATTAGAGTGATCGCCACTTTCTTCCAGGTCCCATGCCAAGTGGCTGCTTGGCACTTATAGTGAGCACAGGAGGTTGCTTGCTCGGCATGGGCAACTGATGGCGTAATTTATGACGGAACGCGTAGGGAGGAGCCACAGGCCATGACACCAGTGCGCATGCAAGCGCATCCTCGAGGATTCTGGGAATTGTAGTATACATGCCTATAAGGTTTTATGCCAAACCTTTTATGTAAGTGGTTTTAATCTTATTTTAATTAAATGTATATCGTATTCACACTATGGGAAGTGGTCTTGTTTTGTTTTTTCTGCTATGTACCTGGCCTTAATAGTATGGAGGATTAAAGCAGACCTGTTATCTACCCCATTCCAGGCTGCTGCATTTTGATAACAACAAGAACTTTCTGACTTCTTCGCTAAAGTCACATTCAGCACATCCACATGGTTGGGGGAGCATGAGCTGGTGTTTGCTTGAACTAAGTGTACATTTAAAGAGGGAGATCACATATACTAGCCTTTTAAGAACTCACTGGTGGAAGTCATTCATAGAAGTCACTGTGAACTATTATAAGATTAATCATATTTATTTTACTCTCTGTGGATTTTTGTGGCAATTTGTTTGTATATCACTTGCTTTAAGTGCAGCACTTTTTTTGGAGTTTATTATTTATTGGTATAGTGTGTCCTATACTTGGTGAGCTGGCTTCTTAATCATACACTATTTTGCCAAAAATATTGGGACGCCTGCCTTTACACGCACATGAACTTTAATGGCATCCCAGTCTTAGTCTGTAGGGTTCAATATTGATTTGGCCCACCCTTTGCAGCTATAACAGCTTCAGCTCTTCTGGGAAGGCTGTCCACAAGGTTTAGGAGTGTGTCTATGGGAATGTTTGACCATTCTTCCAGAAGCGCTTTTGTGAGGATAGAAGGAATAATGGATGGGGCAAAATACCATCAAATTCTTGAGGAAAATCTGCTGCCCTCTGCCAGAAAGTTGTCAATGGAAAGAAGGTTTACCTTCCAACATGACAATGACCCAAAGCACACAGCAAAAATTAGCACACAGTGGTTGAAGAAGAAAAAGGTGAATGTCCTTGCATGGCCTAGTCAGAGGCCAGACTCAAATCCTATTGAAAATCTGTGGAATGACTTGAAGACTGCACTCCACAAACGGTCACCATCAAAAGTAACTGAACTTGAGCAGTTATGCAAAGAAGAGAGGGCAAATATTGCAAAGTCTAGATGTGCAAAGTTAGTAGAGACATATCTTAACCCACTAAAGGCTGTAATTAAAGCAAAAGGTGGTTCAACAAAATACTGACGCAAGGGAGTGATCCTTTTTCTAACTCAGTGAATTTGCAGTGCTGACCTGAGATCCAGGTGGCTTGGTATTTTCCATTTGTTATTTCATTATTCCTTTGAAGTTGAAACCCTTGCATGGGAATCCTGGGTGGACTGTTTTTTCTTTTACTTCAATAAACATGGGCCAAAAAAGCCCTTAAACTGCAAGCTCTACACTGAAGCTAAAAAAAAAAAACAATATTAAAATATATACACACATATATATATATATATATATATATATACATATAATACATGCTCTGCTCGCGTATTGAGACCGCCCCTAAGCTTTCCATTGAAGCTATTTGTCGAATCGTGACATCCAGGGTTTCTGGTGGGTAACCCTTTGCTATAAATCTTTGATTGTTTCTGACTGTTTCAGAAACTCATCCTTGTCAGAACAATTCCACCTAATTCTCAAAAATTGGCTCATGGGAATCCCAGAAAGCCAGGTCTGACAGGTCTTTTATAACGGCCACCTGGTGATCCCGCCCCCTCTGATGCACGGGGACGTCATGGGGACTTCCCTATGGCTTTCCCCATGACGTCAGAGGGGGGCGGGGTCACCAGGTGGCCCCGCCCTCCGTTATAAAAGACCTGTCAGACACAGCAAAGCCTCACACAGCGGGAGCCTCCCATTGCGCGGAGCGACCCAAGAATAGACGCCGACGCCATGGAAGAAGATGCCGGACGAGAAGACCAGAGCAAGAAGAAGCGGATCGGAGGAAGAAGAAGATGGAAGAAGAAGATGGAAGAAGATGCCGGAAGGAGAAGATGAAGAAACCGAAGGAAGAAGAAAGGAAGAAGGAAGAAGACCAGAAGAAAGAAGATGAAAGAAGATTTTAATAAAGGAATTGTCAAAGACCGTCTCCTGTCATTTTTACAATTTTTGTCACTTTTTTGGTGAAATGGTAGGGGTACTTTTGTACCCCCTTACTATTTCACACAGGAGGGGCGGGATCTGGGGGTCCCCTTGTTAAAGGGGGCTTCCAGATTCCGATAAGCCCCCCGCCCGCAGACCCCCCACAACCTATGGCCAGGGTTGTGGGGAAGAGGCTCTTGTCCTCATCAACATGGGGACAAGGTGCTTTGAGGGGTCACAGACCCCCAAAGCACCCTCCCAATGTTGAGGGCATGTGGCCTGGTACGGTTCAGGAGGGAGGGGGGCCGCTCTCGCCCCCCCTCTTTTCCTGCGGACTGCCAGGTTGCGTGCTCGGATAAGGGTCTGGTATGGATTTTGAGGGGGACCCCACGCCATTTTTTTTTTTTGGCCAGGGTTCCTCTTAAAATCCATTCTAGACCTCAAGGGTCTGGTATGGATTTTGAGGGGGACCCCACGCCATTTTTTTTTGTTTTTGGCTGGGGTTCCCCTTAATATCCATAGCAGACCTGAAGGGCCTGGTAATTGAATTTGGGGGGACCCCCACGCTTTTATTTTTTATTTTTTTTATCAATGACTTTTTTTTTATCAATGACTTTCAATGAATGACTGTTCTCTGTGTTACGGGAGCCGACAATTCATTATAGCCGCGAGTGATTTTAAATAGCTTTTTTCCTGCAAAAATTACACTTTGTGCAGGGACAGTTCTAAGCACGGGAAACATGCGCCCCTTCACAGGCATACTATAGAGACCCCCCAGGTACGAAATTTAAAGGAATATTACACTTTTATTGTTTCACATTAAGCATTATTAAAATTACTGCTCCTGAAAAAACGTCCATTTTTAAAAAAAAAATTTTCATTGATACATGTCCACTGGGGCAGGACCCAGGTCCCCAAACACTTTTTATGACAATAACATGCATATTAGCCATTAAATTTAGCACTTTTGATTTTGAACGTTCGCGTCCATTGTAATTAATAGGGTTCTAATGTTCGCACGAACTTTAGGTCCGTTTGCGGGTTCTGGTGCGAACCGAACCCGGGGGTGTTCGGCTCATCCCTACAGTATTATAACTAAATCCAGAAAATTGACTTCCGTATGGCTATACTCATAATTCCATCTAAAACCTATATGGTTAACATTAAGTTTCTCCATAAAAACGATCAAAGTATCTTCTGTGCCCTTCTGGATGAATAATGCTTCAATATAGCAACGCCCAAAAAAATCATGAGCAGAGCGTGGCACTGATGTGTATTCCAATATGCCTGTATGCTAATCCTTGTTGTAGTTGGAATTTTAATAAAATTCTTGTGCTTTTAACTGGATGTTGCACAATGAGGTGTGTTTCCTCTTCTTCCTGACATATGGCTCAATTGGATCTGAGGCCTATGGAAGATCGATAGACACAATATAGACATTCCCTATAACAGATGAAAAATCTGAGCTGGATATACCTGTAGTGAGGGGTAACAACTTACTGATGCACATATCGGCCTTGAAAGGTCATGATATCTGGTAAGGGGATATCTTTACTTTAATTACCTCAAGGTTTTTTTGTTTGTTGTGTTTTGGATCTTCTTTTTCACTTCAATTATTAAAAGTTTTCAATTATTACTAAGTTTTGTGGATCACATTAATGGACTTCTATTGTTTATAAATATTTTCTTATTTGTATATATATATATATATTTATATATATACAAAATAGGTGGGTAGAGCAGCACAACTGTTTTCAAACAGTGCAAATCAATCTGGTCATCCCACCGACCATATATAAAAAAGTCAAGAGGATTGCTGCACATAAAATTAATTGAACAAAATGTCCATACATGTCAAAAGTATTCCATAATTACAGTTTAGGGCTTACAAGCTCACACCCTTCTTCAGATCGGAACACATCTAAGTCACTGAACACACGCAGGTCAATTTAAATGCTCCAAAGCACATTTGGAATCAATTATACAATTAATCACTAATTATAGTAACTTCCATCAAACTTTCATTTATTTTCAATAGTGAAGAAATGGTTAACAGAACAGGTGCCTCCCCGACATTTCATCAGAAGTTTCCGATTACCAGCCTATTAGAAAGATATATACAAATGCATCACAACCTGATATCTATAAGGAATCCCATAGATGTACTGCACAATTAATCATTAAAAAATCTCAATTCAACCCCCCTCACGATCTTAATGCAGCATTTCCTCTATTCAGTGCAGGGAGTTCTCTGCTCACAGCTGACAGCTGTCAAAAAAAGGTTTATCACAATGTCAGAACTATTGGGGTTTAACCACTTGCCGACCAGCGCACGACGATGTACGTCGGCAGAATGGCACGGACAGGCAGGAGGGCGTATATATAAGTCCCTCCTTTCTGCCTGTCCGTGCCATCGGGAGCGCGCCGGGAGCGTCGATCGCCGCGGGGACACCCGCGATCGTCTCACGGGAAGGCTGTTTATCTCGGCATCTCCCCGTTCTGCCTAGCAAACTAGTGACGCCGATCTCTGCTCCCTGTGATTGGAGCAGAGATCAGCATTCACTAGCTGACAGCCACGCCCCCCACAGTAAGAAACACACCCCTAGGCACACTTAACCCTTACACTGCCCCCTTGTAGTTAACCCCTTCACTGCCAGTGTCATTTATACAGGAATCAATGCATTTAAATAGCATTGACTGCTGTATAAATGACAATGGTCCCAAAAATGTGTCAAAAATGTCCGATGTGTCCGCCATAATGTCGCAGTCACAAAAAAAAAATCGCTGATCGCCGCCATTACTAATAAAAAAAAATTATTAATAAAAATGCTATAAAACTATCCCCTATCTTGTAAACGCTATAAATTCTGTGCAAACCGATCAATAATCGCTTATTGCGATTTTTTTTACCAAAAATATGTAGAAGAATACGTATCGGCCTAAACTGAGGAAAAAAAAATGTTTTTTATATATTTTTGGGGGATATTTATTATAGCAAAAAATGAAAAATAATGCTTTTTTGTTTTCAAAATTGTCGCTCTTTTTTGTTTATAGCGCAAAAAATAAAAACCGCAGGGGCGATCAAACCACCAAAAGAAAGCTCTATTTGTGGGAAAAAAAGAACGTCAATTTTGTTTGGGAGCCACGTCGCACGACCGCGCAATTGTCAGTTAAAGCGACGCAGTGCCGAATCGCAAAAAGGGGCCTGGTCCTTTGGCTGCAAATTGGTCCGGTCTGAAAGTGGTTAAATGGATTAATTTAGAAGGCCAAAATCATATTATTTTACATATGTTTTTGTGGACATGAGTTGACTTGAAGGCCTCATGCACATTATCCCAGATTGTAAAATAAGAGCCTGACACTTAAAGATGGCATGACCAAGTACTCATAGTGGCCGAAACGAGTCCGGAAAGCCGTCTTCCACTCGTCCTCGGCCCGAATGCGGACCAAATTGTATGCACCCCTGAGGTCCAATTTGGTGAAAACCGTTGCCGATCTTAGCTTCTGAAAGAGCTCAGGGATTAAGGGCAGGGGGTACCGATTCTTGACCGTTATTTTATTGAGCTCCCGGTAGTCCACACAGGGCCTCAAGGACTGATCCTTCTTGGTGACGAAGAAGATGCCTGCGCCAGCAGGAGAGGTGGAATGGCGGATGAACCCTTTCTTTAAGTTTTCGGCAATGTAGGTCTTCAGGGCCTCTTGTTCTTTCTCGGAGAGAGGAAAAATGCGACCGAAGGGAATTTCAGCCCCAGGGAGGAGCTCGATGGGGCAATCATAGGGACGGTGGGGCGGAAGGGAGTCCGCCCCCCGCTTGCTGAAAACGTCCAGAAAGTCATGATAAGGTTGGGGTACAGATTGGCGTAGGTCTTGATCCGCGTCTAGGCAAAGCAAGGTAGAGGATGTTCCGAGGGTTGCAGGTAGGCAGTGTTCCTGGCAGTACCGAGATTGAAATTCTACCTCCCCGGTGGACCAATGGATCAGCGGGTTATGGGCCTGGAGCCATGGCATACCCAGGATGACCGGGAACAGGGGAGAGGAGATCACGTCCATGGTCAGAAGCTCCTGATGTTGAGGGAAAATTGTAGCGGTTAAGGGCAGAGTCTCTTGAGTCACCTGGCCAGACTTAATGCGGGACCCATCCGCCAGAAACACAGTAAGTCCTTGGGTCTTCCTCTGGAGCGGCAGGGCGTGAGTGTTGGCGAAGGTGGCATCCACGAAACAGCTACACGCCCCGGAGTCAATGATGGCGCTGGTGAGGATTGTCCTTCCCTGGCACTGCAACGACAGAGGAAGGGTAAGGTGAATAGTACTGGCTGGGCAGGGTGCAGAGAGAGGAGAAACGGATGACAAGCACTTACGCGTCTTGACAGGGCAACCATTCACGAAATGTCCAGAGCCCCCACAGTACAGACACGGATTCAACTGGCGACGTCGGGCCCGTTCCTCGGGCGTCAAGGGGGCACGTAGAAGACCAATCTGCATCGGTTCAGAACCATCTGAAGCAGGTCCCACGGGAGGTGTAGAGGGAGCAGGTAGGTAGCGAGTGGCAGGAACAGGAGCCCTAGCGACCATCCAAGCTGGGCGACTGGGCAAAGCAGAGCGTTCAGCTCGGCGCTCCCGTAGGCGACGGTCCAATTGGATTGTCAGAGTGACAAGGTCCTCAAGGTCCTCAGGAACCCCTACACGGGCCAGTTCGTCTTTCAACCCCTCTGAGAGGCCCATGCGGAACTGGTGTCTGAGGGCTGCATTGTTCCATTGAGTATCCGCGCTCCAGCGCCTAAAGTCCGTGATATAGTCCTCAGCCATCCTGCGGCCTTGCTGGAGCGCGGATAGGGCAGATTCAGCTGTAGCCGTGCGTTGAGGGTCGTCATACAACTGTGCCATTGCCTGGAAGAAGGCGGCTAGGGACTGGGTCATGACACTGTTGGCTCCCAGAAGGCGGTGGGCCCAGGACTGGGGTTCTCCTTGTAGAAGGGACACCACGAATCCCACCTTGGTGACTTCCAGGGAGAAGGTCCGGGGTTGCAGGGCAAAGTAAAGCTGGCAGGCATCTCGGAAAGCTTGAAACTTGGACCGGTCGCCCGAGAACCTTTCTGGGATAGGTACTCTAGGTTCAGGGGGAAGCATCACCACTGTTGGTTGGGAGGCAGGTTGCACTGGTGGTGGAGGTGCAGCAGCCATGGGACTGGCAAGTTGTTGAACTTGACCTTCCAGCTTGGTGTATCCCTCCTGCAGGGATTTCACGGCTTGTGTGAGGGCTGCCAGGTGGGAGCACATTTCCCGCATGGTTGAGGCTCCATCCGCAGGCTCAGTCATATTGGCTGTCCGTACTGTTAGGTACCTGGTAGTGCTGAGCCTGACTTGATGGTTGGAGACCTCTCTTACAACTCTGGTTCAGGGCCTGCTGGATTGGGGACAGCGTAGCCGTGAACTCAGCGGGTAGGAGTGTCCGTGTGGATGCAGCAGGCTGATGCAGGGTAGATGCAGGGCTTGCTCAGAGGGTAGGTCTGCAGATGAAGGTTCGGCAGAAGACCAGGAGGCAGGAGGTAAACCGACAACAGGAGCAGCAGCAGACGGCTGAAGTAGCTGACAGCAACGGCAGAAGATCAGCAGATGACGGCAGCAGCGGAGACCTGTGCAGGGACACTGGAGCAGGGATGGTCAGGCAAGCCGGGTCACAACAGGTAAGGCAGACAGGTAAGGACGGCAGGCAGGAGGATGGTCAGGAGGCAAGCCGGGGGTTCAGCAACAGTAACACAGTCCAGAGCAGGGTCAAACAAGCCGGGGTCAAGGAACGGAGAAAGTAGCGGAGTCAAACAAGCCGGGTCACAGGTAGGGAGCTCAGACAGGTTCAGGTTGGGGTCACAGGTGGGAGCTGAGACGGACAGCGCCGCATGCAGGCAGCTGTCCCCTTTAAATAAGGCCACTGGCGCCAAAGCGGCGCCGATCGCGCACGTGCACGCGCACGGGGGCGCGCGCGCCCGCTATTTGCGCACGGGAGCGCGCGCACGAGTCCCGCGGGCGCGTGCACGCGCCCGCGGCGCGCGCCGACGCGCGCGCCGGCGTTCAGAGGGACCAGGGCTGCCCAGGTGCCCGCGCACCCTCCGGCTAGGGTGCCCAGGGCGGCTAGAGCCCTGACACAACCAATCAACAAGCAGAAATCATGTGCTGTAACCTCTAGCAACCAATCAGTGAGCCATAATGTGTGCTGTGACCTCTAGCAACCAGTCAGTGAGCGGTAATGATACACTGTAACCTCTGGCAACCAATCGCAATAGCTGCCTGATCTGATTCAGTAAACTGATTTTGAGTCTAGCTACTATTTATTGTATGTCTCAGAGCAGGTGAAGAGCAAAACTGTTTTGCCCAGGGTCCAATCAATATTAAAGACGGCCCTTTAGATTTATATGGATATTATCACTATTATTTATAGTAATTATTATTTACTCAATATAATTTCTTTTCACATCTCACTAATTAAATTACTAATACTTTAATATATTCAAAGGAAGCGAGAGGGAGGAAGGAAGAAAGAAAACTTTTTTTTATATATTTATTTATTTTTTGTCTCCTCTTCCTCTTTCCTTTTGGTGGTGGGGGAGGGGGGCGGGCAAAGGAGAGGGGGAGGGGTTCCAACAAGATTAGAGGGGTGCCGGGCAGGGCAAATCCCCCCCCCCCCCCCCCCCCCCCCCCAATTTTTATACATGGAATGTAGCTATTAATTGTAATAAATTAAAATGTTTAAATATAAATGAATTAATATAAAAAAAAAAATAAATAAATAAAAGATTTTCTAGGAGTTTTTTTTTTTTTATCTTTTATTTATAGATGTCTTTTTTTTATTATTAGTGTGTAGTGAGCACACACAATTTATACTGTGTTTGTACGAGACACACTGCTTTACTTGAAACTTCCAAGGTACTGACGTCAAAGGAACATGAATAAAAATGCAGTTTGATGACATGGGTTGTCCTGTGTCTGGTCCTTTGTTTCCGGCTGCTGGGGAAACTGGCTAGAAGTAATCCGTACTGATTGTAGACATAGAAAGATTGCATTTCACAAGAATTGCTGCCTGCTTAATTATTCAAGTCCATTCATATTTTTGTGTGATAGTAAGGAGTCATAAAACTTTATGAGCAGGATTTATGACATTGAGGGCTTGGTTTACACTTGTAGCCTAGATGCAGTAAACATAGGTGGTTGAGCCAAGGTTTTACCCCTATTAAAAAAGAGCTCCAATCTCCCCCCAAAAATACGGTGACTATTGACCTATAATACTGTATACAGTATCTCACAAAAGTGAGTACACCCCTCACATTTTTGTAAATATTTTATTATATCTTTTCATGTGACAATACTGAAGATACGACACTTTGCTACAATGTAAAGTAGTGAGTGTACAGCTTGTGTAACAGTGTAAATTTGCTGTCCCCTCAAAATAACTCACACAGCCATTAATGTCTAAACCGCTGGCAACAAAAGTGAGTACACCCTTAAGTGAAAATGTCCAAATTGGGCCCAAAGTGTCAATATTGTGTGGGCACCATTATTTTCCAGCACTGCCTTAACCCTCTTGGGCATGGAGTTCACCAGAGCTTCCCAGGTTGCCACTGGAGTCCTCTTCCACTCCTCCATGACAACATCACAGAGCTGGTGGATGTTAGAGACCTTGTGCTCCTCCACCTTCCGTTTGAGGATGCCCCACAGATGCACAATAGGGTTTAGGTCTGGAGACATGCTTGACCAGTCCATCACCTTTACCCTCAGCTTCTTTAGAAAGGCAGTGGTCATCTTGGAGGTGTGTTTGGAGTTGTTATCATGTTGGAATACTGCCCTGCGGCTCAGTCTCTGAAGGGAGGGGGATCATGCTGCTCTGCTTCAGTATGTCACAGTACGTGTTGACATTCATGGTTCCCTCAATGAACTGTAGCTCCCCAGTGCTGGCAGCACTCATGCAGCCCCAGACCATGACACTCCCCCCACCATGCTTGACTGTAGGCAAGACACACTTGTCTTTGTACTCCTCACCTGGTTGCCGCCACACACGCTGCCAGACACCATCTGAACCAAATAAGTTTATCTTGGTCTCATTAGACCACAGGACATGGTTCCAGTAATCTATGTCCTTAGTCTGCTTGTCTTTACCAAACTGTTTGCAGGCTTTCTTGTCCATCATCTTTAGAAGAGGCTTCCTTCTGGGATGACAGCCATGCAGACCAATTTAATGCAGTGTGCGGCGTATGGTCTAAGCACTAACAGGCTGACCCCCCACACCTTCAACCTCTGCAGCAATGCTGGCAGCACTCATACGTCTATTTCCCAAAGACAACCTCTGGATATGACGCTAAGCACGTACACTCCATGGTCAACCATGGCGAGGCCTGTTCTGAGTGGAACCTGTCCTGTTAAAATGCTGTATGGTCTTGGCCACCGTGCTGCAGCTCAGTTTCAGAGTCTTGTCAATCTTCGTATAGCCTAGGCCATCTTTATGTAGAGCAACAATTCTTTTTTTCAGATCCTCAGAGAGTTCTTTGCCATGAGGTGCCATGTTGAACTTCCAGTGACCAGTATAAGAGAGTGAGAGCGAAAACACCAAATTTAACACACCTGCTCCCCATTCACACCTGAGACCTTGTAACACTAACGAGTCACATGACACCAGGGAGGGAAAATGGCTAATTGGGCAACAAAACTTTTGTTTCCAGCAGTGTACACATTAATGGCTGTGTGTTGAGTTATTTTAAGGGGACAGAAAATGTACACTGTTATACAAGCTGTACACTCACTACTTTACATTGTAACAAAGTGTCATTTCTTCAGTGTTGTCACATGAAAATGTGAGATAATGTATATTATCATATACACTGAGCAAAATTATAAACGCAACACTTTTGTGTTTGCCCCTATTTATCATGAGCTGAACTAAAAAATCTACGACTTTCTCTATGTACACAAAAGGCCTAATTCTCTCAAATGTTGTTCACAAATCTGTCTAAAACTGTGTTAGTGAGCACTTCTCCTTTGCCGATAATCCATCCACCTCACAGGTGTGGTATATGCAGATACTGGTTAAACAGCATGATTATGGCACAGGTGTGCCTTAGGCTGGCCACAATAAAAGGCCACTCTAAAATGTGCAGTTTTATCACACAGCACAATGCCACAGATGTTGCAAGTTTTGAGGGAGCGTGCAAGTGGCATGCTGACTGCAGGAATGTCCACCAGAGCTGTTGCCCTTGAATTGAATGTTCATTTCTCAACCATAAGCCAACTCCAAAGGCGTTTCAGAGAATTAGGCAGTACATCCAACCAGCCTCAGAACCGCAGACCACGTGTAACCACACCCGCCCAGGGCCTCCACATCCAGCATCTTCACCTCCAAGATCGTCTGAGACCAGCAACCCGGACAGCTGCTGCAACAACCAAAGACTTTCTGCACAAACTGCCAGAAATTGTCTCAGGGAAGCTCATCTGCTCGTTGTCCTCATCGGGGTCTTGATCTGACTGCACTGTTGCATTTATAATTTTTCTCAGTGTATATATATATATATATATATATATATATATATATATATATATATATGGACAATTACCTGTCCAGGGATCCAGCGATGTCCTCACCTGAGCCAATTCTCTAATCGGCTTTGGGTCCAGGCACCGGCATGTAAAATTGTTACTAAACCCAGGACTCTGCATTCACTATATCTGGTCTCCCATAGTACACAGAACATGGAAATTCAATTATTTGAATAAATATAAACTGCTAAATACTTTTTCTCATCAGCAGTATATAGCAGTCTTGTGACTTCTATTAGTGTCTAGTTAAAGCTTGTTGGAGGAGTTTTCATTCTACTCTGATTGTCCTATAAGACTGCAAGATCCCTGACCCTCTGTCTGGACAGTGCTGATTGGCTCTGGGCTAATCACATGCACGCTCCCCAAAAAAATAAAAAATCCCCAGGAATACACACCATACTGAGCATGTGCAGCCTGACTCTACTAACTCTGCCTTAACAGGAGATGGATTGGGGATAGTTGAAGAAGCGGAGGATCAGAGAATATAGGATCAAACAGTCTTTTTACACAATGCAGAGGATTAACCCCTTAGGTTCCACAGTGAGTATAAAAAGCACGCTTTACTGCATATACAGTACAGACTGATTTTTACTGTTGTGGGTTTAGTAACCCTTTGGGTGAGAGAAGCCATCAGCAAAGCCTTGCGGTTTTACAGATGGCTTCCCACTGTGCATGCGCAAGCTTTGTGAATGGTCTCACAGTCTTTTTGGACCTGCCAGATCGCCTCAGTCATCTGACCGGAAGTGGGAGGGGGGTACCTGTCAAAACCAGGTACCCGCTCCCCCTCAAAAAGTGTCAATAATTAAAGATGAGGGGGGGTGGAAAGAGTTGGAACATCCCCTTTTGGGTGAAGTTCCATTTGAACCTAACACAGCGGCCGGATGGGGACAAATTATACCCATATATATTATGTACAGCGGGCAATTCAAGTGAATGGGGCCATGCCGCAACCACCATGCAACCGTGTGCGAGGTTACCGTGTGGTGGTACGGCTTTTCAGGGTTAAAACAGTCAGAAAATATGTGAAATATTGCCTGTAATTGCCCTCTGAAAAGATATCCAGTACAGAAAATTGCTGAACCGTTCTAAGGAACATTTAGTTCCTAAGGAAGAAAAGGTGTTGCCAACATCCCTGGATAAATATTTTAATGTGGAAGCTCTAGGAACGAGAGACCACCAGTACCCTCCGGTACAGACGGGATTTTTCAGGCGAACAAAAAAGAAAGAGAGTATATATTGTATTTGAATTTTTGTTTTAAATCATTTATTTTTAGAAAAAATAAATAAAGAGGGAAAAAGGGGGCAGTAGGAAAAAATTGGATACAAACAAAATTGTTTAAAAACAATCGTGATACAATTTTTTTCACAACATAACAAACACATATACATGGAAAAATATTCTAAATGTTACATATGGATATGAAAGTGCAAAATCCTTCGATTGCCTGACATGTTTCGGGAGTGGATCCCTTCTTCAAAGGCGCTGATCAAAGGTTAAGTGTGAAAAAATTCAATATCCAAATAAAAAATATATATGCGAAAGCATTGATTGATTTCCACAGAGACGGTATTTCCAGGGAGAGAGACTTGAAGACATAGAATCTGACCCAAAGGAGAAAACTGTTTTTTTGTGCTTTTTACTGCGTGTTCAAAATTGAGCAAGAATGCCCCAGAAATGGCTTCCGGAAGAGGCCTACACGGGGATCATCGCATTCCCACAAAAAAGCATGTCCCAATATTCAAGGGGTGTTTTAAATGAATAGGGGTCTGCTTGGCAACATGGAAGCTGCGTGGCAGCTCTATCTCAGTTGGAGAGTATATATACTCTCTTTCTTTTTTGTTCGCCTGAAAAATCCCATCTGTACCGGAGGGTACTGGTGGTCTCTCGTTCCTAGAGATTCCACATTAAAATATGAAAAGATATCCAATGCGGATCACTTTTCAGAATAGTGGCAAGTGCTGCCACTAGTGTTAATGAGCCCTAATCCAACAGAAGATACTTCATGGCACGCACAGCATACAACTTAGTATCGTAATTCAAAAGGTGGAAAAAGTTAGAAAATAGGAAAGCTGTCTTCACTTGGGATCATTTCACGGATAACATATACACAGTGGTGGCCCGCAATGCATGGCGCAGGGGCACCACCCCCCTAATCTACATGCAGGCTGCCGGATGCATGGATTCCAATGGGGGGGTTAAGACCATGATTAAAGCCAAAGGGTTTAATAGGCTTCAAGAAAAGAGCACTGCGCCCCAAGCCCACCCAGCTGTGTGACAATTGCAAATTAATATTCGCTATTGTCACTCTGAGTCTCCTCTCATCCAATCAGAAAACTGGTCTTGAGACCCATTTCCTGATTGACCGAAAGGAGAAGCAATCCTACTGGTCCTGAGGAGGATGGAGGAGACGGGTGGCTGCCGTGATGCAGGTGAAGCTGCCGTCCATCACTTGGAGGGAAGCTCTGCCCGCCACATAGATGGGGTAAGTGCGGGGCTGGTAACCCGACCGACTGATTGGGGAGGGGGATGTGATTGACCCGACCAAGCGATCAACCCACAGGGGGAGGGGGGGATGGGTGCGGGTGACCCGATTAACTGGGGGGTGGCTGTGGGTGCATTGTTTGCCGCCCCCCACAAAAAAAAAACACAAGCCGCCACAGCATTTACACGCACTTTCTCAAAGGCAAATGGACAACTTCACTGCAAGGTCTACCTCTTTTAATTCATACAGTAAACCTTTCCCAGCAGTGGGGTCAATCACACCAGCTTTTCTCCATCTGGATCCACTAACGATTGCCAAGAGAAGGGCTATGAAACCACAATTACAAGTCCTACTACAGCATCACATCCTATATACCTGGAAATTTTCCCCTTTGCTCTGCAATTTACTTTTCAAGGAAAACGAATACACTTGTACCACATCAGAAAATTTGCAACGAACCTTGGCAGATCTACGCCTGGTCCAGCCTGATCCCTTGTCGGAGACAGCACTTCCCCATATGCCAGCAAGATCAACATCACATCCCTACCATCCAACCCCGACCTGTGCACCCAATCCGCCTGCTTCAATCCGCAAAGGGAACCAAGCAAGATCAACCCGCCCGCAACTTCTGGACTCCCTTGCTTCATCTCCACCGTACAAATACAGCCAACTGACGGGTAACTTCAAGTGCACAATGTGTATCTTTGTCTTTGTTGTTTAAACTTATAACCCCCGCCCCCGGTTCTCCTGGCTGATTGCCGTTTTGCTGTGAACACTTTAGACTTTTGGCTAATGGCTTCTTTTTTTACTTTTTTATTGGTCAAATAGTTTTTATCTACTTGCCTCGTTCTATATCCCTTAACAGTTTTACTATAGATCACTCACTGAGGTATGGGCTCAAGTGAGGGATGGACGTTCAAAATTAACCAAGATGGATCAGCAAACACTGTGTTTGGGTTTGGGAACCACCATCTTGGTGCCATCTCAGGTACTCCCATCTATGTCCGAGACGAGTCGGGACTGCAAGTCGCTGCATGACCATGCAGGCTGCTACTCTCGGAAGTTGTCCGTTCAAGCCTTATAGACACACTGCCGTATGGTATATGCGTCCAGCAGGATCGGTAATGCCTCGTACACACGTACGGACTTTTGCCGGCGGACCTAAGTCCAGGGACAATCCGCTGGACTTTCCGGCTAGGTCCGCTGGACTTTCCGAGGGTGTGGACTTGCCCACACACGCACGGACTTGTCCAGCGGATAATCCGCCGGCCAAAAGTCTTTTGAAAATGAACGGACTTGCCCACACACGGAGCAGTCCGTTCATTTTGAACGTAACTTCAGGTTCGTAGCTAGCGTAGGCAGTAAATGCCGCCGCGCTAGCTCCGCAAGCTGGCATGGATTTAAAGGGAATCCCCACGCCGAAAAAACGGCGTGGGGGTTCCCACCAAATCCATGTCAGACCCTCATCCGAGCACGCAGCCTGGCAGGCCAGGAAAGGGGTGGGGACGAACGAGCGCCCCCCCCCCTCCTGAGCCGTACCAGGCCGCGTGCCCTCAACATGGGGGGTGCCCTGGGGAAAGGGGGGCCGTGCGGCCCCCCCACCCCAAAGCACCTTGTCCCCATGTTGATGAGGACAAGGGCCTCTTCCCGACAACCCTGGCCGTTGGTTGTCGGGGTCTGCGGGCGGGGGCTTATCGGAATCTGGGAACCCCCTTTAATAAGGGGGCCCCCAGATCCCGGCCCCCCACCCTATGTGAATGAGTATGGGGTACGATGTACCCCTACCCATTCACCTAAGGTGTAAAATGTAAAGTAAAAAAAAAACACCCACACTTTTGAAAAAAATAGTTTATTGCACTGCTCCGGGGGTCTTCTTCCGTCTTGGGGTCTTCTCGCCGGACTCCCCCGCCATTTACCAAGCTCTTTTACCGAGCGAGGGGAGTCCGGCTACCTTCTTCGTCGTCGCCGCCGTCTGGGGGTCTCGATCCGCCTTCGGGGGTCTTCTTCCGTCTTGGGGGTCTTCTCGCCGGACTCCTCCCCTCTCTTCTGCTCTTTTACCTAGCTCTTTCACGAGGGGAGGTGTCCGGCTACCTTCTTCGTCGTCGCCGCCGTCGTCGTCTGGGGGTCTCGATCCGCCTTCGGGGGTCTTCCGGGGGTCTCTTCTGTTCTTGCGGCGGTCGTCGTCTTCCGCGCCGCCGGCGCCGCCTTCTTCTTCTTCTTGTCCTTCTTGTTCTTGTTCTTCTTCTTCTTCCGATGTTGACCCGACGCTCTCTCTGCCCGGAATGCCTGTGCCGCTCTGAGCTCGGACTTATATAGGGACATGGGCGACAGGGTCACATGTTCATGTCACATGGTGACCCCGCCCCCTTGCGATGTCACAGTCCCAGCATCCTCCGGGACTGTGACAACACAAGGGGGCGGGGTCACCATGTGACATGTGCATGTGACCCTGTCGCCCATGTCCCTATATAAGTCCGAGCTCAGAGCGGCACAGGCATTCCGGGCAGAGAGAGCGTCGGGTCAACATCGGAAGAAGAAGAAGAACAAGAAGGACAAGAAGAAGAAGAAGGCGGCGCCGGCGGCGCGGAAGACGACGACCGCCGCAAGAACAGAAGAGACCCCCGGAAGACCCCCGAAGGCGGATCGAGACCCCCAGACGACGACGGCGGCGACGACGAAGAAGGTAGCCGGACACCTCCCCTCGTGAAAGAGCTAGGTAAAAGAGCAGAAGAGAGGGGAGGAGTCCGGCGAGAAGACCCCAAGACGGAAGAAGACCCCCGAAGGCGGATCGAGACCCCCAGACGGCGGCGACGACGAAGAAGGTAGCCGGACTCCCCTCGCTCGGTAAAAGAGCTTGGTAAATGGCGGGGGAGTCCGGCGAGAAGACCCCCAAGACGGAAGAAGACCCCCCGGAGCAGTGCAATAAACTATTTTTTCAAAAGTGTGGGTGTTTTTTTTTTTTTTTTTTTTTTTTTTTTTTTTTTTTTTTACTTTACATTTTACACCTTAGGTGAATGGGTAGGGGTACATCGTACCCCATACTCATTCACATAGGGTGGGGGGCCGGGATCTGGGGGCCCCCTTATTAAAGGGGGTTCCCAGATTCCGATAAGCCCCCGCCCGCAGACCCCGACAACCAACGGCCAGGGTTGTCGGGAAGAGGCCCTTGTCCTCATCAACATGGGGACAAGGTGCTGGGGTGGGGGGGCCGCAGGGGGCACCCCCCATGTTGAGGGCACGCGGCCTGGTACGGCTCAGGAGGGGGGGGGGCGCTCGTTCGTCCCCACCCCTTTCCTGGCCTGCCAGGCTGCGTGCTCGGATGAGGGTCTGACATGGATTTGGGGGGAACCCTCACGCCGTTTTTTTCGGCGTGGGGATTCCCTTTTAAATCCATGCCAGGTCACGGAGCTGGCGCGGCGGCAGTAACTGCCTACGCTAGCTACGTAACCTGAAGTCACGTGCTAAATGAACGGACTTGCCGATGAGCGGCAAGTCCGTTCATTTCAAAAGTCCCGCGGACTTGCCCACTAACGGCGGGATTGTCCGCTGGACTTCCAAGTCCAGCGGATAATTTGAGAACAAAACCTGAAACTTTAGTCCGCCGTACTTTGGCGCCAAAAAGTCCGCCGGCGCCCACACACGAGGGGATTATCCTCTGGACTTCAGTCCAGAGGATAATCCCGCGGGATGTCCCTTCGTGTGTACGCGGCCTAAGAGTACCCATTCTTTCCATCTGAATATCTCTATTTTTTTCTGATCCATCTTGGTTAATTTTGAACGTCCATCCCTCACTTGAGCCCATACCTCAGTGAGTGAAGAGATCCATCCCTCCTTGATTGGACATTTCATGATAATACCTCTTTGGACTGTTTTAGTTTACCATTCACTGGTTTATGCATCACGGATTATTTACCGTTATAGGTCAATTCTACACTGATTAGGTGTTTTTTTATTATTCTGTCACCTACTCACAGCGCTACACTTTTCGTTTGATATTTGCCTTTGACTTAGTTTGTTTGTGTGTTAGCTGCTTTAAGTTACTTTTTTATTTGTTCTCACATATATAGGTTTAGCGCAGTATTTTATCCCCTTTCCACACGTTTCTTAAAATGAACAACTTAACAAATGAATCCAAAAAAAAAAAAAATGTTTTATTTATTTTTATGGAAATTTTTAAAGTGCTTTTTAGTTATTAGTTATGCCGCACACGATCAGACTTTTCGATGGACTAGGACCAACAGTCTTTCCGCCGGACTTTGCAGCGGAGGTCCGCCGGACTTTCAAACAAACGAACTTGCCCACACACGATCACTCCAAAAGTCAGACAGATTTGAACGTGGTGACGTACGACCGGACTAGAATAATGAAGTTCATAGCCAGTAGCCAATAGCTGCCCTAGCGTCGGTTTTCGTCTGTCGAACTAGCACTCAGAGACCGGATTTTTTGACCGGACTCGAGTCCGTCGGAAAGATTTGAAACATGTTTTATTTCTAGGTCCGTCTAACTTTTCGGAAAGAAAAGTTTGCTGGAGCCCACACATTATTGAATTGTCCAACGGATTCCGGTCCGCCAGACCAAGTCTGCCGGAAAGTCCGATCGTGTGTACGCGGCATTAGTTTGCTTAGAACGATCCACTTATGTCTCATCATCCGCAATAATCATGGCTGAGAAATTAGGCTGTTCAATGCTTCTTTATTCTTCATATAACAAATGAGCATGAATCACCTGAAAAGAAGCCTAATGCGTTTTTTTTTCCAGTTATTGAGAAACAAATGTAGTTATTCTGTGCATGGCACACAACCCCAAGAACATTACTTGAAGTTGAAATTCAGCTAAAAATATTTATTTGTTTACAGCTTTAGTGGCCTAACTTATGTGGTGGAGATTTGGCTATAATCAATCTCACCTGCGCTAACACGCGCCCTTTCAGTCTAATGGTATAATGCATGTTACTTAACCCAGTAAATAGACAAGACCATGCTTACGTCCTCATCTCAGCACGACTGCCTGCCGATCAGTGCACTGGCTCTTTTATTCACACACACAAAGGAAGTCACAAACAGGAAGCCCTGGCCCCAACAGCCAATCGCTTTCTCCACAGGATGTGACAACACAGGATGTCAATGTCAACACAGGATATGAGTTTATACAACAACCGATGACTACCGTTCCTGCTGATGGGAGCTTATCTGCAGGTGTATATCATGGCACCTCAAATATGTTGATCAGGCATACAGGGGTGACACAAGCGCACATCCGCTAAACCTATAATGTGTTTGCAGAGAGAACACATCCCCCAGACGAATGGCTGTGCATCACACAGGGGCCTTTCGCCGGCGGACAAATCCTCACTCTGCAAACACCATTCTCCAACCTCGGGAAGTTTTCCACTGCCTAACGCATCTCAACCAGCGTCAGTCTGCCCCAGTCAGTACTTTAGAGCGTGTTTGCGGAAGAACTAACACTGGGAGACACTATGACAATACATATTAAAATACATCTTCATAAAATTTCCACAACACTTACTAGCAGTCAAGCATGTCCCCCATTGTGGATTCTGTGGAAATCTTCTCTGCAGGGTGCACAGTCCTCTTTCTGGTGCAGAATCATGAAGGGTATGCCAGTCCTCTTCCTGGTGCTGAATCCTGAAGGGTGTGCCGGTCCTCTTCCTGGTGCTGAATCCTGAAGGGTGTGCCGGGTCCTCTTCCTGGTGCTGAATCCTGAAGGGTGTGCCGGGTCCTCTTCCTGGTGCTGAATCCTGAAGGGTGTGCTGGTCCTCTTCCTGGTGCTGAATCCTGAAGGGTGTGCCGGTACTCTTCCTGGTGCTGAATCCTGCAGGGTGTGCCGGTACTCTTCCTGGTGCTGAATCCTGAAGGGTGTGCCGGTCCTCTTCCTGGTGCTGAATCCTATAGGGTGTGCCGGCCCTCTTCCTGGTGCTGAATCCTATAGGGTGTGCCGGTCCTCTTCCTGGTGCTGAATCCTATAGGGTGTGCCGGCGCTCTTCCTGGTGCTGAATCCTATAGGGTGTGCCGGTCCTCTTCCTGGTGCTGAATCCTATAGGCTGTGCTGGTTCTCTTCCTGGTGCTGAATCCTGAAGGGTGTGCCGGCTCCTATTCCTGGTGTGGAATCCTGAAGGGTGTGCTGGTCCTCTTCCTGGTGCTGAATCCTGAAAGGTTTGCCGGCCCTCTTCCTGGTGTTGAATTTCCGGGGCTGCGGAAGGTAATAGGGTCTTGAGCTGAAGATGCTTTCAATGGGGACCCACTCCCTCCTCTCCCTCATCCATTGTGAAGAGCCCATTGATTGTTTATACTGCATGTAAATTGATCTGATGTGGGGATAAGTCTGTTGCCCCTCTACATGGGGAAAACCTTTACTTCCCCCACTTTGCAAGGTACCCTTTCAACATTGAAATCCATGTGGTATGGCTCAGGAAAGGAGGGCACCCCCTCATTGTAGCGCCTTTCCTGGCCACCCAGGCTGCATGCCTAGATAAGAACCCCACACCTCCCCCCCCCCCCCCAAAAAAAAAAATCAGTGTGGGAGCATTTTTTCCCTTAACCACCTCCTGTCCGCCGTACGTTTATAAATGTCCTCGGACGGGAAGGGTGATATCTTGGTCATCGCTGCAGCAATGAGGGAGAGTCTTTAGGGTCAGTAATTCTGCATTTGTTTTAAAGGGGTCACACCCCCATCCCGCCGTTGCTGCAGCCGCCTTTACCGGTCTCTCCTGTGTGATCCGAGAGCCCAGTAAGGATGCTAAAGGTGGCATCCAGCTGGAAGGAACAACATCTCACTGTGTGAGAGGAATAGATGTTGTTCCTTCCACTGTGTGATGTCAGAAACAGGAAGCGACAAGGATTGTCACTTCCTGTTTAAGTTCTTTGTTCACCTGGCCATTATCGGCCAGGGAAGCAGCCGATCAGACCGATCTGTGTCTGATCGACTGCATTGGAGGCTAGAGGAGAGATTCGGGGGCCAATAGACCCCAGATCTCTCCATAAAGAGGGCCTGTCACGGCCCAAGGGATGTTGTTGATCACTTTTAATATCAATAAAGTTGATTAAGAAAAGTTAAAGGTACAGTGTTAAAAAAAAAAAATTTAAATAAAAAAATAAATAATAAAACCTAAAAAATAAAAAAATAATTTTAAAAAACCCCTGTTCCCCCGTGCTCATGTGCAAATGCGAACACGCGTAAATGTAAACGCTGATCGCACCACACATGTGAGGTACTGCCACAAATGTCAGAGCGAGAGCAATAATTTTAGCGCCAGAACTTCTGTGTAACTGTAAATTGGTAACTTGTAAAGGCATTTAAAGCTTTGCCTATGGGGATTTTTAGGCACGGACGGACGCAATTTTAAAGCATGACATGTGTGGTTTCTGTTTACTCATCTTTTATATTTTACCAAACAATCGTGTATTATATTGTGTTTTTGTGCATTAAAATTAATTAAAGTGTATTTTCTCCCAAAACATCGCATTTGAAACACCGTAGCGCAAATATTGTGTTACATAAAAATATGCAACGCCCACCATTTTATTCTCTAGGGCCTCTGCTAAAATATATATATATATATATATATATATATATATATATATATATATATATATATACACACAGTAAATATATAGGGGTTCTATGTCATTTTCTAGCAAAAAAAAAAAAAAAAAAAGTTTTTTTACATGTAGGAGAGAAATGCCAGAATTTAAATAGTTAAAAAAAAAGGGCATGGTGGTTCCCCTTAAAATTCATACCAGACTCTTATCACTTGTAGAACAGATGGGTGTGAAAGAAAGTGTCACCTGTGCACTTCCATCACAGAAAAAAAATAAAAGTTTTGTGCATGTGACCATGTGGCCGGTTAGCTCAGTTGGTTAGAGCGTGGTGCTAATAACGCCAAGGTCGCGGGTTCGATCCCCGTACGGGCCAATGTTTTTTGTTTTTTTTTTATGGTCAATTTACTTTTTTAACAGCTCACTTACATACCCTTGGTGCAAATTACGTGACCAGTGCCTGGAATACAAAAAGACAACTGAAATATGAGTAACTGATAACAGCATACCCTTTACTGGAGAGCAGACACACATTCACTGTGTCTATTCACCCTCCCTAATGCCCTGAAAAAAAATCATATACATTCGCAATAATTTGGGTTTGCACATTAGCGCATTTTATGCTTTATAATTTAATTATCATCAATTAATTAATTAATACACATCAGGGGTGAAAAAATATGTTTTAAGGGCTCTTAAACACACTGTGATTTTAGGCAAGACAGCACCAAACAATATGTAGCGGGGTCGTACCCCTTTTAGGGGAAAAGACTACATTCCCCATAATCCCCCAGGCTCCCGGGCTGCTTGTTTCCGCCCGAGAGGCTGCTGGGGGAGGTTATAAAAAGGAGGAGGAGAGACCGCCTCTTCCTCTTGGGATTCCTCTTCTGATGCCTGCTCTTCTGATGCCTTGGCTGACAGGGCTGCCTCTTCTGACTGAGCGTGTGACGCGGAGACTTGTTCCTGAGGAGACACCCGTGCGGACCGGGACTGCTGAAGGCCTGAAGCCTGGGCCTTGCAGCAGGTGGAGTGAGACTCTCATCCCTCAGAGTCAGCAGCAGCGGAGCGGAGACTCTTCCCTACAGTCGGTCGGTCGGAGCCGAGGACCGGAGCGCAGGGGCTGTGACGAAGAGACCGGACGCCGCCATTAGAGGGACCGGAGCTGAGGACGGTACCCCAGGATTGGTGAGAGAGCTGAAAGGCTCACCCTGCATTGCTATACACACGTTTATGCCTATTGAACTGCCTAGGCACAATTCACCTCAGAGCAGCAAATGTTACTTTCTGTGGATTACAAATACACCATTTAAAGCTACATGTGCACCACCTCTACAGATCTATTGCCGGTGAAGAACACTGTACTTATTCAAGGACTGAGCTCTATTGCTAGGGATCAGGCCTGGTCCGTTAGGTAGGCGCAGATAGATTTATTGCACCTCAGGGGTGCATAGCAGACGGTCGCCACACTTGGCGCTCCGTTTCCCCATTGCTAGTTTGTTACACATATGTGCACATGTTCAAGTGCATATTGCAGGGACCTGCTAAAGTATTGTAAGTCAAATGTTTAAATGCATGTTACTATTTCTTTTCCTTACTGCCAAAGTAAAGCCAGTTGTTCTTATCTCAGCAGTCTGCTTGTGAGTTCATACCCACTACACTTAGAGTATAAGTGATATTTATATGTGCATAGATACATACCCCTTTACTAACTGTGCCAGAGCGGGTAGAGCAAATTGCCGGGGGTTGGTGGAGCTGTACTCAGGGACCCAAAACAAACCAGCGGCCCTCTTAACTGGGAGTATCGCTACACGTGGGGGCTCGTAATCCGGGATCCTGAGACAGCGGGAAAAGCCGCCAGAAGGTACCGGCATGGACCCAATAGAAGTGGGACGGTGGTCCGCAACATGGGCCACTGATCCAGCCGCAGCAGCAGTCATTGAACTGCCAGGGATATGGCAGAGAGAGGCAGTCAAGCAGCTCATAATGTCATTATCCCCATGCCACAAGTCGTGGATAATGGACATGAGAAATGATGCCGGGTATACATACGCCCTAATAGAGTGGCAGGAAGAGACTCCAGAGCAGTTCAGGAGCCAAAGCATACAAGCACCGAATGGTCAGGCCTATCAAGTGCTGCATGCGCTGCCGCGCAAGGGAGAAGGTTCTCCTGTGAAAACTATGCTATCCCCAAAGAAGGAAGGGCAGAAGGGCGCGGAAAGTCCCGCACAACCTACTCTTAGTGCAGAACTGTGTGCTGTCCTAGGGGAGATTGTGACTCAGTGCAGAAGAGACCCCGGGATTACCCAATGTCGGGATACAGGAAACTCCGGATGTTTTCAGGGAGGACACCTGTACCCTTGGGAGAAGAGAGGTTTGAAGAGTGGTTAGATGGTGCCACGCAGGCCCTAGAAGAATGGGAGGTCTCAGAAGGCAGAAAGAAGCAAAGGATTGTTGAGAGCCTAAAAGGGCCTGCCTTAGAGGCCATACGCAATCTGAAGACAAGCAAAAAGGGTTGCACTGCCCAGGACTACATAGACATCCTGGAAAGTGTGTTTGGTGGGACAGAAAAAGTCACAGAACTTACCTATCAACTGGAACACTGTTACCAGAAGACAGGGGAGAAGCTGTCAGAGTACATGGGACGCATAGACAAGATTCTGCATAGGATTATCCTGAAGAAGGGGATAGATCCAGGGAAGGTAGATGAAGCCCGTGCCCAGCAGGTGGTCAGGGGAGCCCAACCCCTAGACCCTGTCGCATTAATTCTACGCACCCGGCAGGATGGGAAGAGCCTGGACTACCCCGATCTCATTCGAGTGGTCAGAGAAGAAGAGGCCATGTTGGAAGAGAAAAGGGAAAAGCAAGTGATGGGGTCTACAAAACTTCCAGTGGCCACGGTCAGGTCGGCCTTAACCCCTGAAAGAGAGACAGAGGTAGATGCCCTGAAGTTGCAGATGTCCCAGATGATGGAGATACTGACATCTCTTGTGGCAAAAGAGACGCCCAGTCCCAAGAAAGAAACAAGCAGGAGGGAATTGTTTCCAGCACCAGCACCAGCATCCCCACCTGACTACGGTGAGATGATCTGTTTTAATTGTGGCGGAGTGGGCCACATTGCAGCTGTATGTGCCAGTCCCAAGAAGAAGAAAACAGAAAGCCGCCAGCCGGCGGGAAACGCCAAAGGGCCCCGGTGAAGGAGTCAACCGGGTGCCCATCACCTTCAGTGAGCTCCAAGAAGCATAACAGGAAGAGAAAGCGAGGAGATCAGACCCCTCAAAAGGGGCCCAGGGATCCTCAACCAAGGTGCACCCCAGAGAAAGGGGGCAAGACCCCTCCGAAGAGACACAGCACTCCCAAGCGAGAACCCTTAAAAGTGAGAGATAACAATGTCCCTCAACGGGTTCACACTCCCAGTAAGAGGGAGAAAATTAATGCATACCAGGCTCAAGAAAGGAGCAAGTGCAGATCCAGAGCTGGTAAAGAAAAGAGTCCACAGAAGAGGACAGAATCAACTCGGCCCTACCCAGAAGAGCTAGTTGGTCCATCCCCTACTGTACCCATCCAAGTGGAAGGAGTGTACACGAAGGCTCTCCTAGACACGGGAGCCCAAGTGACCCTATTGTACAGGGACTTCTATGACAGATACCTGAGTCATCTGCCCATACAGAAGATAGAGGAGTTGGAGATAAGGGGATTGGGAACTCAGAGTTTCCCCTATGATGGATACCTGCCCATACGGTTGACCTTTGACCCATCCGTAGCTGGGAAGACTGAAGTGTTTGACACCTTAGCAGTGGTGTGTCCCCGCCCACCAGGAACCAGCAAGACGTCCCTGATTATAGGGACGAACACGGACCTAGTCAGAAGGCTTCTGACTCCCCTGGTGAAGAAAGAGAATCTTCCAGCTCCCAAGATCCATCCCATGCTGAAGGCGGCCTACCAGCGGTTGGTCCTAGAGCAGAAGACCCCAAGTGAGGGGATAGGAAGGGTATGGAGGCTTGGAAAAGAAGGAGCAGTGTTACAGCCTGGAGAGGTGACCTGCATGAGAGCCACGGTGAAACTTACTTGGGAGCAGCCTGGCCCCTTTGTAATGTTGGAACCCGACCCAATGGAGGGTCACTCAGGCCTGGAGGTGATACCAGAAGTAATCTCAGTGAAGGACCTGAAGAAGGCTAGAGGAAGAGTCCCTGTCAGCGTGAGGAACCCCACGGAGCAGCCCGTGGAGATCCCTGCCAGGATGCTTCTGGGACAGGTGAGTCCTGCTGTCCCAGTTGGCTGGTCAGAAGTGAAGGGAACGGGTGAAGGAGAAGATGTTTGGAAGAAACTCTCCATGGAAAACCCAAACCTACCTGGAGCTTGGAAAGAGAGAGCCAAGGCCCAGCTGACCAGATGGGAGAAGATTTTCTCTAAAGACGAGTTTGATGTGGGGTGTGCGAGGAGTGCCACCCATCGAATCCGCATGCAAGAGGACAAGCCATTCAGAGAGAGAGTGAGGCGAGTCCCGCTAGCAGATCTGGAGGATCTGAGGGAGCAGCTTGCGGAACTGAAGAAGACGGGAGTGATTAGGGAATCCAGAAGCCCCTATGCCTCCCCAATTGTGGTAGTCAGGAAGAAGAATGGGTCATTGAGGCTCTGCATTGACTACAGGACTCTCAACAGGAGGACCATTCCTGACCAGTACACCACGCCAAGGATAGAAGATGCCTTACAGAGTTTATCTGGAGCTAAGTGGTTCAGTGTGATGGACCTCAAGAGTGGGTATTACCAAATCCCCATGCAGCCAGAAGACAGAGAAAAGAAAGAAAAGACTGCCTTCATAACCCCAGTAGGATTCTTTGAGTTCAACAGGATGCCCCAGGGCCTATCTGGAGCTCCTGCTACGTTTCAACGCCTAATGGAAAGGACAGTTGGAGACATGAACCTCATAGAAGTCCTTGTGTACCTGGACGATGTCATTGTCTTTGGAAAGACTTTGGAAGAACATGAAGCCAGATTGGAGAAAGTACTGAAGAGGCTCAGTGAAGAGGGACTCAAACTTTCTCCCGAGAAGTGCCGGTTCTATCAGTCCTCTGTGAACTATCTGGGACACATAGTGTCTGAAAAAGGAGTGGCTACAGACCCTGAGAAGTTGGAGGCAGTTACTTCGTGGCCAAGGCCCACAACAGTTACAGAACTTCGGTCCTTCTTGGGGTTCTGCTCCTACTACCGCAGGTTTGTGGATGGGTTTGCCCGCATTGCAAAGCCCCTAAACGAGCTGCTCAAGACAGAAGGAGAGGAAGATGGATTGGGGCCTAGGAGGTCCGGTGAATCGGTCCAAGACCAATGGAACTCAAGGTGCGAAGAGGCTTTCAGAACCTTGAAGAGAAGTCTCACCACAGCCCCAGTTTTGGCCTACGCTGATCCCACTAGACCATATGAGCTACATGTTGATGCCAGCCATGAGGGCCTAGGTGGAGTACTCTACCAGGAGTATGAAGACCAGCTACGACCAGTGGCCTATGTGAGCCGGAGCCTGACCCCCTCCGAGAAGAACTATCCCACCCACAAGTTGGAGTTCTTAGCCCTCAAATGGGCAGTTGTTGACAAACTGAGAGACTATTTGTATGGTTTACTGTAAAGACAGATAACAACCCCTTGACCTATCTATTCACCACCGCCAAGCTGGATGCAACTGGACACAGATGGTTGGCGGCGTTGTCTGGATTCAATTTCAGCCTCAAGTACAGACCAGGGGCTGGAAATAGGGATGCAGATGCCCTGTCCCGAAGATCCCATGTCATGGTCGATGACTGGGAAGACTGGACCCAAGTGGCACCAGAAGGAGTGCGAGCCCTTTGTCAGGGGGCTGAACTCCAAGCCAGAGGAGGATCCAGAGCGGAAGAGATAGGAGTTACCACAGTGGGAGTCCCGAAGTGTTACTGTGGGGTAACTCAACTAGAAGAAGAGTGTCTACCGAAGCTGTCCAAGAAGGAGTTAAGGTGTGACCAATTGGAAGACCCCATGGGGAGATTGGTCCTGGAAGCCCTGGAAGACAAGAGTCCAGAGGGACTTCGCCTTCACCCTTCCAAAGAAGCTCGCCTACTGAGGAGAGAATTGGACAAATTACAGGTGCATCAGGGGGTAGTCTACCGAAGGGGCCCCTCTGATAGCTCAGAAGACAAGTGGCAGTTGTTTTTCCCAGAAAAGCATCGAGAGACTGTGCTGATTGCCTTACATGACCAGCATGGTCACTTGGGAGCAGAGAGAACCTTCCAACTTGTCCGGTTTTATTGGCCCTGCATGAGGACCGAAGTGGAGGAGTATTGCCATTCCTGTGCAAGATGCATTCAGAGGAAGACTTTACCCCATCAAGCTGCCCCAATGGGCCACCTACAGAGTCAAGGCCCAATGGATCTGGTATGCATTGATTTTCTCTGCCTCGAACCCGATTTGAGTGGATTGGGAAATGTTCTGGTGGTAACCGACCATTTCACTCGTTATGCTCAGGCTTTCCCAACCAAGGACCAGAAGGCCTCTACAGTAGCCAAGGTACTTTTGGAGAAGTACTTTGTTCATTATGGACTACCACAGAGAATCCATTCAGACCAAGGAAGGGACTTTGAGAGTCGCCTGATCAGGAAGCTACTAGATTCTCTGGGAGTAGAGAAGACTAGAACTACACCATATCACCCTCAAGGTGATGCCCAGCCTGAAAGGTTCAACAGGACCCTATTGAACATGTTGGGAACTTTGGAAACAGAGAAGAAGCAACATTGGAGTCAACACATTTCAGCTCTAGTGCATGCTTACAACTGTACAACCAGTGATGTGACAGGTTTCTCTCCTTACCGACTTATGTTTGGGAGAGAAGCAAGATTGCCAGTGGATTTGGCCTTCGGCATATCCTTAGACCATGCCTCTGCTGCCTCCCACAAAGGATATGTGGACAGACTGAGGCACAGTCTGAAGATAGCTTATGAGAAAGCTCAAGCGGCCTCTGACCAGAGGGGGGCCCGAAATAAGAGGAACTTTGATTTGAAAGTTAGAGTACAGGACCTACAGCCTGGGGACCGTGTACTGTTACGCAATCTAGGGATCCCTGGAAAACACAAGATTGCTGATAGATGGAGATCAGAGCCATATATCATCTGTAGAAAGCTACCAGGATTGCCTGTCTACAAGTTAAAGCCAGAAGGAAGAGTGGGGCCTTTGAAGACCTGGCATAGGAATCACTTGCTCCCACTCACTGAAGCAGTCAGAATGCCTCCAGTAAGAGACTTACCTGAATCTGTTTCCATTCTGGATACCCCCAGGCCTAATACTCGGTCTCAAACGTCCCAAGTTAGGGGTGGACAGGACCCCCAACCAGAGGAAGAAAGAGGAGAACTTGAATGGCTATGGCCTTCCTCAACTCCAGGAAATTCTGCCATAGACCTTCCACCTACTGAAGATGTGGAAGATGGAACATTGAACCCAGAAGCCACAGAGTTTGTGCCATTCAGTGTTGTGCCTGATTGCTGGGAAGATATCCCTGGTCTCTACTCAGAAGAAGAAGTAGATGTCCCAGAACCAGAGATGTTGCCAGAATGTGTTCCTGAAGAAGTCCCAAGAGAACAGAGAGCTCGCAGAGTTGTGAGGCCTCCCAAGAAGTTAACTTACCCCAAGATGGGAGAAAGTTCAGAGGACTCTGTTACCACAGCAAGGAGAAGTGCTGAAGGCCCTGACCCATCCACTGTTCATTTGGTGGAGGGCAACCCCAGCTCACTCTCTGGCACAGTTAAACAGGTCGCCCACACTGAAGTGACCTGTAGACAGGACAGCTCCCCATCTTATGCTAGTTGGTGGGAAGCTCCCCTGTCCAAATTATGTGAACGTGTTGTTCCCGAGAAAGCTTGTAATTTGAACACTGTCTTTGGGGACCAAAGATTCAAAGTGGGGGGAGTGTGTAGCGGGGTCGTACCCCTTTTAGGGGAAAAGACTACATTCCCCATAATCCCCCAGGCTCCCGGGCTGCTTGTTTCCGCCCGAGAGGCTGCTGGGGGAGGTTATAAAAAGGAGGAGGAGAGACCGCCTCTTCCTCTTGGGATTCCTCTTCTGATGCCTGCTCTTCTGATGCCTTGGCTGACGGGGCTGCCTCTTCTGACTGAGCGTGTGACGCGGAGACTTGTTCCTGAGGAGACACCCGTGCGGACCGGGACTGCTGAAGGCCTGAAGCCTGGGCCTTGCAGCAGGTGGAGTGAGACTCTCATCCCTCAGAGTCAGCAGCAGCGGAGCGGAGACTCTTCCCTACAGTCGGTCGGTCGGAGCTGAGGACCGGAACGCAGGGGCTGTGACGAAGAGACCGGACGCCGCCATTAGAGGGACCGGAGCTGAGGACGGTACCCCAGGATTGGTGAGAGAGCTGAAAGGCTCATCCTGCATTACTATACACACGTTTATGCCTATTGAACTGCCTAGGCACAATTCACCTCAGAGCAGCAAATGTTACTTTCTGTGGATTACAAATACACCATTTAAAGCTACATGTGCACCACCTCTACAGATCTATTGCCGGTGAAGAACACTGTACTTATTCAAGGACTGAGCTCTATTGCTAGGGATCAGGCCTGGTCCGTTAGGTAGGCGCAGATAGATTTATTGCACCTCAGGGGTGCATAGCAGACGGTCGCCACACTTGGCGCTCCGTTTCCCCATTGTTAGTTGTTACATATATGTGCACATGTTCAAGTGCATATTGCAGGGACCTGCTAAAGTATTGTAAGTCAAATGTTTAAATGCATGTTACTATTTCTTTTCCTTACTGCCAAAGTAAAGCCAGTTGTTCTTATCTCAGCAGTCTGCTTGTGAGTTCATACCCACTACACTTAGAGTATAAGTGATATTTATATGTGCATAGATACATACCCCTTTACTAACTGTGCCAGAGCGGGTAGAGCAAATTGCCGGGGGTTGGTGGAGCTGTACTCAGGGACCCAAAACAAACCAGCGGCCCTCTTAACTGGGGGTATCGCTACAAATATATTAGTGAAGTTGCCCTGCAATGAATTCTGTGATTCAGATGTATCCGAATTTGCAAAATCACAATAGTAACAAATTTCAATGAATCCTAAATAAATTATAACTAAACGAATTGGAAAAAGAATTCAAATTCATATTTGAAAATTAATTCTAATTCCAAAATGAATTTGAAATGGAAAGAAATATTGCAATAAATACTTAAATAATAATCTTAAAATAATTAATATGTAAACATGAAATAAGATGATGATTCCTACTTGGGCTGCTTTATAGAATAGAATAAAAGAGAACAGAACAGAAAATAAAAAGAATAGAATAGAATAAAACATTTAATAGAATAGAAAATAAAAGAATAGAATAGAAAATAAAGAAATATAATAGAAAAGAATAAAACAGAATAGAATTGTAAATAAAAGAATAGCATAGAACTGGATAGAAAAGAATTGAAAAGAAAATAATGGAATAGAATATTTTCTATCCCATTCTGTTTTATTCTATTGTTTTCTATTATATTCTATGCCTTTATTTTTCAATTATGTTGTATTCTATTCTTTTATTTTCTATTTTATTTTATTCTATTTAATTATTTTCTATTCTATTCTATAAAGCAGCCTAAGCAGGAATCATCATCCTATTTCACTTTTATTTCACTTTTATACCTAACTGTTTTAATTGCAATATGTTTCCATTTCAAATTCAAATTCATTTTCAAATAGAACAGAATAGAATAGAAAGTAAAAGAATGGACTCGAATAGAAAAGAATAGAATAGAATAATTTCTGTTCTATTCTGTTCCTTTCTATTCTAATCTATTCTATTCCTTTATTTTCTATTCTATTCTCTTGTATTACATTATGTTCTATTCGTTTCTATCCGATTCTGTTTTATTCTGTTCTATTGTATTATTTTCTATTTTATACTATAAAGCAGCCTAAGTAGGAATCAACATCTTATTTCACTTTTATACCTTATGTCGCGTACACACGAGCGGATTTTTCGTTGGAAAAATCTTGGATGTTTTTTCCGACGGAATTCCGCTCAAGCATGGCTTGCATACATACGGTCACACAAAAGTTTGCTGAACTTTCGACCATCAAGAACGTGGTGACGTACAACGCTACGACGAGCCGAGAAAATGAAGTTCAATGCTTCCGAGCATGCGCCAAACTGTTTCCGAGCATGCGTAGGAATTTTGTGCGTTAGAATTGGTACAGACCGAAAAATTGAGAACCTGCTCTCAATCTTTTGCTGGCTGGAATTCCGCCAGCAAAAGTCCGATGGAGCCTACACACGCATTTTCCAACCAAAAGCTCTCATCGGACTTCTACTGGCGGAATTTCCGATCGTGTGTACGCGGCATTACTGTATTTATTCCAATATTTTTCCATTTTGAATTTAAAAAAAATTTCAAACTAGAATTTGATTAGAAAATAATGAATATACAAAATGAATCCGAAAATACGAAAAAAATTCTGAAAACAAATCATTCTAACATAATGAATATGACGAAATGAAATTATTAACTTAACTAACAAATCCAAAACACAACTAAGTTTTCCATCATGCACATCTCTAGTCACCGGGCCGTAGTTTAAAGACCCCGGCTCTATAGTATTTCCCGTCACTCACATAAGGGGAGGGGTGAAGAGCTGGGTCAACACAGACAGTAATTCCCTCCCAGAAAGGGGGAGGGCTATGATCTGAAAAGAGGGAGGTGACTATGCCAGTGAATTGACTCTTCCTGAAATAGTCAGATTTGCTAGCAAGTTCAAAGACACATTGTAAGTAAATAAAAAAATCACTATGGAAAGAAAAACACTGCAAAAAGGCATTTTTATATTCTATGCTTTTACTTGCAGGGTATTCTATACTTTTACCTGCAGGCAGTGGCGGGACAAGGTCATTTAGAGCCCAGGGCGAACATGCCAAATTTTGCCCCCCCCCCCCCAAGATGTATGGGCATTATGTGTCCCGTCCCCACTCCCAACACAAATCCCCCCAAATCACAACTCCTAGCACACCCTCCCTAAATCTGCCCTCTTAAAACAATTCTTACCCCCTGCAGCCCCCCAAATTCCCCTTTTTAACACAAGTTCCCTCCCCCTAATCTCCTTGTGGTGCCCCCCCACCTCACCTGATACCACAGTGCCCAGGGCAACCGTCCCTTCTGCCCACCCCTTGTCCCGGCCCTGCCTGCAGGGTATTCTATACTTTTACCTGCAGGGTATTCTATGCTTTTACCTGCAGGGTATTCTATGCTTTTACCTGCAGGGTATTCTATACTTTTACCTGCAGGGTATTCTATGCTTTTACCTGCAGGGTATTCTATGCTTTTACCTGCAGGGTATTCTATGCTTTTACCTGCAGGGTATTCTATGCTTTTACCTGCAGGGTATTCTATGCTTTTACCTGCAGTTTTTAAGTGAGTTGGTGACAGGGTCTCTTTAAAACATCGCTAGGACTGTATAATGAAAACCCTTTATAAATAATTGTATAAACTATGACATCATGAGATCTTTCCCCCTGAACTCATGACAAGCTGGACGTGTACTGTGCAGAATGCTGACCCCACCTATATACAAGGGGATTTACAGACAAGGTTATACAAAGTCCACCGTTGTCTCATATAAGTAACAACACATTTGCTTCCCAAAGGAGCAAAAAAAATAGACTCTTCTGTTTTATGTGGAAACTCCCACATCACTTCATGGGTAGCCCTCTTCCCACCCAACATCGCTATAAAAATTGAAGGAGCCAGGCGAAAAAATTGTTGGCCAAAAAGTCAGAATACAGTAGCCCAGCAGAAGTGCTTCATCCTTCCACAGTTAGTATGGATGGAGGAATCCGTAAGATTTATTAAATCTATTAATGTATGGTCCAGTGTTGCCAACCCCCGAAGTGAAATTTACTGACAGGACGCCAACATTTACAAACGGCACCAATTTTTTTTTTTTGTATTGGCAAAAATCATGAAATTTACTAGCAGAGCCAAGTTTTTTACTGGCACTGCAAAAAAGTACCTAAAATGACTGTTTTCAGTGCTAATCGATGGTTAGAGGATGCAGACATTATACAAGAGATGGTTAGAGGATGCGGACATGATACAAGAGACGGTCAGAGGCTGTAGACATGATACAGGAGATGGTCAGAGTCTGCGGACATGATACAAGAGCTGGTCAGAGGCTGCGGACATGATACAGGAGATGGTCAGAGACTGAGGACATGATACAGGAGATGGTTAGAGTCTGCGGACATGATACAGGAGCTGGTCAGAGGCTGCGGACATGATACAGGAGATGGTCAGAGACTGAGGACATGATACAGGAGATGGTTAGAGGATGCGGACATGATACAGGAGATGGTTAGAGAATGTGAACATTATACAGGAGATGATCAGAGGCTGCGGACATGATAAATTGGATGGTCAGAGGCTGCGGACGTGATAAAGAAGATGATCAGAGGCTGCGGACATGATACATGGGATGGTAAGAGGATGCAGACATGATACAGGAGATGGTCAGAGGATTCAGACATAATAGATAATAAATATATCTGCTAGCACCAATTTTTTTCACCCTTTTTCTGCCGCAGACTTGCACTCCACTGTTAACCCTTCCACTACCACAGACATGCCGCTCAGCAAACTCTCCTACTGTGTTTGCTCATTTCAATCTCTTTTTTTCTTATTGTGCCTGTCACAGTCTTGGACAGCTGGCTTAATTCTTCCTCTGCCAGAGATTACTCTCTTGCTCTCTTCCTCCCAGAGGTGCCCAATCTGTCATTAGCACTTTGCCCTGGTTAGCAGCGTCTCTTAATCCCGTACTAGAAGGTAAATTGCCTTCTTTTTGTCTTTGCCACCTTAACCCCTTCCTTGCCTGAGGCCATCTTCTACATTCTCCTGAACCAAGAGTTTCATTGGTAAGGGGTGGCTTGCGCTCACTTACCAGCCCGAAAATTCTATTTAACTGCAGCGCTGTTACATCACTGCACATGCGCCTGCCTGTCCAAAAATAGCCAAGCGCATACCTGCTTTTCACGAGCCCGGCAGGCTCCGGGACGGCGCCTGCGCAGTTGTGCGGTCGGCCCGCAGCCATATTTTTTATGGGCACCGCTCCCCGTAAGGGACGTTTAAGGACAGCCCAAAAATGGGTTAAAATTTACGGGCTGCCCGTAAATTAATGGGCGGTTGGCAACACTGGTATGGCCTACCTTACATGCATACACCTTCTAAGGTCAATGAACCTACTAGTAAGTCTTTGGAGTGTGGGAGAAAGACAACGCAACACAGGGAGAACGTGCAAACTCCTTGCAGTGGTTGGGATCCTGATTGAGATTCAAACCTAGTGCTGCGAGATGGAAGAGCTCACCACTAAGCTACTGTGCTGTTCTTATCATTGCAAAATAAATGAAAAAAGCCGGCAACTCTCCTCTTAACCACTTAAAGTGTTTGTTACCCTAAAAAAATGGATCCTGTTTTCTTAAAGCATGTTATACAGCACATGTATCATATAAAATACCTGGCTGATCCTGCCTGGTGCTGACCTCCCCCCTATAAACTGACCACGTATATCCTGGCTGCTGAGCCCTGATACTGTGGTCAGTTTATGTGCCTCCGTTAACCAGCAGCTCTCCTCTGTCCACCTCTCCCCTGACCTCTCCCCCCCCCCTCCCTGCCTGTCAGCTCCATCCACTCCCCAGCCCTTCCCTCCTGCTTCTATCATAATGCAATAACTCCTCTCTGCTATATGAAACAATTGTCCCTAATGTAAGTGTTTTTTTTTTTTTAAATGCCACCGTGTACCTCACGTAACCAGCCGCTTCTCTCCTCCTTTCTCTCCCCTGCACCTCCTGGCTGACGACAGCGGGGGTTTTCCAGCCCTTTGCTGTCATATCGAGAGGAAAGAGGCGGCTGGTTACGTGAGCACCGATCGGCACAATAAAATGAGGTACACGGCGGCTTTTTGTTTTTAAAACACATGCACTGGGGACATTATTTTATATAGCAGAAGGGATTGTAGCAAGGTTATTGAGTGGCTTAATACCAGTGTTGGTCATCTTACTTTAAAAAATTAATTAGTTAAGTTACAAATTACTTCTCCCAAAAAGTAATTGCGTTAGTAACTCAGTTACTACATTGGAAAAGTAATTAGTTACGCAGCAAAGTAACTGTGACTTTTTTTTTAATATTCTATACGTGTAACTAAGGGGCAGGTCTAGTATTACTGTAAGCAAGGGGCGCATTTATTTTTATTGTTATATATTGTGTAACCAAGGGGCTGCTCTATTATTACTCTAACCAAGGGGCAGATCTGTTATAGCGTGTAAGCAAGGGGCGGGTCTATTATTATTATAATCGTGTAAGGGGGCGGATGGCTACAGAAGAGGGCGAATGTTAAATTAATGGGCAGAGCTCGATATATAACAATAATAATAAATGCGCCCCTTGGTCACAGTAATACTAGACCCGCCCCTTAGTTACACGATAGACGCCCCTTGCAGAGTAGCACGAGCATCGGGAGCGTACGGCATTGCCTCGTACAATTACATGTTAACTGCGCCTGCGCGGTGTAGAGTTCACTCAGAGCTGTTTAGGTTCGGCACTGCGCAAGTGCTGCACCTGCGCAGAACAGGGGGGTCCGTATCCGGCGGGGGAACTTTTTTTGGCAGGACACCGGAATTACACTACTGCCATCTAGTGGCAGTAGATGTAATTGAGGTAACTCCGCCCAAGTAATGGGAACTGCGTTACCATGAGGGGAAAAGTAATCAGTTAGATTACTTGTTACCCTCTAAAGTAACTGCGTTATGTAACTCTGTTTATTTTAACTCAGTTACTTACATCACTGCTTAATACCCACTTTAATGATCGCCCACCACAGATAAACTGCTGAAGGGCACGCAGACACATTGAGAACTACAAGCCGACAGCCGCTAAGGATGTCGGGGGGGTTGTAGTTCGATCAGACGCACAGAGCTGACAGAGTGTATGAATGATGCGACCTTGTTGGCGGAGCCCCGTACTTCTGTGCTATTTTCAAACAGTGGCAGCTAGTATGGTGATCTTCTCCCTGTACAGCTGCCACAGAGGGGGGGGGGGGGCAATGGGTGATGGCTGCAGCATTGGGAACATGGTACATGTTCCACTGTAAAAATCGGGTGGAACATACAACATGTCCCCCAAGGTGTACCTAAGAGAACATTTATACAAATTTTCTCCACCCAAAAGAGGGCTGGCACAGGATAATGACACAATTTTTTTTTCTTTATTTTTCAAAGGTATATAGGAACAAAAACAGATCAAATTGACATCAAGTAAATACAAGTTTTAGGTTCATTACATACTTATTCATGAGATTAACGAATACATTTTTATACAAGGAAATATGATGGTATTTAGAACAGAATCGCTATTTAAAAAATAGTAGACAAAGGTCGAGTAAGTTGAAAAAAAAATAGTTCAATAAGTTTCTAGATCTGCATTAGGCTAGTCCCATATAAGCAGTAACTAGGAGTAGGACTGAAAAGGAATGAGAAACAAAAAACAGAAAGAAATAAAAAAAAAAACAAGGGCACACAGCGTGGCGGTCGGTAGTGCGGTGTATCGCTCTGACAGACGGCATCTCTGATCCTGGTAAAGAGCCTATGACGTAGGCTCTTTACCATGTGATCGGCTGTGTCCAATCACAGTTCATTAAATGGTAACCAGGAAGTGCCATTTATCGGCTTCTCCTATAATCATGCTGACAAGGCGCAAGTAGAGGAGAGTCGATCGGTGGCTCTCCTGACAGGGGGGGTCTGCGCTGATAATCAGCACATTGATCATCAGTGCAGACCTCCCAGGGATGCCCATTAGAGCTCACCAGGGATGCCCACTAGAGCCCACCAGGAATGCCAATCAGTGCCCATTAGGGATGCCAATCAGTGCCCAGCAGGGATGCCTGTCAGTGCTGCCTATCAGTGCCGCCCATCATACTAAGATGCCAATCAGTGTCCAGCAGGGATGCCTGTCAGTGCTGCCTATCAGTACCACCCATCATACTAAGATCACCATACTAGCAGCGCCACCTACGAGTGCCCATCAGTGCCGCCTACGAGTGCCCATCAGTGCTGCATATCAGTCCCGCCTATCAGTGCCCATCAGTGCTGCATATCAGTGCCTCATCATCAGTGCCCAACAGTGCTGCCTCATCAGTGCCTGTCAGTGCAGCCTCATCAGTGTTCATCAGTGAAGGAGAAAACATACTTATTTACAACATTTTATAATAGAAATTAAGACCTTAAAAAAACTTTTTTTTTCAAAAAATTTTATATGTTTTTATTTGTTTAGCAACAAATAAAAAACCCCAGTGGTGATCTAATACCACCAAAAGAAATCTCTATTTGTGGGAACAAAATTATCAAAATGTTGTTTGGGTACAGTGTTGCATGGCCGCGCAACTGTCATTCAAAATGCGCCTTGGTTAAAAGCTGAAAAATGGCCTGGGCAGGAAGGGGGGAAAGTGCCCAGTAGGCAAATGGTTAAAAATTGTGTGTGTGTGTGGGGGGGGGGGGAGTAATCTTCCCTCTGCGGCAATTTCTAATCAAAGGCACCATTTGTGGGCACTGATTGGCATTGATTTTGGGCACAGATTGGCATCCCTGGTGGCCATGGGTGGCATACTTGGTGGTCATCAGTGGTGGCTATTCCTGGTGGTCCTGGTGGCATCCCTGGTGGTTTGAAGTGGGCATTCTCGGGGGGCTGCGCTGATAATAAATCAGCGCAGACCCACCTGACAGGAGAGCAGTTAATCAGCTCTCCTCTACTTGCATCTGTCAGACCTGAGTGAGGAAAAGCAGTGATCTTAGTGGATGCACATGCCCCATGTGACCTTGGCAGCCATCTTAGGTCAGGCAGAATCTGTTTAAGACTCTGACCCCTGGGTTTGGCTCGCTTTATGCAAGTGGACAGATTAGGGACAGGTTCCCCGTCCGTCAGGGACAGTGGCAGCGAAAGGCAAAGGTTTCCGGTGAAGTATGAAAAGAGCAGGGATCTTGTCTACCTCATCAGGAAGCTTCCAATTTAGGTCAGACTGGCCAGGCCACACTTTGCTTTCATGGCAGATGCTGTCAGCATCCTTGAGAATTCTGCTGTCTATTTGCTGTACGGTTGTAAGTGGCACTGGGTATATGAGCCTCCTGTAGGGCCTGTTGTGCCGTTGACCTACTGTTTCAATATAAAGTTTTTCTGCAAATCGGGACTCTGAGTGTTTTCTGCCTATCACACATGCTGCACCTCCCCACAAGATTATTAAGCTGTGTTGGACCTGCTAGTTCGGGTAGGAGAGATGATCCACAGGTCAGGCCAGGTTAGGATCTACTAGCCCTGTGAATGCTGGGCAGGCTCTTGTAAGTAAAGCCAGGATATGCATCTTGGGCCCGAGTATCATTGAGGGCAAAAAAAGGCTTACTACTCTTATCATTGCTGAGTGGAGAGACATCACTAGGCATAGCATACTAGCTCATTATGAATTACTTACCTGAGATCGAAGCCCCCGCAGCAGTCCTCGTTCACCGATCCGGCGGCTGACATCTCTCCCGGGGGCTACTTCTGGGTATCGCGGCTCCGGCGCTGTGATTGGCCGGAGCCACGATGACGTCACTCCCACGCATGCCCCCGGGAGCCTCCGGTAATGGCACAGTCTAACTGAAGCAACGGCACGTATGTGCCGTTGCTTCAGTTTGCTTAAGTGCGCATGTGCCGATGACGTCGGCACATGCAAATACAGGGAAATCTAAACCGTGCAGGTCTATGAGATATCCAGTGTAGCTACAGGTAAGTCTAATTATAGGCTTGCCTGTAGTAAAAAGTGGTTGTAAAGGGTTTACAACCACTTTAACCAATGATCATCCAAATCTGGAAGAAAGCTGTCACAATCAGTTGTAGCACAGGCAATTCCTGCCCCATAGCTGCACATACACAAGGAGAATTGATGCTCTTGATATCATTGACCTAATACGGCCATATCAGAATTGTTTCAGGTACTGATATAATGCTGTCCATTTATGCAGCGCTTTACACATATGTATGATACATTCACATCAGTCCCTGCCCTCAAGGAGCTTACAATCTAAGGTCCCTAACTCTCATCCAGACATACAATTTAGACAGGAGCCAATTAACCTACCAGTATGTCTTTGGAGTGTGGGAGGAACCCACGCAGGCACAAGGAGAACATGCAAACTGCAGGCAGGTATTGCCATGGTTGGGATTCAAACCAACAAACCTAGGGCTGCTAGGCAGAAGCACTAACCACTTAGCCACCATGCTGCCCTCAATGATGTTGGCCATATTATGTCAATAACACCGGCCCAGACCCTAGCTCATCCCTACCAAAGTGTACAGATAATATTCCATATAGGGGTAATCCTAGACCCTGGGGTAATCCTAGACCCTGAACTGTCCTTTCAGACCCACATACAATCCCTGTCCAAATCATGCCGCCTTAGCCTCAACATTTCCAGTATATGCCCCTTTTTAACGAATGACACCACCAAGCTTCTAACTCACTCCCTGGTTATCTCTCACCTCGACTACTGCAACTCCCTCCTCATTGGACTACATTTACATAGATTATCCCCCCTTCAGTCCATAATGAATGCCGCTGCAAGACTCATCCACCTTACCAACCATTCAGTGTCCTCCACCCCTCTCTGCCAATCCCTCCACTGGCTTCCACTCACCCAACGAATAAAATTCAAAGTACTAACAATAGTTTACAAAGCCATCCATAATTCTGCCCCCAGCTACATCACTAACCTAGTACCAAAATACCAACCAAGCCGCTCTCTTCGGTCCTCCCAAGACCTCCTGCTCTCTAGCTCCCTTGTCACCTCCTCCCATGCTCGCCGTCAGGATTTCTGCAGAGCTTCTCCCATCCTTTGGAACTCTCTACCCCAATCTGTCCGACTGTCCCCTAATCTATCCATCTTTAGACGATCCCTGAAAACCTTTCTCTTTAAAGAGAAAGAGTAAAACACTGTTTTACTTCCTCCATCAACTCATCCCCCACAGCTATTACCTCTTGTATCAATTGACCCTTTCCTTTTTAGATTGTAAGCTCTAATGAGCAGGGCCCTCTGATTTCCTCTTGTACCAAATTGTAATGTAATTGTAATGTCTGCCTTTATTTTGTTAAGCGATGCGCAAACTGTTGGCGCTATATAAATCCTGTATAATAATAATAATAATAATATAGAGAAGACGGTCAGAGACTGCAGAGAGATTGCCAGGGACTGCAGGCAGACCCTTTCCAAGACAGTAAACAGTATAATGCATGTTGGCGTCAGCAGTAATTTTAGTTTCTCATGGACAGATCTTCCAAAACAAACTTCTAAGCATGTTTATCTTAAACAGAACAAGCTGATGACAGATGGAATTCTTTAGAACAAGCTGAGACATATCTGTCCATCTACGACAGCTCATTGCAAGCTGCCTAACTGTGAGCGCGATACAAACTGATTATGGACAGCATGTTCCTATCATGGGACCTTGGGTAGCCAGTCTTCCAGTCTCTAAGACCCCTTTCACACCGCACAGCCCATAGAGTAAGCGGTAAAACGCCGCTATTTTTAGAAGCGTTTTACCGTCGGATTTGTGGCGCATTTCGGCCACTAGCGGGGCGCTTTTACCCCCGCTAGCGGCCGAGAAAGGGTTTAAAACCCCCCGCAAAATGCTGCAATAGCGGCGTTTTGCCGGCGGTATTACAGCGCTGCCCCATTGATTTCAATGGGGAGCAGCGCTGGAGAAGCGGTGGAGGAGCGGTGAGTTCACCGCTCTTTCACCTCTCCAAAGAAGCTGCTGGCAGGACTTTTCCTGACGTCCTGCCAGCGCACCACTGCAGTGTGAAAGCCCTCAGGCTTTCACAATGCAGACAATGGTGCAGCTGTTTAAGGGCGTATTGCAGGCGCTATTTCTAACGATATAGCGCCTGCAGTACGCCCTTGGTGTGAAAGGTGTCTAAAGACCAATAAGCCGGAAAGAGCACCTCCAGCCAGGTAGCTAGATACATACAGCTTTGGCCAAAAATTTTGACAATGACACAAATATTAATTTTCACAAGTATGCTGCTTCAGTGTTTTTAGATCTTTTTATCAGATGTTACTATGGTATTCTGAAGTATAAATACCGTACAAGCATTTCATGAGTGTCAAAGGCTTTTATTGACAATTACATTAAGTTTATGCAAAAAATCTATATGAGCAGAGTTGACCCTTCTTTTTCAAGACCTCTGCAATTCACCCTGGCATGCTGTTAATCAACTTCTTGGGCAGATCCTGACTAATGGCCCATTCTTGCTTAATCAATACTTGGAGTTTGTCAGAATCTTTGGGGTGTTTTTTTATTCACCCGCCTCTTGGGTATTGACCACAAGTTCTCAATGTGATTAAGGTCTAGGGAGTTTCCTGACCATGGACCCAAATTTTTGATGTTTTGTTCCCAAGCCACTTAGTTATCACTTTTGCCTTATGACAAGGTGGTCCATCATGATGGAAAAGACATTGTTCATCACCAAACTGCTCTTGGATGGTTGAGAGAAGTTGCTCCCGAAGGATGTTTTTGTACCATTCTTTATTTATGGCTGTGTTCTTAGGCAAAATTGTGAGTGAGTCCACTCCCTTGGCTGAGAAGCAACCCCACCCATGAATGGTCTCAGGATGCTTTACTGTTGGCATGACACAGGACCAGTGTTGGTCATCTTACTTTAAAAAAGTAATTAGTTAAGTTACAAATTACTTCTCCCAAAAAGTAATTGTGTTAGTAACTCAGTTACTACATTGGAAAAGTAATTAGTTACGCAGCAAAGTAACTGGGACTTTTTATTTTTAATATTCTATACGTGTAACTAAGGGGCGGGTCTAGTATTACTGTAACCAAGGGGCGCATTTATTATTATTGTTATATATCGTGTAACCAAGGGGCTGCTCTATTATTACTCTAACCAAGGGGCAGATCTGTTGTAGCGTGTAAGCAAGGGGCAAGTCTAGTATTATTATATTGTGTAAGGGGAGGATGGCTACAGAAGAGGGCGAATGTTAAATTAATGGGCAGAGCTCGATATATAACAATAATTATAAATGCGCCCCTTGGTTACAGTAATACTAGACCCGCCCCTTACTTACACGATAGACGCCCCTTGCAGAGTAGCACGAGCATCAGGAGCGTGCGGCATCGCCTCGTACAATTACATGTTAACTGCACCTGCGCGGTGTAGAGTTCACTCAGAGCTGTTTAGGTTCGGCAATTTTCGGAAGCTCCGTAGTCCTTCGTACTGCGCAAGCCCTGCGCCTGCGCAGTACAGGGGGGTCCTTATCCGGCGGGGGAACTTTTTCGGCAGGACACCGGAATTACACTACTGCCATCTAGTGGCGGTAGATGTAATTGGGGTAACTAAGCGAAAGTAATGGGAACTGAGTTACCATGAGGGGAAAAGTAATCAGTTAGATTACTCGTTACCCTCTAAAGTAACTGCGTTAGGTAACTCAGTTTATTTTAACTCAGTTACTTACATCACTGCACAGGACTGATGGTAGCGCTTACCCTTTCCTCTCCGGACATAGGGCTAGTGCAAGGATTTTTGACCTCCTAGGTGAAACCTAATTTCTTCGCCCCCCCCCTTGGCTACACCCCTGACTCCACCCCCTTTGCCCTGCCCATGTATACCCCACCTTTTTAATGTCATCAAATGCAGCCTTTACCAGCACCCATCAAATGCAGCCTCACCAGCGCCCATTAAATGCAGCCTCACCAGCGCCCATCAAATGCAGCCTCACCAGCGCCCATCAATAAATGTTTGCTTACTTCCATTCATTCGGGAGTCAGGACACAGACACAGTCCTCCGCCGCGCCTCTGACACTACGTGTGCTTGCTGATGCTGAGACTTGGTTGCTTGCTGCAGAGAGAAGAGAGTAGGAACACCAGTGGCCAGGCGCCCTAGGCAGCAGGGCGCTCTAAGCGGCTGCCTAGTTTGCCTAGTGGCAGGGGTGGACTGACCATTCGGCACTGCCCGAGGGCCCTGGGCCACTAGGGGGCCCCATCAGGGTTGCCAGCCTCAGTAAAACCAGGGACAGTATGTAAAAATCTGTGTTTTTTTTTACATCTGTCTCTGAAATGTCCCTTACTGACATCCTTTTGGTCTAAAAATCCAGAGATTATAGCTGCCCCACCTCTCCAGTACCTTCTCAGCCAATTGAAACATGTCTGTGTATACTGTGTGATTGTATACTGTGTGTGTGTATACTGTGTGGCCCCATAATCTCTGATTGCCTGGGGGCCCCATAATCTCCTATTGCCCGGGGGCCCCATGAGTTGTCAGTCCCCCCCTTCCTAGTGGTAACAACGGCCCTGTCCGGACAAGTTTTTTCCAGATGCCCCAAACAATCAGAAAGGGGATTCATCAGAGAAAATTACTTTACCCCAGTCCCCAGCAGTCGGATTCCTGTACATTTTGCAGAATATCAGTCTGTCCCTGATGTTGTTTTTCCTGTAGAGAAGTGGTGTTTTTGCTGCCCTTCTGGACACCAGGCCATCCTCCAAAAGTCTTCGCCTCACTGTGTGTGGAAATGTACTCACACCTGCCTGCTGCCATTCCTGAGCAAGCTCTGCACTGGTGGTGCCCAGATCCCGCAGCTGAATCAACTGTAGGAGACAGTCCTGGTACTTGCTGGACTTTCTTGGGTGCCCTGAAGCCTTCTTCACAAATGCAGTGGAAATGTTTTTTATGGGATTAAGTTTATTTTCATGGCAAAGAGGGACTTTGAAATTAATTGCAATTTATCTGATAACTCTTCATAACATTCTGGAGTATATTAATATACTATAATAATAATAATTAATATATATAAATTGCCTTCATAAAAAACTGAGGCAGCAGACTTCGTGAAAATTAATATTTGTGTCATTCTCAAAACTTTTGACCACGGCTGTAAGTGAAGAACATGCATACAAAAACTACTATTCCTGTAAAAAAAAATGATATACTGCACTGCATACTGTAATTCCCAGCTCCTGCTCCCCTATATGGCCACATGGTATTAATAGGGTGACAACACTTGTACCTGTAGTTCTTTGGACTGTATGACACAGTCTTTAGGTTGTAGCAAATGTGGGAGATGGCGACAGTATCCGAGAAGTATACTAGTTGAAAATACATTAGGAATCTCAGCAATCCTGGATCATATCTTATGTTTCTTCGCATACAATGCTTTGCTTCAGGTGAATACAAAGGTTTTGCATGTTTAGCATTGTGCCCGAAGGATTATTTACATGCATGCTCTTCAAGGTGCCTTTTATGTACCTAAAAAGGGAAGGAGGGCTCTGCACTGTTATTTTAAATAGTATGGTTCAGATACTTGAGCTTTGGTGCAGTGCGTTTCCAAAAATGCTGTATCCTGCAATAAGAGTATTGTTATTCCTGAGTGTGCCTCATTAAAACACTTCCCATTACCGACCTGGCTTGCCTCTGGACTATACTGCTGCCTTCTTCTTGGTTTTACTCAAGCTTGCTCAAAGGAGTTTCCTGACTAACAGTGTATGACCCTGGCTTGCTCCTCTGACTATTCTCCTACCTGCCCCGCCTGATTCCTGGACATGACCTCGGCTCTGTTCCTGACCATGCTCCTGCCTACCCCCTGGCTAGTCTCTCCATGTACAACCTTGGCTTCCATCCTGACTATGCTTCTTCAGTCTGGTTCTGCCAGTCTGACCTCTCTCCTGCCACTGGCACCATCTCGCTTGTGGTCGCTGCCATGGTCTTGCTAGATCTCAGTGGCAACCGTGGTCCTGCCATCAGTCCTGTCAGACCAGCTGATCGCTAACCAGTAGACACCTCTGCAAGCAACCTACCTAAATGGCACCCGTGCTTCTTTGAGCCTTGTTCTCAACACCAGGGGTGCTCGGTGCTCAGTCGCAAGGGAACCTCTCTTGTCAATTCCACCTCCAACTAGGTATGTGACGGTATCTTAGGAGAAGAGAATCAGACAGTGGAAGGAGCAGAGTCCTCCAGCAGCATGGAGTATCTCAGAAGAGAATAAGAAGCGGAAGGAGCAGAGTCCTCCAGCAGCACGGAGTATCTCAGGAGAGGAGAATCAGAAGTGGAAGGAGCAGAGTCCTTCAACAACATGGAGTATCTCAGAAGAGGAGAATCAGAAGTGGAAGGAGCAGAGTCCTCCAGTAACATGGAGTATCTCAGGAGAGGAGAATCAGAAGTGGAAGGAGCAGAGTCCTCCAACAACACAGAGTATCTCAGGAGAGGAAAATCAGAAGTGGAAGGAGCAGAGTCCTCCAACAACACGGAGTATCTCAGAAGAGGAGAATCATAAGTCGAAGGAGCAGAGTCCTCCAGTAGCATGGAGTATCTCAGAAGAGGAGAATAAGAAGTGGAAGGAGCAGAGTCCTCCAGTAGCATGGAGAATCCCAGAAGAGAAGAATCAGAAGTGGAAGGAGCAGAGTCCGCCAGCAGCATGGAGTATCTCAGAAGAGGAGAATCAGAAGTGGAAGAAGAGCAGAGTCCGCCAGCCAGCAGCATGGAGTATCTCAGAAGAGGAGAATCAGAAGTGGAAGGAGTAGAGTCCGCCAGCAGCATGGAGTATCTCAGAAGAGAAGAGGAGAATCAGAAGTGGAAGGAGTATAGTCCGCCAGCAGCATGGAGTATCTCAGAAGAGGAGAATCAGAAGTGGAAGGAGCAGAGTCCGCCAGCAGCATGGAGAATCAGAAGTGGAGGGAGCAGAGTCCGCCAGCAGCATGGAGTATCTCAGAAGAGGAGAATGAGAAGTGGAAGGAGCAGAGTCCAACAACATGGAGTATCTCAGAAGAGGAGAATCAGCATGGAGTATCTGAAGGAGCAGAGTCCTCAGCAGCAGAGTCCTCCAGTAGCATGGAGTATCTCAGAAGAGGAGAATCAGAAGTGGAAGGAGTAGAGTCCGCCAGCCGCATGGAGTATCTCAGAAGAGGAGTAATCAGAAGTGGAAGGAGTAGAGTCCGCCAGCCGCATGGAGTATCTCAGAAGAGGAGAATCAGAAGTGGAAGAAGCAGAGTCCTCCAGCAGCATGGAGTATCTCAGAAGAGGAGAATCAGAAGTGGAAGGAGTAGAGTCTGCCAGCCGCATGGAGTATCTCAGAAGAGGAGAATCAGAAGTGGAAGAGTCCGCCAGCAGCATGGAGTATCTCAGAAGAGGAGAATCAGAAGTGGAAGGAGCAGAGTCCTCCAACAACACAGAGTATCTCAGGAGAGGAGAATCAGAAGTGGAAGGAGCAGAGTCCTCCAACAACACGGAGTATCTCAGAAGAGGAGAATCAGAAGTGGAAGGAGCAGAGTCCTCCAGTAGCATGGAGTATCTCAGAAGAGGAGAATAAGAAGTGGAAGGAGCAGAGTCCTCCAGTAGCATGGAGAATCCCAGAAGAGAAGAATCAGAAGTGGAGGGAGCAGAGTCCGCCAGCAGCATGGAGTATCTCAGAAGAGGAGAATGAGAAGTGGAAGGAGCAGAGTCCGCCAGCAGCATGGAGTATCTGAAGGAGCAGAGTCCTCCAGCAGCATGGAGTATCTCAGAAGAGGAGAATCAGAAGTGGAAGGAGTAGAGTCCGCCAGCCGCATGGAGTATCTCAGAAGAGGAGAATCAGAAGTGGAAGAGTCCGCCAGCATCATGGAGTATCTCAGAAGAGGAGAATCAGAAGTGGAAGAAGCAGAGTCCTCCAGCAGCACAGAGTATCTCAGAAGAGGAGAATCAGAAGTGTAAGGAGCAGAGTCCTCCAGCAGCATGGAGTATCTCAGAAGAGGAGAATCAGAAGTGGAAGGAGTAGAGTCTGCCAGCCGCATGGAGTATCTCAGAAGAGGAGAATCAGAAGTGGAAGAGTCCGCCAGCAGCATGGAGTATCTCAGGAGAGGAGAATCAGAAGTGGAAGGAGCAGAGTCCTCCAGATGCACGTGAAAGGAGCAGAGTCCCCCCACAATATTCTTTCTCTGGAAACATGATTGTCTCAACTGTCAGAATGCATAAGAGCCCAGGAATCTATTCTGCTGATTAACCTGTTTTTCCCCTCTGACTCCACAGAAGACCCTAAGCAAGCATGTGTTTCCACAGCTATGAGCCCTGCAGGGGTGAATTACACAGCTCTGTAATCTGATAGCCACATAAGCTCTGTTCTTTCCGCTCCTTCTCCCTAAACTGCAATCTCAGGAATTTATTAGGAGTGGGGCTGTCCCGTGTTGATTTAGTACCTTACTGTACATCAGGCTGACTCAGTCAGCAGAGAATTGCAGAGAATTTTTGATCTGCAGCAATTAAATCTCTTAGCTTTTTAGCTTTTACTTTAATTCAAAAATGATGATGGGCAGTTCCCCGATCAATAATTATTTATAACCACATATATACTGTACATTGCGGTTATGTAAAGTAAAAATTTAGAGTTGAACTCCAGGGAAATAGCTAATACATACAGTATATGAGAACAGTGTTACCTGCCAAAGGTTTTATATTTCCGTCCAGTTCTGAGACTTACACAGCTCTGCTACAAAGCAAAGCTAGGGGGGGTGACACCACATTCTTTGATTGTTTCACTGTCAAATCCTGTGACACAGGAGCGAGGGGTGGGGCCCCAACGGAAAGCCACTTTCCCTGCTACTGCGTCCATTGACACAGACTACTGTCTGTGTCAATGGACGCAGTAGCAGGGAAAGTGGCTTTCCGTTGGGGCCCTCAATGAAGAGGAGGGGCATGGAGCGACCGGCGGGGGACCCCAGAAGAAGAGGATCGGGGCTGCTCTGTGCAAAAGCATTGCACAGAGCAGGTAAGTATAGGCATGTTTGTTATTTTGCTAAAAAAAAGCTTTACAACCACTTGCCACCCGCCATATAGCAAAATGACAGCGGCAAAGTTGTTGCGATGTCCTGACCGGACGTCATATGACGTTCTCAGGATATCAAGCCACTGCGCGCCCCTCTAACAGAGACTCTTTACCACGTGATCAGCCGTGTCCAATCACGGCTGATCAAGATGTACACAGGAAGAGCCGTTGATTGGCTTTTCCTCACTCGCGTCTGTCAGATCGCGATCGGCTGCTCTCCTGACAGGGGGGGGGTCTGTGCTGATTGTTTATCAGCACAGCCCCCCTTGGATGCCCGCCCAGGACCACCAGGATGCCCGCCAGGATCACCAGGGATGGCCACCACACTGGACCACCAGGTATGCCACCTTAGACCACCAGGCAGCTGCCAATCAGTGCCCAGGCAGCTGCCAATCAGTGCCCAGGCAGCTACCAATCAGTGCCAATTAAAAATGCCATCCAGTGTCAGTGGCACCAGTGATGCCTATTAGGGGAAATCTATCAGTGCCATCCATCAGTGCCCATCAATGCCCATCGGTGGTTCAGTTATCCTGACTGGGTGTCATATGACGTCCTTCAGGATAACAGCCGCCACGCTGTGATGCGGTGTGTCGGTCTGATACACTGCTACACCGATCTCGGTAAATCAGCCGTGTCCAATTAAGGCTGATCACGATGTAAACAGGAAAAACAGGAAAAGCCGTTGATCGGCTTTTCCTCACTCGCGTCTGACAGACGCGAGTAGAGGAGAGCCGATCGGCAGCTCTCCTGACAGGGGGGGTCTGCGCTGATTGTTTATCAGCGTAGCCGCCCCCTCGGATGCCCACACTGGACCACCAGGGAAGCTGCCAGGACCACCAGGGAAGGGGGCAACATGTGGATGGCCAGGTATGTACCCCATGGGCATCCACATGTGCAAATGAATGCCCAAACTGTGCCAATCAGTGCCCACAAATGGGCACTGACTGGCACCATTATGTAACACATTACATCAATGATGCCCAGAAATGCCACCCATCAGTGTCCATCAGTGCCACCTCAGTGCCCATCCGTGCCCACCTATCAGTGCCTATCTGTGCCACCTAGCAGTGCCATCCATAAGTACCCATCAGTGCCACCCATAAGTACTCATCAGTGCCACCTACGAGTGCCCATCAGTGCCGCCTATGAGTGCCTATCAGTGCTGCATACCAGTGCCACCTATCAGTGCCCATCAGTGCTGCATATCAGTGCCAACTCTTTCGTGCCACCTCATCGGTGCCCATAAGTGCCGCCTTATCAGTGCCCATCAGTGCAGCCATATCAGTGCCCATCATTGAAGAAGAAAACATACTTATTTCCCCAAAAAATTAACAGAAACAAAGAAAAATTTTCGGTCTTTTTTTATTTGTTGCGCAAAAAATAAAAATCGCAGAGGTGATCAAATACCACCAAAAGAAAGCTCTATTTGTGGGAACAAAATTATAAAAAATTAGCTTGGGTACAGTGTAGCATGACCGCGCAATTGTCATTCAAATTGCGACAGCGCTGAAAGCTGAAAACTGGCCTGGGCAGGAAGGTGTCTAAGTGCCCGGTACTGAAGTGGTTAAAGTCGGAGCGCATGTCGCACCAGTGCTGAACAAAGGTCCATAGCAGAAATGTAAAGATTGCTGTGATATACAGGGTGGGTGCTGGGTGTACAGGGGTGACAGCTGAACTGGTTGAAGAGGTTAATACATTACAGCGAAAAAAAAAAGACAGAGGAAATTGTTTCAAAATAAGGCACAAATAGGAAGCCAAGCAACCTACATAATAAAAATAGATTGTGAAATAAAATAAATGTGTCAATGTTATTAGAATTCTTGTGTAATACACAGAGAAAAAAAAAGGAAGGCTTCTAAAAATCTGCTATTTCAGATAATGGATTGTCAGGCAGGTAATTTCTCTTCTATTCTAAAGCTGGTTAATAAGTAATCCGCTGCTGCGTGCCTCTGACTTCTTAAGTAAAGGGTGCTGACAAAATGTCAGTTTGCTGCCAGTTCCTACACACAATGAGGCCTTCAGGAAGAGAGGTCACGCCTGGCGAATAGACCTCCGCTGTCCTGGAAAGATACTTTTAATCAAGTCGCTTAGTCAATCAAACCTTTCATTTCATTTAACCACTTTAAGACCAGCCTCGTTTTGGATTTTAGGTGTTTAAAACAGGTGTTATTGCTAGAAAATGACTTAGAACCCCCAAACATTATATATTGTTTTTTTTTTTTTTCTAACACCCTAGAGAATAAAATGGCGGCCGTTGCAATACTTTTTTTCACACCGTATTTGCGCAGCGGTCTTACAAGCGCACTTTTTTTGGAAAAATTTCACTTTTTTGAATAAAAAAATAAGACAACAGTAAAGTTAGTCCAATTGTTTTATATATCGTGAAAGATAACGTTACGCCGAGTAAAATTGATACCCAACATGTCACGCTTCAAAATTGCGCCCGCTTGTGGAATGGCGTTCAAACTTTTACCCTCAAAAATCTCCATAGGCGACGTTTAAGAAAATTCTACAGGTTGCATGTTTTGCGTTACAGAGGAGGTCCAGGACTAGAATTATTGCTCTCGCTCTACCGATCGCGGCGGTACCTCACATGTGTGGTTTGAACGCCGTTTTCATATGCGGGCGCTACTCACGTATGCGCTCGCTTCTGCGCGCGAGCTCGTCGGGACGGGGCGCTTTAAAAAAAAAAAAAAAAAAAATTTTTCTTATTTATTTTACCTGATTTTATTTATTTTTACACTGTTTTTTATTTATTTTTTTAAATTGGGTCACTTTTATTCCTATTACAAGGAATGTAAACATCCCTTGTAATAGAAAAAAGGCATGACAGGTCCTCTTAAATATGAGATCTGGGGTCAAAAAGACCTCAGATCTCATATTTGGACTTAAAGTGGGGTTGCGGTCAAAAAAAAAAAAGGTGCTTAAAAATCATAAAAAAAATAAAAAAAAAATAATTGGAAAAAAAATTTTTTTTTACTCATCTCTAAATGCCTGTTGCTAGGGGGTCCCTCGAAGTCTGCCACCTTCAGTGCCCGGGCTAAACGTCACTTCCCCCTCTGCGCCGCACAGTCATCTGGGACCTGTCACGTGTCCCAGATGTCTGAGCATCAAATCACAGCTCGTGCATGCGCAGTGGGTGCCCATGCTGGCGCCGCGAGCGGCTCGGGGAACGAGCGGGGGCCTCGTTCCCCCGCATCACTGGACCCTGGGACAGGTATGTGTCCGATTTTTAAAAGTGAGCAGCTGCAGTATTTGTAGCTGCTGACCTTTAAAAAATATTTTTTTTTTTTTTCCCCAGGACGGAGCTCCGCTTTAAATGCAAAAAAAACCCCAAAAATTGTCATTTGAAAAAATGTGGTATGGGCGGAAGTGACGTTTTGATGTCGCTTCCGCCCTGCTATGGTATAGAGACGGGTGGGGACCATCTTATGCCGCGTACACACGGTCGGAATTCTCGTCGGAAAAAGCTCTGATGGTTTTCCTGTCAGAATTCCGACGGAATTTCGCTCAAAGTGTCTTGCCTACACACGGTCACACCAAATTCCGACGGTCAGTAACACAGCGGCATAAAACACATTCGACAGCACTATAAAAGGGAAGTTTAATGCTTCCGAGCATGCGTCAAATTGTTTCCGAGCATGCGTCGGAATTTTGCGTGTCGGAATTGCATACACACGATCGGAAAATCCGATAGAAAGGTTTTCCGTCGGAAAAATTGAGAACAGGTTCTCAATCCAAAGTCCGTCGGAAATTCCGACAGAAAAAGACCGATGGGCATACACACGGTCGGAAAATCCGTTGAAAAGCTCCCATCGGACTGTTTCCATCGGAAATTCCAACCGTGTGTACGCCGCATTAGCCTCACTCATCTCCATACACAGCAGTGTGAAGGAACCGATCGCCTCCGCCGCTACCAAAGGCTCCAGTAAGCAGCGGAGGGCACGGGAAAGCGGCAGGAGGGGGCACCTCTCCCGCCGCCGATAACGGTGATCTTGCGACGAATCTGCCGCGGAGACCACCATTATCGTAAACACGGCCGGCGCCTGAAGAGATGGATATCTCAGTTGTGGCAGCAGCTGCTGCCGTTACCGAGATATCTCTCTTCAAAAAAGGGACGTACATCGTCGTGCGCTGGTCGTAAAGTGGTTGAAGAGACCTCAATCGGTCTATAAATGAAAGCAGCAGCTACCTGTCATAGAAGAAGTATTATACTCAGCTCTCTGGTGGCACGTCTCCTATCTCCACTCCCTTCCAGTCCTACTGTCTCCATGAATCTCTTTGATACTTTTGGGAATATTGGATGACCTTGTCCCCTGTCACAGGGCCATCTTTAATATTGATTGGCCCCTGGGCAAACATTTTCCTAGGCCCTCCCGTATCCAGTCCACTTATCAACTATGTGCAGGCAGTGTGGGCTCAAGGGGCAGCTGCTTTGGGCCCCGCAACAATGACTGGGCCCAGGGCAGCTGCCCCTTTTGCCCTGTGTTAAAGACAGCCCTGCCCCTACGTCACCAAAGTACCTGGGGCTGAAATAGGGCTGCCACCTTTTCTTCAAGTCAAAGCCAAACACTTTAGTGGCGCACAGCAATATGTTTTATTTTTTTGTATAAACTATACATATATTTTGCTAATAAATAACATTTCTAATCATATGTAGTTAATAACAAGAGTCCCCCTTTTACATCAGAGTCCACAGAGTTCCCCTTTTACATCTGAACTTGCAGAGTTCCCTTTCACTGTAAGAGGGGACTCTGCAGACTCTGGGGACTCTAACGTAGGGGATGCTCTGGGAACCCTAATTTAAGGAGAAGGAACACTGAGAACTCTGATGTAAGGGGGAACACTGGGGCCTCTGGTGTAAGGGGTGCTCTGAGAACCCTGATTTGCCTTAGTTTACTTACTCAGAGGCAGGAGAGAGAAGGGGGGAGACTTCAGTCCCAGACAGGGATGGATGGTGAGCTCACTCACCCCTTGGCAGTCAGTACCTCTCATCCAGATGTATCTGAGAATGCTGGACTTCAAATTTCCAGCCCCCACTTTTCTTTTCTGAGGCCCAGCCCCGGGGATTGGAGTGTGGGCAGACACAGGGTAGGGGCGGGAGGAAGAGGTGCAGATCGAGCGCTCTCTCCTCTTCCGTCTGTGTGTGTGTTTGGGGGGGGGGGGGTTGTTAATTCTGGCTTCGGGCAGTGTGAAAGAGAGTGTCTCAGCTTAGACAACTGCAGCCAGCAACCCTGCTGGGAAACCAAAGTCCGGTCTTAATAATGTGTCCGGGTTTCAGGCAGTCTGAAACCCGGACACATGATTCCAAACCTGAACTGTCCGGGTGAATCCTGGACAGGTGGTAACCCTAGGTTGGAGGATGGAACCAAAGTGAGCAGTGGGTATGGGTATCTGACACTTCTGGAAGTGTTGAATGCCAAGGAGACTTGTGCAGGTTACAAGGCTGCAGCAAAGGGAGGGTAGGAGACACGGGCCACCAAAAAGAGGAGTATGCTACTTCTGCTACAAAAAACGAGTGTTTGCATTTCTTTCGAGATCTGACATTGAGAGTGTACAAGCAATGTAAGTATCTGAATTCTACCTGGTCCAGCTTCTAGTACTCCCTGTACAGCAGGGCTGGAGTGTGAAAGAAAGAAGCAGTACAAAAAGCCAATCAGTTCACGTGCTAATAAGAAGCATGCTGATAGGAAGGGAGAGCAGAGTGATAAATGAGATCATCACTGTGCTGCTTCTCCTTTCACTGTCCAGTCAAATCCTGGAGGCAGGTCCAGCATTACCTGGGCTCAGAGGAAGTGGGTTCAATGGTGCTGGTTATCAGAGTGAGAACATCTAGTGGATGAAAACCAAGTACTGTTGGAGAACACTCTGGATGGAACATAAATATTGCAGTGAAAGCTGGTTTTGTTGTTTTATCTTTTAACCACTTCAATACTGGGCACTTTCCTCCCTTCCTGCCCAGACAAATTTTCAGCTTTCAGAGCTGTCGCACTTTGAATGACAATTGCGCGGTCATGCAATTTTCTTCCCACAAATAAAGCTTTCTTTTGGTGGTATTTGATCACCACTGAGGTTTTTATTTTTTGCTAAACAAACTAAAGAAGACCGAAATATTTTGGGAAAAATTTTTTTTCATTGTTTCTGTTATAAAATGTTGTTTTCTCCTTCACTGATGGGCACTGATGAGGCGGCACTGATGAGGAGGCACTACTATTTAGAATTGATGGGCACTGATAAGCAGCACTGATATGGAGCACTGATGGACACTGATGGGCACTAATAGGCGGCACTGATGGGCACTTATAGATGGCACTGATAGGCAGAACTGATGATAAGGTACTGACGGCAGGGCCGTCTTTATTATTGATTGGACCCTGGGCAAAACTTTTCTTGAGGCCCCCCCCATGCAGTTTTGCTCTCCACATGCTCTGAGACATACAATAAATAGCAGCTAGACTCAAAATCAGTTTAGACAGCTATTGCGATTGGTTGCTAGAGGTTACAGTGTATCATTACTGCTCACTGACTGGTTGCTAGAGGTTACAGTACACATTACGGTTCACTGATTAGTTGCTAGAGGTTACAGCACATGATTTCTGCTTGGTGATTGGTTGCTAGAGATTACTGTGGATATGACCTCAGGGGGGCATGATATACATATCAATGCCGCCGGCCACCCCTATTTACATATGAATGCTGTTAATTTACATGTAAACACAGGGTCTGCAGGTGAGTCATCTTTACACAACAATAGGGCAGAGCTGGGCAGCATTAGTAGCAGCACTTCACACTGAGATATTGGGACACAGCAAAGGACAAAAACCTCAAGGGACGAGGGAATTTAAACCAGGATAGTTGGCAAGTATGAAGCAGCTGCTTTGGGCCCCACAACAATGACTGGGCCCAGGGCAGCTGCCCCTTTTGCCCTGCCTTAAAATGGCCCTGACTGACAGTCATTACTGATGGGCACTGATTGGCATCTGTTTAGGGCTCTTTACCATGATCGGAGTTGCGGTGTGTCAGAGTGACACACCAAACCACCGATCGTGCTCCCGTGAGCATGCGATCGCTGCTTCTCCTGCTGGATGTCATATGACATTCAGTCAGGAGAACGCAACCATCCCCCAGCCGTCATTCTATATTCATTGCAATGCTATAGGCCAGGCAGGAAGTGGTTAATGGGCTATTCATTTTTATCTTGTGTTTTTGGGTTGTAGTTCTTCTTTAGGGCTGTAGGCTCTCAGCAGAAATTCAATGTAGGCTCTCACACATGCTTGTATATGACTCTGGCTATTTTCATATAGCCCCAAATCATGGGAAGGGTAAATCAGACATCACTAAATGGCAGACTGCGGTCCAGACCCTGACCAAGTGACAGTCCCATTTAGTCAACATAACTTTCCCCTGCTGCCGCCACTGTCGTCCTTACAGCAGGGCAGAGGACAGGAGGTTTGGCAGTTACTGAGTGAGTGATTGGTTGCTAGGACATGAGGGTGGTGCCAGCAACCAGTCAACCACTTGTTAACATGAAAAGTTGGCCAGCTCCCACCCTCCGTCTAGACCTGCCATGCCCCCTGCCCTCTGCCCAACTGTATAAGGCAGGACTGTAAGGAAGGGAGTTTGATGTAAAGGGGGCTGAGGACACTCATATTAAAGGAGGGCTTGTGAAGGGGACTAAAATGCAAAAGGAAGGCTGTTATGTGAAGTGGTTTGTGATGTAAAGAGGGGACTGTGATGTGAAGGGGGAAGTGAGGACACTGATGTAAAAGGGGGGGCTGTGATGTAAGGGGGGATTTGGTGTGAAGGGGGGAATGTGATGTGAAGGAAGTGGGGTGGTGCTAGCAACCAGTCACCCATTTGTTAACATGAAAAGTTGGGTAGCTCCCACCCTCCATCTAGACGCCCAACTGTATAAGGTAGGACTGTAAAGAAGGGGGTTTGATGTAAAGGGGGATGAGGACATTGATATGAAAGAAGGGCTTGGATTGTGAAGGGGACTATAAAGGGATGCTCCTGTGTGAAGTAGATTGTGATGTAAAGGGGGGGGACTGTGATGTGAAGGGGGAAGTGAGGACACTGATGTAAAAGGGGAGCCGTGATGTAACGGGGGATTTGGTGTGAAGGGGGAATGTGATGTGAAGGACGTGAGGTTGCTGGTAACCAGTCACCCATTTGTTAACATGAAAAGTTGGTCAGATCCCACCCTCCGGCAATACCTGCCGTGTGTCCCATCCTCTGCCCTGCAGTATAAGGTAGGACTGTAATGAAGGGGCCTGTGATGTAAAAGGGGGGACTACGATGTGAACGGGGGGGGGGCTGTGATGTGAAGAAAGGGGTTGTGATGTGAAGGAGGGGACTAAGGACACTAATTTAATGAAGGGGGGACTATGATGTTAGGGCTGCTGAGAACGCTGATGTAAAGGGGGGACTGAGATGTAAAGGGGGACTGTGATGTAAAGGAGGGGCTGTGATATAAAGGGGGGACTGTGATGTAAAGGAGGGGCTGTGATGTAAAGGAGGGGCTGTGATGTAAAGGGGGGGAATGTGAAGTAAAGGAGGGGCTGTGATGTGTAGGGGAGGAGACTAATGTAAAGTGAGAGGGGGGGTGATGTAAAGAGGGGGGGTAAGTCTTCCATTTTTCTCCACCACTTAGCTAATTAGACCCCAAAGCTGATGTAGAGAGGCAAGGGAGGGACAAACAAGGATAATATGCAGGCAGCTGACATCCTCCTTATCAACTGATGATGCATTGGTCCTTAGGAGGTTGGCGGGTAGAAGGTTCTAATGGTGTACAATAGAAACCTGTGGCTTTGTGTAAAACTAAAAGGCAGGTTCCATCCACCCACCGGCTTGTATACAATTTTGGGGCATTTTGCCAAGGCACCCCTGAAGAAACCTCAAGGCACCCAAGGGTGCCTAGATACCCTGGTTGAAAAAGGCTGGTGTAGACCACCAACTGGCCATTACACACAGTGCAGCTGAACCCTACAGTGTTCTTTCTCTTTTTAAGCCAGAGTTACAATCTACAACTACTTGGAACAAACTAGTACTGGTCAGCATAGGTATTCCTACAGCTCATAATAAAAAAGAAATAGCTAGTGAATAGCACCAGATAACATATCAATGTAAAGCTGAAGAGGAAAATCTGTGTTTAGGGCGAGCCGCTGATGGACCAGCTGTGCCTGAACGTCACTCCCCCACTTCTCTTTTGGCTAAGATCATATAAGCAAATGCCAGAATTTGGTCATGTGACTGACACCGGCGGGGAGAAGAATTGCTGGACTGTGCTGGATAGGCAAGTATTTTGCATGTGCTTCTTACTTTTCTATACTTAGCGGGCTGCGGTTTTTTTATATGTAAACTTTAGCACCACTTCAGATTTGAATTACTGCTGTCTTCCCCTTTGGTCCTCTCCTGTTCTGAAATTGTACACTCTGATTTCACCGCACACTGTGAACTTCACACAAGTTTCACCCACAACAGGGCTTAATCACCATGATTAAGTACTGTAGTGGATGAAACATGCTGGGGGAGTGGCTTTCGGTGGGAGTTAGTGGTGAGCCGTTACTGCAATAAACCTTGGCTGGAGCTGAATGTCTTCAGTGTGCGGCTCGTTATTTGGATGGTGGATTACAATGGAGTAAGAGAGGACTCCAGGGCTTTGGCAGCCGGGTGATTGCAAGTAGTTGTGGAGGATACAGGCTGGTTCTGCAAGAGGTGAAAGGGGTTGGGTTTGTCTAAGCTGTTAGATAAATGTCAGAAGCATCTGTCCAGCCTGCATGGACCCCCGCCCCATTTTTACTAATGCTAAAACTTCATATGATCATCAGCTCCATCTAGTGTCCAAAATGTGGTATCATTTTCTGAAATATTTCGATCACAAAATTTACTGCATTAGATCTGGCTGGCCATCATAGGAAAACATAGTATTAGAAAAAATACAAGGAAAATGTGTGCAGCCTGGATGAATGCTTGCGATATTGTCACTCTAGACCCCTTCATGTCTGGATGACTTTTTTTTGCAAGTCTATTGCCGCGTACACACGGTCGGAATTTCCGATGGAAACAGTCCGATGGGAGCCTTTCAACGGATTTTCCGACCGTGTGTATGCACATCGGTCTTTTTCTGTCGGAATTTCCGACGGACTTTGGATTGAGAACCTTTCTATCAGATTTTCCGATCATGTGTATGCAATTCCGACACGCAAAATTCCGATGCACGCTCGGAAACAATTCGACGCATGCTCGGGAAGCATTAAACTTCCCTTTTATAGTGCTGTCGAATGTGTTTTATGCCGCTGTGTTACTGACCGTCGGAATTTGGTGTGACCGTGTGTAGGCAAGACAGTTTGAGCGAAATTCCGTCGGAATTCCGACGGGAAAACCATCAGAGCTTTTTCCAACAAGAATTCCGACCGTGTGTACACGGCATATGTGTTTTTTTTTATTCTTTTTGCTAGGTTACACTGAAAGGATATTCCAGATCTCCTAGATCCAGTTGCATGGACACTGGCTATGTCAATATGTCTATCTCGTTAAGCTTCCCGGTTTCTGATGCTAGAATGCTCTAGAACAGCGGTTCTCAACCCTGTCCTCAAGTACCTCCAACAGGCCATGTTTTGGGAATTTCTCTTAGATAAAATAGCTGTCCAAAATACCAAGCCATTGACTCTGATTTAAAGCACCTGTACAAGATAAAGGAAAACCTGCAAACATGGCCTGTTGGGGGCATGGGCATCCGCAGGTAGGGGCAAGGGGGGTCAAGTGCCCCCCCCCCCTGCAATCAGGGAACTGATCTTAAATTCAGCACAGTTGCCTCGCTATCGGGTGCGGGAAGCCCGCATCCGGGTGCCACCCGCCAGTGGGGTGACACCATCAAGAAGCTGTAAGCTGTTGAGCCCCCCAATCGGTGTAGTGTGACTTTGGGCTCTTTTCCCTGCTTAGTCCAGCAGAGAACTCGGCGGCGCTGTGAAAGGAGAAAGGCGAGCTGCGGGCTATCAGAGGTTTCCCCCGCTCGCCCCCCCCCCCCCCCCTTTCTCCTATCAGGGAGAAGAGTAGGCAGTTCTCACCAGGTTCCCTGCCCAGCTTCCTGCCCGCTCCGTTCCTTCCCTATTGGCCATAATTGAGGGCCAATCAAAGGAGACTAGGAGAGGAGAGCATCATGGGACAGCCACTAGGTAGGTGGGTAGTCCCAAAGATTGGCGGCCCCATTTTCCACAGGGAGGAGGCTACAGCTCGATCAAGAGAAAGATTGAGAGACTGCAGCCAGAAAAAAAGCTGAGGGAGAGAACTACAGGACAAAGAATAAGGAGTGTGCTGGGCGGAAGCCAGAGAGAGCCACGCTGCCCACCGCCACAAGAGAGAAAGCCACGCTGCCCAACACCACCAGGGAGAGAACAACTGAGCCACTACCAGGGTACAGACATGCTACACTACTGACCAGAGTCACCCCCGGGGAACCCAGAGTGAACGATCGTCTAGCCGGAGGGATCACTGCTGTAGTTTCGCTGGATCTGGTAAGAGGGCCTGTTGGCCATTATCTATTACTTATCCTAGAGACTGTACTACGTCTGCATTCTCTGACTATAATAATGTGATAATGACATTATCGAACAGGGGCAGTGCATGGGTGACCCTAAAATGATGCCCCCCCCCCCTGAAAAAAGTTCTGCGGACGCCCATGGTTGGGGGTAGTTGGGGACAGGGTTGAGAACCACTGCTCTAGAGCACCAGGTCAATACCTGTTAGGATATCATCCGTAACTCAGTTACAAGGAAACTCTTGGCATCCCATCCCTGGATCCTGGGCCTCTCATGCCAATAGGATACACTGCCTTGGACAGTCAGTCCCTGCTGCTATGTTATACATGATCACAATTTCACACTTGGTGAATTAGTCCTTGTAGATAGGACAGCCTGGGTGGATGGGTCTATGTTGCTAGCTTACTGTGGAACATTTGGTCCTACTGTAATGCTATCGAGCGGATTTACCGTCGGAAAAATCTTGGATGTTTTTTCCAACGGAATTCCGCTCAAGCTTGGCTTGCATACACACGGTCACACAAAAGTTTGCTGAACTTTCTACCGTCAAGAACGCAGTGACGTACAACACTACGACGAGGCGAGAAAATTAAGTTCAATGCTTCCGAGCATGCGTCAAATTGTTTCCGAGCATGCGTTGGAACTTTGCGCGTCGGAATTGGTACAGACGATCGGAATCTCCGATCGAAATATTTTCCAACCGAAAAATTGAGAACCTGTTCTCAATCTTTTGCAGGTGGAAATTCAGCCAACAAAAGTCCGATGGAGCCTACACACGGTCGCATTTTCCGACGAAAAGCTCTCATCAGTCTTTTGCTGGCCGAAATTCCGATCGTGTGTACGCGGCATTAATGTTGAGTTACCCTGGATCAGTTCCCGTTGCTCAAATATTGTTAATTCGTTAGTTCCTGCTGCTCGGTGCATTTAATCTGTTTTTCTAGAACACAATGGACTAGTGAATCCTTGTTGCTGGGATGCCAGGGACCACTCTGTCTCTTTCTTGAATGAATTGGGCTACTTGGACATTATTGCTTGCATACCTTTGACCTGTTACCTGCCTATCTTAAACAATGGATGGACATGGATATTATTATTATTATTATAATACAGGATTTATATAGCGCCAACAGTTTATGCAGCGCTTTACAATATAAAAAGGTGACAATCCAGTTATAATACAATAAAATACAAGAGGATTAAGAGGGCCCTGCTCAGAAGAGCTTACAATCTAATAGATTGGGGGCAGGTGGTACAAAAGGTTGTAACTGTGGGGAATGAGCTGATGGAAGTGGTAGAAGATTAGTTGGAGACATGATAGGCTTTCCTGAAAAGATACATTTTCAGGGATCGCCTGAAGGTAGCAAGGGTAAAGGATAGCTGGACCGATGGAGGTAGCAAGTTCCAGAGGATGGGAGAGGCTCTGGAGAAATCCTGGAGACGAGCATGGGAGGAGGAGACGAGAGAGCTTCTCCTGAATCATGCAGTCCCTGCTGCTAGGATATCATGGATCAGTGTTGGGATGAGAACAAGGTAAAAAAAAATATAGTGCCCATTCTATTCTTCAGGAACATAGGTTGCAGCTCCTGCCCTTTTTTCATAACCACCCCTTGCCTTACCCTCAGCCTAGCCCTGTCTTGGACCACTTTGTTACTGCTGCTAAAACCCCATGGACCACTTGGTCCTGTAGTTGGGTTATCATGGACTACTCTGCAGCTACAATATCTTTTGCCACACAATAGCTGCATCGTGGTTGCTTTTGACTTATTGCTAGTTTTCCTATCCTAACCAACTCAGTCCCTGTTACTAGTTTACCCTGGATCACTCAATCCCTGTTGCTGGGATATTCTGAAAAACATAATGCCTGTTGAAATGTTACCATGGACAACTCAGTTCCCATGTTCTAGAACAGGGGGTCTCAAACTGGTGGTCCTCCATCTGTTGCCAAACTACAAGTCCCATGATGCCTCTGCCTGTGGGAGTCATCCTTGTCAGCCTTTCAATGTCTCATGGGACTTGTAGTTTTGCAACAGCTGGAGGGCCCCAGTTTGAGACCCCTGATCTAGAATATCCTAAGGCCCCTTTCACACGATTTGGGACTGCAAAGTAGCATGACAAGTCGTTCCCCCATGATTTTAAATGAAAGCCATTCATATTAGTACAACTTCAAGTCGTTCCGACTTCAAAGTAGTCCCTGCACTACTTTGGTCCGATTTTGATGCCACTTACACAGACATTCCTTGAAATCGCAGGGAAATTGCGGTAAAAATCGTGGTACAATCGCGCGACTTTGAAGTAGCACAAGTGTGAAAGGGGCCTAAACCACACCATACCTGTTGCTAGGATACCCTGTAGCACTCAGTCCCTCTTACTTGGTTACCCTGGATCAATCATTTCCTGTTACTAGGATATCCTGGAAAACTTAAGGCGGAACTAAACCAATTGATTTAACAGTTTTAAAAAAAACAGTTATATTACCAGCATGCTGGGAATGCTAACTGTCACGTTGCTTGTGCTCTCAACCAAACCAACAAACCATCAAATGTCTGGTGTCCTAACTGATCACATGTGCAGCATCATGGCAGTTGCAAATCAAATAGAGGTTAAAATGGCAGCTTCCCTGGCTGAAAAGGGATAGGAGGGTTTAGTTTTGCCTAATATCTGATGCTATGTTACCATGGAGCACTTAGTTTCTGTATTCTAGAAGATCCTAAACCTTACCATACGTGTTGCTGAGTTATCCTGTAGCACATCATCCCTGTTACTAGGTTACCCTGGATCATTCAATCCTTGTTGCTAGGTCATCCTGTAGCACTTTATCCCTGTTGCTATGTTACTCTGGATCCCTCAATCTCTGTTGCTAGGATAGCCTGGAAAATGTAATCCCTGTTGCTATGTTACTATGGACCACTTTGTTTTATATTCTAGAACAGTGGTTCTCAACCTCAGTCCTCAAGTACCCCCCCAACAGGTTTTCCTTTACTTTGCACATCTGCTCTAACCGCTTAAGGACCACCTCCTGCACATTTACGTCGACAGAATGGCACGGCTGGGCACATACGTTGCTCTCTAAGTGCCCAGCCGTGGGTGGCGCGCTCGCGACCCGATCCTGAGCTCCGTGGCCGCGGGACCCGATCGCCGCCAGTGTCCCACAATCGGGTCACAGAGCTGAAGAATGGGGAGAGGTATGTGTAAACAAACCTCTCCCGTGCTTCCTAGTGAGACTGTCACTGATCGGCTGTTCCCTGTCATCGGGAAAGACGATCAGTGATGTCAAACGCCAAGCCACGCCCCCCTACAGTAAAAAAAAAAAAACCACACACACGTCACACTTAACCCCTCCCCACCCACTAGTGGTTAACTCCTTCACTGCCAGTGTCATTTACACAGGAATCAGTGCATTTAAATAGCACTGATTGCTGTATAAATGACAATGGTCCCAAAAATGTGTCAAAATTGTCCGATGTGTCCGCCATAATGTCGCAGTCACAATAAAAATCGCTGATCGCCGCCATTACTAGTAAAAAAGAAAATATTAATAAAAATGCTATAAAACTATCCCCTATTTTGTAAACACTATAACTTTTGCGCAAACCAATCAATAATCGCTAATTGCAATTTTTTTTACCAAAAAATATGTAGAAGAATACATATCGGCCTAAACTGAGGAAAAAAAAAAATTTTTTTATATATTTTTTGGGGATATTTATTATAGCAAAAAGTAAATTTTTGATTATAGTGCAAAAAATAAAAACCACAGAGGTGATCAAATACCACCAAAAGAAAGCTCTATGTGTGGGGAAAAAAGGACGCCAATTTTGTTTGGGAGGCACGTCGCAGGACCGCGCAATTGTCAGTTAAAGCGACGCAGTGCCGAATCGCAAAAAAAAGGGGCCTGGTCCTTTGGCTGCAAATTGGTCCGGGGCTTAAGTGGTTAAATCAATATCACTGATATGGTATTGATAAGAGCTATATTATCTAAAGGGAAGTTCCCAAAACATGGCCTATTGGGGGTACTTGAGGACTGAGGTTGAGAACCACTGGTCTAGAAGATCATAAACCTTACCATACTTGTTGCTATGTTATTCTGTAGCACATCATCCCTGTTACTAAGTTACCCTTCATCATGTTGCTAGGGTATCCTGGAAAACCAAATGCCTGTTGCTATGTTACCATGGACCGCTTAGTTCCTGTGTTCTAGAATATCCTAAATCACATCATGCCCGTTGCTAGGGTATCCTGTAGCACTTAATCCCTGATACTTGTTTACCATAGAGTACCCAATCCCTGTTGCTAGGCTATCCTGGAAAATGTAATCCCTGTTGCTATGTTGCCATGAACCACTCAGTTCCTGTGTTTTAGATGATCCTTAATCACATCATACCTGTTGCTAGGATATTCTGTAGCACGTTATCCGTTGCTAGGATATTCTGTAGCACTTTATCCCTGTTGCTAGGATATCTTAAAGAAAGTTGTCCATGGACAAAGAAACCCCTGTCATTTGCTTACCATTGACCACTTTTTTTCCCTGTTGCTGAACTATCCTGATCTGCTTTACTCCCATTACTTTACTGGATACTTTTTTTTATTTCCATTTAATTTGATGGTGTTGCCTGTTCTTAGATTTCCTATTCTTGGCAACTCAGTCCCTTATGCTGAATCATTTCACTCTGTGTAAAGTGGTCCAGTCCCTGCAACACTGTGTTATACAGTATGTATTCTGTGTGGACCACTTCACTCAATATTCTTTGGGCTAATTTCTCTTCTGTACAAATGTTCTCTAATTATAGACAGTGACACAATATCGGCTTATGGCCACTAGATGGAGCTGAGGAGCATAGGAAATACATATGTCTTTGTATCAAAAGATCCATTGTAATCATTTTAGAGAAGCATAAAAATGTAACCAATGGGATGTAATTTGTTGTTGTTGGGGAGCATCAGTATCCATGTTACTATAATATCTAGGATTACTCATCCCTTGTTGCTAGGCTACCCTGGATCACTACTGGTTGCCGGGTTACTCTGGATCACTCAGTCCTGGTTGCCGGGTTACCCTGGATCACTCAGTCCTGGTTGCCGGGTTACCCTGGATCACTCAGTCCTGGTTGCTAGGTTATTGTGGATCACTCAGTCCTGGTTGCTAGGTTACCGTGGATCACTCAGTCCTGGTTGCTAGGTTACCGTGGATCACTCAGTCCTGGTCGCTAGGTTACCTTGGATCACTCAGTCCTGGTTGCTAGGTTACCTTGGATCACTCAGTCCTGGTTGCTAGGTTACCGTGGATCACTCAGTCCTGGTCGCTAGGTTACCTTGAATCACTCAGTTCTGGTTGCCGGGTTACCCTAGATCACTCAATCCTGGTTGCCGGGTTACCCTAGATCACTCAGTCCTGGTTGCCGGGTTACCCTTGATCACTCAGTCCTGGTTGCCGGGTTACCCTGGATCACTCAGTCCTGGTTGCCGGGTTATCCTGGATCACTCAGTCCTGGTTGCTGGGTTACCGTGGATTAATCAATCTTTCTGCTAGGATGTCACAGATAATGTAATCCCTGTTGCTAAGTAACTCTGAACCTCTTTGTCCCTATGGATGGGATGTCCAGGATCACTTGATCTTATATAGACACCATGGGTCACCTTTTCTATGGCTTCCGGTCTTCTACATTCAGGGATGTGCTGTTGCTAGGTTACTCTGTCTCTAGGATACCCTGGATCAGTCAGGGTTAGTTGCTGGTGCTCGGCTCTGTTGCTAGGTTACCTCCGCAGAGCATCAGTCAGTGCTAGTTGCTAGGATACACAGCTTCCGTCGCCGTTGCCAGGCGACGCTCCCTCGCTCGCTCTAGGCTCCCGCTCGCCGTCTCGGCGCTCCTCTGCTCAGGCCTGTTGCCGGGGGTGACGCTCGGCGTGTCGGCGCTCGCTCGCTCTGGCCTGGGCCGGGGGATCTCTCATCATGGAGTCGCAGTGCGATTACTCCATGATCTTCCCGGCCTGTCCGCTTCTCCCCTCAGACCTACCGGGCCGGTACCGCTCCCTGCCCCGCCGGAACCACCTCTACCTGGGCGAGACCCTCCGCTTCCTGCTGGTGCTGCGCCTGAGGGGAGAGGCGGCCCAGGACAGTCCGGGGAGTGAGGCCTCCTCTTCCTGGGCGCCGCTGGCCGCCTCACTATCCGCCCTGGCCAGTGTGTGTCCGGGGGAGGAAGAGGCGGACGAGGAGGACGAGGACAGCGGGGACACCGCACCGGGGAGGACCTACCGACACTGCCGGGCCATCCTCAGCCAACAACAACTGGCACAGCAACCCGCCGGGGAGCATGGAGGGGTGAGAGACCGACATAGACATTCTATTGTACCCCTATACCATAGAGAGGAGAATGTACCCCTATACCATAGAGAGAAGTATGTGCCCCTATACCATAGAGAGGAGAATGTACCCTCCATACCATAGAAAGGAGAATGTACCCTCCATACCATAGAGAGGAGAATATACAATAGAGAGGATAATATACCCCCCATACCATAGAGAGGATAATATACCCCCCCATACCATATAGAGGATAATATACCCCCCTATACCATAGAGAGGAGAATGTACCCCTATACCATAGAGAGGAGTATGTGCCCCCCCCCCATACCATGGAGAGGAGAATGTACCCTCCATACCATAGAGAGGAGAATGTACCCTCCATACCATAGAGAGGAGAATGTACCCTCCATACCATAGAGAGGAGAATGTACCCTCCATACCATAGAGAGGAGAATGTACCCCCTCCATACCATAGAGAGGAGAATGTACCCCCCCATACCATAGAGAGGAGAATGTACCCCCTCCATACCATAGAGAGGAGAATGTACCCCCCCATACCATAGAGAGGAGAATGTACCCCCCCCATACCATAGAGAGGAGAATGTACCCCCCCCCATACCATAGAGAGGAGAATGTACCCCCCCCATACCATAGAGAGGAGAATGTACCCCCCCCCCCCCATACCATAGAGAGGAGAATATACCCCACCCCCATACCATAGAGAGGAGAATATCCCCCCTATCACTGCATGTCATTCCTCATACCTTCCCTATAGAGACTGATACTAAGAGAACCTGTCACTGCATGTCATTCCTCATACCTTCCCTATAGAGACTAATACTAAGAGAACCTGATGTCATCTGTCACTGCCTATCCCTACGTATATCCTCCACTGCATGTAATTTCTTGTACCTGATAGTAAGAGGACCTGTCATTATCTGTCACTGCTTATCTTTACTCATATCCTCCAGAGTCTGAGAAGGAGAAGCTGTCACTGCACCTCATACCTCCCCCTCCTTAGAGCCTGATACTAGCAGAACCTGTCATCACTTTACGTGCATTTGCTGTAGATCTGAGGGGAAGCTCTGCTGGTTTCAATCATACAAACAAAAATGCTGTTTTTTTTAATTTCCTTGCATGTGATTGGGTATTCTTTGCAAAGTGAAGTTTTACCCCATTTACTAAGCTCTGGAGTAAGTGCACTTGCAGTATTTGCCTTTAGTAAATCAACCCCAGTCTGTTGTTGAACCTTGGTGTTGCTCTGTTATCAGAGCCTGACCCTCGGGTGAGAAAGAGAGAACCTGTCATCAGTGTCCGTTACCCTTGCCTTTCCAGCTTGGCAGGAAACTGAGAAAGAGAAGCGGTCATCACTATCACTCTTTCCCCTCCCCCCGTCACTGTCTGTTATCTAGGTCTGACAGCAGGGGGGAGAGAGACACGCAATGTCCTGTTACTCCCATCTCCTCTGTTATCCCACTGTCACCCCCCCCCCCCCCCCCCATACATGTCTTTGTCGTACCTGTCATCCTTACCACACATATTGGCGTGTCCTTGTCACCCTCCCCCTATACTGTACGTCAGCTTGTTCTAATCATACCTGTACATGTCAGCACCTCCTTGTCCTAACTGTCGCCCTTCCCATACAAGTTATTGGGATTGAATTACTAAGGCTCCATTCACACCTAGGCATTCTGAAAACATCTATTTGGACGACAGGCATCCCGCGATTTTCTTTGCACGATCTTTAGTGCGATTTGTCGGGCGACAATCGCTGCAAAAGCATTCCGCTATTAGGGTGCCATTCAAAGTAACAAGTTTGCAAGCACGTCCCGTGTTTTGGCGGTGACTCCAGTTTTTTTTTGTCAAAGCTAAAAGTGTTTGTATTGCCCGCTTTGTGATTATTTTTTTTTTTACCTACATGTAACCTTATAATACGGCTTTCCTGTAGGTAAAATGAATATCTCCTAAAGGGGCACCGTTTAGGTGATATTCACCTTGCATGCAGCTGCTGATCTCAGCGCCACATGCGCTCTGAAGGTCCAAAGTATCGTGCCGGAAATTCAGAGCTCCTTGCCGGAACCGTAGGCTCCCGTGTGCATACACGGAAGTGAAGACATCGCAGCTCTGGCCACTCACAGTGCCAGAGCCCGCAAACCCGGAAGTAACGCCGTGGCAACATGTCGGCCCCGTTACCGGTGGCCAGGCAATGCTGTGGGGGCTTTGTTTTTTAAAGCTAGTATCTCATAATAGTATGCGATGCATACTAGCTCATTATGCCTTTTTGTCTTACAGGTTTTTTTTTTTTTTTTTGACCATACAACCGCTTTAAAGAGGAGGTCCGGCCCCCCCCCACACGAAAAAAATTAAAGGGGTTGTAAAGGTAAAAGTTTTTTCACCTTAACGCATTCTATGCATTAAGGTGAAAAAACATCTGACAATGCCGGCCCCCCAGCACCCCCGTTTTACTTACCTGACCCCTCGAAAGTCCCGCGCTCGCCCCCGACGTCCTCTTCGCCGTTCACCCTGGCCGTTGATTGGCTAGAGTGGATGGATTGAAAGCAGCGCAGCCATTGGCTCAAGCTGCTGTCAATCGCAACCAATGATGCGGCGCGCCGGGGGGGGCGGGGCCGAGTGATACAGTGAGCACCCCCGTGATACAGCTGTATCACTGGAGCGCGCCCGCAAGCACTCCACACCGTGCGAGGGAGCTCACATGAAGTTGTGGAGTCCTTGCGGGGGGGAGCCGAGACAGCCGCCGAGGGACCCCAGAAGACCAGGTCCGGGGCCACTCTGTGCAAAATGAGCTGCACAGTGGAGGTAAGTATAACATGTTTGTTATTTTTTTTTGTCCTTTAGTGACCCTTTAAGTCAGCAGTTACAAATACTGTAGCTGCTGACTTTTAATATTAGCACACTTACTTGGAACTTACTTGGAACTTCCTGGAATTCAGCGAAGTCGGCACCCCCAGCAAATGTTTCCATCGGCTCTTGGTTGCTACCGCCGCCATTGCCTGTAAGGGAAACTGGCAGCGAAGCCTTGTGGCTTAACAGCCGGTTCCCTACTGCGCATGCGTGAAGCATGCTTCCCTTTGTGAATGATGGACTTCACTGCATCTCGTCGCCGTCGGGTCTCCCAGGGGTGGGGACAGGTACCTGTCAAAAACAGGTACCCCCCCCCCCCCCCCCCCCAAAAAAAAAGGTGCCAAATGTGGCACTGGGGAGGAAGCAGATGAGCAGAGCTTCCACTTTTGGGTGGAACTCCGCTTTAATTCAACAAGCTGGAGTTAGAAGCTGATTGGATACCATGCACAGCGGCAACAGATTTTGCATTCTCCAGTTTTAGTAAATGAACTAACTCCATTGTGTCCTTGTCATACCTTCACCCCTCCCTATTCCTTTATTATATTAAATAATAACAGGCAGTAAGAGAATTTGTCGGTATAAAATAACTTTCATTGATGGCTTCTTAAGTATTTTGCTTGATGGTTTTCTTGGAACTGATTGCATTGCAGACGTCATTGGATAGCTCCCTGTTACATCGGACACCTTGTGATTTCTGCACATTAAGGGGCTGGGATGGGTTTTCCTGGCCTCTGGTTATTATTCTGCAGCTATAGTTCTATCAGTTTGCTGTATTCAGAAATGTGCATCCCTAGGCTAAATTCCTGTGTTCAAGGGGCTGACACTTTATAATGGCCCTTTGTCTAGAGAATCTTTATAATGGCCCTTTGTCTAAGGTGCCTCACCTAGAGAATCTCTATCTATGTCGGTGTTCTTTCCACACGTCTTCTGAGAATCTCCATACAGAATTTAAAGTAGAACTATATATAGGCAAAACTTTTTTGTTTTCATTTTGGATATAGTAAGGCAGGGTTATAACCAGTGGCAGTCTGTCCATAAGGGGCGCTGCCCCTCCCCTCTAAACCATGCGCCCGGCCCCTTATCTACATGCAGGGCACCGGACACATGGATTCCAATGTTTTTTTTAGGATGATTAGAGCCTGAGGCTCTAATTGACTTCAAAAAAGGGTGGGCTCGGAGCGCAGAGCACTGCACCCAATTGTGTGGCAATAGCAAATTAATATTCTCTATTGTCTTCCTAATTCTCCTCCCGGGCCAATCAGGAAGGGGATCCTGAGACCTGATTGGCCAGGGAGTCTTACTTCCTGTTCGGTCCGGAGGAGAAGCCCCGGCTTTTTCCTCGGCAAGCTGGAGCAGCAGCCCTACCCCTGATCCTATTCGTCTCCCACCTGCCTTCTTGTGTAAGGCCACCTTCACGTCCGTCTCCTGCGGGGGGTTCTGGGGTGGCAAGTGAGGGGGGGGGGGGTTTGTTTGCCACCCTGAAAATATTGAGCACTGGTATAACTGCTGCCAGATTTTTTTATTTTTCCATTGTTGAGATTTCCCTTCACTTCCTGTCCCATAACCAAACAGGAAGTGAGAGGAAATTCATGCATATTAAAGGAATTCTATGGGGACCCCCCAGGTCACCAGAACTTGTGTCCCCATTGGAAGATTTTCTCTATATTACTTTTCTGGGGACAACCCAAAATGTGGGATTTTCTTTTACTTTCAATGATAATGGTACACAGGACAAATAGAGAGGGAGAATCACCTTAACGGGGCCCTCGACAGTAATAAAGACTGATGGGGGTTCTAATCCACCTGCACGCTGTCCAAAACTAAAAACAAAGTTTTTGCCTTTAGTTATACTTTAAAGCGGTTCTGCACCCTTTTCATTTAGTAAATCTCTTTGCCTTCCAAATCAGGCAAAGAGTACTAAATGAAATGTTTTTTTTTTTTTTTACTTACCTTGTAATTGAAGACTTCCGGTCTTCTCCCTCTGCGGCGGCGGGCGGGGTCTTGCGTCGATCGTCGTCACGGCGCACTGTCTCCTGGGATCTGGTGTCATTGATCCCAGGAGTCAGTGCGGGCATCTTTCGAAATCTCGCGAGATTTCGGCCACATCTTCCGAAATCTCCCGAGATTTCGGCCGCATCTGCCGAAATCTCGTGAGATCTCGGCAGATGAGCCGTTACTGCGCACGCGCGAGTAACGGCAGTGCATGCTGGGCCATCTAAAGTCCCTGTGGGTGTTTCACATGCCCACAGGCAAGATGGCCCCCAGCACTAAAGAAGAAGACGAGGAACTTCATCGGACGAAAACCGGCGGCGATCGAGATGGAAGATGGAACAGGTGAGTCCCCTAATAAAGGTAAGCACACTTTATATTACATCCTAAAAAAAAAAAATTTTTTTCAGAGTGCAGAACCGCTTTAATTTGACTTTTTCTGCATTCTATTTTTTATAAAGCTTAGCCTTGTGGATCATCCAGGTTATGGGCAGTATCGCCTATCTGTGGATCTCTGAAGTTCCCTCAGTGTTATCAGTGGCCTGTTTTCTAACAAATGCCCACCTTACCTGGGCATTGAGTTATATAGGACGATATCTCTGTGCTGTATTATTTCCATATTTATTAGTAGATCAAAGCAGGTAACTGAGCTGCAGTTTTACCACCCTTCCAGCCACTCCCCGGAATTCTGACATTGCTGCCTGACAGGGTAGTACACGTGCTGTGGCCACGATGCTTGACTTTGTGGCCAGGGCACAAAGAGTAAAAAAAGAAAATCTTGTTCTAGTGCCTCCTGAATACCTGCCAGATGCTGCTGTACTGCCCTCTAAAAAGCCACCGCAGATCACTTTTCAGGGAGCTGTAAGCATTATCACCCCGAGAGAGCGCCCTTATACTGGAGGAGCATGGCAAACAATCTTCTGTCTTTTATTTTCAAAGCTTAAAGAGGAACTGCAGTCTTCTCACATAATTTGTAATAAAAACATGTTTGCCGTTCTGAAGCTTCCCTCCAACCACTTTGCATATTTATTTTATTTATACTGTGATTCTGTACTTGCCAAATATTCTGCAGAAATCTCCCTCCACTGAGTCTGGCTGCAGCCATCTTAACTGTGGGCAGCTGAAGCTGCTGCCTGTTCACTTCCTGGATTTGCACAGACACACAGAGGCACACCTCCAGCTCTGCAGCTTTCATTGGCCCTCTTATGACTCATTCCCCGCTTCCCTTCCTGGGAAACTCAGGAGAGTGAGAGAGAGCTGTGCATGATGTCATAATCCTAGTACAGTGATGGCGAACCTTGGCACCCCAGATGTTTTGGAACTACATTTCCCATGATGCTCATGCACTCTGCAGTGTAGTTGAGCATCATGGGAAATGTAGTTCCAAAACATCTGGGGTGCCAAGGTTCACTATCACTGGCCTAGGCTAATGACCAGACAAGAAACAGGAAGTGGGTTGTATAAGGGATTTACTGGCAGAAATAAAATGTTTTTTTATCCAAATGTAAAACAACAACAAGGGCAGAAGATTTAATAGATGAAAAAATGACTGAAGGTCCGCTTTAAAGCAGTAATCCAAATGCAAACATTTATTATGTTGCAGCTTACCAATTCTTAGATGTGATGGCTGCATTTGTTTTCTTTTTTAGGCTTTTTTTTTTTCTTCCATTTTCATCTGGTGATCCAGCCAGTAAGTCTGTTTATCAAAAGCACAAACTCCCCAGCAGAAAGCATCAGTTACAGGGATGAGGCAAGCCATTTACCACTAGCAAGGGGTCCTTATAATCCTCAGCATTTGTTTATTTATGTAAAACCTTTATCCCAAAAAAACAAAACAGTTTGCTGTAACTTCTTAAAAAAAAAAATGTGAGCTAGAGTTTGGCTTTAATTTGTTAGTGTGTCTAAATCTGCTAGTACATCTAACACCCCCCCCCCACAGACTGACAATGCTGCTGTCCAAAGGTGCCCCCTGTTCTCCTTGATCATGGGGGCAATCCTTCGGAGGCTCCTATGCAAAAAACAATTTGAGGTCAGGCACTGATGTTGGATGAGAAGGCCTGGCTTCCAGTCTCCACTCTAATTCATCCCAAAGGTGTTCTATCGCAGGGGTAAGCAACCTCGGCCCTCCAGCTGTGGTGAAACTACAAGTCCCAAGAGACATTTCAAGACCCTGACAATCACAGGCATGACTCTTAACCACTTCAGCCCCGACCAATTGGCAGCCAAAGGACCAGGCCCCTTTTTGCGATTCGGCACTGCGTCGCTTTAACTGACAATTGCGCGGTCGTGCAACGTGGCTCCCAAACAAAATTGGCGTCCTTTTTTTCCCCACAAATAGAGCTTTCTTTTGGTGGTATTTGATCGCCCCTGCGGTTTTTATTTTTTGCGCTATAAACAAAAATAGAGCGACAATTTTGAAAAAAATGCAATATTTTTTTACTTTTTGCTATAATAAATATCACCAAAAAATATATAAAAAAAACATTTTTTTTCCCCTCAGTTTAGGCCGATACGTATTCTTCTACATATTTTTGGTAAAGCGAGTATTGATTGGTTTGCGTAAAAGTTATAGCGTTTACAAAATAGGGGATAGTTTTATAGCATTTTTATTAATAGTTTTTTTTACTAGTAATGGCGGCGATCTGCAATTTATTTATTTTTTAATTTTATTGTGACTGCGACATTATGGCGGACACATCGGACATTTTTGACACATTTTTGGGACCATTGTCATTTATACAGCAATCAGTGCTATTTAAATGAACTGATTCCTGTGTAAATGACACTGGCAGTGAAGGGGTTATCCACTAGGGGGTGGGGAGGGGTTAAGTGAGCCCTGTGTGTTTTTTTTTTTTTTTTTTTTATTGTAGGGGGGGCGTGGCTTGGCGTGTAACATCACTGATCGTCTTTCCCGATGACAGGGAACAGCCGATCAGTGACAGTGTCACTAGGAAGCGCGGGGAGAGGTTTGTTTACACTTATCTCTCCCTGTTCTTCAGCTCTGTGACCCGATCGCGGGACACCAGCGGTGATCGGGTCCGCGGGTGCCATGGTCACGGAGCTCAGGACCGGGTCGCGAAAGCGGCGGTGGCGCTCGCGTCACACAGCTGGGCTCTTAAAAGGCAACGTACATGTACGTTGATGTGCCATTCTGCCGCCGTAAATGTGCAGGAGGCGGTTAAGAGGTTAAGGCCCGTACACACGATCGGACTTTTTGACAACAAACATGCAAATTGGCTGTTTTGTGGCAACATCCGACCGTGTGTAGGCTCCATCGGACTTTTTCCGACAGAAAAAGTTTTATCTCCTGCTCTCAAATTTTCCAACAACAAAGTCCTATCGGACTTTTTCCGATCGTGTGTAGCGAATTTCGACAGACAAAGTGCCACGCATGCTCAGATCACATTACAAGACCAAAGCTATTGGCTACTAGCCTCTACGTAGTCCCGTCGTACGCAACGAATGTCACCACGTTCGGGACGATCGGATTTTCCGACAACTTTGTCCGACCGTGTGTATGCAACACCAGTGTCGGACAAAATTCGTCGGAAAAAATCAGACGGATTTTGTGGTCGGAATTTCCGACCGTGTGTACAGGGCATTACACACCAGGACCTTCCAGATCCAGGAATCTGTATACTGAGATCATGCGGCGTGTTTGTTTTGAGGTCATGCATTATTGCACACCATTGGACTCCATTCAAATAATTATGTGGGTTTTGGCAATGATGTGGTTTCTGACGTCATCTTCTGGCAACAGAGCGCGCTCATGGCTTTCACAGCACAGGGATGTGGATGCCTATGAAAAGAACACATTTCAGTTTATGATTTTGTAAATACTTAAATTGTGTAGATTTTTTTTTTTTTCCCCCCCACGTCGACTCTGTGGACTAATTTGTATAGTGTAGTGGTAAAAAATTAAATTTAAAGTGGTGGGACACCCTGAAAACAAAAACTTTTAAAAATGTTAGTAACAATTTCAAATGGAAAAAAAAAAAAAAAAAAAATTTTATTTTTTTACTTACCAGAAATGGCTGTTGCTAGGCAGATTGTCCTAATCTGCCTCCTCCAGCGCCGCGGTGATCTTCTCTCCTTCCGTCTTCTATGGAATGGGGCGCAGTGTGTTATGGGAACTGTGTCCCACAACACATTGCGTTCCCCATTCACAAATCCCACTCGCGCATGCGCAGTAGGCCGCGCAAAGCCGTTTCCCTTGCTGAGGATGGCGGCGCTGGATCCGGAACGCCGAGGGACATCTCGGCCTCCACGAACGACATCGCGGGCACCCTGGGAGGGTAAGTGTACTTATTAAAAGTCAGCAGCGACTTTTTTCAGCTGCTGACTTTTACATTTTTTATTTTTTTTTTAAGCTGAAACACCGCTTTAACTAGTTAAGGATGAGCCTATTTTTCAGACTTACTTGTGTTTACAAGTTAAAATAATAAAAAATTTTTTTTTGCTGGAAAATTACTTGGAACCCCCAAACATGATATATATATATATATATATATATATCTATCTATATCTCTACTCGAGTATAAGCCGAGTTTTTCAGCACATTTTTTTGTGCTGAAAGTGCCCCCCTCGGCTTATACTCGAGTCAAGCACTTTTCTGCAACAGAGAATGACATTTTCCGACTCGACTTTGGGGCCTCGTATCTCGGGGCCACTTGGTGCTAGGAACCCCAAATTTGGTGTGCAAATCCAGTGGAACCAACACTACAACATAACCGGGGTTCCTAGCACCAAATGGCCCCGAGATATGGGGCCCCAAAGTCGGGTCAGAAAATGTAATTCTCTGCTGCAGAAAAGTGCTTGACATTTTCCAAACCGACTTTGGGGCCCCCTATCTTGGTGATAGGAACCCTTAACTACCAAGTTTGAAGTTCGGGGGACCTATGGCTGCAAATGGGCACAGTGAGGCTGCAAATGGGCATTGTTGACCCTCTTTTCCACTTACAGTAGCTGCGCATTTCTCACCCTAGGCTTATACTCGAGTCAATAAGTTTTCCCAGTTTTTTGTGGTAAAATTAGGTGCCTCGGCTTATATTCGGGTCGGCTTATACTTGAGTTTATACGGTGTGTGTGTATGTATGTGTATATATATATATATATATATATATATATATATATATATATATATATAATCTCGAGTATAAGCCGAGTTTTTCAGCATATTTCTTTTTGTGCTGAAAATGCCCCCTCGGCTTATACTCGAGTCAAGCACTTTTCTGCAGCAGAGTGACATTTTCCAACCCGACTTTGGGGCAGCAATGTCATTTCGGGACCCTTTGCAGATAGGGGGCATCTAGGAACCCTTAACTACCAAGTTTGAAGTTCGGGGACCTATGGCTGCAAATGGGCACAGTGACACTGCAAATGGGCATTGTTGACCCTCTTTTTCACTTACAGTAGCTGCGCATTTCTTACCCTAGGCTTATACACGAGTCAATACGTTTTGCCAGTTTTTTGTGGTAAAATTGATTATATACGAGATAGATAGATAGATAGATAGATAGATAGATAGATAGATAGATAGATAGATATATATATATATATATATATATATATATATATATATATATATATATATATATATATATATATATATTCCTTTATTTTTTTCCTTTCAGACAACCCTAGACCCTAGAGCAGTGATGGCATACCTTGGCACCCCAGATGTTTTGGAACTACATTTCCCATGATGCTCAGCTACACGGCAGAGTGCATGAGCCTCATGGGAAATGTAGTTCCAATACATCTGGGGTGCCAAGGTTCGCCATCACTGCCCTAGAGAATAAAATGGCAGTAGTTGCAATACTTTGTCGCAACGTATTTGTGCAGCAGTCTTACCAGCGCAATTTTTTTTTGGGGGGAAAAAAATCCACTTTTTTTTTTTTTTTTAAAAAATAAGACAACAGTAAAGTTAGCCCAATTTTTTTTTTTTTTTTTATATTGTGAAAGATAATGTTACACCGAGTAAATTGATACACAACATGTCACGCTTCAAAATTGCGCCCGCTCGTGGGATGGCAACATACTACCCTTAAAAATCTCCATTTAAAAATTTCTACAGGTTAACAGTTTTGAGTTAGAGGAGGTCTAGGGCTAGAATTATTGCTCTCACTCTAATGATCGCGGTGATACATCACATGTGTGGATTGAACACCGTTTTCATATGCGGGCGCCATCTTTCCCTCACTCGGCATCCAGTCTCACAGGGGAAAGGATGCGCTGTCAGCGCGAGGAGAAAAAATTGCCGATTACCGGCTGTGTTGATATCACATTGGCTGACAGCTGATCACGTGGTAAGGGGTCGGGATCGACCCCTTACTCCAATCTGCGATCCAGCGAGTCTCACAGACTCGCTGATCACAGAGCGCCCGCGTCAATAGACGTAGTCCCGGCAAAGCAGGTCCGCGCTGTAGCCGTCATTCGGCTATAGCGCGGATCTCTACTGGTTAAAGAAACTGCTGTCACTCTTCTGCCTATCCCGAGTTTATTGTGCAGGGCACAGCGGAGTATTGTGGGCTGGATGCAGTCAGGAGCGGGACTGATAAAGTAATGGCAATAACCCAAACTCATTCCTGGCACCATTATTTGGCAAATAAAATCATCATTGACGGGATCACTTTAATATGTGTCCCCGTTCTGATTTCCCCCACCATAGTTTTTTCCTTTTCCATCCATTAATGAATAATTAACATTTACTGCCGGCTTCTGTTTTGCTGTGTAAGCTTTCCTTTTCGCTGGCCTGTCTTCTATAGTCTTGCTTAGTAATCAGTCACCAGTCCGATGTGCATTTTCCCTGGAGCTCCTTTTGCGATCTGCTTATGGTGGTGCGTCTTATCCTGAGTCTACTGACTATCACGTCTCACCAACACCTACTTCGAGACCCTCAGAGACCTGATATTGGCCAGAAATGTCAACAATTTAGATCTAGATAATGGGCAATGTGCGGGTCATCTGCTAACCATACCAAGCACCTCCAGTCATAGTATTCACCCCCCCTCCCCCCATCCTATCCTATCCAGTCCTCGGAGATTTATTTTTTTAAATTCATCTTGTTGCTTTCCTCTAATGATCCACATGTCTTCCCTTTTCACAGACCCCAGTTACAGATCCCGTTGTGTCCAGCGATGAGGTTATCTTCCCCCTCTCTGTGTCTTTGGATCGTCTGCCGCCAACAACAGTTAAAGCCAAGGTAAAGCTTGAAGTTTGTGAGGTTTGGTGTCCTGACCTGTATATCGCCAATAGAAAATCTTGTAGAAATAGGAGCCATAAACCTGGTGTAATAATAGAGCAAAAAAAAAGAGGGCTTCACCATGTCAGATTAGTGTGTTGTTGCCACATCCCTAAGGCCCCTTTCACACTGGGGCGGGGAGCCGCGGTGACGGTAAAGCAGCGCTATATTTAGCACTGCTTTACCGTCGTTTTAGCCGCGGTTTTCGGCCGCTCGCGGTGCGGTTTTACCCCCTGCGAGCGGCCGAAAAAGGGTTAAAGACCCCCCGCAGAGCGCCGCGGTATTGCCACGGTATTACCGCGGTTTCCCATTCAAATCAATGGGAAGGAGCAATATAGGAGCGGTGAATACACCGCTCCTATACCGCTCCAAAGATGCTGCTAGCAGGACTTTTTTGACCGTCCTGCTAGCGCACCGCTCCAGTGTGAAAGCCCGCCGGCTTTCACACTGGAGTTAAAGGGGCCGGATTTTTTCAGGCGGTGTACAGGCGCTATTTTTAGCACTGTACCGCCTGAAAAACGCCCCAGTGTGAAAGGGGCCTAATAGTCTATCAAGAAAAAAGATTCCCCCTTCGTTGGGTCTTTATAGGCAGCAACCACACAAATGAATTCGAAAAATTTAATTTATGAACCACTTAAAGACCAGGCCTCTTTTTCAGACTCAGAGTTTACAAGTTAAAAACAAGTTTTTCTGCTAGAAAAAAAAATTTCTAATGTTTGGGGGTTCTAACACCCCAGAGAATAAAATGGTGGTCGTTGCAATACTTTCTGTCACACCGTATAGCAGTCTTATGGACTAACTTCATTAACTGATGTATTGGTTCTAAGCGCTGTATGTACTGTAGGTAGCTTCAGCTTTATATACATTCACAGAATACAAAGCTGCCTATAAATGGCTAAGTGCTGCTGAGACCAATTCAGTTTTTTGTTCTGGGTGCGAGACGGGTAGCTTAAGCTACCTACAGCGCACAGTGCTGTTTTTTTTTCGGCTGTGTGAGACGGAGACTTCCCGTCTCACGCCCAGAACAAAACAGAATTGTCTCAGCAACGCACAGCCATTCATAGGCATTTTTGTATTCTGTGAATGTATACAAAGCTTCCTCTGATTGATTGGCTGAGTTGGAAATCATAATGTCACCAGCTGAAGTGGTTGAGAACATTGGAGGTCGTTATCACTTTTCTCTCTTCATCTTTCAGATTGTAGTGACGGTCTGGAAGCGGGACACAGAACAGCCACGGGTGAAAGCATTCGGGTATCGCTCCCTGCTGCTCAATTCTAACCCAGGTCAAATTTTCCGAGAAGAACAGGCCACGTTCAAGGCTCAAGGTGACCTTAAGAACCTGTCTACGGAATCTTTATATAGGACAGTGATGGTGAACCTTGGCACCCCAGATGTTTTGGAACTACATTTCCCATGATGCTCTGGCACTCTGCAGGGTAGTTGAGCATCATGGGAAATGTAGTTCCAAAACATCTGGGGTGCCAAGGTTCGCCTTCACTGATATAGGAGTAATAAACCTGTCACGAATTGACCTGTCAAAATAAACATGGCACATATATGGACAAAATCCAAATGAGCATATTATGAAAAACGCATATTGTTCATGAAAATGGCATATCAAAACAATTGGCAGATCCAGAGAATTAGACAGCTGGATTTATAGCAAATTCTAAATTGCTGTCAGTGAGCATTTCCCCTTTCTCTGTCTGAGACACACAGAATGGGGCTTGGCCCCACCCCCTACCTCCTTATTGGCTGTGATTGACAGCAATGGGAGCCAATGAGGAGCCAGAGAGCTGGGAGAGCAGCTGCTCTTGTGCACATTGCTGGAACAAGATTGGCCTCAGGTAAATATTGGGGGTGCTGCATACTTAAGTTTTTTTTTTTTTTTTACCTTCATGCATATAATCACGGCTTTCTTTCTCAGAGAATAGAGAATGTCACCCAAAAACAGGTCCCCACCAGTGACAATAGATCCCTCAGCATTAATAGACCCTCTAGGACACTCCACACAAATTTTTTTTTAAAGTCAGCAGCTACAAATACTGCAGCTGCTGACTTTTAATAATCGGACACTTACCTGTCCCAGGGTCCAGCGATGCGGGGGAACGAAGCCCCCCCTCGTTCTCCGCTCGTGGCACCGGCATTCTTACTGTGGGCACCCGGCTGTGGCTTCACAGCCGGGCACCCACTGCGCATGCGCGAGCGGCGCCGTGATACGCCGCGCAGTCATCTGGGACCTGTCACGTGTCCCAGATAACTGACTGCGCCAAGGGGAAGTGATGTCACCAACCCAGGCACTGAAGGAGGCAGACTACGAGGGACCCCCCTCAACAGGCATTTAGAGGTAAGTTGTTTTTTTTTTTTATTTTTTTTATTTTTTTTTTTTGGGGGGGGGGGGGGGGGGGGGGGGGGGGGACACCACCTTAAGGGCCAATAACAAGGTTCAGGATAAGGAGGGCACGTGGCTAAGCTTGAATTTTACAGGAAAACTTTGTGATTTACACATAATTCAGCTGCCTATATCTCATCTCTGGATCTACTTATCACACTCATGTGCAATTTTGACTGTAAGTGACCCCATTTTTTTTTCATCATATGCTCAGCATAGGGGTTGATTTACTAAAGCTGGAGAGTGCAAAATCTGGTGCAGCTCTGCAGAGAAACCAATCAGCTTCCAGGTTTTTTTTTTTTTGTCAAAGCTGAAAGGGGTTGTAAACCCTTGTGGTTTTTCGCCTTAATACATTCTATGCATTGAGGTGAAAAACCTCTTGTAGTGCACCAGCCCCCCCAGAGCCCCGCTTTTACTTACCTGAGCCCGATCGTTCCGGGGACGAGCACACCCGCTCCAGACGGTGTCTCGGTCCTGATTGGATAGATTGATAGCAGTGCAGCCATTGGCTCCAGCTGCTGTCAATCAAATCCAGTGATGCGGGGGGGCAGGGTACATCTCCATACCATTGCAGGGCGGAAGCAACGTCAAAACGTCACTTCCGCCCATAGCTCTTAAAGCAACAGATTGTTTTATTATTTATTTATTTTTATTTTATTGCATTTTAGTGTAAATATGAGATCTAAGGTCTTTTTGACCCCCAGATCTCATATTTAAGAGGACCTGTCATGCTTTTTTTCTATTACAAGGGATGTTTACATTCCTTGTAATGGGAATACAAGTGACCCAAATATTTTTTTATATATATATATATATACATTTTGTGTCATAGCTGAATATATATTATATATATATATATATATATATATATATATAATATATATATATATATATATATATATATATATATATATATTGTATAAAGAACAGTGTAAAAATAAAAGGGTAAGATAAATAAGAAGAATTTTTTATAAATTTTTTTTAAGTGGGCCCCCGTCCCGCGGGGCTCGCGTGCAGAAGCGAGCGCTTACTTGAGCAGCGCCCGCATATGAAAACGATGTTTAAACCACACATGTGAGGTATCACTCAGATCTGTAGAGCGTCGAGCAATAATTCTAGCCCTAGACCTCCTCTGTAACTCAAAACATGCAACCTGTAGAATTTTAATAAGGGTAAAAGTATGTTGCCATCCCACGAGCGGGCGCAATTTTGAAGCGTGACATGTTGGGTATCAATTTACTCGGTGTAACATTATCTTTCACAATATAAAAAAAAAATAAATTGGGCTAACTGTAGTCTTATTTTTCAATTCAAAAAAGTGTATTTTTTTTCCAAAAAAAAAAATGCGCTTGTAAGACCGCTGCGCAAATACGGTGTGACAAAGTATTGCAACGACCGCCATTTTATTCTCTACGGCAGTGATGGTGAACCTTGGCACCCCAGATGTTTTAGAACTACATTTTTCATGATGCTCAACTACACTGCAGAGTGGATGAGCATCATGGGAAATGTAGTTCTAAAACATCTGGGGTGCCAAGCTTCGCCATCACTGCCCTAGGGCGTTAGAAATAAAATATATAATGTTTGGGGGTTCTAAGTAATTTTCTAGGAGAAAAAAGAAGAACATTTTTTTTTTTTTTTTTTCTTTTTTTTTTTTTTAACTTGTAAACCCCAAATCTCAGAAAGAGGCTTGGTCCTTAAGTGGTTAATTGAACAATCTGAAGTTAGAAGCTGATTGGCTACCATTCACAGCTGCACCAGATATTGCATTCTCCAGCTTTAGTAAATCAACCCCATTGTGAGATGGCGCAGAATGATACATGTTTAGGGATAGGGGATGAGCAGTTACTATCGGTGGCACTGTCTGCATGATGTTTGCCTTCCTCATATATTTATATGGGGTTCCTGTCATTTGTTCTGGTTTCTTTTCACACTATTTGAAGCTGTAAGAGCTTGTGTCCAGGTTAAGGCCCTAAAGAAGTGAAACTGCAATAAGGAGAACGCAGCTGGATACAATTACTTCAAACTAACCCACTAACGTCTTCATTTCCTGTCCGTCTATGCGGGAAAGATCACTGTATGTTCTGCGTTAAAGGAAAACTATATTCAATTAGGGCTGCAACTAACGATTATTTTCATAATCGATTAGTTGGCCGATTATTGTTTCGATTAATCGGATAATAACCTTAAAAAAATTGTGGTGTATAATTAAATATGTAAAGTTTAAAAAAAAAAAAAAAAAAAAAAGAAGGCAACCTATTCTTACAAATCTATATTCAGCGGTAAATATAAATGACTATAGTAACTATATGATTAGGGAGCAAAATCTCTAATCCACTCTGAGAATAACAGACAGAAGAGATATACTGTATATACTATTTGAGGTTGAATCTGGTAAATATCATCAGACTCAGAGATCACATTGTTTATATAGACCCCTTTCTCACTGGGGCGCATGTAATGCGCCCTGCCCCCGCGTAATGCGCCCTGCTCCTGCGTATTGCGCCCTGCCCGCGCCCTTTCTCCCGCGTAATGCGCCCTGCCCTCGCGTAATGCGCCCTGCCCGCGCCCCTTCTCCCGCGTAATGCGGCCTGCCCCCACGTAAAAGTTTACTTTAAATGTAATAGTAATGCCTTCTATTGCCTCCAGTCTATCAGCCTCCACCTTCTTTGGGTTCAGATGCTGATCTTCCCTTTAAATTCCCCCACTACTTCCTATGGATAACATTTATCTGCATACCTAAGATGTTATAGTTTTCCTTTAGCTCTGCCACTAATCTCTTTCCCTTTTGATAACCAGTAGTTGCTTTGTCCCCTGCTCCCCGCGTAATGCGCCCCTGCTCCCCGCGTAATGCGCCCCTGCTCCCCGCGTAATGCGCCCCTGCTCCCCGCGTAATGCGCCCCTGCCCCCACGTAAAAGTTTACTTTAAATGTAACAGTAATGCCTGCTATTGCCTCCAGTCTATCAGCCTCCACCTTCTTTGGGTTCAGATGCTGATCTTCCCTTTTTGAATTCCCCCACTACTTCCTATGGATAACATTTATCTGCATACCTAAGATGTTATAGTTTTCCTTTAGCTCTGCCACTAATCTCTTTCCCTTTTGATAACCAGTAGTTGCTCTGTCCCCTCTCTGAGTGACTTCTCTTCTCTCTGGCAGTGAGTACCCTCCTCACCGTGCTCCCACCTCCCACCCTCAGGTGCCGACAGTTCAACGTGTCCGGGAAACATCTTACAGCTCTGAAAGGTGAGATCTGGGAGAAGAGGGCACAGTGAACAAAGAAGTGGGGGGGATACAGCTGCCCTCACCCTCCCTCCATCTTTCTTCCCCTCTCAGTGCTCAACACTTCCTCTCAGGACGACCTCTGTATTCGGGATGTACGGATACTCCCCAATTTCAACGCCAGTTACCTTCCTGTCATGCCGGACGGTTCCGTACTGCTGGTGGACAATGTCTGGTAAGTGAGAAGTTCATGTTTGCACACCGTACAATCTACACTGCAGTATGTTAAAGGGGGATCAGTAATGAATGGACTTGCACAAGAATCTAAATCCTGACCATGATTTACTAGAGGAGGAGAGTGTGTTGGCTTTTAAGCTGGACATAGATGGATAAAGTGACAAAAAAACAAACGGATTCCCCTATCCACACAATCAAGGTGGATAGAGGAATCCTCCCCACTAAGACGTTGTATTCTGACAGCTGAGACTCTCCGCTGTCAGAGTATATTTATCAGCAGCCTAATGCCCCGTACACACGAGCGGATTTTCTGCCGGAAAAATCGTGGATGGTTTTTCCGACGGACTTCCACTCAAGCTTGGCTTGCATACACACAGTCACACAAGTTTGCTGAACTTTCAACCGTCAAGAACGCAGTGAAGTACAACACTACAACGAGCCGAGAAAATTAAGTTCAATGCTTCCGAGCATGCGTTGAATTGTTTCCGAGCATGCGTAGGAATTTTGCGCATCGGAATTGGTACAGACGATCGGAACTTTTTCCAACCGAAAAAGTGAGAACCTGCTCTCAATCTTTTGCTGGCTGGAATTCCGCCAGCAAAAGTCCGATGGAGCATGCACACAGTCGCATTTTCCGACCAAAAGCTCTCATCGGACATTTGCTGGTGGAATTTCCGATCGTGTGTACGGGGCATAAGACGCTGATCAAGAAAAGAATTTCCAACAAGCCCATTCGACAGAAGTCATTCATTAAATCAGTTTCTGCTGATCATATGGCTTGAAATCCAGCCTGTCCCTGCTGAACTGGATGAAGTTCGATCCATCTATGGCCAGCTTTAAAATGAATGTTCACTTATCTTGGTGAATAAGGCGAAATTTGTTGAAAATGCACTTTGTGAAAAAAACAAAAAAAAACGAGTTCTATGCCAGGAAAAAAAAAAACAAAACAAAACAGGGTTCTCTTTTCTTATGCCGCGTACACACGATCGGAATTCTCGTCGGAAAAAGCTCTGAGGGTTTTCCCGACGGAATTCCGCTCAAACTGACTTGCCTACACACGGTCACACCAAATTCCGACCGTCAAGAACGCGGTGACGTACAACACTACAACGAGCCGAGTTCAATGCTTCCGAGCATGCGTCAAATTGTTTCCGAGCATGCGTAGGAATTTTGCGCATCAGAATTGCTACAGACGATCGGAATTTCCGATAGAAACCTTTTCCGTCTGAAAAATTGAGAACATGCTCTCAATTCTTTGCTGTCGGAAATTCGGCCAGCAAAATTCCGATGGAGCCTACACACGGTCGCATTTTCCGATGAAAAGCTCTTATTGGTCTTTTTTTGTCTGGAATTCCGATCGTGTGTATGCGGCATTAGGCAGAAGAGCAGTTAGGAGCTAGATGTCTACAGGGTTCTCTCTGCAGGGATCGATTGTGGGTGGCCAACAGACATTGTGTCCGCCGGGCCCTCTGATTGCATGCTGATTGGCCACAGAGGGAGCCAATCATGGCTCCAGTGGCACGTGTGTGCGCCCTCCAGTGGCTATTAGCAAAATCACGTACAGGTATGTGATTTTGCGTAATAGAGCCGCCTTGCTGCAGTATATGTACGGCAGGCGGTCGGGATGTGGTTAATAAATAGGAAAGTGTATCATATTTATTTGTTTTAAAAGAGAAGTTCACCTTTGGGAACATGTTACATGTTTCACTTATTTTTAGGGTGAAATACGTAACATCCTTTAGAATGTAAGCTCTACGAGCAAGGCCCTCCTGTACCTTTTTGTATTGAACTGTACTGTAATTGTGTTGCCCCTTATACATTGTAAAGCGCTGCGTAAACTGTTGGCTCTATATAAATTGTGTTTAATAATAATAGTGTTCCCACTCCTGCAGCTGCTGCCTCTGCAGCATCTAGTGACTGCAAGCCAGGGATCTTCTCCCCCCACTCGCTGTCACTATTAGGAAAACGCAGCCATGCGGGGCTCAGCCCAGCCGTTCCACTCATTGACAGAGTTTGCGGCTGTTGTCTTGTAGTTCTCAATGAACTACCATGATGCTGTGGAGCGCTCTGGTAGTTCATTGTCTCTTCCTGTCAGTGTGCATCTGCCTGTATGAGGTATGAAGAGACAGACGCACTGATAAGTCCGCAGGAGTCCTGCATGGCACCCGCGATCTGCTGATCATGGGTGCCATGCTTTCCAGGCTCCTAATAATTAAAGCGGTGTTCCAACGTATTTATTTTTTTTTTTAATTTAAAGTCGGCAGCTACAAATACTGCAGCTGCTGACTCTTAAATAAGGACACTTAAATAAGGACACTTTCCTGTCCAGGGTGCCCGCAATGTCGGCACCCGAAGCTGATCTGTCCCTCGGCTGTCGGGTGCTGCCTCGGTAAGGGAATGTACCCACAGGGTAAAAACCTGGTAGATCGGTAAGGCATCCTCAGTAAGGGAATCGGGAAGTGAACTTCCTGGTTCCCTACTGCTCATGCGCGACTCGCACTGTGGTGTCCCACTGGTCCCTGCTGTTTTCTGGGACCTGTGTGTCTCCCAGAATACAGCAGGGGGGGGGGGGGACAGGAAGTGGCGTAGATACCCGCAGGTGGCACGGGTCTATGCCCGGAAGTGGGAGCTAAATAACTGTATTAGACAGGTATCTGCTCCCCATTCCCCCCTGAAAGGTGTCAAATGTGACACCAGAGGGGGATTCCGAAAAGCGGAAGTCTCAGTTTTGGGTGGAACTCCGCTTTAAAAAAAAAATGCTTTTTTTTTTTTTCCTGCAAAAAGATGTGCATTTATTTATAATTTTTTTTAAAGTTAAATATATACTTCTTTAGACCCCCCCCCCCCCGCATGCCTAAACTAAGGACAGGTGGATTCCATCCAGGGAGTAAATGCTATCAGGGATTTTTAAACTATTGCCCTCCAGCTGTTGCGGAACTACACATCCCATGAGGCATTGTAAAACTCTTGACATTCACAGACATGACTAGGCATGATGGGAATTGTAGTTCCTGAACAACTGGAGGGCCGTAGTTTGGAGAGCCCTGTGCTACATGAATCATTTGCCCTTCCTCAAGATGGACATGCTAGGGGGGTGTTTTTCAACGTGATTTCTCAGCAAAATAAAGCATGGAGACATGAATGGATGGGGGAGTTTGCTTTGAATACTAAAAGTAAATTAAATAGTGTTTTAGTTGGTGGTGCTCAGATGCAGCGTAGTTCCGCTTTAAGCATGCTGTTTATCTGAACATCTAACATACATCTATAAGTTCCTTTTTTTTTATTTATTAACTTTTTTTTTTTTTTTTTGCTTCATTTTCTCATTGGTTAAAGTGGTTGTTAAGGCATAAGGGTTTTATCTTAAAGAAGTTGTAAACCTCCCTTTGCATGTTGTACCTATAGGTAAGCCTAGAAAAAGGCTTACCTATAGGTACTATAAATATCTCCTAAGCATGCGCCGTTTAGGAGAAATTGACTGTATACTGCGCCGATGATGTCATCGGCATATGCGCTGTGAGGAAACGCCGTTTTTTCACGAGTGAGTGCTGTGACCAGCGGCTCCCGTGAGCATGCGGGAGTGACGTTTACGTGGCTCCGGCCAGTCAAAGAGCTGGAGTCCGCAGCCCCGAAAGGAAGGTGGGTAAACATGGATGCAGTGCATACTAGCACATTATGCTTTTTCTTTAACCACTTAAAGACCACCTCTTGTACATATACGTCGGCACTTTGAAGGAGGGATATCTCAGTAACGGCAGCAGCTGCTGCCACAACCGAGATATCCATCTTTACAGGAGGCGGTCGTGTTTACAATAATGGTGGTCTCTGCGGCGGGTTCGGCGCAAGATCACCGTTGGCGGCGAGAGAGGTGGCACCCCGCCGCTCTCCCGCACCCTCCGCCACTTACCAGAGCCGTCGGTAGCGGCAGAGGCGATCGGGTCCTGCACACTGCTGGGTATGGAGACGAGTGAGGCTAAGATGGCCCTCACTTGTCTCTATATCATAGGAGGGCGGAAGCGACGTCAAAACGTCACTTCCGCCCATACCTCTTAAAGGAACATTTTTTTCAATGTCATATTTTATTTATTTTTTATTGCACCCACCCCTTTTTGACCCCAGATCTCATATTTAAGAGGACCTGTCATGCTTTTTTCTATTACAAGGGATGTTTACATTCCTTGTAATAGGAATAAAAGTGATCCATTTTTTTTTTTTAAACAGTGTAAAAATAAATAAAATCAAGTAAAATAAATAAGAAAAAAAAAAAATATTTTTTTAAAACACCCCGTCCAGCCGAGCTCGCGCGCGGAAGTGAACGCATACGTGAGTAGCGCCCGCATATGAAAACGGTAGTCAAACCACACATGTGAGGTATCGCCGCGATCGGTAGAGCGAGAGCAATAATTCCAGCCCTAGATCTCCTCTGTATCGCAAAACATGCAACCTGTAGAATTTTTTAAATGTCGCCTATGGAGATTTTTGAGGGTAAAAGTTTGATGCCATTCCACGAGCGGGCGCAATTTTGAAGCGTGACATGTTGGGTATCAATTTACTCGGGGGAAACAACATCTTTCACAATATAAAAAAATTTGGGCTAATTTTACTGTTGTCTTGTTTTTTTATTCAAAAAAGTGATTTTTTTTTTCCCAAAAAAAAGTGCGCTTGTAAGACCACTGTGCAAATTCGGTGTGAAAAAAAGTATTGCAATGACCGCCATTTTATTATCCAGGGTGTTAGAAAAAAACAATATATAATGTTTGGGGGTTCCAAGTCATTTTCTAGCAAAGAAAAATGTTTTAAATATGTAAACATTGAGTCTGAAAAGGAGGCCTGGTCCTTAAAGCAGCTCCTGACTTTTAATAATCAGACACTTACCTGTCCCGGGGTCCAGCGATGCGGGGGAACGAGACCCCCCCCTCTTTCCCCGCTCCGCTCGCGGCGCCGGCATTCTTAATGTGGGAACCCGGCTGTGGCTTCACAGCCGGGCACCCACTGCGCATGCGCGAGCGGCGCCTTGCGCCGTGATTCGGCGCTCACTCATCTGGGACACATGACAGGTCCCAGATGACTGTGCGGCGCCTAGGGGAAGTGACGTCATTGCCCGGGCAATGAAGGTGGCAGACTACGAGGGACCCCCTAGCAACAGGCATTTAGAGGTGAGTAAAAACATTTTTTGTTTCCAATTATTTATTTTTTTTATGATTTTTAAGCCATATTTTTTTTTTTTTGGTGGCAACACCACTTTAAGTGGTTAAGGGAAAAAGAAAGGAAGTAAAACCCATCAGGTTTTAGTTCCTCTTTGAATGCATTAAGATAAAACGCCTTCTATGTGCAGGAGCCCCCCCTCAGCCCCTCTAAGGCCCCTTTCACACTGGGGCGGGGAGCCGTGGTGACGGTAAAGCAGCGCTATATTTAGCGCTGCTTTACCGTCGTTTTAACCGCGGTATTCGACCGCTCGCGGTGCGGTTTTACCCCCCGCGAGCGGCCGAAAAAGCGTTAAAGACCCCCGCAGAGCGCCGCCGTAGCGGCGCTTTGCGGCGGTATTGCCGCGGTTTTTACCGCGGTTTCCCATTCAAGTCAATGGGAAGGAGCGGTATAGGAGCGGTGAACACACCGCTCCTATACCGCTCCAAAGATGCTGCTAGCAGGACTTTTTTTGCCGTCCTGCTGGCGCACCGCTCCAGTGTGAAAGCCCGCCGGCTTTCACACTGGAGTTAAAGGGGCCGGATTTTTTCAGGCGGTGTACAGGCGCTATTTTTAGCGCTGTACCGCCTGAAAAACGCCCCAGTGTGAAAGGGGCCTAACACTTACCTGATGTCCCTCTCTGTCTAGCGATGTCCAGGAGTGTCAACAGTTCAAGATTCTCCCTTGGCTGTCGCTGCTGTCAATCAAAGTCAGCTAGCCAATCAAGGGAGAGGAGGGGCGGGGCTCCACTTCTGAATGGACACAGGGAGCTGGGACTCGGCTCAGGTGCCCCCCATAGCAAGCTGCCTGCTGTGGGGGCACTGAACCGGAAGGGAGGGGCCAGGAGCGCAGAAGAGGGACCCAAGAAGAGCAGGATCGGGGCTGCTCTGTGCAAAACCACTGCACAGTATGTATGTAATTCCCCCCCCCCCCATAAAAATAAGACTACAATAACTTTAAGGGAACCACTGTGTCCTATCCTCTCCTGCTCGCTCTGGGGGCTGTGTGCGGATACTCAAATCCACGCTCAGCTCCTCGCACTGACATCACATATATTGAGCTCCATGAGTAAGAGGCTTCCTCAGGTTGTGGGTGAGGATAAAGGGATTGACATCCTTTGACACTCTTTTTCCACCGGTGACACCGATGATCGCGACATTGAAATCGTGCTAATTCAAATTCAAAAGTAGCATTTCAGTATTACTTCATATGCAACTTGGAAGACATCTGTGTGACTTGATTCACAGATGTCTATGCAAGTCACACCAGAACTTGCAAAAAGTAGTGCAGGAACTACTTTCAAACTGATTTGACCACTTTCAATGCGGACATTAAGGTGCGGCTTGTCATGCAATTTGAAACTGTCAAACCGCATGACAAGTCGCATCGGTGTGACCGGGGGGGCTTACAGCTGTATATAGAGTGTGGTGAGTTTGTCTGTGTAATCACAGGCTGACTGTTGGGCCCCATTCACATCTCAGCGTTTTGTGGAGCTCGAAGCTCCAAAACGTCGGAGGAGAAAAAAAATGAATAAAAATCAATTATTCTCTATGGTTCGCGCCTCCACTACAAGTCGCCTGAAGCTCAAAACATTTCTGGAGCTTTTTTTGTAGCTTGCAGTGGGCAGATTGTGTTTTTTGAAGCATTTTGTTTATTGTTCCATAGAAATGCATGGATTTGTCTGCTCAAATGCAATAATTAAATAAGTAAAAAAATAATAATAAATAAAAAAAAAAAAAAAAAATACATAAATGATAATCACAAATATTATTTAAACTAAATAAAAATAAATAAAATAAACCTAATCCCATCCCCTAACCCTATTAATCCTAAACCAGAACACGAATAATAACCCCTAAACCTAACAAAATAAATAAGTAAATGCATAAATAGTATTAAATAAATTAACCCATAATAATAACCTTTTACACCTTACATAAGATGTAAAAAAAATAATAAATAAATAAAAGTGGATGAGAAGGCTGAAAAACATAGCAACAAATGATAAAACGGATTATATTTTTCTGTATTGGCTAATAAAAAATAAAAAATGCTCAAAAACTTATACAAACGCCAGGTGTGAATACAAACGCCAGGTGTGAATGCAGCCTTCGTGTGTACAGGACTCCTGTATGGCGTCCAGTAGACTGATAATACGGGGCACAGCAGGGCGACGGACAACGGGAGAATCTGGCACACCATGCTTCATCCTGTAACTTCTACTAGCAATCCCAGGGAAGCAAACTGACCATGCATTCACAAATCTACTTCCATGCTTGACGTGGTCATATTAAAACCAAGAAGAACTGGCAGGATCAGCTACAGAAGGTTGACGGCTTTAGGAACATGCACACAAATAAATATATACAGAATGGTATTTTTTGGGTGGGTAGCAATAAACTTTACATGACTGTCCTCTGTCCTCTGTCCACAGCCACCAGTCAGGAGACGTCAGTATGGCCTCATTCCTGCGACTGCACAGCTGCTCTTCCCAGTTACCCAGTATGCTCTGCTCCCTGGAGGAGCACAACTTCCTGTTCCAGCTGCAGGCAAGAGAGCGCCCCCCTGAGGATGCCAAAGAGGTGAGACGGAAAATACAACAGGCATTTAAATGCATTTATTCATTTTGCTAGTTTTGATGGAGTAGGAGGAAGTTAAAGTGCAAGTTCACCTTTTCAGAAAAAAAAATTACAAGGTGAGCTAACGTCCTACACCCTCCCTACTCATCCCTGCAGTATTTACCTCCATGGGTGATGAGCTGTCAGTGCCAACACTACTTGTGTAGCAGTCAAGGCATTTGAAATCCCTTCTCTTCTTTCTGCAGGGCTTGCGTGATGGATCACAGCGATTCTGATTGGTCAGTGCCAGCAAAGAGAATCACTCTGATCTGTTCCTGAAGCCCTGCATAAAGATGGGAGGAGGGAGAAGAGCAAGGATTTCAAATCCCTGGACCGCTGCACTGGCTGTGTGGGCACCTACAGAGGAAAGTACAGTGGGAAACGGGGTGCAGTGAGATATATATATATATATATATATATATATACACACACACACACACACACACACACATACACACACACACACACACACACACACACACACACACACACACAGTCTGTATAGAGAGAGAGAGGTCATTTATTTGGTTTGGATGATGGGTTCTTTTTTTTTTTTTTTAAAAAAGAAAAAAAAAAATCTACAGAAAAAATCATTTTTCAGCTCTGATTTATTCTGAGGACCGATTTATCAGCCCCTTTCTCTGCAGCCTCAGCTACACAGAATGAATGAACAGGAATAGCTCTGTACAGGGCTTCCTGCTCATTCATAAACTGGCACATTTACCAGCTTCTTCCCTCGCTCTCCATCCTGACAGATTCCCCGCAGTAGCCAGCGGGAGGTAAGAGCGGGAAATCCTGCAGCGTTCAGGGGGGTGTAAAGGCGTGGGGGCGGGGAATGGCACATGAGTCCTAGGGTAGAAGGACAGGTGTAGGGAGGCGGTGGGAGCTGCATGTGGCAGAGCCGATGCCCTCCATTTCCCTCCTGTAGCCACTAAATGTCTGCAGGAGGGAGAAGATGTTTCAGTGGCTGCATGTAGGGGTCGGTTCCTCCTACGTGCAGCCTCCCTCGTATCCATATGTACAGGGGGTCTGGGTCACAATAGCAACCCCCTGTACGTACGCCCCTGCCTGTATGTCTTTCACAGTCTCTCTTGCAGTCTCTGCCTCTGTCACCTCAGTTTGGTAATTTTTTTTCTCTCCCTTTTTTTTTTTTCTATTGTTTTGTTAGGGTTTGGAGGTTCCATTAGTTGCTATAGTTCACTGGTCAACCTCGAAACTGCCACATTCATCTGGGATTTACACCCACTACAAGTAAGTTATCAAACCACCAGGTATATTGTTCTGGGTGGTAACTACAATATGCGATCAATGTTACCTTTTTTCTTCCAGGCTCCCAAGTATTCGGCTGGAGAGGCCGCGTTTTGTCATGACCGCTCGCTGTGACTCTCCAGTTCAGGCGCACTCTACATTTCGTGTCACCTACACTTTGCTGAACGACCTGCAGGATTTCCTAGCTGTTCGACTGGTGTGGTCGCCGGACGTCAACACAGCAGCAGGTGGTGAGTAGAGAGGAGCCAGTAAGAGGAGACACACTGTCATGTAGTACATAAGGATTTGCTAAATGTCTGGCCTTCCACAGGACGGTGCTTGTCGGAAGAGGAGCGACGTATGACCCAGGGCGCCCAGGAGGCCATGGTGTGTTACACTCCAATTAATAGTCTGGGATTTTGTCGGAAAGGCAGCTCAGTGACGATCGGTGTCACCTTCATGGCTTTAAAAGCCGGCTTGTTTGAGGTAAGCAGCAGGGAACTGTGGTAATCTTGTGAGTTTGTTGATCTAAGTGTCATTGGGCCTTTGTTCACTTCAAGCAGGTTTTGCATCCCCCATACGAGTCTAGGGCTTGCAAAACCCACTTGAAGGAGATCATCTGCAGGTCAGCTTCACCTGTCAGTAAATTTTAAATGATCTCAGAAACGTCTGAAACTGAAGTTACACGGATGCCATCGACACAAGCCCGAAGCTTGTAGAAGCAGGCCGATGTGCATAGTATGTGGATCTGTAACATGAGGCATAATCCAGCCTTTTTCTTATAGCCTAATATTGTGTAATTAAATAGATTATGCATCTCTATGTTAATATGATCCTTGGGTCTCTTACAAGCACCCTGTGGCAGGGGGATAGGTTGTCTTGGAGGTGTAACCATAAGAGCATACTTACTGTCTATCTGCTGGAGTTAGCCATATACACAGTCCTAGCTCAGCAGGCAGTAACTATATAGGATGGCCCAGAGGCGTAACTAGAACCTTCAGGGCCCTGGTGCAAGATCCCATGAAGGGCGCCCCTGACCCCCAGCTGGGGGGGGTCCTTCCCTCCAAGCACGGTGGCAGAACGCTAGGGTCCGGTCGCAAGTACACTTGTGACCCCTGGTAGTTCTGCCACTGGTGTGGGTAGTTTTTATTTTTATATTTTTTTACCAGTATTTTATTTAATATCATTTTATTTATTTTTTACACTTATTAGTGACTTGGTGACGGGGTCATGAGTTGCCAAGGCTTATTGATGCACATGGAGAGCAAAGGCTGGCCTGTGTAGTCTGATCCAATAGAAGAGTTACTGTAGCTAAAATTGCTGAAAAAGTCAATGCTGGTTGGGATAGAAAGGTTGCTCTTCTTCTTTTCTGTCATGGCTGCAGTGTACATCCCTCTCCTGCTTTCCTCAGGACTGCTGCGCTCTCATCCTTGTAGTAGTGCAGAGGACAGGAGAGGCGACATATCTGGACGGAGAGCAGGAGCTGCGAGAGGGTGAATCGCCAGCTTACTAACCAGAAAAGTTTTATATAGTTCCTGCTCTTCTTCGTCCAGACTTGCTCTGTAAAAGGTAGGGCTCAAATACCGCTGTGAAAGGAAAAGGGGGAGAGGTGAGATCACTGTTATGAAAGGGTTCAAGGATATTGCTATAAAGAGGGGGGTGAAGACACTGCCATAAAGGGGGGGGGGGGCTCAGGAACTTGCTATAAAGAGGGGGTAAGAACAGTGCTTTGAAGGGGAGGCTAAGGGAGGTGGTCACATTGAAGTAAAGGAGGAACTGTGGGGACTATGATGCATAGGGGACCTGTGACGTAAAGCGGGAGTAACTGTGATGTGAAGGGGAGGGGGGGACGGAGGACAATGATGTAAGAAGTGGACTGTGATATAAATGTGGGGGGTCTGCAATGTAAAGGATATGAGTCATCAGAAAATATGCGATTCCGACCTCTGCTCCCAGAAAATGTTACTGTCCGGCCTTCTTTTGGATACTTCCTCCTCATCGGGGGGGGGGGGGGGGCTGCAGCGATGTAACAGGCTGGCGGGCATTTCTCTTTATGAGTAAGCACTGAGACGTGTGAAACACTTGCAGATTTGGTTTTGCTTGTGTTGTCCCCGTGTGTCATATGGAATAAAGTTGGAGTATCTTCATTGAAAGTGGTTGTAAACCCTTACAGACCACTTTGACCTACAGGTAAGCCTAGATATTAAGGCTTACCTGTAGGTCCAAGAAATATCTCCTAAACCTACACGTTAAGGAGATATTTTACAAAGAAAAGGCACCACTGTCTACGGCGCATGCGTGCCGTAGCCAACGGTGCAGGCGCACTGGGTGTGCCGCAAGTGAAGGCAAACATGCCGTCACGGGCTCCCGCGCGCATGCGCCGAAGTGACGTCATCGCTGCTCTGGCCACTCGCAGCGCCGGAGCAGCGATACTCGGAAAGAAGATGGACGCTCCATGGAAGAGGGGACAGCGGTGACTTCGCTGGCTCCTGTGTCAGGTAAGTGACACATAATGGGCTACTATGCGATGCATAGTAGTCCATTATGCTTTACCCTAGCAAGGAAACAAAGAGGAAGTAAACCCATCAGGGTTTACTTCCTCTTTAAGTGGTGTGTGGCCAGCTCTTTTTATCCTATGATATGACGTGGTGATCTTGGGCGAGCACTCACTACAGAGACATGGCTCTCACCTGTGGCATTTCAGGTGTTGTTGCAAGAAGGAACTTTTTTTTCAGCTCTCCCTAGAAAGTGCATAAGGGCCACTTCTTATATTGTGATTGGTCAATGGAAAGGAGGGACAGGGCCTGCATAATAATAATAATAATGATGATGATGCTGCTGCTGCAAGAAGTGTGGCCCTCCACTTCCATTTGCAGTGACAATAATGAGCTAAAGTAGGACTCTGAGTGACGTCACATACAGCAGTAAGTATGTTCCTCTACTGTGAATGCTGCAATGTTGGCATCAAGACTCCTGCTGGGAGCTGCTGTCAGTTAACACAGCAGGTCTAGGGTGGGGGGGGGGGGGGGGGGGGGGTCACGGTGTATAAAATGACTAAGGGAGATATAGACACACCGTGCATCACCACAACATCCTGTATTTTCAAAGAGGAAGCGCAGAGATGCAAACTTGACCACACCAGCATAGATCAGCATCTGATAAAGGGAAACTGGCAGGGTCACCAGGTATTTCTGAATAATCGAAATGCTAAAAACCGAACACATTGCAAAAAATATATATAAAAAAAACAGAACGTGCGTGTAACATTTATTTTTCGAGGTTACATTCACTTTGAACTAGGAGTGTGGAGTATAGGGGGGCTCTGGATAACAAGAAGACTTTAACAAACAGTACATGACTGGCTCTTGAGATGATTAATGCACCACAGCAGCACTTCGGAAGAGGGAAGCCGACTTTATAGGAAAAGCAGAGAAGGCGCATCTAAGTGCAGTAATGAAACACTTTAAAGTGGTTGTGAACCCTTACAAACCACTTTGACCTACAGGTAAGTCTAGATTAAGGCTTACCTGTAGGTCTAATAAATATCTATTTAGAAAAGAAAAGGCACTGCTATCTACGGCGCATGCGCCGTAGACAGCGACGCGCACTGAGCATGCCGGAGATCGCGGTGATATGCCGCTCTCGTGCGCATGCGCGGGAGTGACGTCATCGCGACTCCAGCGAATGACAGCGCTGGAGCAGCGAGACACGGAAGTCACTCCTGGAGTGATGGCGGCGGTGGACGAGGGTCGCTTCGGGGGCTTCGTTCTCAGGTAAGTTATGCATAATGAGCTAGTATGCTATGCATACTAGCTCATTATGCCTTTGCCTTGCAGGTTCCGTTTTTTTTTTTTTTTTTCGAGGAGGCTTTACTTCCTCTTTAATGACAAGGAAGGGTTAAAAAAAAAATTACAAGATGGAAGTGAACAAACAGGCATATCAATGAATCCATAACGTCCAATGGGATGCCTCCTGGGAGTAAGACCGCTGCAGGTGGAAGTTCCAGCCGACCAGCAGTGGTAAATACTGTCTTTCTGTGGGGGGCTGTGCTGTAGGGAACAGCATGGAATCCAGGCAACCGGAAGTGACATCAGAGTGACCGGTACATGTTTCGGAGCATGCCGAGTTGCTCCTTCTTTAAACCAATCGTTGGTTCGACTGGTTTGAAGAAGGAGCGACTGGGCATGCTCCGAAACCTGTACCGGCCACTCTGATGTCACTTCCGGTTGCCTGGATTCCATGCTGGTCCTGACAGCACAGCCTTCCATCTTGGATCAGAAAGACAGACTTTACCACCGCTGGTCGGCTGGAACGTCCACCTGCAGCGCTCTTACTCCCAGGAGGTATCCCGTTGGACGTTATGGATTCATTGATGTGCCTGTTTGTTCACTTCCATCTTGTAAGTGTTTTTTAATCCTTCCTTGTCATTAAAGTGTTTTATTACTGCACTTCTTCTTCTCCGCTTTGGTATTCACTTTAAACTGAAGCTGATCCAGTGAGGAGCAATTCTTGTCCAACACAGAGATCTTCTCCCGCCCTGCTGTTTTTTTTGTCTTGCATAGCTGTGCCAAACCCCACAATTCCCCTGTGATTGAAGACAAGTTATCTGTTGCTGATGGGAAAAAAATAGAAAAATCTTTGTCTGACCTTCAGCCTGCCGTCCTCCGGCGCTGCGCCTACCCTGTCATTATCGGAGACGGTGTGTGTGGTGAAGAGATAAGTGCTTGAATAGTACAGTGTATGACCTGACCCTCTCCTCTGCTTTGATGAAAACATAAGACATACTGTTAATATTCCCAGACGATTCATTATTCCAGAGATTGTCTGCAATTATCTCATGACTCACTCTTTGTCTACGGAGGAAGGGCATCTGGCTTCTGTGGGCAGATGGGAATTAACCAACTGTAGCCCGGACTATCAAGACTTCAGCAGCACACATTCTTTTATAGTAATTGTTAAAGGTGGCCATGGAACTGGAATGGATGATAGTCAAATGGCTGGCCAGTTTTATGCATAAACATGCTTGCTCGGTTCCATGAAAGTTACAGTTTTATTCTGTGCTATATGGAAACGCTACTTGTTATGAAAAAAATAGTGTACCTTCGTCCTATTACTAAATAGAAATTTGGACAGTTGTGGAGGCAACATGGACTTTCGTGGTGCGATATGAACTTGCAACAGTCAATGTACAAAAAATATATAAATTTATTAAACAAAAATATTTATTAAACAAAAATATATACATCATACATTTGTGCTGAAAATGCCCCCCTCGGCTTATACTGGAGTCAAGCATTTTTCTGCTGCAGAAAATTAAATTTTCCGAACCAACTTTGGGGCCCCGTATCTCGGGGCCACTTGGTGCTAAACCCAGTGGAACTAGCACTACAACATATCCAAATATGGGGTTCCTAGCACTAAGTGGCCCGAGATACAGGGCTCCAAAGTCGCTTCCGAAAATGTCATTCTCTGCTGCAGAAAAGTGCTTGACATTTTCCGAACCGACTTTGAGGCCCTGTATCCCGGGGTCACTTAGTTCTAGGAACCCCATATTGGATATGTTGTAGTGCTAGTTCCACTGGGTTTGCACACCAAATTTGGGGTTCCTAGCACCAAGTGGCCCCGATATACGGGGCCCCAAAGTCGGTCAACTGTGTCCATCTGCAGCAATGTCATTTTGGGTCCAGAAACCCCAAATTATTTTGGCTGCAGCTAGGGGGCATCTAGGGCACTTTTCTGAAATGGGCACCGTGAGGCTGCAAATGGGCATTGTTGACCCTCTTTTCCACTTGCAGTAGCCGCACATTTCTCACCCTAGGCTTATACTCGAGTCAATACGTTTTCCCATTTTTTTGTGGTAAAATTAGGTGCCTCGGCTTATATTCGGGTTGGCTTATACTCGAGTATAAACGGTACATTGAATGCTGCTAATCATGGGGCATCAACTTGTCTGACACAAATTGCAAGAACTTTAATATGTATAATAATGATTCCGCGCTGTTACACACGGAAATGTATTCTTCCAGTAGCAAACTCTACATGTTTCGGGGGAACCCCCTTCTTCAGGAGTATATTAGGTCAGAAAATGATCTACAAGGAAGCATACGAGTCAAATATACAGTATTGACATCAGAAAGACATGACTAATAACCATAATGACAAGTATAGGCGCACAATTCAAAAGCATCTCTGTAAATGTCTCCCAATGCAATCATATATGCAAATGTATATACAATGAATTATTAAAAACAATATATTCTAAAATAAGGATAAAGTCCATAAAACAAGTATAGATCAAATAATCTATATGAGAGGTCAGTCCAGATAAATATGAGAACTAAATCCAGGGGTATGCTCACAGGGCAGCCTTCAGGGTGGAACAGAAACCATATTCTGAGACTGTAGAGAAAACAAATAGAGGCGCCTCTGGGTGCAGTAGTTTCACACAAAGAATTTATTAATAAGCATCAGTATATGCACTCACATTTGGAAGTAATCAAACAGGCATGGTATGTATATCTCAGATGACGTTTTCCCCAGCGTTATAGTCAGTCCATCTATCCAGGCTAGTAGACACTTCCGTGTGATGGTAAAGCCGGCTCCGAGAAGGTGGCCTTAGAACGAGGCTTGAAGCGCAGGATGCAGTTGGCTCAGGGGGATATCGTCATCGGCAATAGACGCGTTTCGTGAGCATGCGCACTTGGTTGTTATCTCAAGTCGCGCTCCTTTTTCATCAATTGAAAACTGAAAATGATTGTTGAAAAAGGAGCGCAACTTTATATAACAACCAAGTGCGCATGCTCACGAAACGCGTCTATTGCCGATGGTGACATCCCCCTGAGCCAACTGCATCCTGTGCTTCAAGCCTCGTTCTGAGGCCGCCTTCCCGGAGCCGGCTTTACCATCACACAGAAGTTTCTACTAGCCTGGATAGATGGACTGACTATAACACTGGGGAAAATGTCATCCGAGATATACATACCATGCCTGTTTGATTACTTCCAAATGTGAGTGCATATACTGATGCTTATTAATAAATTATTTGTGTGAAACTACTGCACCCAGAGGCGCCTCTCTATTTGTTATAACTAATAACCAACCTTCATGGTATACTGTCATGCATCTTAAATCCAATAACAATAGAATCTAATATAACCCTCAATATATCCCTCAACATTAAGGATTAGACCCATGTGAAATGATTCATTTAGGAGCGAAAAAAGGAACTCGCCAACATAGCCGGCACCGAAACATGTAGCGTTTGTAACTGGAAGAATACATTTCCGTGTGTAACAGCGTGGAATCATTATTATACATATTCAAGTTCTCCCAATTTGTGTCAGACAAGTTGATGCTCTATGATTTGCATTCAATGTATATTATCTACTATTGAAGGCTTTTTATGATGTATATATTTGTGTTTAATAAATTTTATATTTTTTTGTAAATTGACTGTTGTAAGTTCATATCGTACCACGAAAGTCCATGTTGCCTCCACAACTGTCCAAATTTCTATCCTGTTTTATTCTGTGCAATGAGTAGGCGAAGCACAAGTTTGCCTTAACATGCATTTTAAAGAGACTTAAGCCGGACCTATATATATATTTATATGCGATTTATTGCCAATGGCTATAGCTGCTAGCAATAATCACTGTATGCACCCCATCCCATGCCAACACCCACCCCCCACCTGGTCCTGGTCCAGATTCCCCCATACTCTGACTGTGTTAATGGGGGAATCAAGCTATTTTCTTTCCTGCAACTCATGGTTTCAGGAAAGAATATCGCATCATCTATGGCCTGCTTTAAAGCGGAACTTTACCCTAAAGGGACAGTTCTGCTTTATTTATGTCCTCCTCCCCCTCTCCTCTAACAGTTTTGGCTCATATTTTTTAGGGGGAACAGGTACCTAGTTTTGGCAGGTGCCAGCTCCCACTTTCACTGGAATCTATTCCACTGGAAGTTCCCCACCTCGATTCCCAAACGCGCGCCCGCAACCTCTTGGGACATGTCACAGGAGACTTCGGGACCATTGACCAAGCGTGTCTCACGCATGCGCAGTGGTAAGTCCCCTCCAAAGCCGCAAGGAGTCACACCTGGCTTCCCACAGTAAACATTTTGTCGCTGGGGAGCCAAAAAACTGGCCCAGGTGAGGACGACGCTGGATCCCTGGACAGGCAAGTGTCCTTTTATGAAAAGTCAGCAGATACAGAATTTATCATAGCTGCTGACTTTTTTATTTACTTATTTTTTTTATTTTTATTTTTTTTTGCAAATCGACTGAAGATCCTCTTTACCAAAAATATAGTAGCCACACTTACTTCTTCTCTTATATGCTCAGTCTTGTTCTTCACAGTCTCTTCTGTTCAGCCAAAGTTCAAGTTGAGTGATTTTAGCATTGGATTTTTAGGTGGCTACAGTGCTTTGGGAGGAAGGAGGGCATAGCTATCCGAACCTGTGCTCTCTTGCACTTACTTCTCTTATATGCTCAGTCTTGTTCTTCACAGTCTCTTCTGTTCAGCCAAAGTTCAAGTTGAGTGATTTTAGCATTGGATTTTTAGGTGGCTACAGTGCTTTGGGAGGAAGGAGGGCATAGCTATCCGGACCTGTGCTCTCTTGCACGGAACTATAGAGGAACAGGAAGCCGCTCTGTTCACTCACATGCATCGTGGCACAGACCAGCAGTGCAGAATCAATAACGTTATATTTGACAATTTAACAGAATGTCTGTATTTCACACACCCAGCCGTTACTATACTGCAGGTAAGTAACGTTGAACAATGTGAAATAAATTAGACTTTTGTTTTGTCAATAAAATTTGGCAATTATGCAAAAGTAATATATAATGAAAAATTGAGTATTAGAGAAAAATCTAAAAGGCGATTATTGATTCTGGAGAATGATTATCAATACTAGAATATTCAATACATCAATGGTTAAGAGAACGTACCAGATAAAATCAACATGTTATATTTACCCATTCCAAAAATGGCTATTAGTCTGGATTTAAGATGGCTACCGGGTTCAGGAATCTCCTTGGAGGTTAAAGTATATTTCCAGTCATGGTTGTCAGTCTATCTTGGAAGATGTTTCTCCCATTGTCCCTTCCCCCAGGGTGGATCCCTGAGCTCTCAGGTTGGATCCCCTGAGCTGTCTTCCTTTTCACTATCTCTCTTGCTTCTTAAATACCCTCTCACACAATAAGATTATAAAACTTGTAATATGTTCAGCCCAAAATGTATGTGTCTCTTTCCTATTGGCAGGCAGACAGACAGACTTAATCACCCCTCCCAGTCGTTTAAATGTTTTTAAGGTAATTTCACCTTCAACCACCAGGGGTCTCACGTGTTTTGGGGCTGCTCTGTAACATTAATATATTTTATTTTATACTGTATATTGTACTTTAGTGAAAATATCTATATCTTTAGTATTTGGGAATTCTACTAACCACATACTATCAAATCGCTTAGCATAATTATTGATCAATCACTTGCATAAAATGGTGATATATATGCATATCATTGTATATCTGTAAAAATTTAGTCCATTTGAAAAGGACACAAGTTATATATATGTATGTATGTATGTATATATATATATATATATATATATATATATATATTAATCAACATCACATACAATTTTTATCTATTTGGGTATCCAATCAATATTTGTTTATCTAAACATAGTTCAATTCTAATACATTCCTATCATAATCATATATTTGTCTTAATACTAATTTGTTCCTAAAACAATTCTATTAATAATCTTATATTTTCATATGTATTTTATTTTATAACCGATTTCATTAACTCATCGGATACTAAAATTATATTTTCTTTTGTGACCTACACATATCACATAGACTTTGAATGATTTATATTCACTGTCTTCTGAATATACATATATATTTTGAACATATGTCGGTTTGCCTCTACTTTTAAAATCCTGTTTTGAAATGGACTTTGAACAGTCAAATGTTTTAGATAGCTTAGCTGTATACACAATTTCCTGATACTTCACACAATAGGCTTTGTCGGGCAAGGTGTTGGCTATTGACTTTTTGTCTTGATTGTTGTAAATTGTCCAAACAGTCTTTCCTTCAGCACAAAGGATTCTTCCCAGTCACGGACCACCTCCAAGTGATGATACCTAATAAATTTGGCCTTCTCAAACTAATCAACAACATAAGTACACACCTTTTGCTTGGTGACAAAGGCTACCATTGTTCCTGTTTTCTTCCTGGCTCAATACAGGCTTGTAAAATGTATATATTTGAGACTTGTAAAAGAGGCCATCAGCTTATCTTTTTTTTTTCCCAAGAGCAAAAGTTTGCTTCAAAGTTTTTCTTTTTAGGCCTACTGAATCTCCCATCTCTGCCAGCGAATATTAGATATATTTCTTCATAAATTCACAACAAAATACACTGATCAGTGGCTGCAGCCACTGATCAACAAATGTTTTCCAGCTTGTCCATTCGACAGACGATGACCATCAACTTCCACCGACCAGGGACTGCAATACATGAATTGAAATTTGGTCAGTCCCTGCTGAACACAGGGCCCATAACATGACCAAATAACTGCACACACTGGTCACCTGATCAGTGACACCCCCAAAAAAGTGTCAGTTGTTAAATACAGGCAGTCCCCGGATTGCAAACAAAATAGGGACTGTAGCTTTGTTCTTATGTTGAATTTGTTTGTAGGTCAGAACAGGTAGATTTATGAAGGATAGCTCCAGCCAAAACATCCTGTTTTTAAGCCTTTTGGATAGCATAGGGAAGGGTTAACACCCCTGTAACATTTGTTTTGCTGTCTGTGCCCCTGTTCAGAAGATTTTACCTCGCTTTCTGTCCCAATGACAATTGGATTTTGAAAATGTTGGGTTGTTAGGGAAACATGGCCTGGTAATCATCAGTGGAGACACCTTTTTCCCCATATTCACTCTTATGCCCTGTACACACGGTCGGAAAATCCGACGGAAAAGGTCCGATCGGATTATATTGTCGGAAAATCCAATCGTGTGTGGGCTCTGTCTGACATTTTTCGTTGGCGGAAAAGCAGGATCTCAAATTTTCCGACAACAAAATCCGATTGGACTTTTTCCGATCGTGTGTAGAGAATTCCGATCGGACAAAGTGCCACGCATGCTCAGATCAAACTACGAGAAAGCTATTGGCTACTAGCCTGAACGTAGTCCCGTCGTAACAAACGAACGTCATCACGTTCCGAACGATCGATTTTCCAACAACTTTGTCCAACCGTATGTATGCAACACCAGTTTCGGACAAAAATCCGTTGGAAAAAATCCGACAGATTTTGTGGTCGGAATGTCTGACCGTGTGTACGGGGGCTTACAGGAGAGAATTTCCCTTCTTATGGGTAGATTTCCTCTCACTTCCTTTTGTCTCTCTCCGTTTGTAAGTAGGAGTCGTTTGTAAGTCGGATGTTTGTAACTAGCCTGTGGGGGGGGGATGAGCAGAACTTCTGTCCTCATTAAATCAGAGCTTCAGATTTGGGATAGGCTCACCCCAACATTGTTTAAAAAAAAAAAAAAAAGTCAGCCATGACACCTTCTCCTAAGAAACATCTAAAAGGTAACAAATATTAAAAAAAAAAAAAATAGGTATGCTGTGTGAGTGGGAACACATAACAAACATCCTGTATAGTGGGGTTTTCTCACATTTGACCGCAATGGTGGAAATATGCTTTAATACAATTACCATGACCACTTCAACTAGACTTGATTTCTCTTCTGTTTTCCCCTTCTAGTTGAGCCAACATATGAAGCTGAAGCTGCAGTTCACAGCCAGTGTGTCACAGGCTCCTCCAGACGCTCGTCCTGTTTCAAGAAGAAGTAGCCCCAGCAGTCCGGCACTTAGGGATCTGGAGAGACAGCAGGCAGGGGGTGCTCTTGGGAGATCCCAGTCTTTCTCTCACCAGCAGCCTCCTCGCGGTCAGCTGATCCGGTGAGGAATCCAACTGCTTTATGGTTCGACGTTACTCTTTAAAGTGTGGCTGTCAGGGCCTAGGAAGTATCCAAGCAAACACTTCTATGGGAGTGCAGACATGTGTTGCGCACAGTTTATCTGCTTGACAACTTTTTTGTCCTTGTGAAGCTTCAGCCCAAATTGTACACAGGGCTTCGCTCAAATTAAAGAGGAAGTAAAGCCTCTTTTAAAAAAAAAAAAAAAAAAAAAAAAAAAAAAAAAAAAACGGAACCTGCAAGGCAAAGGCATAATGAGCTAGTATGCATAGCATAACTTACTTGAGAACGAAGCCCCCAGAGCGGTCCTCATTCACGACCTTCTCCGCCGCCATCAATACGGGAGTGACTTCTGGGTCTCGCCGCTTCAGCGCTGTGATTCGCTGGAGCGGCGATGACGTCACTCCTGCGCATGCGCAGGAAAGCGGCATAGTGCCGTGAACTCGGCATGCGCCGTAAACAGCGATGCCTCATTTTTTTTTTAAATGTCTCCTAAACCATGTAGGTTTAGGAGATATTTATTGGACCTACAGGTAAGCCTTAATCTAGGCTAACCTGTAGGTCAAAGTGGTTTGTAAGGGTTTAAAACCACTTTAACATTAGGTACCACCCCTACAATTTGACAGTAAAATTCCAGAGCCTCTATTGGCCACCAGCATCTTGAAACTGGACTGTTAAGACAGTTGGCGGGGCTTAGTGCTTAAAAGCGTAGGGCTTAGGGTTCGGCATAGGTAGGCATCACAAACCTGTGTACCAGACGGCCTAGGATACACAGATGTTGGTTTGAAGATTTAAGTTCATCTTTGGATAGAGTGAGGAATACTTAAAGGGTTACTTCACCTTTTCAGAAAAATGAAAAGGGGTTACACAATAGACCTTCCCTACCCCCTCTGGTCCGTACTGTACTTTACATCTGTGGGTGATGCAGTGTTAGTGCCCACACAGCGGGTGCAGCGTTCAGGGGATTTGAAATCCCTGCTGCTGTTCTTCTTTCTGTAAAGTTTTCCGGATAAAGAGCGATTTCCGATTGGTCAAACCGGTCACGTGGCAGCACTGACCAATCAGAATCGCTCTGGTCTGTCCCAAAAGCCCTACAGTAAGAAGAGGAGAGGAGATTTCAAATTTCCAGAGCACTGCATCGGTTGCATGGGACTGACAGTTTTTCACCCATTGAGGTAAGTATAGCGGAGATCGGGGGATCGGGAGGGGTGTATAGTGTTCACCTTTTTTTTTTCTGAATAGGTGAACTTACCTCTTTAAATCTCTATCAGGGTTATTGCTGTCTTGTTCCTTCTCTCCTGATTGGCTAGCTGACTTTGACAGCAGCAGCAGCCAATGGCGTCGCTGCTGTGTCTCAGCCAATCGGGGAGGGAGAATCTTGGACGGCTGAGACACTCGTGGACATCGCTGGAGAGAGAGGGACCCCTCAGGTAAGTGTTGGGGGGGGGGGGGGGGGCTGCTGCACACAGAAGGCTTTTTATCTTAATGTATAGATGCATTAAGATAAAAAACCTTCTGCCCTTACAACTAGACATGTGCACTGACAAAAAATTAGTTCTTTTTCGTTTTCGTTTCATTTGTTTTTTTGCTTTTTTCGGAAATTCGCAAATTCAGATTTCCGAATTTCGTATTTTCGGATTTACGAACTTCCCCAAATTTACGAATTTTGAATTTTCGGATTTCTGAATTTCGTATTTTCGGATTTACGAACTTCCGAATTTACAAATTTCTGAATTTTGGATTTTCGGTTTTCCGGAATTCCGGATTTTCGGAATTCGGGAATTCAAAGATTTGAAAATCCCAAAATTTGAAAAAAAAAAAAAATCAGTTTAATAACTAACTATTAACGAATACGAATTTATCCAAAGTTACGAATTATCTGAAATAACGAATGCCGCATCTAAACAAATGTAACGGAACAAATTATTAATAAATAATTAATAATAATAAAAATTTTATTATAAGAATTATTTTTATTATTATTATTATTTTATTATTATTATTAATTTGTTCCGTTCCATTTGGTTAGATGCGGCATTCGTTATTTCAGATAATTCGTAACTTTGGATAAATTCGTATTTGTTACGTTCACTAACAGACAAATTTGAAAGGGAATTCCAATACCTATAATTTAATAGTTAGTTATTATTTAGTTTTTAACAGATTTTCTTTTTTTTTTTCAAATTTTTGAATTTCCGAATTCCGAAAAATTCAGAAATTCGAAAATTCGTAATTCGCAAATTTGGAATTAACGAATTTGTTAAAATTCGTTAAACGAATTAGGAACTAAACTAATTGCACATGTCTACTTACAACCACTTTAATTGTGTACCTGACTGAGGCTCCACAAGAAGTCTATTCGTCAGAAGCTTGATCTTGTGATCCTATATATATATATATATATATATATATATATATATATATATATTATATATATATATATATATATATATATACAGGGTGCATATTAAAGCTTTAGCAAAAACCATTAGGCTGCTATTTTTTATGACTTTAACATGTGCAGGACAGTTCTAGGAACTCCCTTTAAACAATCATTTGTTTTATGTATAAATGCTTAAAGCCGTATGAAACCCAAAAACAAAAACAAAAATATATTGCAGCTTACTAATCATTAGATGTGGTGGCTGCATTTGTTTTTGTTTTCTTTGCCTTTTTTTCCCCCCCCCCCCCTCTGTTTGCACCTAGTGATCTGGCCAGTAACACACCTCCTCTCTCTTTTGTATAGAACCGGCAGCGTTATGGAGCGTCGCGCAATCACTCCACCTGTAGGATCCCCTTTGGGCCGCCCCCTCTACCTGCCACCCGAGCGGGCCACCCTATCGCTGGATAAAATAGCCAAGCGCCAGTGCAAAGTTCTGGTGGTTAACCCAGTGCAGTGACCTCCGCCAAAAGCTGCCAAGCAGAAGTGGAACCTCCTAAACTCGCACGGTGGACGGGGGAGGGGGAAACCAAACAACGCTTGGGATGGACAAAGGACGTACACCAAACAAGCCTGTACTGGACGGGAGATCGGAGCCACACAGAGCCTCTCCTGGATGGGAAATTAAGGGGCCAAACACCATCTCGGCCCAGCAAGATATATGGGCCAAATAGCGCTTGGGTTGGATGGTGGCCTAAGCAAATGGGGGGTCTTGGGGGGGGCCAAACGCAGGCTGGGAAAAAGAAAAAGCGAACAGACAACCTTTGAGGTGGGAGGGACCGGGGGAACAAAAAAAGAAAAAAAAACGCAGCCTGTCGGGGGGTGGGTAACTGCAGCCAAACACTGGTAGTACAGACGGAGCTTAGGGAAGCTTGTGTGGGTGGGACATTAGGACCAAAGAATGGAATGTGAGGAGCTTAACGTACAAATGGGGTCAGTGACTCACCCCATGTGATATAGGAAAACGAGATGGGAGAACGGACTGTATCCCTTTCTCTTTGCCACCTTCTCTCTTGTACATTCAGGGTTTTTTTTTTTGTTTTTAATGTTTACATTTTTTTGCTGTTGTGTTTTTTTTTTTTTTTAACCAGGCATTTCAGATCTCAAATGTTTTCCGGTTGCGCCAATTACCGTTTATCGTCTTGCACTTGGAGACTAGCCATTTTTTAGCTGTAATGGTTTCCGCAAGAAAGCAGGGGAAAAAAAATGCCTTGGCCCAAAGGGGTGCATAGAAAAACAAAACAAAAAAAAAATCATACGTATTAAAGGGCCATCGAAAAGTTCTGTTTCATAAAGCAAAAACTAGAAAGGCAGCTGGTTGTTTGTAGACCACAAGTACTGTATTCTGGGTTGTAACCCAAACGGCATGACAGCGTGTACTAATGGTACATTTTATGCCCCCTCCTCCTCCACACTTTATTTTTAAAAAAGAACAAAAAAACAATAATTGTTAAAGGTGTGCGCAAAAACTTGATTGGGGCGTTAGCTAGGTATCTCTATTGATGTGTGCCTCATTGGTGGCTGCTTTCTTGAACATTGTTACTTACACGCAGCCTCTAACGTGGATCACAGTGGGTCGATCCCAATGTAGCTGCTCCATTCAGAAAACAGCTTTTCAAAGATGCAAGGTGTTCTGTGATTGGACAAAGGGCGTAGGAACATCACAATCTCCCCCTTGTCCAATGACAGATGGACGTGGTTTTAACCGCATCCAATTTGCATAACATGTGACTCTCAATGGAACCAGTTCAAACATGTCCGGGGTGGCCACGGCGCGGTTTTGAAAAGGGTTCTGTGCGTTTTTGAGTTCGGTTTAGGTGCAAGTTCAGGCAAAAAAAAATCGCACCTGAATCAGTGAACAGAAACGCACTGAGCTCCGGACTGCAAGCCGCAGTGTGTGTGAACCAAGCCTTATGTCGCGTACACACGGTCGGAATTCTCGTCGGAAAAGGCTCTGATGGTTTTCCTGTCGGAATTTCGCTCAAACTGGTGTGACACACGGTCACACCAAATTCCGACGGTCAATAACACCGCGGCATACAACACGTTCGACTGCACTATAAAAGGGAAGTTTAATGCTTCCGAGCATGCGTCTGAATTTTTTCCGAGCATGTGTCGGAATTTTGCGTGTCGGAATTACATACACACGATCGGAAAATCCGATAGAAAGGTTTTCCGTCGGAAAAATTAAGATCAGGTTCTCAATCCAAAGTCAGTTGGAAATTCCGACAGAAAAAGACCGATGGGCATACACACGGTCGGAAGATCCGATGAAAAGCTCCCATCGGACTGTTTCCATCAGAAATTCCGACCGTGTGTACGCGGCATCAGACCCCCTTCACACCGAGGGCGTTTTGCAGGCACTATAGCGTTAGAAATAGCGCCTGCAATCCGCCCTCAAACTGCTGCTCTATTGTCTGTTCACACTGCAGCGGTGCGCTGGCAGGGCGTCACAAAAAGTCGTGCCAGCAGCTTCTTTGGAGCGGTGAACCCACTGCTCCTCCACCGCTGCTTCCCCATTGAAATCAATGGGGCAGCGCTGTAATACCGCCGGCAAAACGTCGCTATTGCATCGTTTTGCCGGGGGTTTTAACCCTTTCTCGGCCACTAGCGGGGGGGTAAAAGCGCCCCGCTATCGGGCGAAATGCGCCGCAAATCCGACGGTAAAATGCTGCTAAAAATAGCGGCGTTTTACCGCCGACGCTATGGGTGGTGTGGTGTAAAAGGGGTCTTGGTAAATCATCTCCAAAGTGTCCGCCACACAAGTGCATGACTGTCAGTCTACTCCTGTTCATTCAGGACTGCAGGACCCAGCATGCCCTGGCTGAACCTGCCTTGGATCTTGAGAAATTAAGACTATGGAACCACTAAAACGTATGGATAGATAATAATAGGCAGTCGTTTTCACTGGAAAGTTTACTTGGGGGATTATAAGTAACAAATGATCCCCTTTAAAAGGGATAGTCATGAGGCATCTCTGTTCTGCTCTGTGACAGAATCCCTTCAAACACTGGAAAAAGTTAGACAAAGGGATTATTGTGCCACCTTCAGGATTGTTTTAGGTACTGCAGCTTAGTTACGGTACACCTATATGTAAAGCAAGGGGTTGGATATTTTGTATGTTTAAAGTTTAACTAAAGGCAAAACTTTTTTTTTTGTTTGTTTGTTTTGGAGAGGGATTAGAAGGCTTGTCAGGTTTTTATTGCTGTCTGTGCCCCCCTCCCCCCCCCCTGTTATGGAGATTCATCCTCTCTATTTGTCCTGTTTACAATTTTTTTCATTGAAGGTAAAAGAAAATCCCAAATCTTAGAGGAGCTGCACCTTAAACAAAAATATGAAAAGTCAGCAGCTACAAATACTGCAGCTGCTGACTTTTAATAAATGGACACTTACTTGTTCCAGGGTCCAGCGATGTCGGCAGCAGATGGAGAGCAATCGCTTGTCTCTCGTCTGCCCCCGCCGCCATCACCTGTCAGGGAATCAGAAAGTGAAGCGCTACGGCTTCACTGCCCGGTTCCCTACTGCGCATGCCCGAGTCGCGCTGCGCGTCTTCACTGGTCTCCGTTGTGTCCTGGGAACTGTGTGTTTCCCAGAACACAACAGGGGGGGGGGGGGGGGGGGGGGCATCTGCGGCTAGCTTGTCTCGAACACCCCCCCCCCCCCACCTCCCGGTGCCACAATTGGCACCTTTCAGGGGGAGGGGGGTGCAGATACCTGTATAATCCAAGGAATTCTCTTTATTTGCAGGTATTTCCTCTCACTTCCTGTTTTGGCTTTGCGACAGGAAGTGAAGGGAAATGTCCCCAATGCGACACAGATGGCAAAAAATGATTTATGACAGGAGTTTTAACCCTCCCTTGAAAAAAAAAAAAAAAAAAAGTTTTGCCTATAGCTCTACTTTTAAATGAAACAAGCTGAGAAAAAAAAAAAATATAGGCTGCCATGGCTGACCTCTGCTTCCAAAAAAATCCTAGCTGACTGGCTGTTATACCGAGTCAAGGGGTTTGTAAACCCTGCCAGTGAATTTCTCCTGTTTTGGTCCCTTTTTTGCCCTGGAAGTATGTTTTTTTTATTTTTTTATTTTTTTTATCTGTTCAATAACTGCAAGAAATACCGGTCTTGTCAGCTGATAACTTCCTGTCCTACACTCTTTATCAGCTGCATTGTTCCCAGCTATCCGGAGGACTATAGAACTCCTCCCTTTAATGTTATGTCCTTGTAGTCCTGTCATAGGATGACAACTCTGTTTCTCTATAGATCCAATACGGTAAGTGAGCAATTGTCACCCTAGGACAGGAACTTGTATTACTGACCACGTCATTTAGACTTTATTTGTTGCTTTCTTGCAGTGTTTAAAGTATTAACATTAGTGGATCAGAATGACTTCCAGGCGACTAGGATTTTACGAGGTCTGTAATGGCAGCTCAGCTTAAATATATTTCACTGTCAATAATGACAGCCAATTCCCTTGGTCAAGGATCTCCAAACTACGGCCCTCCAGCTGTTGCGGAACTACACCTCCCATGAGGCATTGTAAAACTCCTGACATTCACAGACGTGACAAGGCATGATGGGAAATGTAGTTCCTGAACAACTGGAGGGCCACCAGTTTGAGGCCCCTGCTTTAGGTGATAAAAAAAGACAACCTTCCTTTTCTGAATACTTGATTCTTAGTTCAATCTGCTGGCAGAATATAGACGAGCCACCAGGTGGCGCTGTGCCATTAGACAAGAGAAATCGTTTTTTTTTTTTTTTTTTTCTGCGAATGTGATTAGAATAGAATATTTATTAAACCCCCACAATGCCTTTAGGCAAGTTTGATGTTTTAAAGTGTAAAGTTTCTGCCTGTAGGGGAGATGGCTGACCCAGCCGTGTAAAGTGATCTGCAGGCACAGCATTGGATACTTCAAGGACAAGGCTGGGGGGGGATCAAAACTGGTAATAAATGCTGTTTGCAATATGTTGCTGCCATGTGTTATAATAGCAGAGTTGTTGATAATAATATAGGTGTCCTGGGAACCAGTCTGCCATGTGCTAATCCTAAGAGCAGACAGAACGTGTCCTGTGTACTCTGGTGCAGTCCAATCCCCACTGGTAACCCTCTCTCCATGAGAGAGCATATTAGTATAGTGAATTCTCTGCCATGTGTGTACGAAAAAGCCAGTGGCAAACAAAGGTGGCTTCATTCAGGTTCTAGGATTATAGAGCTGAATGCACTTGGCTCCCTTGCCAGTGATAAGACTCCCACCAGAAACCATATCAACCAACTCCAAGTCTAATTTACATGACTAGGACTTTCCCATGTCTCCTTCAGTCAATAGCAAAGACAGGGATTGGGCCATGTTAGCCACTGTGTGTTTTTAAAGTGATTGTAAAGTCTTCTTTTTTTTTTTTTTCTTAAATAACAAATGTTCTATTTACCTCCTCTGTGTAGTTGGTTTTGCACAGAGCAGCCCGGATCCTCCTCTTCTCGGGTCCCTCTTTGCTGCTCCTGGCCCCTCCCTCCTTTTGAGTGCCCCCCCAGCCAGCAGCTTGCTACAGGGGGCACCCAAGCGGAGTCAGAGCTCCGTTTATCCATTCAGACACGGAGCCCCGACCGGGCCCCACCCCCTCTCTCCCCTAATTGGCTGGCTGACTTTGAATTTACAGCCTCGGGAGCCAGTGGCGCCGCTGATCTGTCTCAGCCAATCATGAGGCGTGTCCTGGATGGCTGAGGGCAGAGGCAGCTCTAGGCTTTGTGAGGCCTTAGGCAAATCTAAGACCCACTCACGCCCAAAACAGGAAAAATAATTCAAGTGGACATTCCCTCCAACTCCCACACACGTCTGGCAAATTAGGTGGCGGCGAGGCCCCTGGGAGTGCGAGGCCTAAGGCGACCGCCTAATTAGAGAGCCGCCTCTGGCTGAGGGGATTGTTGACATTGCTGGAGAGAGAAGGGGCTCAGGTAGGTAATTAGGGGGGGAGGGTGCTGGGGAGGCTGCTACACACAGTTTTTTTTATCTTAATGCATAGAATGCATTAAGATAAAAAAAAAAAAATTCTAACTTTGCAACTCCATTAACATTAGTATGCTGAAGACTGGTTCTCTTTACAGAGACTGTCACCTTCCCATTGAGAGCAAAGTGACAGTGTCTTGGTAAGGGCCCTCCAGATCCAGCTGTACTCATCCTGCCAGCTTCAATCGCCACTTTTGTCTCTGCTTCTTGCAGCTGGCAACGATACCATGTGTTGTCTGGTATGGGTGCATTTGACTAGACATGTGCACTTTTTTTTGTTTTTTTTTCGGTCATTCGTTTATGATCGCAATTCCTGAATTAGTTATTCTTTCGAATTTACTAACTAATAATAACTATCTATTAAATTGTAGGTATTGTAATTTCCTTTCAAATTTGGCTGTAATGCCCCCGTACACACGAGAGGATTTTCCGTTGGAAAAAACTTGGATGGTTTTTCCGACAGAATTCCACTCAAGCTTGCCTTGCATACCCACTGTCAAGAACGCGGTGACGTAAAACACGACGAGCCGAGAAAATTAAGTTCAATGCTTCAGAGCATGCGTCAAATTGTTTCCGAGCATGCGTAGGAATTTTGCGCGTCGGAATTGGTACAGACGATCGGAATTTCCAATTGGAACTTTTTCCGACCGAAAAATTGAGAACCTGCTCTCAATCTTTTGCTGGCTGGAATTCCCGCCAGCAAAAGTCCGATGGAGCCTACACACGGTGGCATTTTCCGACCAAAAGCTCTCATTGGACTTTTTCTGGGGGAATTTCAGATCGTGTGTACGCGGCATTAGAGAACGTACCAAATACGAATTTATCCCAAGTTACGAATTAGCCATAATAACAAATTTCATATCTAAACAAATGGAACAAATTAATAATAAATAATAATAATACATTTTTTTAATTATTATTATTAATTCGTTACGTTCCATTCTTTTAGATTCGTAACTTCGGATAAATTTGTATTTGTTATGTTCACTAACAACCAAATTTTGAAAGGAAATTCCAATACCTATAGTTAAACAGTTGGTAATAGTTACGTTAAGTAGTTAAGTTATCAATTAATAGTTAAGTTATTATTAGTTATTTCAGATTTTTGGGTTTTCAGGATTTCGAAATTACGAATATTCGGAAAAATTCGACAAACGGGTCTTCGTTAATTCGGATATTTCCGAATGAGCAAATTTTGTTGTAATTCGTTAAAAGGAATTCGGAACAAACGAGTTGCACACGTCTACATTTGACCTCCTCCCTCCTTTTGATCTAGCAGCCAATCATTAGGTCCAAGCGGTTGTCACATGAGTGAAGTCACCCCCTCCCCTAAGCTGGCAGCACACTGATTGAAAATTTGGCTGGTTCAACGGGGACCACCCAAATTTCGATTAGTGTGCAAGCTGTCCCTGCTCAACAGAAATCGATCACTAGTCCCACTTCTGTAAATGGGACATGCTGCTAAACTTTTGTATATCAGCAGTTGCAGCAGCTGATCAGTGAATTCTGACAGTGGCGGGTCCCGCTGTCAGAATACAGTATCCCAGAGTGGGAGGGGGGGGGGGGGGGTATTCCCTCATCCATCTCATAGATCTAACTGTCTGTGACCAGCTTTGAGACGGCGATGGAGCAATGGCATGGTAAGTGGAAATGGCTCGGGGGGCCACCTTTTACCAGACACTGTCACTTGGCCCTGAATGTGAATGGTAACAGTGTCTCTTTTTAACTTTAAAACCCATAGCTTGCTATGCAAACATTTATTAAATTTTTTTTATGTTTCCATAGCCAAGTGCCAAGTTGCTGGCAAGGATCATTTAGACACGTGGCATTTACATGTCTAAAAGGTTTCATTTTTGGACTTGATTCATGATGGCTTCATGACTGATACTGTTTGAATGAACCATTTGTGCTGCCCTGTCAGTCTGTCATATTCTTCCATTAAAGTGGAACTATACTCACTAGGGTTGCACCGGTAACTGAATCAGTGCCGATACTGAGTATTTTCACAAGTACTCGTGAAAATGCTTCAATACCCGAAACCTGTACCTTTGTGGCGGTGACCATGGGCGTCCGCAGGTAGGGGCAAGGGGGAGCAAGTGCCCCCCGTAATCGGGGATTGGCAAGGTGTCCGCCATAGGCGTGCACATGGGTTGTGCCCATGCACACCCTAATCACCCGAGCGCAGGTCACAGACTGTCAGCGGGTGCCTGTACAAGCACCTGACACAGGAAGGAAGATTGCATTGTGGGCGGCAGCCGGCAAGGCTTTTCATCATCCGGAGCTTCTGACGCCTCCAGCGCTGGCCTCTTGCATCAGGAGACAGCACACACAAAACCCTTCCTGTTCTCCCAGCTCTGCATATACAACAGAGGAGGGGGCTGGGCGGGTTATCCACACAGCCGCTCAAGCCTGCAGCATGTATCAACAGAAGCCCGTGCCATGAGCCTGACCTGCCACTGTGAGATCTAGACCATTCTCTTCTGTGGGGGCACTGGGTATGCATACTGGCATAGCACACACCTGGATTCTGCACCCTGTACATTGCACATGCCTGGAATAAAGTCTGCCGTTTCCCCTTTAAAAATAAATACTTGTGAGTTGCGGCTAAGCCCCTCCCCTTCATGACATTGTCAAAAGGGGCGGAGCATGGGTGATCTTAAAATGATGCCCCCCTCTGAAAAAAGTTCTGCGGACGCCCATGGCAGTGACAACTGTTTTGTTTTTTTGTGGCCCCCACCCCCCTGGGGTGAAATGCACTCACTTCCTTTCTGGTGTCACTTAAGCCATTATTGTGTTCTTAGAGTTCCTCATTTCTCCATATATTCCTCTAAAGAATCAACTATACAGACAGTGACACTGCCACTAACATCCTTAGAGGGTGCGCCAGGTTTAGCCCACATCAATATTCTAGGCATTTCTAGTACAGGAAGTGAGAAAATCTCCTTAGCAGGGGACACGGGTAGGGATAAAAACCCAAAAGAGGGACTAACTCTTCATCTCTGTAGCCAAATCTATATGTTCCTTTGTCTGGAGTTCATTTTTTTTTAAACATTTCCAGGACCTAAGAAAGGGTGTTGACTTGCATACCATCTTCAAGGTGATCTGTTAAAGGTAATTGGTTATTGTGGGCAACACAGACAGTTTCTCCTTCAGACACTGCCAGTCACAAAGCTGTGAATCAATTCCTGCTTGGATATCTTTGGGGTCTGTATGTCTTTTAGTACTGTTTGTTTTTCCTGGCTGTCACTGGATACAGGACACAGAGCACGGCTACACGTGTTGTCCTAAGTCGCTGGTACGCGTTGGCACTCCGCCGCACACTGCACTTGTCACTCCAACATTCCTGCTAATACTTGAGCGCTTTCCGCCAATCCGCTTACACTGGACATTTTTTATTTTTTGGTTTTTACATTGTTTTTTTTAAAATGGATGTTTCTGACATGTTTTTCCCATGTTGCACTTTATGTTTTATTCTATGCGTTTATAATTTATTTTGAACAATAAGGTGCAAAAATACACACTGAAGTTTAAAGGAAAATTTGTCTGGCTTGTATTATTTCTGGAGATAATTGATGCCAATATAAATTGTGGTGGGGTTTGTGGCAGACCTTGGGGGCAGGGGAGGGCTTTGGGTAACATAGGTAGAATATGTTGGCAGGATATTTTTATTATAGCTTAATGCAGATTCCAAATAAGTATTTTTTCATGATTTTCAACAAATTTGCACTTCAAAAAAAGGTGCATGACCAACATATTCTACAACAAACTACACCGCACTAGGCACACATCTCATAATGCATCCCACCTGCTGATGGGAACAGGTGCTGGCTCTGCATGTAGGAATGAATCAAAGAAAAGGCTGGACAGCCGCACTCTGTTAACACCTTTTATTCTTCTTGTACAAAGACATCAGAGGCACAGGATCAATGAAAAGCTGACATGTTTCACACCACTATGGGGTGTTTAGTCATAGCTGTTGGAAGATGGAATGACTGTCCATATATATGGGGATGAGAAAAAGGTTGATCAAACATTTTTTAATTTTTTTCACTTTCTTCATCTTTTGTTCATTGATTAATTTGTTCCAAATTTTAAGTATGAATATTTATATATTATGTTTGTTCATCGTGCATTTTTGTGTTGCACGATACATCAGGTATGTCTATCACAGTAAAGGCGAACCTTGGCACCCCAAATGTTTTGGAACAACATTTCCCATGATGCTCATGCACTCTGCAGTGTGGTTGAACATCATGGGAAGTGTAGTTCCAAAACATCTGGGGTGCCAATGTTCACCATCACTGGTCCTATCAGGTTATTTTGGGATGTTGTGTTTAACCACTTCAGCCCCGGACCAATTGGCAGCCAAAGGACCAGGCCCCTTTTTGCGATTCGGCACTGCGTTGCTTTAACTGACAATTGCGCGGTCGTGCGACGTGGCTCCCAAACAAAATTGGCGTCCTTTTCCCCACAAATAGTGCTTTCTTTTGGTGGTATTTGATCGCCCCTGCGGTTTTTATTTTTTGCGCTATAAACAAAAATAGAGCGACAATTTTGAAAAAATGCAATATTTTTTACTTTTTGCTATAATAAATATCCCCAAAAAATATATAAAAAAAACATTTTTTTTCCTCAGTTTAGGCCAATACGTATTCTACATATTTTTGTTAAAAAAAATCGCAATTAGCGATTATTGATTGGTTTGCGCAAAAGTTATAGCGTTTACAAAGTAGGGGATAGTTTTATAGCATTTTTATTAATATTTTTTTTTTTTTACTAGTAATGGTGGCGATCAGCGATTTTTATTGTGACTGCGACATTATGGTGGACACATCGGACATTTTTGACACATTTTTGGGACCATTGTCATTTATACAGAAATCAGTGCTATTTAAATAGCACTGATTCCTATGTAAATGACAGTGGCAGTGAAGGAGTTAACCACTAGGGGGCAGGGAGGAGTTAGTGTGATGTGTTGTGTGTTTTTTTTTTTACAGTAGGGGGCGTGGCTGACGGCTGACTTCACTGATCGGCTGTTCTCGATGACAGGGAACAGCAGATCAGTGACAGTCAGTGTAGGAAGCGCGGGGAGAGGTTTGTTTACACAGACCTCTCCCCGTTCTTCAGCTCTGTGACCCGATCACGGGACACCAGCGGCGATCGGGTCCACTGGTCCTGCGGCCGTGGTCACGGAGCTCCCGACCACTAGGCAATTAAAGGGGACGTACCCGTAAGTCCTTTTGCCTAGCCGTGCCCTTCTGAGGACGTAAATATACAGTGGGCGTTCGGGAAGCTCATTGATTAAGATATCCCATGCACCTGCATGACTCCAGGTGTTTCGTATGTTTCCAGGAATTTGCACTGACCTATCCATGTGGGGGGCCTATCAGAAGGATTTCCTGTTTGATCAACCCTTTTCTCATCCCCATATATATGGATGATCAAACAGGAAATCCTTATGAACCACTTGTTTACTGGGCACTTAAACCCCCCCTCCTGTCCAGACCAATTTTCAGCTTTCAGCGCTGATGCACTTTGAATGACAATTGCGCGGTCATACAACACTGTACCCAAATGAAATTTTTATCATTTTTTTTCCCCCTACAAATAGAGCTTTCTTTTGGTGGTATTTGATCACCTCTGCGTTTTTTTCTTTTTAATATTTTGTCATAAAATTTTGCAAACAGGTAATTTTTCTCCTTCATTGATGTACGCTGATGAGGTGGCAATAATGGGCACTGATTGGCACCACTGGTGAGCATTGATAGGTGGCACTTGTGGGCATTGATAGGTGGCACTGGCAGGGGGTACTGATTGGCACAGATGAGATGCCTGTGTTCCTTCCTCTTGAGGACCGATGCCCCTTTAACATAAGCCGGTGATCAGCTTTTTTTTTTCTCCTCACGCTGTTAGCGTGAGGAGAAAAAACAAAACGATTACCGAGCTTTTGTTTACATCATGTGATCAGCTGTCATTGGCTGACAGCTGATCACATTGGTAAGGGACCGGCCACCTTACTCGGATCAGTGATCACCCGAGTCTCAGTGACTCGTGATCACAGCGCGCTCCCCGCGCGCCCTGCAGGGTGCGCGCACAGGGGAGGACGTCCTATGACGGCCTCCCAGAAATTGAGGTCCACGCTGTAGCCGTCATTCGGATATGACCCGGACCTCAAGTGGTTAATCAATGAACTTAAACACAACATCCCAAAATAACCTGATAGACATACCTGGTGCAACACAAAAATGCATGATGAACAAACATATGTTCATACTTAAAATTTTGAACAAAAGACGAAGAAAGTGTCATATTTTTTTTTATATATATATATATATATATATATACACACACACGGTCATTCCATCTTCCAACAGCTATGACTAAGCACCCCATAGTGGTGTGAAACATGTCAGATTCTCATTGATCCTGTGCCTCTGATGTCTTTTGTACCAGAAGAATTTTTAAACGGTCTTCAATAAAGATGTTAACTGAGTGCGGCTGTCCAGCCTTTTCTTTGCTTCTTACCAACATCTTCTACCTGTGTTCTTTATGATGACATCCTTTCGTTGCTTACAACAGTGTTTCTCAACTCCCAGTCCTCAAGGCGCCCCAACCGGTCATGGTTTGAGGATTTGCCTCTGATAAAACAGCTGTGCTAATTGCTAAGGCAGTGAAACTGACCAAATCACCTGTGCACAATAATGGAGAGCCTGAAAACATGACCTGTTGGAGCTCCTTGAGGACTGGAGTAGAGACACACTGGCTTACAACACTCTATGAAGAAAAGGATGCATCCAGGGTGTGCGGTACCTGATGGTACACTGACAGATCGTGCATGTGACGGTATGTGCTTACAGCCAGGGGTGTCAAACTCAATTTTATCACTGACTGTATCAGGATTATGGTTGCCTTTAAAGTGCCAGTTTAGATGTCCAGAGTCCCCCCCCCCCCTTACAACAGATGTCAAGAGTCCCCCACCATCAGAAGTCGAATCCCCCCCCCCCCCACTTTCCCTTACATCCCAGTGCACCCCCTTACCGTTTCCTGCTGCTGGGGTGGAGCTGAGAAGCAGAAAGTGCAGAGTCTGGAGGAGGACTGGAATGAGCTGCTGAGACCAGGAAAGGCGGAGATGAGGGAGTGCTGTGGGTGCACATGATCTGGAGTAGGTGTTCTGTCCACCCCTCTGCTGTCGACTGATAAGGCAGGGGAGAAGAGTTATTAGCCTCTGCACGGAGAAGTACAGGATCTGGGGGAGAAGTTTTATTTTCTACTGTGCTGACAATTGCTGCAAAAAGGTGGGGGCTAAGATGAGGTGCGAGAGCCACTTATACTTCAACCCCCTGTATTTCCCCGCCACATCCTCCATCACAGCCTCTAGAAAATAGAAAGAGCCTTCTGGGTATATCAGAGCATCTGACCTCCAGTTATGCAGTGTCCAGGCTTGCACACTGTCACATGATGGAACAAGGTGATACGGGGGTGACCGACGGGAGTCAAACGGTTTTGAAAAAAAACAGTACTCTGTAGATTTTCAAATCGAAATGGATAAAAATTTTTACAAAAACAGAGGTCAAGATATACCATTTAAGTTACTTATTCAGTTATGAAAAATATTTTCATTTAGATGACGACCATCCTCTGGAATGCGTAATGGAATTTCAGATGGCATTCTTCAATTCATTCAAATTACAGGGTTTGTGAGTGTACACACAGCTCTTCAGGTACCCCCATAGGAAGAAATCGCATGACGACAAGTCAGGAGACGTTGGGAGCCATGGCACATCACTGAAATGAGGCGCCCAGCGAACATGTTTCGAAGAATTTCCATTGGTGTGTTGGCAGTAATCGCTGTGGCCCAATCCTGCTGAAAATACAATTTTTTCATGGTTATTCATCATCTTCACGGTTGGTAGTGAGAAGTTGTTCAGCATGTGAATGTAACATTCTGAGTCAGGCCCCTTTCACACTTGTGCGACTTCAAAGTCGTGCGATTTTGCTGCGATTTCAAGGAATGCCTGTGTAAGTGGCATCAAAATCGGACCAAAGTGGTGCAGGGACTACGTTGAAGTCGGAACGACTCAAAGTCCTACTAATATGAATGGCTGTCATTGGAAATCATGGGGAACAACTTGTCATACTACTTTGCAGTCCCAAATCGTGGGACAAGTCATATAAGTGTGAAAGGGGCCTTAACAGTCACTCCCAAATTTTTAAAAATGGAGTAACGCCAAAAAGGCAACCACACACCACTCTGTGACACCTGCAGAGTCGAGAGGTCTTTCTTGAGTGTTCCTAGGATTTTCGGGAGCCCCGTAATGAAGGTTCTGCTTATTTTACTGTTCCATTAAAATGAGCTTCATCGCTCATCGTGATTATTGCGACTAGGAATGGCCTCGTACCAACCAACATTGAATTCTCAGCGAAATAGCCTCTGTGTTACTGTTATGACACACCACTTTGAACAAAGCTGTCATAAGGAAACAAACGATGTTGTAACGTCCACTGCTTCATTGTGACTGAATTGGAATTCCAGTGGGGGGGGGGGAGCCTAGCTCGTCCCCCTTCCCATCACCAATGACCGTTTACTACCTATTCTAAAAATGTCCAACTCCTGTAGGTCACCCTGTATAATCAACCCTGTGTCTGCTCCAATACTACCCAACATGGATCAGAGCAGCAGGGACACAGAGCGGCTAGCCCTGTAGCAGTTGGCATAGGTGGAAACTTAGGCATCCAACACACTCAACAGAAACTGATTTTGTTTCTCCTCAAACGAAAGACTAATTTTTGGGTTATACCGCCACCCACAAAAGGATTGGTTATTGGCCAACGAAAAAAAAAATTTAGGCACGCTCAAGATACCACCTCCTTCTATCAGCATGATTCTTTTTTGCTAGTGTCCTAGGTGGATGGATGTCTTCTCTTCGGCTTTACTGGGTGGAAGTTTAATCTAGCTGATTTTGCTAGCTGCTTTTCTGCCTGACTTTTGGAGGACTGTGCCCAGAACCTAATTAGCCTTGAGGTGGTGAGGATAGCCTGGAAATGACCTTTGGGCAAATGGGTTCCACATAGGGTGTTTTCCAGACATCAAGCCGCATAGTATTTTCCGGGTTCAGAGCCGCTGCGTTTTCCCTGTCTTTGAAGACTCATTTTGTGAGTAGGCTGGGACCTACTTAAATGACATGGCTTAGTGGGCCAACAGTCACAGCAGTCGCATAAACGTAAGTCGGTTCCATTGGCTACCAATCTTTACCCCAGACCGGGAGTTGTCAGACAGCTTCATTTGTGGAGTTGATTTAATGTGTGCTTTCAGCCTACAAGGGTTGATTTACTAAAACTGGTCTACACAGAACCCAATCAGCTTCCAGGTTTTTTTTTTTTGTCAAAGCTTAATTGAACAAGCTGAAGTTAGAAGCCGATTTGGCTACTATGCAGCGTTGCACCAGATTTTGCATACTCCAGTTTTAGTAAATCAACCCCTGTGTGCTGAGAGTGCGCAGTGAGCGTGCTCTCAGCACATAAACATTGGGTGCCCAAAGACACGTATGTGGGCGGTAAAGTCCACCTTTTGACACCACATGTGTATTGGGTGGCCATAAAGGAGTTAAAGTAGAATTCCAGCTAAGACCTTATTAGTCTTAAAAATGCTAAAAAAAAAAGATGTATGTACTTTTTAGGCTGCTCTGATCCGGTCACATGATCCATGTCCCCTGGGTCAGCCAGCAGCATCTGCAGGGGAGAGGATGGAGTGCCAACCATGAATGGGCTGCAGGAGCCTATGAGTGACATCATCGCTCCAAGGCATTCCCAGTCATTGTCTAACACTCTCTCCTCTCCCCTACAGCTGATGTTGGCTGACATATGACCAGAACGGAGTAGCCTGAAAATAGGTAAGTATATACATCTTTCTTGTGCAAAAAAAAGTGTAGTGCTGAAATACATATATTATTATGAAATTTAAATATAGGTTTTTTTTTTTTTGCACATTTCAATTTACTTTGGACTCTTTTTTCACTTGGATTTGTGTAATAATGATGGACCTTTTTTGATTATTTATATTGATTTATTGAATTTTTAAAAAAATATATGTATTTCAGCGCTACATTGCATTACATTTACATTGCACTAAGTGCAGTTTTCTTTTCATATACATGTTTTTTACACAGGTTAATGATCATTGGTGCTATGAATGGAGAAGGAACATTTTAGGTTTTAGCAGGAACTCTACTTTTTAAAGCTGATCTCCAGGTTACCTGTTACTTTAAATAGTTTGTTTGGACCAAGCTGGTCCAAACAGGCTATTTCCTTCACTAAATGTTGCATTGACTTTAAAAGCTGTATGAACTGTATGTAGATTCAGCTACATACAGTACACAGTGCTGTGTTGCGGCCGTGCGACTGATAATTTCTGTCTCTCACCTGGAACAAAAATAGTCTGTCTGATTGATGCTCAGCTATTCACAGGCAGCTTTGCATTCTGTGAATAAATACAAAGCTTCCTCTGATTGGCTAAGTCAGATCGTGACATCATCAGTCGGCCTTTTTGCCTCATCCAATCAGAGTAAGATTTGTATTCATTCACAGAATACAAAGCTGCCTGTTTAGGGTGTGAGACGGGAAGTCTTTGGCTCCTTTCACACTGAAGCGTTTTTCAGGCGCTACATCGCTAAAAATAGCGTCTGAAAAAAGCAGGTCCTTTCACTCCAGTGTGAATGCCGGAGGGATTTCACACTGGAGCGGTGCGCTAGCAGGGCAGTAAAAAAAGTCCTGCTAGCAGCATCTTTGGAGCGGTGAAGGAGCGGTGTATTCAATGGGGCAGCGCAGCTATACCGCCGGAAAAGCGTGGCTGCAGCGGCGCTTTGCGGGCCGTTTTAAGCCTTTTTTGGTCGCTAGCGGGGGGGTTAAAACCCCCCTGCTAGCGGCCGAATACTGCTGCGAAAACAACGGTAAAGCAGCGCTAAATCTAGCGCTGCTTTACCGCCGACGCCCGCACTGCCCCAGTGTGAAAGGGGCCTTTGTCTCTCAGGCAGGGTGCAGTACTGTATAGCTGAAGCTTCATACAGTTCATAGAGGGCTTAGAGCCAGTGCAGCACTTACTGAAGGAAATAGTTTGTTTGGACCAGCTTGGAGAGGCCGGAGCTGGACTTGGTCAGAGAAGGGCTCTCTTTTGTTGATCGTCTTCCCGGAAGCAATTTGTGCAGTGCTGGACAATCCTGGTGGAAGGTTGGGCAATCAAGATTCAGTCACACAGCCCCATGGAGGTAGGGTACATCAACCATCAGGAAGGAACAAGAAGCCTTGCCACGACAGGAGAAGCAGATCAGATTCTCTCCAGGGCAGAAATTCTCATTCTTCCTACTTTGTCCACCATATACATCCTATTCAGACAGTTGGCAGGCAGACTTCCTCAGCTACCAGTGCTTGGACCTGGGTGAGTGGCCACCATACCCAGAAGTATTCCAGGAGAGAGACACCAGATGTGGACCTCCTGGTTCCCAGGTTTAAGAACAAACTGAACAGGTTTGTCTCCAGGTTCAGGCTTCCTCTAGTGCAGTGGTTCTCAACCTCGGTCCTCATTACCCCCAAACAGGCCATGTTTTCAGGTTTTCCTTGATCTTGCACGGGTGCTCTAAATCAGTGTCAAGGGCTTGGTAATTTGGACAGCTATTTTATCTAAGAGAAATTACCAAAACATGGCCTGTTTTGGGGTAATGAGGACCGAGGTTGAGAACCACTGCTCTAGTGGAAGCAGTGGATGCCCTGGGGGCTCAATTCAATCAATAGACCCTGATCTATGCCTTTCCTCTATTGAACTTTATTGCTCATCTGCTGGATTTAATGGAAAAACTGTTAAAGCCCAGATTTTGAGAGGTAGGGGTATCTTTGAATCTGTGATTGCTGCTATGCTAAAAGCCAGGAAGGTTACTCACTGAAAGGTCTCTTATTGGCTGTGGAAGGTATACTTCACTTGGTGTGAGTTCCAGGGCTTCCATCCTAGGGGTTTCTTCATGGCCCAAATCCTTTTCTTTTTACAAATGGGCCTAGACCACCGTTTGTCTCTCTGCGCTATCAAGGGACAATTTTCTGCCCTCTCTATTCTGTTTGAGAGACACAGCTTGTCTTCTGTTCACAAGTTATCAAGTGAACATTGCCGCCTCCTCTATTGCCAGTTTCAAGCATGAGGTCCTTCAAGTGGCTCTGTGAGCTGCAGGCAGGTCCTAGTTCTCTGTTTTTTTAATTGGGTTTGGTAACCAGTGGAGAGTTACAGGGGAGGTCTGGTGCTAGAATTATTGCTCTCGCTCTGGAATTCACGGCAATACCTCACACATATAGTGCGATTGCTGTTTACACGTGTTCGCCTTTGCACACGAACACAAGGGGGACAGGGGCGCTTTAACTTTTTTTTTTTTTTTTTTTTACAGTTTCTTTTGATCACTTTTATTGCTGTTGCAAGGAATGTAAATATCCCATGTGACAGGTACTCTTTATGGAGAGATCTGAGGTGTCTCCTCTTCCCTTAAAAGCATCTGCTCACACCAAGATTGGTGTGATTTGATGCTTTCCTATTTTAAAAATGGCGCTGTTCACATCTGGGGAAACCTGAAGTGACAGCACTGGTTGCTTCCGGTGTTCCGTCAGATTAGGTAACAGAAGTGACGTTCTGCGAATGCATAGCAGGTTTGCTAATGTGACAGAAAACTTGTAGTCAGAAGGTGCCAGCAGACATGTTACTACACCCAGCTATGTCTTGAATTTCACAGTGATTTTACCAATAAACTGCGTGGGCGGCACAGTGGTGTAGTGGTTAGCACTCTCACCTAGCAGTAAGAAGGGTCGCTGGTTCAAATCCCAACCGCGACACTACCTGCCTGGAGTTTGCATGTTCTCCCTGTGCCTGCGTGGGTTTCCTCCGGGTACTCCGGTTTCCTCCCACAATCCAAAGACATGCAGGTAGGTTAATTGGCTTCTGTCCAAAAATTGGCCCTAGTATAGGAATGGGGACCTTGGATTGTGGGCTCCTTGAGGGTAGGGACTGATGTAAGTGTGCAATGTACAGGGAGAGGGACAACTGTAGACACTCACTCAGGATGAACTGGATGGACTGATGTCTTTATTCAACCTTACTAACTATGAAACTATGATATACAGTATCTCACAAAAGTGAGTACACCCCTCACATTTTTGTAAATATTTTATTCTATCTTTTCATGTGACAACACTGAAGAAATGACACTTTGTTCCAATGTAAAGTAGTGAGTGTACAGCTTGTATAACAGTGTACATTTGCTGTCCCCTCAAAATAACTCAACACACAGCCATTAATGTCTAAACCGCTGGCAACAAAGGTGAGTACACCCCTAAGTGAAAATGTCCAAATTGGGCCCAATTAGCCATTTTCCCTCCCTAATGTCATGTGACTCATTAGCGTTACAAGGTTTCAGGTGTGAATGGGGAGAAGGTGTGTTAAATTTTGTGTCATCACTCTCACTCTCTCATACTGGTCACTGGAAGATCATCATGGCACCTCATGGCAAAAAAAACTCTAAGGATCTGAAAAAAGAATTGTTGCTCTACATAAAGATGACCTAGGCTATAAGAAGATTGCCAAGACCCTGAAACTGAGCTGCGGCACAGTGGCCAAGACCATACAGCAGTTTAACAGGACAGGTTCCACTCAGAACAGGCCTCACCATGGTTGAGTGCACAAGTTGAGTGCACGTGCTCAGCATCATATCCAGAGATTGTCTTTGGCAAATAGATGTATGAGTGCTGCCAGCATTGCTGCAGAGGTTAAAGGGGTGGGGGGGTCAGCCTGTCAGTGCTCAGACCATACGCCGCACACTGCATCAAACGGGTCTGCATGGCTGTTGGCCCAGAAGGAAGCCTCTTCTAAAGATGATGCACAAAAAAGCCTGCAAACAGTTTGCTGAAGACAAGCTGACTAAGGCTGGCCATACATTATACAACTTTTGTCTATAGATTTCCTTTAGATTTACCAAAACCATATAATATGAGGTGAAATATAAACACTTTCAATTTGTATGCAATCAGGCAGGCCCTTGTACTACACAGCTAAAGGAAATTGAATAAGAAAATTGTATGGTGTATGGCCAGCTTTAGGTCATAGATTACTGGAACCATGTCCTGTGGTCTGCTGAGACCAAGATAAACGTCTTTGGTTCAGATGGTGACAAGCGTGTGTGGCGGCAACCAGGTGAGGAGTACAAAGACAAGTGTGTCTTGCCTACAGTCAAGCATGGTGGGGGGAGTGTCATGGTCTGGGGCAGAATGAGTGCTGCCGGCACTGGGGAGCTACAGTTCATTGAGGGAACCATGAATGCCAACATGTACTGTGACATACTGAAGCAGGGCATGATCCCCTCCCTTCGGAGACTGGGCCGCAGGGCAGTATTCCAACATGATAACGACCCCAAGCACACCTCCAATATGACCACTGCCTTGCTAAAGAAGCTGAGGGTAAAGGTGACGGACTGGCCAAGCATGTCTCCAGACCTAAACCCTATTGATCATCTGTGGGGCATCCTCCAAATGGAGGGTGGAGGAGCGCAAGGTCTCTAACATCCACCAGCTCCGTGATGTCATCATGGAGGAGTGGAAGAAGACTCCAGTGGCAACCTGTGAAGCTCTGGTGAACTCCATGCCCAAGAGGGTTAAGGCAGTGCTGGAACACAATGTTGGTCATACAAAATATTGACACTTTGGGCTCAATTTGGACATTTTTCTTCCTTAGGGGTGTACTCACTTTTGTTGCCAGCGGTTTAGACATTAAACTTATTTTGAGGGGACAGCAAATGTACACTGTTATACAAGCTGTACACTCACTACTTTACATTGTAGCAAAGTGTCATTTCTTCAGTGTTGTCACATGAAAAGATAGAATAAAATATTTACAAACGTGAGGGGTGTACTCACTTTTGTGAGATACGGTAAATATAGTATATTCCCATCTGTGATGCTGTTTTGAATGTTACATTTTGAAGATGAACAGCGCCTGTGCCGTGAGTCCAGATGCAAGCCCCACCATCCAAGTGGACGTAGGGCTGCACAAAGTTAGAGGGCCGCTCGCCACGCTTCGTGGCACGGCCTCGCTGCACTCGGCTCTTTTTTTTATTATAATTCTACGTCCACTTGGATGGTGGGGCTTGAACCTGGACTCACGGCCCAGGCGCCGTTCATCTTCGGAATATGCTTGTCATGCGTACTGCGCATGCGCAGTACACAGCGGACAGTATCCGATGGGGGGACACTATCCGTCAGGACACCGGCATTGCTAGTAAGGGAAACGAGTAGCGAAAGCCTTCAGGTTTCTCAGCCAGTTTCGCACTGCACATGCACGAGTCGCCCTGCGCTTACTGAATGGTCCTGTCATCTTCTCGGAAAGGCTTGGGTTTCTCTCATAACAACTCTACTTAGCTGTGGGCCAATCACAGGATCACAATACTATCACAGCTGTTATGAATGCAACCTATTCACGACAGTTCAAAATATTGGTGTGACAGTGATCACCCCTGCCCCTGGGGTAGTACATTGTCACTATTCACTCTGATGAATGTAAAAAAAAAATTGAAAATTAAAATATAGATATTTTTAACATACTGTTACCTGTCATATAAGGACACTGCACTGCACTTGTGACAATATGGGGAAAAAAAAAACATATTTTATTTATTTTCTTAATTTCCAAAAATTTTTTACAAAATGACAGCTTAACCGCTTTCCGACCGCCTCCTGCACATTTACGTCGGCAGAATGGCACGGCTAGGCAAAAGCACGTACAGGTACGTCCCCCTTAATTGCCTAGCCGCTCGGGAGCTCCGTGACCCCGGCCGCGGGACCAGCGGACCCGATCGCCGCTGGTGTCCCGCGATCGGGTTACGGAGCTGAAGAACGGGGAGAGGTATGTGTAAACAAACCTCTCCCCGCGCTTCCTACTCTGCCTGTCACTGATCGGCTGTTCCCGGTCATGGGGAAAGCCGTCAGACGTACAGCCACTCCCCCTAATGTAAAAAAAAAAACATGTCACAGACCATAACCACTAGGGGGCGGGGAGGGGTTAACTCTTTCACTGCCAGTGTCATTTATACAGGAATCAATGCATTTAAATAGCATTGATTGCTGTATAAATGACAATGGTCCCAAAAATGTCCGATGTGTCCGCCATAATGTCGCAGTCACAATAAAAATCGCTGATCGCCGCCATTACTAGTAAAAAAATTAAAATATTAATAAAAATGCTATAAAAAACTATCCCCTATTTTGTAAACGCTATAACTTTTGCGCAAACCAATCAATAATCGCTAATTGCGATTTTTTTTACCAAAAATATGTAGAAGAATACGTATCGGCCTAAACTGAGGAAAAAAAATGTTTTTTTAAATATTTATTATAGCAAAAAGTAAAAAATATTGCATTTTTTTCAAAATTGTCGCTCTATTTTTGTTTATAGCGCAAAAAATAAAAACCACAGGGGCGATCAAATACCACCAAAAGAAAGCTCTATTTGTGGGAAAAAAAGGACGCCAATTTTATTTGGGAGCCACGTTGCACGACCGCGCAATTGTCAGTTAAAGCGACGCAGTGCCGAATCACATCGTCCTTTGGCTGCAAATTGGTCCGGGGCTGAAGTGGTTAAAAAAAAAAAACTGACCTTGCTTTGTGCACTGGTCCAAATCATTTGGTGGAGGGGGGATTATGGTGTGGGGTTGTTTTTCAGGGGTTGGGTTTGGCTCCTTAGTTCCAGTGAAGGGAACTCTTAAGGCATCAGAATACCAAGACATTTTGGACAATTTCATGGTCTCAAATTTGTGGGAACAGTTTGGGGACGACCCCTTCCTGTTCCAACATGACTGCACACCAGTGCACAAAGCAAGGTCCATAAAGACACGGACGAGTGAGTTTGGGGTGGAGGAACTTGACTGGCCTGCACAGAGTCCTGACCTCAACCCAATAGAACACCTTTGGGATGAATTAGAGTGGAGACTGTGAGCCAGGCCTTTTCATCCACTTCAGTGTCTGACCTCACAAATGCGCTTCTGGAAGAATGGTCAAACATTCCCATAGACACACTCCTAAACCTTGTGGACGGCCTTCCCAGAAGAGTTGAAGTTGTTATGGCTGCAAAGGGTGGACCAACTCGATAATGACCCCTACAGACTAATGCCCCGTACACACGGTCGGAAATTCCGACCACAAAATCCGTCGGATTTTTTCGGTCGGATTTTGTCCGACACTGGTGTTGCATACACACGATCGGACAAAGTTGTCGGAAAATCCGATCATTCTGAACGTGGTGACGTTCGTTGCCTACGACGGGACTACGTAGAGGCTAGTAGCCAATAGCTTTGGTCTTGTAATGTGATCTGAGCATGCGTGGCACTTTGTCCGTCGGAATTCGCTACACGCGATCGGAAAAAGTCCGATAGGACTTTGTTGTCGGAAAATTTGAGAGCAGGAGATAAAACTTTTTCCGTCGGAAATTCCGACGTAAAAAGTCCGATGGAGCCCACACACGGTCGGAATTTCCGACAACATTGTCCGATAGGACATTTTCCGTCGGAAAATCCGACCGTGTGTACGTGGGCATAAGACTGGTAAGCCATTAAACTTCATGTGCGTGTAAAGGCAGGCGTCCCAATACTTTTGGTAATATAGTGTAAATCTCTGACTCCAGCACCTTTATTAACCGCTTCCCGACCGCCTCCTGCACATATACGTCGGCAGAATGGCACAGCTGGGCAAATGCACGTACAGGAACGTTGCCCTTTAACTGCCTAGCCGTGGGTCGCGCGGTCGGGAGCTCTGTGACCACGGCAGCGGGACCAGCAGACCCGATCGCCGCTGGTGTCCCGCGATCGGGTTACAGAGCTGAAGAACGGGGAGAGGTCTGTGTAAACAAACCTCTCCCCGCACTTCCTACTCTGCCTGTCATTGATTGGCTGTTCCCGGTCATCGGGAAAGCCGATCAATGACGTCAGACGTCAGCCCCGCCCCCTAATGTAAAAAAACACACACGTCACAGCCCATAACCCCTCCCCTCCCCCTAGTGGTTAACTCTTTCACTACAACTGTCATTTATACAGGAATCAGTGCATTTAAATAGCACTGATTGCTGTATAAATGACAATGGTCCCAAAAATGTGTCAAAAATGTCCGATGTGTCCGCCATAATGTTGCAGTCACAATAAAAATCGCTGATCGCCGCCATTACTAGTAAAAAAAAAAAAAAAAATATTAATAAAAATGCTAACTATCCATTTTGTAAACGCTATAACTTTTGCGCAAACCAATCAATCGCTAATTGCGATTTTTTTTTTTACCAAAAATATGTAGAAGAATACGTATCGGCCTAAACTGAGGAAAAAAAATGTTTTTTTATATATTTTTTGGGGATATTTATTATAGCAAAAAGCAAAAAATATTGCATTTTTTTCAAAAATTGTCGCTCTATTTTTGTTTATAGCGCAAAAAATAAAAACCGCAGGGGCGATCAAATACCACCAAAAGAAAGCTCTATTTGTGGGAAAAAAAGGACGCCAATTTTGTTTTGGAGCCACGTTGCACGACCGCGCAATTGTCAGTTAAAGCGACGCAGTGCCGAATCGCAAAAAGGGGCCTGGTCCTTTGGCTGCCAATTGGTCCGGGGCTGAAGTGGTTAAACTTCCCCCCGGCAGAAATAAAACATCAAACATGTTAAGATTTTCTTTATTTTATGAAAGTGCAATGTCCGCTTTTACAAGCACAGTGGAATTATCTTTTTTTTTAAATAAAGCAATATTCACAAAGTAATATGTGGGGAAGGAGTAAATATACCATTCCAAACTCTATACGGGTTAAGCCGCATCCTTAAAGCCACTCACTATGTAAGGAATAAAGTAAACCTTGCTGAATGCTTTCGGGACTCGGCTCCAGATTGCAACTTGAAACAGAGATGCAAGTTGTCCCTTGACAATGTTGTAGCAGAAAGCTCTTCTCTTCACTATTAGGAATGAGCTCAGGCTGTGCTCGGATCCTAATCCAACCCCATCTGAGCAAGCTATCACTATACTGGGCTGATCATCAGCATCTAAGGCATTCCTCGCCCACATCCCTTGTATACATGCGGCTGCAGGGCAGGGGCACAGATAACTGGCCCAATACAGGTGACAAGTTCCTGGGGGGCTCATTGGGTCCCGACTGAAATCCAAACACACAGGAGCCCATCTCTATTCACTATTGTATCATTGCTTCCCTTCACTGTCTGATAAACAAGACTGCCAACCCCCAAAAGAAGAAGTCTCCCATCGACTGCACCTGGAAAATGACTGCTAAGAGGGAACTTGCACCTGTTTTTAGGACAATTTTTGGAGTTGGTTTACTAAAGGCAAAGATACTGTGCACTTTGCAAGTGCAGTTGCTCCTGAGCTTAGTAAATTAGGTGAAGCTTCACTGTGCAAAGAATACCCAATCACATAAGAAAAAAAAAAAAAAAGAAAGTTGTGCTTGCACATGATTGGATGGTGGAAGTCAGCAGAACTTCCCCCTCATTCACTACGCTCGGGAGCAACTGCACTTTGTAGAGTGAAATTGCACTTGCAAAGTGCACTGTCCCTTTGCCTTTAGGTAATCCACCCTAATATCGGCTAGAAAAAAAACCTTACTATTTACAAACAGGTTAGCAGAGAGACCCCAGTTTACAATCTGAAAGCAGCACTTTCCACGTTGACCAAAACGATGACCATTTCTTCACCGGGGCTCAGTCCATTATGTATAGAAAAAAAAAAAAAAATGCAGAGGGCGTGGTCACAAGGGATCAAACACTGATTGGTTCACGAACAACATTGTGTCTCTTCACCACGTAGATCTTTTGTCCGGAGACGGTGACAAAGAAGGAGTGCTCACCGAACACAACTGTGCAGGAGAGAAAACAAAAGGATGTGTTGTATCATCATGGAACACCAAGGGGACCCCCCCAAGTCCCAGTTATCAGCACCCGGTTACTCACTGCTCATGCGCTTAAATGGTATCGGGTCCCCAAGGCCGCGGAAGCTGCAAGCCGTAGTCACCATCTCTCGGATCACACCGGCAATGTGCTCATCGTTCTCCAGATCACCAGCACTCTGCATGGAGAAAGAGATCACCCGCAATTATATTCTCACTAAGGAAGATGTAAACAGCACAGTTGTACAGGAAGAACATAAACAGACTAACAATACAAAATGATAAAAAGCATAATGAAGTTCTAATGTAGGCAGTTTACAGCGCCTTGAAAAAGTATTCATACCCCTTGAAATTTTCAAAATTTTGTCATGTTACAACCAAAAAAGGTAAATGTACTTTATTGGGATTTTATGTGATAGACCAACACAAAGTGGCACATAATTGTGAAGTGGAAGGAAAATTATAAATGGTTTTCAATTTACTTTTACAAATAAATATGTGAAAAGTGTGGGGGGTACATTTGTATTCAGCCCCCTTTACTCTGATACCCATAACTAAAATCTAGCAGAATAAATTGCCTTCAGAAGTCACCTAATTAATAAATAGAGTTCACCTGTGTGTAATTTATTCTCAGTATAAAAACAGCTGTTCTGTGAAGCCCTCAGAGGTTTGTTAGAGAACCTTAGTGAACAAACAGCATCACGAAGGCCAAGGAACAGACAGGCCAGGGATAAAGTTGTGGAGAAGTTTAGTAAGAAGAGCCAGCAGAACTGTAATCCTTGAAGTGTCGTTTATTGGTACATCAGAGTGACAATAAAACAATAAAGCTGATGCGTTTCGGCAATAGCCTTAGTCGTAGCTAGTTTGAAACAGATGATATGGCAAAATATAAATATATATATATATATATATATATATATATATATACATATACATACATACATACATACACACACACACACACACACACAAACTATCTCTACATAATTGGCCTATGTGTATGCGAGTATAATATGTGTGTGAGATAGAGATATATATATATATATATATATCTCTCTCTCTCTCTCTCTCTCTCTCTCTCTCTCTCTCTCTCTCTCTATCTCTCACACACACTCACATAGGCCAATTATGTAGAGATGGAGTGTGTGTGTGTGTGTGTGTGTGTGTGTGTGTGTGTGTGTGTGTGTGTGTGTGTGTGTGTGTGTGTGTGTGTGTATATATATATACACACACACACACACACACACACACACAAACACACAATATTGGTTTGTTTCAAACTAGCTACGACTAAGGCTACTGCCGAAACACGTCAACTTTATTGTCACTCTGATGTACCAATAAACGACACTTCAAGGATTACAGTTCTGCCGGCTCTTCTTACTACTGTTGCATTGGAGTGTGTTGGGACACATCGAGCCTCGGCACCTGTGAGTGGACCTGGTGTATGGATTGAGTTGTCCCTGCAGAGAGCGCTGTTACCTTTCTTCCTTTCCATGTAAAGAATTTTAAAGCAGGGTTAGGTTATAAAAAAAAAAAAAAAAATATCCCAAGCTTTTCACAGAGCACTGTTCAATCCATCATCTGAAAATGGAAAGAGTATGGCACAACTGCAAACCTGCGGAAGGCGCTCTGTTCAGATGAGACCAAAATGTTAGCATTTTGCTTTTTAGGCCAAAAACTATGTGTGGCAGAAAACTAACACTGCACATCACCCTGAACACACCATCCCCACCGTGAAACATGGTGGCGGCGGCATCATGTTGTGGAGATGTTTTTCTTCAGCAGGGACAGGGAAGCTGGTCAGAGCTGATGGGAAGATGGATGGAGCCAAATACAGGACAATCTTAGAAGAAAACCTGTTAGAGTCTGCAAAAGACTTGTGACTGGGGCGGAGGTTCACCTTCCAGCAGGACAACGACCCTAAACATACAGCCAGAGCTACAAAGGGGGGTATGAATACTTTTGCAAGGCCCTGTATTTAACCACTTTAAGACCAAGCTTTTTCTGACACTTTTCGTTTAGCAAAAAAAAAGAATGTATTTTTACATGTAGAAAATTACTTTGAACTCTCGAACATTATATATTTTTTTTTTTAAAGCAGAGGCCCTAGAGCAGGGGTGCCCAACCTTTTGAAGTGCGAGGGCCACTTAAGTGACTTGGTAACCGCTCACGGACCACAATGAGCGGAGCAGGTGGATGGCATGTCGGACGCAGCCGACGATACTTTTTAGCGGATCGTATTGGAGGTAGAACACAAGTCGGTTTATGTCTGCCACCACTTAGAGGTGAATGGAGGGTCCAATTGGTCGGACTGTCAGACTGACCATGTGAAAGGGGTCCAAGGCTGCTTTCACACTGATGCGCAGTGAACCTTTTGGCTTTCCTGCAGTTTGCAATAGACTTCTATTATATTCTGCAGGTTTGGTGCACTTTCAGAAAGCTCACCAAACTCGCAGGTAATAGAAGTCTATGGCTCAGTGCAGGTAACCCGCAGGTAAACTGCGGGTCAGTTTGAAAGCAGCCCAGTAACCACTGCAGAAAAAAAATTGCCCATATATAGATATATACACTGTGATTTTAGTAATAAACTGACCTTTAATAACAGTATTCTTTCTATTCTATACCAGAGCAGGAGGTCGCGGGTAACATCAGGGGGCTCCGCGGGCCACTGGTTTGGCACCCCTGCCCTAGAGAATACATCACACGGTACATTTTTTCAAACACATTTTTTTTGAAAAAAGAAATACACCCTTTTGAATTTGAATGCATAAAAACACAATATAATACAAAATTGTTTGGTAAAATATAACAAATGATGTTACCCCGAGTAAATAGATTACAAACGTTGAGCTTAAAAATTGTGCACGCCTGTGCAACGGCGTCAAACTACGGTCAAATTTATTATCCATAGGCGACGATTTAAAAGACTTTACAGGTGACCACTTTATATTTACGTACAAGGTCCGGTGCTAGAACTACTGCCCTTGATCTGACGTTTGCAGTGATATTTAACATGTGTGGGGCAATGGCTGTTTGTGCACGTGGGGGAACATCGCGTGTGTTCGCTTTTGCGTACAAGCACTGGGAGGTTAGGAGCGCTTTAAAAAATAAAAAAAAAATAAAAAAACCACAGGGAATATACGATAGCAATAGGCAGTGACAGGTACTCTTTTTTGAGAGATCTGGGGTCTGTTAGACCCCAGATCTCTCCTCTGTCCTTAAAGCGGTAGTAAACCCTGCTTGGGTCATTATTGGCCTATAAAAGTCTCACCTGTAGGTAAAATGAATACTTCCTAAATGAGCACTGTTTAGAGGGTGCACTCTGGATGCAACCAGTTACGTCACCAGTGCACTCTGAAGGTCCCGCATGGTATACCACGCCGGACCTTCAGAGCTTCATACCAGAACTGAGGGCTCCTGGGCGCATGCACGGGAGTGACGTCATTGCGCCTCCAGCCAATCACATACCTTGAGCGCGTGAAGCCAAAAGAAAGACCGGGGGGGGGGGGGGAGATGTCAGCCCTCTCAGAATACATTAACCACTTGCCGACCGCCACATGCACATTTACGTTGGCAGAATGGCACGGCTGGGCAAATGGGCGTACAGGTACGTCCCTTTGAATTTGCCGCTGTGTGGTCACGTGCATGCCGAGTAGGATCACGGGTCCCGCGGGGATACCCGAAATCGTCTCATGGAGCTGAAGAACGGGGAGATGCTAATGTAAACAAGCATCTCCCCGTTCTGCCTAGTGACACTGTCACTGATCTCTGCTCCCTGTGATCAGGAGCGGTGATCAGTGATGTATCACATGTAGCCACGCCCCCTAACATTTAGAATAACTCCCTAGGACACACTTAACCCCTTCCTAGCCAGCTAGTTGTTAACCCCCTTCACTGCCAGTGTCATTTTTACTGTAATCCATGCAATTTTATAGAACTGATCGCTGTAAAAATGACAATGGTCCCAAAAATTGTCCCATGTGTCCGCCATGTCGCAATCACGATAAAAATCGTAGATCGCCGCCATTACTAGTAAAAAAAAAAAAAAAATTATTAAATAAAAATACCCTATTTTGTAGACGCTATAACTTTTGCACAAACCAACCAATAAACACTTATTGCAATGTTTTTCTTACCAAAAATATGTAGATGAATAGGTATCGGCCTAAACTGAGGAAAAAAAAAGTCTTTTTTTTTTATATATCTTTTATAGCAAAAAGTAAAAGTGTTTTTTTCAAAATTGTCACTCTATTTTTGTTTATAGCGCAAAAAAAAAAAAAACGCAGGGGTGATCAAATACCACCAAAAGAAAGCTCTATTTGTGGGAAAAAAAAGGACGTCAATTTTGTTTGGGAGCCACGTCACATGACCGTGTAATTGTCAGTTAAAGCGACGCTGTGCCGAATCGCAAAATGTGCACTGGTCTTTGGCCAGCAAAATGGTCCAGTGCTGAAAGTGGTTAAAGGATGAGGCGCTAGTGAGGTTCAGTTAATCAAAAATGCAAATACAAATAATTAGCAAGCTAAAAGTCTATATGTGATAAATCTCAACACCAAATTGTGATGCTTAACCACTTTCAGACCACTTTTTGCGATTCGGCACTGTGTCGCTTTAACTGACAATTTCGCAGGTGTGCGACGTGGCTCCCAAACAAAATTGACGTCCTTTTTTTCCCAAAAATAGAGCTTTCTTTTGGTGGTATTTAATCACCCCTGCCGTTTTTATTTTTTGCGCTATAAACAAAAAAAAGAGCGACAATTTAGAAAAAAAAAAATCATTATTTTTTACTTTTTGCTATAATAAATATCCCCCAAAAATATATTAAAAATGTTTTTTTCCTCAGTTTAGGCCGATACGTATTCTTCTACATATTTTTGGTAAAAAAATAAAAATAAAAAAAAAAATAAAATCTCAATAAGTGAGTATTGATTGGTTTGCGCAAAAGTTATAGCGTTTACAAAATAGGGGATAGTTTTATGGCATTTTTATTAATAATTTTTTTTTTTTTACTAGCAATCAGCGATTTTTATTGTGACTGCGACATTATGGCGGACACATCGGACATTTTTGACAAATTTTTGGGACCATTGTCATTTATACTGCAATCAGTGTTATACAAATGCAATGATTCCTGTGTAAATGACACTGGCAGTGAAGGGGTTAACCACTAGGTGGCAGTGTAGGGGTTAAGTGTGTCCTACGGGCGTGTTACTAACTGTGGGGGGCGTGGCTGTGTGTTAGTAAACACTGATCGCTGCTCCAATCACAGGGAGCAGAGATCAGTGTCACTTGTTGCTAGGCAGAACAGGGAGATGCTGTTTACTTCTGCAATCTCCCCGTTCAGCCTCCCCGTGAGACCATCGCGGGTATCGCCGCGGCAATCGAGTCCACAGGACCCACGGGGGTCCAGACCGGCACGCGCATGCGCCGATGGCACGGCGGCATTCTTAAAAGGGACATAACTGTACGCCCTTATGCCTGTCCGTGCCGGTTAAAATCGGATTCCTAGTTCTTCACCACAAGTGCTCAAGAGATGGGTGGCCACTCACTTCTGGAATACCAATCGATTCCACTGACAGCGCAGTTCCACTCCACTGGCCCCTCGAGATGAAACTAGGATGGGAAAAATGACTCCACAAGAGACATAGAGGGAGGTCTCATAGTGTAGTATTTTTAATAGATAAAAGCAAAATGACAACAACAAATGGCGATTACACTCGCATGGCACAGTGCCGATCCGGGCACCAGGTGTAATCAGCATGTGCAAGCCGGCTAGTCCTAAAGCAGGGGTCTCAAACTGGCGGCCCTCCAGCTGTTACGAAACTACAAGTCCCATAATGCCTCTGCCTATGGGAGTCATGCTTGTAACTGTCAGCCTTGCAATCCCTCATGGGACTTGTAGTTTCACAACAGCTGGAGGGCCACCAGTTTGAGACCAATGTCCTAAAGGGATAGCTTGAAGTCAGAGTCTCTCCTAAGGCCAAGCCTAGATAGGATGTGTCACTCCCTGAAGACGCCAATATGCCAGAACATATGTCGGAGCAGAGGAGCCGCCATTTCAGGCTCTGATCCCACATCCCATCTAGGCTTGGCCTTAGGAGAGACGCGGACCTCACGCTATCCCTTTAGGACTAGCCCTTTGCAGAGAGTCCACCTTGCTGTCTCTGGACAAGAAATGAGGAGAGTGATTGTTTCGGCTTGCCTTGGTGACAATCAGAAATCAAAACCTGATTGAGGTTCTAACCCTTCTGTATTTCAACTGCAACAAACAGCGTTTTCTCCCCACTGGAGAGACTTCTTATGACTTCCTGCTCCACCAGGAAGTGAGGGGGAATCTTCCCAGACGAGGCGGGGGCTGCAAATAAAATCCCAACAGAGCTTGTAACCATTCCCCAAGCTTTTCAAGAGCTTTATCACATTTACCGCCAACACGCCATCCTCGTTAATCACCAAGTACCCCATCTGATCCGGGATCCGCTCCAGACCCTGAGTGAGTGTGGAGGTCTAAGGAAGGGGGAAAAAAATAAAAAAGTAAAAATACATTAAAAATGCAAATTCTATTAAAAAATAAAAGCAAATGACGCAGTCCCCAAAATATTACAGGGCCTTATAGCAAAGGCATGAATAGACTCCTAAAGTGTTATAAAACAATCCAAGTCAAACTAAAAAGACAAAAGGTGTGTTGAGTGGGAAGTGTTTTTGCAGCTTATGAGGGGTGGTTGGGTTGGGTGAGGTGTTCATGCCGGTTGGTTCTTGAAGGGTCGTGAAGGTTGTGTAAAGTGGGTGGTGTTAGTTATGGAGGGGTGGTTGGGTTGGGTGAGGTGTTCATGCCGGTTGGTTCTGGAAGGGTGGTGGAGGTTGTGTAAAGTGGGTGGTGTTAGTTATGGAGGGGTGGTTGGGTTGGGTGAGGTGTTCATGCCGGTTGGTTCTGGAAGGGTGGTGGAGGTTGTGTAAAGTGGGTGGTGTTAGTTATGGAGGGGTGGTTGGGTTGGGTGAGGTGTTCATGCCGGTTGGTTCTGGAAGGGTCGTGAAGGTTGTGTAAAGTGGGTGGTGTTAGTTCAGGTGCTGGTGCTCTGCAGAGGAACATGGGAAGGTGCTCCGCAGAGGACACTTGCACTTTGTGGAGGAGGATGGAAGGGTGTTGGCACTCCGCAAAAGGGAGGAGGGGAGGGCACTAGCCCTCTGTGGAGGACGATGTAAGGGTGTTGGCACTCTGCGGAGGCGGCGGGAGGAGGGGAGGGAGCTGGCACGCCACGGAGGGAGGACGCTGGTGCTCCGTGGAGGACGCTGGCACTCCAAGGAGGATAGAAGGGTGTTGGCACTCTGCGGAGGGCGCTCCGAGGAGGGAGAAGGGGAGGACGCTGGCACTCTGCCGAGGATGGAAGGATGTTAGCACTCTGTGAAAAGGGGGGGGGGCACTCTGCGGAGGGAGGACGCTGGCACGCCACGGAGGCAGGCTGCTGGTGCTCCGCGGAAGGAGGAGGGGAGGACGCTGGCACTCCATGGAATATGGAAGGGTGTTGGCACTCTGCGGAGGGGGAAGGGTGCTCCGCAGAGGGAGGACAATGGTGCTCTGTGGAGGATGCTGGCACTCCGCAGAGGATGGAAGGGTGTTGGCACTCTGCAAAAGGGGGAGGGCACGTCGCAGAGGTAGGGCGCTGGCTCTCCACGGAGGGAGGACGCTGGAGGAGAGGACGCTGGCACTCCGTGGACGGAGGAGGGGAGGATGGAAGGGTGTTGGCACTCTGCGGAGGAGGGGAGGATGCTGGCACGCCACGGAGGGAGGACGCTGGTGCTCCGTGGAGGTAAGTGGGGAGGATGCTGGCACTTCCATGGAGGATGAAAGGGTGTTCGCATTCTGTGGAGGGAGGGGGAGGGTGCTCCGTGGAGGGAGGAGGGGGAAGACGCTGACACTCCCCGAAGGATGGAAGGATGTTAGCACTCCGCAGAGGGAGGACAATGGTGCTCTGTGGAGGACGCTGCCACTCCGCGGAGGATGCAAGGGTATTGGCACTCCGCAGAGGGGGAGGGCGCTCCATGGAGGAAGGAGGGAAGGACGATGGCACTCCCCGGAAGATGGAAGGGTGTTGGCACTCTGTAAAAGGTGGAGGGCACTCTGCGGAGGGAAGGATGCTGGCACGCCATGGACGATGGAAGGGTGGTTGTCACTCTGCGGAGGAGGGGAGGGCGCTCCGTGTTGGGAGGACGCTGGCGCTCCGCGGAGGGAGGAGGGGAGGGCGCTTGCTGAGGTTAGGGTTGGTGGGGGGGGGGGGGGGTCACTGGTGCTCAGTAGATAACTTACCTATAAATCTGAGGACTGGGGGAAGGGTGGTGGTAAGGAGGGGGAGGGTATGATCTTAGGGGTGCTGGATCTTGTGTAAGGTAGACTGGAGCTCACTGTATGTAATAGAATGGACTCCACTAACACACAGATGAGAAGTATAACACATAACATGGGATGACAGGAAGACACACACAAGAAGTGACTGTAGACAGGTCACTGTACGGTATACAATGTATTCAACACACAGAACTTTATCAAACTTAAAAGTCCTCCAGTAACATTTCCTATAATAAAATGAGAACATCGTACAGGACATCACATGACCACTCACCATGTCTGCTGCTTCTGCACCCAGCTACTTCCTCCTCCGCTCCGCCCAGCCTCCTCACATCCCACCCCTCTTCTTCTGATAGGTTCATTCCCCGGCCACTTCTTCAGTCCAGCGCCCTGAACGGCCAGGCTGACTGTCAATCATAGTCTTTCACCTATTAGCCCTGTGATTGGTTCTTCTTTAGCACTGAATGCTGTCCTCGCTCTGGCGTCTGTGTATGTTAGGACAGTAAGTTTATGTGACGTGTGAGAGCTTCTGATTGTAGCTTGTGAATGGTTCTTATTGTCGGCTATCAATGTGTCATCGCAACTTAAACTGCAGTTCGGCATTATGTTCTACTGCTGAGGGTGAGAGGATATCGCCGCCATTTCTTCGAAGACCGAAGCCGACTGAACCTAATGGAGAGGGGCACACGTAATATGGCGCTACTAATGGAGACATAATATTAATAAAATAAACGAATAAAATAAAACATTAAATATTTTGGCGTGTCTGTGTCCTCATCCCTAAATTTTGACCTATCCCATTAAGTTCCGGTGTTTCATCAAATTATGCGACCCGTCAGATTTTGTAACGAAAGTGACGTTCCGTCACGGCCATCTTGCTACACCCCGTAGTCGGCTGCAGTAAAGATACAGTGTGAAGGCGGCATGCGGACATCTTTTTACACCCACTGAAGTCTTGCATTTCACACTTTTGACCCCTGCGTTACATAGGGTGCCCACGTGTCCCGGATTGCCCGGGATTGTCCCGGATTTAAGTTTAATGTCCCGTGTCCCGGTGTTGTGTCGAGAACGGTTTCCCCTTCGAATCCGGATTCGAAGGGGAAACCGTTCTCGACACAACACCGGCGAGCTTCATTCCGGGACAATACAGTGTCCCGGAATGAAAAAAAAACACAGTGACTGACTGCTGCCCACCACTGTCCACCAGACTTCCGCCCGTCCGCCGCCGCCCGCCGGCCGCCACCGTTAACATTACATGATCTGACTCTCTCTGACTGTCACTGTGCGGTTGCTAGGCTAGCGGCCGCCCAGCGTCTAGTAACCAGTGACGTCAGCTCAGCTGAGGCCTCAGGGGCGGGCCGGGCTGACAGTCACATGGGCAGTTCCCTCCCGAAGTCAGTGTGTGGGCAGTGTACCCGCCCGCAGCCCCACACCCTACGACCAGCGTGCGCGCCCCCACCCCCCAGGGAGATCAGCTGCCACCGCCAGCCAGCACAGACTGAGTGACGCCAGTCACCTCACCAGAGAGAGACAGGAGCTGAGCAGCCAGCCAAGCCAGCCTGAGCCTCGTGCGCGCCCTCCTCCAGGCTCCTCCCGCCCACGAGATCCGCACATTTGCAAAGCACGTCCTGCAGTCAATTTCGGAGGAAGACAGCAGAAGACATTGACCAACTTCCAGGACAGGTAGGTTGGTGTACTGTCCCCCCTCCATTCTGCTGCTGTCCTGTCCCCCTCTGTTCTGTCCCCCTCCGTTCTTCCTCCGTGTCCCCCCCTCCGTTCTGCTGTCCCCCTCCATTCTTCCGCCGTGTCCCCCTCCGTTCTTCCGCCGTGTCCCCCTCCGTTCTTCCGCCGTGTCCCCCTCCGTTCTTTTTTGGGCGGGTGCGGGGGGGGGGGGGTTGTCCCTGAATGGCAGTTTGGAAATGTGGTCACCCTAGCGTTACACACTCCTGACCCCTGCGTTACACACTTCTGACCCCTGCGTAACACACTTCTGACCCCTGCGTTACACACTTCTGACCCCCTGCGTTACACACTCCTGACCCCTGCGTTACACACTTCTGACCCCTGCGTTACACACTTCTGACCCCCTGCGTTACACACTCCTGACCCCCTGCGTAACACACTTCTGACCCCTGCGTTACACACTTCTGACCCCCATGTTACACACTCTGCACTTATACACTAGATTGTACATTACAGACTTCTGACCAGGTAATTTTTTGCCATATGGCACTGTGTTACTTTAACTGAACATTGTGCGGTGGTGCGATGCTGTATACCCAAATAAAATTGATGTCCTTTTTATTCCCCACAAATAGAGCTTTCTTTTGTTGGCATTTGATCACCTCTGTGGTTTTTATTTTTTGCGCTATAAACAAAAAAACAATATATTTTACTTTCTGAAATAAAACATATCTAATAATTTTTTAAAAAAAAATTGAATTTCTTCATTAATTTAGGCCAATCAGTATTCCGCTACGTATGTTTAATTGTTAAAAAATTAATCCCAATAAGCGTATATATTGATTGGTTTATGCAAATGTTATAGTGTCTACAAACTATGGGATATTTATTTATATTTTACTAAACTGTGTGTTGCTTTTACTAGGTGGAAGAGATGGAAGCTTTGCAGGGACACAAACTCCACCCCTTCCCTTCTGTCAGAACAGCAATCTGCCTTGTTTACATAGGCAGATCGCAGTTCTGTCTCTGCCCGACGATCGGCAGCTGCCGGTGGATATTGAGTACCTGGTACCCGCCGATCGGCTTCCACTGTGTATAATGACAGCGGAAGGGAGCCACCGGCGGTGCACATGCATGCCCCCTACCCGTAACATTTGGATCACGTATATACTGTATATATATTTATATATACTTGATCCAGCACACAGCTGCCGCCCTGTAGCAGTAAAACTGCTATAGGGAAGATGGCAAGCGGTTAATGAAGTTCTTCTATAAGGTTGGCTCCGACAACATGTGCGCTTCCTGTCTATTTTCAGTGTAGACAAAATCATATGTATTGGGTTTAATTTTTTTTAAATTCTTCCAGTTATTGGGTTGTTCCATTTCCTCACAGGGAGCCATGGAGCCAACATTGCATGCGTGCTCCAATAACCACCAATGTAAGGGAGTCGCCTTCTCCAATAACCACCAATGTAATAGGTTGGCCTTCTCCAATAAACACCAATGTAATGCCGCATACACACGATCGGACTATCCGGTGGACCAGAGTCCGCCGGACAATCCGCCTGTGAGTGGGCTCCGGCAGACTTTTTCTTCCCAAAAGTCAGGCAGACTTAGAAGTTTTGACTCAAAATTATCCGCCGGACTCGGCAGTCCGGCAGACAATCTGGCCGTCTGTGTGCTAGTCCGCCAGACTTTTGAAATGAATGGACTTGCCCACACACGGAGTAAAGTCTGTTCATTTTGAATGTGACTCCAGGTAGACGGGACTAGCGAAGGAAGTAAATGCCACCTCCCTCGGCGAGATTGACACCTTGCTAGCCCCGTCGCCTGGTATGGATTTAAAGGGAAATCCCTACGCCGAAATCCCTTATGATGTCACAGTCCCGGCCGGGGGATGCTGGGACTGTGACATCATAAGGGGCGGGGTCACCATGTGACATTATCCAGTGACCCCCGCCCCTTGTCCCTATATAAGTGGCCGTGCAACACATCCCGGCCATTACAAGCAGAGACAGCATCGTGTCAACATCGGGAGAAGAAGGAAGGAGAAGAAGAAGCAGAAGGCGGCGGCGGCGGCGGCGACAACAGTGACGAAGCAGAAGACCCGGCCAGCGCTAGTAAAAGAGCTGCAAGAAGATAGCGGAGGCCCGGCAGAACAAACGAAGAGCGGGACAAGACCCCCGAAGTCGGAAGAAGACCGCCGGAGCTGTCTAATAAAGTACTTTAAAAACCTGTGTTGTGTTTTCTTTCTTGACATTTTTTCCCTCAGGTGAATGGGTAGGGGTACGATGTACCCCATACTCATTCACATAGGGTGGGGGGCCGGGATCTGGGGGCCGCCTTATTAAAGGGGGCTCCCGGATTCCGATAAGCCCCCCGCCCCCGACAACCAATGGCCAGGGTTGTCGGGAAGAGGCCCTTGTCCTCATCAACATGGGGACAAGGTGCTTTGGGGTGGGGGCCGCAGGGCCCCCCCCTACCCCAAAGCACCCCCCCATGTTGAGGGCACGCAGCCTAGTACGACTCGGGGGGGGGGGCGCTTGCTCGTCCCCACCCCCTTTACTGGCCGGCCGGGCTGCGTGCTCGGATAAGGGTCTGATATGCCGTTTTTTTCAGCATAGGGGTTCCCCTTTAAATCCATACCAGGTGACGGGGCTAGCAAGGTGTCAATCTCGCCGATCGAGGTGGCGGCATTGACTTCCTTCGCTAGTCCCGTCTACCTGGAGTCACGTTCAAAATGAACGGACTTTACTCCATGTGTGGGCAAGTCCGTTCATTTCAAAAGTCCGGCGGACCTCTGCCAAAACTCTGGCAGATTGTCCGTCGGATCTAGTCCACCGGAAAAGTCCGGGCGTGTGTGGGCAAGTCTGCGCGTTCGGAAAGTCCGGTGGACCTCTGCTGGAAAGTCTGGCCGGTTGTCCGCCAGACTAAGTCCACCAGACTAAGTACGCTGGATAGTCCGATCGTGTGTACGTGGCATAAGAAGTTGGCCTTCTCCAATAAACACCAATGTAAGGGGTTGGCCATCTCCAATAGCCACCAATGTAAGGGGTTGGCCATCTCCAATAGCCACCAATGTAAGTCCATCATCTTTTAACCCTCGTTTTAAGAACGGGAACCAAATAAGAGAAGTTCATTGTTAGGGTTTCAAATCAAACAAAAAGTGTGGGGTACCGGCGCTGGTTATTTCTGTGTGATATTGTTACAACCGTATATTAGTTATTTATTTTTTATTTTTTATTATTATTACTAAGCTGCAGTTTTATACAGTATAATCACCTTGTTTTCTTTCCATTGTTAGGGTTTACTTAAAGGAGTTGTAAAGTCTTGAGGTTTTTCACCTTAAAAGAGAAGTATGGATTTGTTTTTGTTTTTTTATATTCATACTTACTTAGGTGGATGGAGCATCAGACCAATGCTGCAGCTGTCCCCCGGCATCTCTGTGAGCCACCGAACACCGCCGATGGCTCGGTTCTCACTCCTGCCTGCCGGCTCGCTGAGACTGCCATCAATCACGGCAGCTGGCGGATCCAGACTTGGGAAGTCGACATGACGCGGTGCCTTGACTGATAGCAGTGACGTCAGCAGAGAGCGGACTTCAGACCTGAAATCTCTCCTGAAAATGGGTCAGAGAAGTGGAAAACGAATTGCACTCCTGTGGCCCTTAGGAGAAGCCCAGCCTAAAAAGCTCAGGCTGGACTTCTCCTTTAATGTATTCTATGCATTAAGGTGAAAATCCTTTTGCACCTCAGCTGCCCCCCCCCCCCCCCAGAGCCCCCCTTTTCTCTACCTGAACCCGATCGATCCAGCGATGAAAACGAGCCCAGCAGCTCCAGCCGCTATCTCGGGCCAATTGCAGCTCCAGCCACTACCATTGGCTCCTGCTGCTGTCAATCAAATCCAGTGACATGGGTGCGGGGGGGGGCGGGGCAGGGCCAAGTCCTGCTGTCTGTGTCAACGGACGCAGCAGCAGAACTCTGGAGCGCGCCCGCACAACTGCCCCCATGGAAAGCGGCTCTCTGTGGGGGCACTCGATGGAGTGGAGGAGCCAGGAGCGCTGCTAGAGGACCACAGAAAAGGAGGATCGGGGCCGCTCTGTGGAAAACCCTTGCAGGAGGCACGCCTGAGAGGACTGGGAGATTGCAGTCTGGGATTGGTGCAGGGCCAGTGGAGTGGACTGAGGTGGCATGGTCAGTGGAGAGAGGCAGCTGCAGCCAGGATGGCTTGCCGTGCCTGAAGAGGTCTCATGTAGGACAACTAGCACCAAGGACTACCATATTTTTTCTACACCACAGGGGCCTGCCTGCAAAGGGCATGCACTTTAGGTCTGGCTGAGCCAGTGTCAGGCCTGCAAATCAGTGCTAGCTGGTCCTGGAAGAGCAAGCAAATGATGTGCTGGAGGTGTTAAGGAGAGATAGTCTGCAAGCAAGTAATGTGCTGGAGAGAAGAGAGGAGTTGTATATACCGGAGGTCTATATAGTCTTCACAGTCCCTAACAATTTATGCAATTAACTGGGAATCTCATAACTACCCATATCTCCATTCATGTTTAATCCCAACAATAAAAATACAAAACAAAGTGCATGGACGGTTTTCTGTCTGAGAGTGACTGAAATCGTGTGCCTGGCTGGGCAGGGTGACAGACGGACTACAATTACCAGCAGCCCCTAAGGGGGTATTGCTACATTTCGGCATTGAAGGGTGTGGAAGGTGGTATCAGGGGGTTAAAAAATATATATTTTTTAGTTGTTAAACACTTTTTTTTTTAAGTGACCCTGTCACCACAGGGTCACAACTGAAAAAAGTCATACAAGTCAACCCCTGCTGCAGTGGGGTCACCTTTTCGGAGGGTGTTATCGGGGTGTCCTTTGTGAGGAAACACTTCACCTGGTGTGCTGTGCGAATCTGCCATAATCTGCATGTTTCTCACTGAGTCGGGGACCGTTTGGGCTGAGAGCCTTAGCATTTGTGCAAATATGGTTTAGAAGAATACACACAGTTTATACAGCTTGTAGGGTCAGTTTTCTAAGCAATTATGTATAGGTCAAGGTGTGTTGATTTATGTAATTTGTAAGCCGCACTCTTACTGTACATTTGTTAATATGCAATGCATTTTTGTCTGTTTATTATTTGCAGGCGGTTTTCTGTATGTTCTGCGACAAATCACATATACCCCTGATGAAGAGAAAGTAGCTTTTGTAAATCTTGAAACGCGTCGGTTACTTCTGCTGTGCTCACCATTAGCTCAACAGATTCTGTGCAATTATTGTCTGTGTGTTTACCAGCTTCCAGATGATTCATCATATGATGTATTTGTATATTGTGTACGTGCTGTATATTTTAAATATTTTTCATTAAAAGATTTATACTTTTTTATATTTTTTCTACATTTCGTTGCTATCTGTTCTACGCCAAAGTCCCCCTCAGAGAGGAAATATGTTGTTCAATAGTTTAACTGTAAAAGAAAAGGTTACATAATTGTCCTATCCAGTTGCCCATGTGTTGATATGCAATGCAATAATGCTGCTCCCTGGCTTCTTTAAAAGGGGTTGTAAAGGTAAAAACATCTGACTATACCGCCCCCCCAGCACCCCCGTTTTACTTACCTGACCCCTTGAAAGCCCCGCGCTCGCCCCCAACGTCCCTTTCGACGCTCACCCTGTCCGTTGATTGGCTAGGGTGGATGGATTGAAAGCAGCGCAGCCATTGGCTCGCGCTGCTGTCAAACACATCCAATGACGCGGCGCACCGGGGGCGGGGCAGGGTGATACAGCTAGTAGTTAAGGCCGCCAGCTTTATCACTGGAGCGCGCCCGCAAGAACTCCACACTATGCGATGGAGCTCGCATGAAGTTGTGGAGTCCTTGCGGGAGGGAGCCGAGACAGCCGTTCGGGGCCACTCTGTGCAAAACGAGCTGCACAGTGGAGGTAAGTATAGCATGTTTGTTATTTAAAAAAAAAAAAAATGTTCCTTTAGTGACCCTTTAAGGATTCAACACCTTAAGTGGGTTGAATATCTGCTCCCCCACCACATGTTGTAGTCTCTCCCTCCGGCCCATACATCCTGTAGTGACCTATGAGCTGGCTGGAGAAACCACAGCGTGCAGCAGGGGAGGAGCAGATATTCTACAGAGCTAGAAATGTGGAAAAACTTGCTGCAGCTGTGGTTTCAACACATGGGCCGCCATCACTTTTTGGCCAGTTCAATTTACAATTGAACTGGAAGTGGTTGGTGAATAAAGCAGTCCCTCTGTACAAGGTCACTTATTCCAGTAGGGGCCTTCAGCTAATTTGATTAAGTGTGGGGTGGTTGGCTCTCCACTACCATGGTCTCTGATTGAGAGAATACTCATTTGTATTTTCTAGCAACACCATCACCCACCTACTTTTGTGTCACTTTGGGTTAAGATGAGGAGTTGTTGATGGGGGTTGTAGATCCCTACTGGAGGTGCAGTAGGGATATTACTTTAATTCCACTGTAATTTTCCTTATGTAATCCATCGCTATCGGAGGAACGCATGGTTGGATTATCCCTATGGTACCGATTAGAGTGAGTTCACCCTACTTTATCCTGCTACCCTTGTTAGGTATTATCTATTTTTTCATTGGCTGAGGCTGTTTTTTTATTTTTTTATTTATGTTTTTAACATATAACGTTCTTTTGTATGTACAGTTGAAAATATTCAATAAAAAAAAAAAAATTCACAAAAAAATTTAAATAAAAAAAATTACAATTGAAAGCATTTTGTTATATCTGTTTGACAAGTGCAAAAAAAGACCCGTTCATCCTGCCAGAAGTCACTTCCTGTGCTGAACTGTTATCAAATGCATTGTTTCAAGTTATCTCTGAGGACCACGGAGCCCCTTCCATCTTCACTTTATTACCAAAAGTATTGGGACACCTGCCTTTTCACGCACATGAACTTTAATGGCATCCTAGTCTTAGTCCGTAAGGTTCAATATTGAGTTGGCCCACCCTTTGCAGCTATAACAGCTTCAACTCTTCTGGGAGGACCGTCCACAAGGTTTAGGAGTGTGTCTCTTGCAAAAGCGCATTTGTGAGGTCAGGCCTGGTTCGCAGTCTCCACTCTAATTAATCCCAAAGTGTTCTATCGGGTTGAGGTCCTGACTCTATGCAGGCCAGTCAAGTTCCTCCACCCCAAACTCCCTCATCCATGTCTTTATGGACCTTGCTTTGTACACTGGTCCATATCATTTGGTGGAGGGGGGATTATGGTGTGGGGTTGTTTTTCAGGGGTTGGGCTTTGCCCCGTAGTTCCAGTGAAGGGAACGCTTAACGGTATCAGCATTCCAAGACATTTAATGCTCCCAACTTTGTGGGGACAGTTTGGGAATGGCTGTTCCAACATGACTGCGCACCAGTGCACAAAGCAAGGTCCATACAGACATGAATGAGGGAGTTTGGGGTGGAGGAACTTGACTGGCCTGCACAGAATCCTGACTTCAACCTTAAGCGGAGACTGCGTGCCAGGTTTTCTCATCCATATCAGTGCCTGCCTCACAAATGCACTCCTGGAAGAATAGTCAAACATCCCCATAGACACACTCCTAAACCTTGTGCACAGTCAGAAGATACGAAGCTGTTCTAACTGCAAAGGGTGGGCCAACTCAATATTGAACCCTACGGACCAAGACTGGGATGCCATTAAAATTAATGTGCATGTAAAGGCAGGTGTCCCAATACTTTTGGTAATATAGATAGGGTTATTCTCTAGTCCTTTCCTAGGGTGACAACACTACTGGCTATACAGTACAGTGAGTGAGCCTTGTCACGGTAGGACAGGAAGTATGTTACAGGCAGGATTACCAGGAGAGGAAAAAATCCAGAAAAATAGAAAACTAACACAACCACCTAAGGATTGGTAAATTGCAAAATATTGTGTTTTCGTGCTTAGATTAGAAATGCTTTAAAATTCTGAGGCACCATCTATCTTGTAATCTATGTGGGGTGTATCTTCATTAGTATAGATGCTGTATATACAATGTATGCTACAAACATAGGATGTACATCCCAGGAATTGTGTCCTTGTGATTTATGGTGGTTAAGCATATGTTCTCTTCAGAATGCAGAGGACGGTCAGTAAACACAGGTAGGTGAAGAACAGGACGGCAAAACATAGGTGGCACACTGTTGTTATCCAGAAGGCATAGAGGTAAAGGACTCGGTTACATCTTTTTGGGTCTGTAGGTGAATCCCAGGGTTCACTGTATAAGGAATAGATCCAGACATTGCCTGCAGAGAAGAGAGAAAGGATAACCATGACCTCCTGTGCTGCCTGCTCTGGCATTTCCTGTATTCTATGTTCTCTGTCTGCTTGACCTCTGCCTGCCCTGCGCTCTCCCCTCCATCTGCCTGCCTGCCATATCCTCTCTCCTCTGCCTGCCTGCCATATCCTCTCTCCTCTGCCTGCCCTATCCTCTCCTCTCTCTCCCTGTCTGCCTTACCTATCCTCTCTCTCCCCCGTCTGCCTGCCCGCCCTATCCTCTCTGCTCTGCCTGCCCGCCCTATCCTCTCTCTCCCCCGTCTGCCTTACCTATCCTCTCTCCGCCGTCTGCCTGCCTGCCCTATCCTCTCTGCTTCCTGCCCGCCCTTTCCTCTCTCCTCTGCCTGCCTGCCTGCCCGCCCTATCCTCTCTCCTCTGCCTGCCTGCCCGCCCTATCCTCTGCCCGCCCTATCCTCTCTCCTCTGCCTGCCTGCCCTATCATCTCGCCTCTGCCTGCCCACCTTATCTTTTCTCCTCTGCCTGCCCTATCCTCTCTCCTCTGCCTGCCTGCCCTATGCTCTCTCTCTCCCCCATCTGCCTTACCTATCCTCTCTCCCCCGTCTGCCTGCCCGCCCTATCCTCTCTCCTCTGCCTGCCTGCCCTATCCTCTCTCTCTCTCCCCTGTCTGTCTTACCTATCCTCTCTCTCCCCCGTCTGTCTTACCTATCCTCTCTCTCCCCGTCTGCCTGCCCACCCTATCCTCTCTCCTCTGCCCTATCCTCTCTCTCCCCCGTCTGCCATACCTATCCTCTCTCTCCCCCGTCTGCCATACCTATCCTCTCTCTCCCCCGTCTGCCTGCCTGCCCGCCCGCCCTATCCTCTCTGCTCTGCCTGCCCTTTCCTCTCTCCTCTGCCTGCCCGCCCTATCCTCTTTCCTCTGCCTGCCCGCCCTATCCTCTGCCTGCCCACCCTATCCTCTCTCCTCTGCCTGCCCGCCCTATCCTCTCTCCTCTGCCTGCCTGCCCGCCCTATCCTCTCTCCTCTGCTTGCCCGCCCTATCCTCTCTCCTCTGCCTGCCTGCCCGCCCTATCCTCTCTCCTCTGCCTGCCTGCCCGCCCTATCCTCTCTCCTCTCCCTGCCTGCCCGCCCCATCATCTGCCTGCCTGCCCGCCCTATCCTCTCTCCTCTGCCTGTCTGCCCTATCCTCTCTCCTCTGCCTGCCTGCCCTGTAGTCTCTACCTTGCCTGCTTTGCACTCTGTCCTCCGCCTCTCTTGCATTCTGTCCTATGTTTGTCTGCACTACTATTTCTCCACTAGTTCAGCCTGCACTCTCCTTGTGTGTCTGCACTGCACTCTTTCTTCTGTGTAACTGCCTGCACTCAAATCTCTGTAACTCTGCACTTTCCTATCTATGCCTTTTTTAGCTTCTTGTTCTTAGCTTTGGTTAGGGTGTAGTGCCTATAATTATATGATCTATTAGGAGTACATAGATGTGTACGGCACAGTAGTACCCGTTTTTTTTTTTTTACCATTAAGGGTCACTATGGAGTTGATTCCCGTTGTCCCCAGTTTAATAATTTTGCCCACATCCGGGAGTTGGAGTCTCAGATCAGAGATATGTGGGTATTTAACCTTTTTGACCTTTTGTGTTTATCACTAGTTATTGATAGATTGATTAGCTCAGATGTTATGACTGTTGACCGTTTGTGGGTTTAATAATAGAAACTCAGATATGGTATCAACTGATAACTGAAAGAGGTTAAGATAGGATTACTTATTACCTGTCCCCCCCCCCCCCCCCCCCCCCCCCCCCCCCCGAGGTGGTGAGAAGTTGTTTTTGGTTAATACTCTATCACCGTTGGCTCAGATTAATCTTTTTATTATTTTTATTGTTCTCATCCTCTTAAAAACATTATTACATTTCACAGAAAGGTTTCTTCACAGTAAGAGCTGTGAAAATGTGTAATAGACTCCCTCCAGAGGTGGTTCTGGCCAGCTCAGTAGATTGCTTTAAGAAAGGCCTGGATTCTTTCCTAAATGTACATAGTATAACTGGGTACTAACATTTATAGGTAAAGTTGATCCAGGGAAAATCCAATTGCCTCTCTGGGATCAGGAAGGATTTTTTTCCTCTGCTGTAGCAAATTGGATCATGCTTCCTGTTTGTTTGTTTTTTGCCTTCCTCTGGATCAACTGTGGATATAGGATTGGGTATATAGGATTGTATGATATTTTTTATTTTATTTATTTATAGTTGAACTAAATGGACTTGTGTCTTTTTTCAACCTGACTAACTATGTAACTTATTCAGATACTGGCGATTGTGGCCAGACGGCCATCCTGCCAGTCTCCTGCATGGAGGTTTAGGATCCGCCACCTGAGACTCAGATTGAGGCATGATTTTCCTCTGTATACTACATAACGCGATGAGTGCGTCACCCGTGGCCCTTGACAACGTCAGATTGTGACACGTTTTATACCCGAGTGGTCGGATGTTCCATTTTTAATAAACCTGTGTGATACAATTTACACTATGGTGAGCTCCTTTCTTTTTTGGGGTAAACTGCCTGGTCTATGTCCATGACTACTGAATAATTTAGTCTTCCTGGTCGATTGGCGAGTGTTGCTGCCCTATCATATCAAGTACCAGTCTGTGAGCTGTCATCTCAATACCTCCTGGATAAAGGCCCTGGTTAGGTTGATAGCCGAAAGCTTACATTCCGGTAAGCACGCACTTTATGTGGTGGAGGTTCACAAGTCTGTAACGATGCTGAAAGCTAGTTTAAGATCAGCAAAATTATTTACATTCATCTGTGCTTTATGGACTGATTATTTTTTATCACTATTTTGTTTCTTTATTTATTTAACGCAGCTCCTTCTAACTTCTTTTTACTGTGTGTGTGTGTCTCACTTTGAGCTGCTGTTTATATATATATATATATATATATATATATATATATATATATATATATATATATATGTAGCGGGGTTCTACCCCTTTTAGGGGAAGAGACTACATTTCCCATAATTCCCCAGGCTCCCAGGCTGCTTGCTTCCGCCCGGGAGACTGCTGGGGGAGGCTATAAAAAGGAAGAGCGGAGACCGCCTCTTCCTCTTGGGACACTTCCTCTTCTGAGGCCTGACAGGACTGGCCTGCCTCTGCTGACAGAGCGTGTGATGCGGAGACTGCAGCCAGCAGAGACACCTGTGCGGACCGGAGCTGAAGGCCTGAAGCCTGGGCCTTGCAGCCGATGGAGTGAGACTCTCACCCCTCAGAGTCTACAGCAGCGGAGCGGAGACTTCCCCTTACTGTCGGTCGGACGGAGCTGATGACCGGAGTTCAGGGCTGTGACTGAGGAGACCGGACGCCGCCATTGAAGAGACCAGAGCCACCATTGGAGGGACCGAAGCTGAGGACGGTACCCAAGGATTGGTGAGAGAGCCGAGAGGCTCATCCTGCATTGACACACACGTTTTATGCCTACTGAACTGCTTAGGCGCAATTTACCTCAGAGCAGCAAATGTTACTTTTTGTGGATTACAAAGGCACCATTTAAAGCTACATGTGCACCACCTCTACAGATTTATTGCCGGTGAAGAACACTGTACTAGTACAAGGACTGAGCTCTATTGCTAGGGATCAGGCCTGGTCCATTAGGTAGGCGCAGATAGATTTATTGCACCTCAGGGGTGTATAGCAGACGGTCGCCACACTTGGCGCTCCGTTTCCCCATTGTTAGTTTGATATACCTGTGTACATGTTAAAGTGCATATTGCAGGGACCTGCTAAAGTATTGTAAGTCATATGTTCAAACGCATGTTGCTATTTCTTTTCCTTACTGACAAAAGTAAAGCCAGTTACTCTTATTTCAGCAGTCTGCTTGTGAGTTCATACCAATTACACTTAGAGTATAAGCTAAGTTTTATGTGCATAGGGACGTACCCCTTTACTAACTGTGCCAGAGCGGGTAGAGCCAAATTGCCGGGGGTTGGTGGAGCTGTACTCAGGGACCCAAAACAAACCAGCGGCTCTCTTAACTGGGGGTAGCGCTACACGTGGGGGCTCGTAATCCGGGATCCTGAGTCAGCGGGAAAAGCCGCCAGAAGGTGCCGGCATGGACCCAATAGAAGTGGGACGGTGGTCCGCAACATGGGCCGCTGACCCAGCCGCAGCAGCAGTTATTGAACTGCCAGGGATGTGGCAGAGAGAGGCAGTCAAGCAGCTCATAATGTCATTATCCCCATGCCAGAAGTCATGGATAATGGACATGAGAAATGATGCTGGGTACACATACGCCTTAATAGAATGGAAGGAAGAGACTCCAGAACAGTTCAGGAGCCAGAGCATACAAGCACCGAATGGTCAGGCCTATCAAGTGCTGCATGCGCTGCCGCGCAAGGGAGAAGGTTCTCCTATGAAAGCCATTCTATCCCCAAAGAAGGAGGAGCAGAAGGGCGCGGAAAGTCCCGCACCCACACAGACTACTCTGAGTGCAGAACTGTGTGCTGTCCTAGGGGAGATTGTGACCCAGTGCAGAAGAGACCCGGGGATTACCCAATGTCCGGATACAGGAAACTCCGGATGTTTTCAGGGAGGACACCTGTACCCTCGGGAGAAGAGGGATTTGAAGAGTGGTTAGATGGTGCCACGCAGGCCCTAGAAGAATGGGAGGTCTCAGAAGGCAGAAAGAAACAAAGGATTGTTGAGAGCCTAAAAGGACCTGCCTTAGAGGCCATACGCAATCTGAAGACGAGTAAAAAGGATTGCACTGCCCAGGACTACATAGACATCCTGGAAGGTGTGTTTGGTGGGACAGAAAAAGTCACAGAACTTACCTATCAACTGGAACACTGTTACCAGAAGACAGGGGAGAAGCTGTCAGCGTATATGGGACGTATAGACAAGATCCTGCATAGGATTATCCTGAAGAAGGGGATAGATCCAGGGAAGGTAGATGAAGCCCGTGCCCAACAGGTGATGAGGGGAGCCCAACCCCTGGACCCTGTCGCACTAATTCTACGCACCCGCCAGGATGGGAAGAGCCTGGACTACCCTGACCTCATCCGAATGGTCAGAGAAGAAGAGGCCATGTTGGAAGAGAAACGGGAGAAGCAGGTGATGGGGTCTACAAGACTTCCAGTGGCCACGGTCAGGTCGGCCTTAACCCCTGAAAGAGACACAGAGGTAGATGCCCTGAAGTTGCAGATGTCCCAGATGATGGAGATATTGACATCTCTAGTGGCGAAAGAGACGCCCAGTCCCAAGAAGGAAACAAGCAGGAGGGAATTGTTTCCAGCTGTCCCAGCACCAGCATCCCCACCTGACTACGGTGAGATGATTTGCTTTAATTGTGGAGGAATTGGTCATATTGCAGCTGTATGTTCCAGCCCCAAGAAGAAGGCAGAAAGCCGGCGGGAAACGCCAAAGGGCCCCGGTGAAGGAGTCAACCGGGTGCCCATCACCTTCAGTGAGCTCCAAGAAGCGCAACAAGAAGAGAAAGCGAGGAGACCAGACCCCTCGGAAGGAGCCCAGGGATCCTCAACCAAGGTGCACTCCAGAGAAAGGGGGCAAGACCCCTCCGGAGAGACACAGCACCCCCAGACGTGAACTCTTCAAAGTGAGAGATAACAATGTCCCTCAACGGGTTCACACTCCCTCAGAGAGGGAGAAAATTAATGCATACCAGGCTCAAGAAAGGAGCAAGCGCAAATCCAGTGAGAAGAAGAAGAGTCCAAAGAAGAGGACAGCATCAACTCAGCCTTACCCAGAAAAGCTAGTTGGTCCATCCCCTACTGTACCCATCCAAGTGGAAGGAGTGTACACGAAGGCCCTCCTGGACACTGGAGCACAAGTGACCCTGTTGTACAGGGACTTCTATGACAGATACCTGAGTCATCTGCCAATACAGAAGATAGAAGAGTTGGAGATAAGGGGATTGGGAACTCAGAGTTTCCCCTATGATGGATACTTACCCATCAGATTGACGTTTGACCCATCCGTAGCTGGGAAGTCTGAAGTGTTCGACACCTTAGCAGTGGTGTGTCCCCGCCCACCAGGAACCAGTAAGACGTCCCTGATCATAGGGACAAACACGGACCTAGTCAGAAGGCTTCTGACCCCCTTGGTGAAGAGAGAGAGTCTTTCAACTCCCAAGATCCATCCCATGCTGAAGGCAGCCTATCAGCGGTTGGTCCTAGAGCAGAAGACCCCAAGTGAGGGGATAGGAAGGGTATGGAGGCTTGGAAAAGAAGGAGCAGTGTTACAGCCTGGAGAGGTGACCTGCATGAGAGCCACGGTAAAACTTACTTGGGAGCAGCCTGGCCCCTTTGTAATGCTGGAACCTGACCCAATGGAGGGTCACTCAGGTCTGGAGGTGATACCAGAAGTAATTTCACTGAAGGACCTGAAGAAGGCTAGAGGAAGAGTCCCTGTCAGTGTGAGGAACCCCACGGAGCAGCCCGTGGAGATCCCTGCCAGGATGCTTCTGGGACAAGTGAGTCCTGCTGTCCCAGTTGGCTGGTCAGAAGTGAAGGGGACGGGTGAAGGAGAAGATGTTTGGAAGAAACTCTCCATGGAAAACCCAAACCTACCTGGAGCTTGGAAAGAGAGAGCCAAGGCCCAGCTGACCAGATGGGAGAAGATTTTCTCTAAAGATGAGTTTGATGTGGGGTGTGCGAGGAGTGCCACCCATCGAATCCGCATGCAAGAGGACAAGCCATTCAGAGAGAGAGTGAGGCGAGTCCCGCTAGCAGATCTGGAGGATCTGAGGGAGCAGCTTGCGGAATTGAAGAAGACGGGAGTGATTAGGGAGTCCAGAAGCCCCTACGCCTCCCCAATTGTGGTAGTCAGGAAGAAGAATGGGTCATTGAGACTCTGCATTGACTACAGAACTCTCAACAGGAGGACCATTCCTGACCAGTACACCACGCCAAGGATAGAAGATGCCTTGCAGAGTTTATCTGGAGCTAAGTGGTTCAGTGTGATGGACCTCAAGAGTGGGTATTATCAAATCCCCATGCATCCAGAAGACAGAGAAAAGACTGCCTTCATAACCCCAGTGGGATTCTTTGAGTTCAACAGGATGCCCCAGGGCCTATCTGGAGCTCCTGCTACGTTTCAACGCCTAATGGAAAGGACTGTTGGAGACATGAACCTCATAGAAGTCCTTGTGTACCTGGACGATGTCATTGTCTTTGGAAAGACTTTGGAAGAACATGAAGCCAGATTGGAGAAAGTACTGAGGAGGCTCAGTGAAGAGGGACTTAAACTTTCTCCAGAGAAGTGTCGGTTCTATCAGTCTTCTGTGAACTATCTGGGACACATAGTGTCTGAAAAAGGAGTGGCTACAGACCCTGAGAAGTTGGAGGCAGTTACTTCGTGGCCAAGGCCCACAACAGTTACAGAACTTCGGTCTTTCTTGGGGTTCTGCTCCTACTACCGCAGGTTTGTGGATGGATTTGCCCGCATTGCCAAACCCCTCAACGAGCTGCTCAAGACAGAAGGAGAGGAGGATGGAATGGGGCCTAGGAGGTCCAGTGAGTCGGTCCAAAACCAGTGGAATTCAAGGTGTGAAGAGGCTTTCAGAACCTTGAAGAGAAGTCTCACCACAGCCCCAGTTTTGGCCTACGCTGATCCCACTAGACCATATGAGCTACATGTTGATGCCAGCCATGAGGGCCTAGGTGGAGTACTCTACCAGGAGTATGAAGACCAGCTACGACCAGTGGCCTATGTGAGCCGGAGCCTGACCCCCTCCGAGAAGAACTATCCCACCCACAAGTTGGAGTTCTTAGCCCTCAAGTGGGCAGTAGTTGACAAATTGAGAGACTATTTGTATGGGGCCGAGTTTACTGTAAAGACAGATAACAACCCCTTGACCTATCTATTCACCACCGCCAAGCTGGATGCAACTGGACACAGATGGTTGGCGGCGTTGTCTGGATTCAATTTCAGCCTCAAGTACAGACCAGGGGCTGGAAATAGGGATGCAGATGCCCTGTCCCGAAGATCCCATGTCATGGTCGATGACTGGGAAGACTGGACCCAAGTGGCACCAGATGGAGTGCGAGCCCTTTGTCAAGGGGCTGAACTCCAAGCCAGAGGAGGATCCAGAGCTGAAGAAGTAGGAGTTACCACAGTGGGAGTCCCAAAGTGTTACTGTGGGGTAACTCAACTGGCAGAAGAGTGTCTGCCGAAGCTGTCCAAGAAGGAGCTAAGGTGTGACCAATTGGAAGATCCCATGGGGAGATTGGTCCTGGAAGCCCTGGAAGACCAGAGTCCAGAGGGACTTCGCCTTCACCCCTCCAAAGAAGCTCGCCTACTGAGGAGAGAGTTGGACAAGTTACAGGTGCATCAGGGGGTAGTCTACCGAAGGGGCCCCTCTGATGGACCAGAAGACAAGTGGCAGTTGTTTCTCCCCGAGAAGCATCGAGAGACTGTGCTGATTGCTTTACATGACCAGCATGGTCACTTGGGAGCAGAGAGGACCTTCCAACTTATCAGAGACCGGTTTTACTGGCCCTGCATGAGAGCCGAAGTGGAGGAGTATTGCCATTCCTGTGCAAGATGCATTCAGAGAAAGACTTTACCCCATCAAGCTGCCCCAATGGGCCACCTACAGAGTCAAGGCCCAATGGATCTGGTATGCATTGATTTTCTCTGCCTCGAACCCGATTTGAGTGGATTGGGAAATGTTCTGGTGGTAACCGACCATTTCACCCGTTATGCTCAGGCTTTCCCAACCAAGGACCAGAAGGCCTCTACAGTAGCCAAGGTACTTTTGGAGAAGTACTTTGTTCACTATGGACTGCCACAGAGAATCCATTCAGACCAAGGAAGGGACTTTGAGAGTCGCCTGATCAGGAAGCTACTAGATTCTCTGGGAGTAGAGAAGACTAGGACCACACCATATCACCCTCAAGGTGATGCCCAGCCTGAAAGGTTCAACAGGACTCTATTGAACATGTTGGGAACTCTAGAAACAGAGAAGAAGCAACATTGGAGTCAACACATTTCAGCTCTAGTGCATGCTTACAACTGTACAACAAGTGATGTGACAGGTTTTTCCCCTTACCGACTTATGTTTGGGAGAGAAGCAAGATTGCCAGTGGATTTGGCCTTTGGCATTTCCTTAGACCATGCCTCTGCTGCCTCACACAAAGGATATGTGGACAGACTGAGGCGCAGTCTGAAGATAGCTTATGAGAAAGCTCAAGCGGCCTCTGACCAGAGGGGGGCCCGAAATAAGAGGAACTTTGATTTGAAAGTTAGAGTACAGGACCTACAGCCTGGGGACCGTGTACTGCTACGAAACCTAGGGATCCCTGGGAAACACAAGATTGCTGATAGATGGAGATCAGAGCCATATATCATCTGTAGGAAACTTCCAGGATTGCCTGTCTACAAGTTGAAACCAGAAGGAAGGTTGGGGCCTTTGAAGACCTGGCATAGGAATCATTTGCTCCCACTCACTGAAGCAGTCAGAATGCCTCCAGTAAGAGATGTACCTGAATCTGTTTCCATTCTGGATACCCCCAGGCCTAACACTAGGTCTCAGACATCCCAAGTTAGGGGTGGACAGGACCCCCAACCAGAAGAAGAAAGAGGAGAACTTGAATGGCTATGGCCTTCCTCAACTCCAGGGAATTCTGCCATAGATCTTCCACCTACTGAAGATGTGGAAGATAACACATTGAACCCAGAAGCCACAGAGTTTGTGCCATTCAGTGATGTGCCTGAGTGCTGGGAAGATATCCCTGGTCTCTACCCAGAACAAGAAGAAGATGTTCCAGAACCAGAGATGTTGCCAGAATGTGTTCCTGAAGAAGTTCCAAGAGAACAGAGAGCTCGCAGGAGTGTGAAGCCTCCCAAGAAGTTAACTTACCCCAAGATGGGAGAAAGTTCAGAGGACTCTGTTACTACAGCAAGGAGAAGTGCTGAAAGCCCTGACCCTTCCGCTGTTCATCTAGTGGAGGGCAACCCTAGCTCACTCTCTGGCACAGTTAAACAGGTCGCCCACACTGAAGTGACCTGTAGACAGGACAGCTCCCCATCTTATGCCAATTGGTGGGAAGCTCCTCTGTCCAAGTTATGTGAAAATGTTGTTCCTGAGAAAGTTTGTAGTTTGAGCACTGTCTTTGGGGACCAAAGATTCAAAGTGGGGGGAGTGTGTAGCGGGGTTCTACCCCTTTTAGGGGAAGAGACTACATTTCCCACAATTCCCCAGGCTCCCAGGCTGCTTGCTTCCGCCCGGGAGACTGCTGGGGGAGGCTATAAAAAGGAAGAGCGGAGACCGCCTCTTCCTCTTGGGACACTTCCTCTTCTGAGGCCTGACAGGACTGGCCTGCCTCTGCTGACAGAGCGTGTGACGCGGAGACTGCAGCCAGCAGAGACACCTGTGCGGACCGGAGCTGAAGGCCTGAAGCCTGGGCCTTGCAGCCGATGGAGTGAGACTCTCACCCCTCAGAGTCTACAGCAGCGGAGCGGAGACTTCCCCTTACTGTCGGTCGGACGGAGCTGATGACCGGAGTTCAGGGCTGTGACTGAGGAGACCGGACGCCGCCATTGAAGAGACCAGAGCCACCATTGGAGGGACCGAAGCTGAGGACGGTACCCAAGGATTGGTGAGAGAGCCGAGAGGCTCATCCTGCATTGACACACACGTTTTATGCCTACTGAACTGCTTAGGCGCAATTTACCTCAGAGCAGCAAATGTTACTTTTTGTGGATTACAAAGGCACCATTTAAAGCTACATGTGCACCACCTCTACAGATTTATTGCCGGTGAAGAACACTGTACTAGTACAAGGACTGAGCTCTATTGCTAGGGATCAGGCCTGGTCCATTAGGTAGGCACAGATAGATTTATTGCACCTCAGGGGTGTATAGCAGACGGTCGCCACACTTGGCGCTCCGTTTCCCCATTGTTAGTTTGATATACCTGTGTACATGTTAAAGTGCATATTGCAGGGACCTGCTAAAGTATTGTAAGTCATATGTTCAAACGCATGTTGCTATTTCTTTTCCTTACTGACAAAAGTAAAGCCAGTTACTCTTATTTCAGCAGTCTGCTTGTGAGTTCATACCAATTACACTTAGAGTATAAGCTAAGTTTTATGTGCATAGGGACGTACCCCTTTACTAACTGTGCCAGAGCGGGTAGAGCCAAATTGCCGGGGGTTGGTGGAGCTGTACTCAGGGACCCAAAACAAACCAGCGGCTCTCTTAACTGGGGGTAGCGCTACATATATATATTTTTTTTTTTTTTTTTTATATAGTATAGGACATATTTACCATATATGCTTGCGCCAACGTCATCAACATTATCACTTAGGACAAGAATTGGAGAATACCGTGCTATCTATGCCTGTCTGCACTTTCTTCTCTATGTGCCCCCCTGTACTCTAATTTATGTAAACCTTTCGCACGTTCATCTCTTTTACTGCTTCTACTTTCTCCTCTGGTTACCTGTACTCAATTCTCTAACTCTCAGCACTTTACTCTATGACTGATGCAGTCACTCTTCTCTAAAGCCTGCCCACCCTCTCTCCTGTGTGTGCGTGACTGCCTGCACTCTCTCTCTGTAATTGCCCACACTCTCTCCTGTGTGTGACTGCCTACACTCTCCCTCTGTAATTGCCCACACTCTCTCTCCTGTGTGTGACTGCCTGCACTCTCCCTCTGTAATTGCCCACACTCTCTCTCCTGTGTGTGACTGCCTGCACTCTCCCTCTGTAATTGCCCACACTCTTTCCTGTGTGTGACTCCCTGTACTCTCTGAAATCCCCTATCAGAATTTCTTTATGAACACCAGCACCCTTTCTTATGCAATATTCATCACTGCGAACGTTCTTATGACCACAAGATTTTCCTGTAACAATTATTGTGAAAGCATCCGTTTTCACCAAAGCTTATATGCAACATTTTGACAGCCACAAAACCTCTCATACACTTTCCCTCTGGTCTGCCCGTTCTGTTAACACCCCTATTTGATGCTGCGTCGCTCTGTTGGACATTTACCTGCAATGAAGAAGGCAAACATGAAGACAAGCATCACTCCCTGAGCACAAAGAGTGGCCAAACTGTTTTTTGGGGATTCCCGTCCATCCCCACATGGGAGGCAGGTCAGACAAAGGAAAAGAATACCTGCCAAACCTGAAATGATCAGATAGTAGGGTATCATGTATTGTCCAGGGCAATCACGGAAGTAGACAGCTCCTGTAAATGAAAACAGACATCAGGATTCCAAATTGTCATCAAACTCCTAAAATTATGAGGGCGGCACAGTGGTGTATTACTCTCACCTAGCAGTAAAAAGGGTCACTAGTTCGAATCAACCACGACACTACCTGCCTGGAGTTTGCATGTTCTCCCTGTGCCTGCGTGGGTTTCCTCTGGGTACTCTGGTTTCCTCCCACACTCCAAAGACATGCTGGTAGGTTAATTGGTTTCTGTCCAAAATTGGCCCTAGTATATGAATATGAGTTGGGGGACCTTGGATTGTGGGCACCTTGAGGGTAGGGACTGATGTGAGCGTGCAATGTATGTGTGGAACGCTATGTAAATTGATGGCGCTATATGGGTACCTTAAATAAAATAATATATAATAGTATCTAATAGTATCCTAATGAGACACAATGTACAGGGATAGGGACAATTGTAGACACGCACCCACACTCACTCAGGTTGAATTGGATGGACTGGTGTCTTTATTCAACAGTACTAACTAACTCCAGACAAACCTTTTTTTCCTATAATGCCTTAACGATAGCAGTAGCACATGAGATACGTTTTCTGTTCATGCTGGAAGAAATGCCTATCACCACAAAAATTCAAAAAGGAAGTCCATCTACAGAACCAATTGTTTTTTTGTGTTTCCTCAATAAATAGGAGACATAGCACATGTAACCCGGCAGAAGGAGGCTCAGCCCAAAGCTCTCATCTGCAGTCCTCCAGCCAAACATTCTTCCTCACCCCCCTTGATCTTTGCCCCTCAGTCCCTTCCTTTTTATGGGCAGGAAGAGGTCTAGGCCTACTCTCTACCCCCTTGATGGAATGGCTTGGCCTGTTTTGGATCCTTCGGTCAGTGTTGCTGGGGCAGTGAATAGATATCCCTGCCTGGGAATGTGCCAGGTTACGTGCACACTCCTTGGATCTTTGTCCCTCAATGCCTTCCTCTTTATGGTTTGGATCCCCCGTCAGTGGTGCAGGCTATAAGCACTTGAACAGAGTCATTTCTGGGTGGTGTGATCATGGGCGTCCGCAGAACTTTTTTGAGGGGGGGGGGGCATCATTTTAAGGTCACCCATGCTCTGACCTTTTCGACAATGTCATTATCACATTATCACGGTCAGAGACTGCAGACGTAGCACAGGTGATGGTCAGAGACTGCGGTCATGGCACAAGAGACTGTCAGAGACTGCGGACATGGCCCAAGAGACTATCAGAGACTGCGGACATGGCCCAAGAGACTGTCAGAAACTGCATACATGAGGGGGTGACAGAGAGAATAGGGGTGAGAGAGGGGGTGACAGAGAGAGACAGGGGGGTGAGAGAGAGGAGTGTGACAGAGACAGGGGGTGACAGAGAGAGAGGGGGTGAAAAAGACAGAGGGGCGAGAGAGGGGGTGACAGAGAGGGGTGATGGGGGTCATCACTCCTGATCCGATCCCTGATTGCCCCCACCTGCGGACGCCCATGGTTGTGATGTCACTTCCTGGGTGCCACAGCCACAGCCACAGCTCCTAGATCCTTAGCTGTTCAGGTGCAGAGGGACTGGCCAGGGCATGCTGATGCCTATTCTGGCCAGGCCTCCTGACAGGGATAGTGTAAATGTCAAAAGACCTTTTTGTAGCTCTCCTCTAGGGTAGCACCCCCTGCTATGTTTAGGGGTAAAGACTGGTGGCAGGGCTGATGCTGGCCTTACACCTGCAGAATTTCATTATATAAGCATAACTGGACTATATGACAATCTGTTTCAACCAGAGCAAGCAAACATAATCAAAAGTCAAGGATGGAAATTTGTCTAAATTAATGGGAACAAATATATTTCTAATCATTGAATTGCTTCCTGGCCAAGGAAAATTGTAACTAGTGTAATGCACATACATTGGTCAAATCTTTCTATGAAAACCGACACAATGACATGGTACTGGAACCAAAAATTTGTTGAAATGTTTTGAATCCATGAAGGCACAATCGAATGGCTGGAGGAGCAATTTTCATACTTTATCATCATCTGAATGTTCAAACTAAATTGTACAGGTGTAAGGCCAGCTTTGCCCTCTCTCTAATGGGCAGTTTATCATCCTACATCTACTGTAGTTATTTGTAATGAACATATGGAAGAACAAGCATATCAAAATGTTAGTCACACAGATTCACATAGTGAAATAAATACCTGACATGTTCTAACTAACCCTCCCCAACTCTTTTTAAAAATGTAAATGTAATTTAAAAGCATATGTAGATCTGTATATGGTAATAATATAAATATGCTTAGTGCAGTAAATATGGAATAAAATATGTCTGAAAAGGAGAATTCTGGGACTTTTGTGTGCAAGAGTCACTCTAAACAAAGTCTTTTGCGTATAATACAAGCTTTTTGGCAATGCATTATGTTAAACGGCTGACACTTACTATATATATGTAGCGCCCACACTTTATTAAAGTGTGCGCTATCAATGTCAATTTAGTTTTTCCAGAACTGTAACAGGGTTCAGAGCTGGGCTGTGGGGTTCACAGCTGGGCTGTGCTAAGGTTCCGCCTGGTCATAGGTGCAGTGAGGCACCTGTGACAGGCTGAAAACCAGGCCTGGTTGGACGTGTTAGGTACCAATCTTTCCCGGAGCCAATCAGTGGGCGCGTCAGGCCCCGCTGTGTGGTCTGGGAAGGGGTATTTAAGGTGCTGAAGTCACGTGTTCGGGGTTCGGCTGCTGCTTTGATTCCTGGTACCGGTCCGGGTCAGCCCCTTGAGGGGTCCCGGACCCAGGAGTCTCTGCCGCCCCCGCAAGCATGGTCACCCTGACCAGTCCTAGAGGCCCTCATGGTCTGGGGTGGGGATCCGTCCATTCCCGAGCCTCAGAACTGGCTAGTTCGAGGCCCTGAAACTGAAGGAGGATTCGGAGGTGTCCCGGTGTGCTCTCGGTATTGAAGGGACACGGCAACTCGTACAAGTGACCAGGGGAGGACTCTTCGGAGGAGGGCCAAGAAGCTGGCTGCTCGGTAAGAGCCTGGAAGCTGAGTAGTATCGCCAAGAAGGCTGAGAGATTCAGGTACTGTGGGAAAGGTTCCTACTTATCTTCAGTTACAATCTAGTCTGTGGCAGAGACTTTGTAAAATTTCCGGATCACATGTTGGCTGCTAAATCTATGGTTAGAGGTTTATCCAGCAGTGAAGCGCCCAGTTGCGAGTGGCTACTCTCTGGGCTGATTAGAGACATTCAGTGGATGTCAGCAGTTCAAAGTGCCTGAGTTTTATCACCCGTGCCCTCTATTCCCACCTGAGACTGTGTTATTGTTGGATGTTACCCCTGCAAAATAAAAACCTTGAAAAGTCGCAGGGTACTAACCCTGGGAACCCGTAGACAACAACCGACAAGCCACGAGGAGGTAATTGGTAAGCCCAGAAAAGTCAAGGCCGCCCCTAGGGGTTATGGCCGCTACATATATTTAGAGTAGTGGCTTGTATGGTTATCCATGCACCATAAGTCTGACTTTTGGCATATCCATTACCTAATTAATGGGTACTGTCATAGCTCCCAACTGTCCCTGATTTTGAGGGACTGTCCCTAATTTGGAGCAATGTCCCTCATTCCTCATTTGTCACCCATTTTGGTCTGATCTATATAGTTGTATATAAAATGTTCTTTTTATATTTCAAAAAGTGTTTCCCAGTGCTAAACCTTTCATCCAAATTATAAATTGCTGCATTTGTAAATTTTAAAAGCCAATATAAAGGAATAGTAGTGGTAAAAAAAAGTCCTTTGTGGATTAACTTAACCTTTTTTTTTGGTTAATTCCTCTTTAAGGAGGTGTGGCAGGGGGCGTGTCCAATACCTACATACGCTTGCTAGTAGGTGTCCCTCATTCCCCTCTCAAAATGTTGGGAGGTATGTATTGTTAAACTAGCTCTTGAAAGGGAAGAGGGTAGGTAAGGTTGGGGAAAGCAGTAATAGAATGTTGTAGTAAAAAACACACACGGTACTCACCTAAAGCAATACTGGTTATATGAATTCCAACCAGGATACACTTTAGCACAACTGAGGAGAATAAAAACACAGATGGGTAAAGTCGTACAACTAGTAGTCCCTGTCAATTTGGCATTTATAATAGAAAGGACGATAATGATACATAGCTGGGTCAAAGCAACAGTTATATTAGCATAAGGGACAGAACTTCCATCCAAAGTGTCCCTTGTGCTGCTGACTTAGTTGGCATTCTTAACTAGCGCCTATGACAGGATCGTATTAACCCCCGGGGTTAATACGATCCTGTCATAGGCGCTAGTCAAGAATGCCAACTAAGTCAGCAGCACAAGGGACACTTTGCTTTGAATGGAAGTTCTGTCCCTTGTGCTAATATACCTGTTGCTTTGACCCAGCTTTGTATCATTATCGTCCTTTCTATAGAGTAGGGGGATCAGAGAATGGATTTCAACTAAAACCACAACCAGCAGCACAAGGGACACTTCACGTTAAATGGAAGTGCTCTCCCGTGTGCCATTTAAAAAAAAATATGAATATGATGGTTGCATTATAATGTTACTAGGAAGAACAGATTGATATTACTGTCCTTTTTGGCATGAATGTTCAGTACTTACTTGTGATAGGTTTTGGTAAGAAGGGCTCCTGGATTATCCTCAGCAGTGGACTGGTGTCACTTTGGCCATCATCCATCCCAGGTGAACTCTAATATTGAGAACAATGCAGGGACAAGGTTATCTAGAGCTCAGGACAAAACATGTCAAGCTGCACCCCCCACCCAAGATGTCGGAGCATTCTGTGTAAGCACACCCCCCCCCAAAAAAAAAAAAATTGACCACTAATCTGCATGCTTACCCCCTTAGAGCCGGTTCACACTGGGGCAGCACAACTTGCAGCGCTACTGCCTCAGGCGACCGGAATCCGACTTCAGCAGCGACTTGCAAAACGACTTCTGTATAGAAGTCAATGCAAGTCGCCTGAAGTCGCCCCAAAAGTAGTACAGGAACCTTTTTCTAAGTCGGAGCGACTTGAGAGGCTCCTATTAGAGCGGTTCCATACTACAGAACGGGACGCAACTTGTCAGGCGGCTAAGTCGCCTGACGAGTCGCCCCGGTGTGAACCGGCTCTGAGCATAAATTCCCCCTCCTCCCAAGACACATCCGCCCCTGCTAAAATCCCCCCTCCCAGCACAGATTTTTGCCATCCCCATCCCCTCTCCCAGCTCACATCCTCTCCCTCCCCAAATCCCCCGTGCACAAGTCACCCCCCCTCCCAAAAATAAATAAATCACTTCACCTAGCACAAATCCTCTACTCCTTAAGCTCATCCTGTCCCCCACTCCAAATCTCCCCTCCCAGCACAAATACCCTCCAATCAACCCTACTATAACAAATCCCCCCCTCCAAAAAAAAAAAAAAAATAGTGTTCCCCTCCTAGCACAAATTTCTTCTAGAAAATATCCTCTTCCCTCATCCCCCCCTCCTAACACACAACCCCCCCCCCCCCCAAATATCCTTTCCTAGCCCCCCAAATTTCCACTCCTATAACAATTCCCCCCCCCCCTGTGATCCTCACAATTTTCCCCACCCAACAAAAATTCCCTTCCCCCAATATCCTTGTGCCCCCCCCCCCCCCCCGCATGATACCACAGTGCCCAGGGCAGCCACCCCTCCTGCCCATTCCTTGCAGGGGGAGGATGTAGCACCCTGGAGATTAGGCAGGGTTTCGCCTCAAAAATGTACTTGCCAAGAGTAGTTATCCTGGTTGATTGTTAGAGATCTATTGATTTCTCCCCAAGTTTGGTCTTGTTGCACTTTTCTACCACTAGGTGGCCGGGTACTAGCTATGAGAAGGGCAATGCCAGGTCAGGTTATGGGTATATGGGTATTTCAGCAAAATGGGCAGGGATTTTCTTGGATCCCTTGGCCTGCTGGGAGAGCCTATATATTCAGGTGGAGTCAGGTGAACTATGTTCTGTGCCACCTGGCCAGCACCTGGGTAGACGTGTGTCCTGTTGCCTGGGCTGTTAGGCCGGAGATTGTGCCTATCCCAGGCACATCTGGCTACTAGGCTGTCTGAGGGCCTATCCAGAAGCAAGAGAGCAGCACAGGGTTGGGATTGCGGCTTGCAGTCCAACCAGAAGTGACGGTTCTGCCGGCCGGAGAACCTGTCGTGGTCGGAGGTAGAGGGGAAGCTGTCACCACTAAGGGGCTATCTGCCCTTATTACCCGGGACCACAGTGAGTAACGAAACAAGTACCGGAGCAGTATTCTCACCAACCGGGGACGAAACGGGAAGCTTCAGTGGGTATCAAGCCAGGGACCCAGCCAGCGGAGGTGACGCAACCAGAGACTGAGCAGGCCAGCGGGGTGAAGCTTGAGAGGTATTTAGAGTGCCAAGCTAGGGACCCAGCAGAGAAGCGAGGGTGACGCTTGAGGAAGATGCCACCATGAAGATTGGAGGAGCTCAAGGGATTCAGTGGCAGTGAATCAGCGGGTCTAGTGAGAGACCGGGAGCTCAGTGTATTGAAGAGCTACAAGAAGTGATTGTAGTGAAAGTGAAGGAACTGTTAAGCTTTGCGTTAGGAACTGTTAAAGACTGTTGCCATAGGAAACAGCATTCCTACACATGCAGATGTGGCGTCTTGCTGGATGCCTTTCCCGGCATGGCTGTCCTCCTATTGAAGTCTCGGAATTTGCCAATTAATCTTGCAACTACCTAGAAGTGTCCTGGCCCTAACCCTCTCTCCCAAAAAGTTTTTTTTAAGAGAAATAAACTTTCTTTTGCATCCAAGAAGTGTCTGGCGCCCAATAACTTAACTATTCTACACCCACCTTGCCTCACAACCCACTACATACAGAAGGATGTCAGCTATCTCTGGTCCTGGAGGTTCTTATTAGATCAAAGGAGGCCTGGGACCCTGCTACATGAATTTAACCCCCACCGCTGCCACCCACCTTACTACTTCCATGAGGGGTCCAGGGTTACAAAAATTTGCTCTAAATCTACACCCCAGCCTTTTCTTTGGTAGTCCAGCCAGAGGTTGGGCAGGTAATAAACCTGGGAGCTGGAAGTTCTCCGCTGGTATCAATGTATCAGGGAATCCACCGCTGTCCCCATAGATGTAGTCACCAGTACAGTGGCAGCAGACTTCTGTTTTGGAAGAAGAGGTAAGTAGCTTACTACCTATCCCCATGGAAGGGACATCCCCCATAAAGGCAGTGCAGGGTAATTCTTACTTGGTATAAAAGTGCATTGATTCTACTCACCCCTGTGCCTGCTGACATTCCTTTCTTAGTATTAAACAGCGTGAAGCCACAGTGTCAGCAGAATGTGACAAGGCACTTCCTATACTGAGCAACTTGTGACTTCTCAGGAAGAGATAGAAAGATCAGATATCGCTTCTAGCAATGATGACCGCGATGTGCGCCGTCCCCACCATACATGTGACTACAAGAACTTGTCCAAACCCAATTATAAATAGTCGTTTTAACCACTTTCTGTCTGGGCCACTTTTGGCATTCCTCTCCTACATAAAAACATTTTTATGTTATTTTTTTGGCTAGAAAACCAAATTAGAACCCCCAAACATTGCGGAGTTGATTTACTAAAACCGGAGAGTGCAAAATCTGGTGTAGCTGTGCATGGTAGCCAATCAGCTTTCAGGTTTTAGCCCCCCCCCCAGGGCCAGATTAAGAACATCATGGGCCTGGTGCTGAGGGGGGGGGGTGAGAGAAGGAGGATGCACATGAGCATGCGTGGGAATGACATTAACGCAGCCCGGCCAAGGCAAGTGACCGAAGGCACAGAACCCGGAAGGAAGATCGGGTGAAGATGGAAGCGCCCGGGCCGGATTGATCACAGCACAGCACTGGAGGACTCAGTCTGACAATTTAAGTGTACCCTAATGTGCTAATATGCTGTGCATACTTGTACATTATGGCATAACCTACCTCAGGGCCTCTAAAAAGTAGTAATGTTAGAAAAGTTTACTACCGCTTTAATATCACAGGAGCCTCTCATGGGGCCCCCTACTGACCCTGTGGCCCTTGGACAGTGCCTAAGTGCATAGTTGCCAACATTTCAAAAATATTTTCAGGGACACTTTTTTTACAGGTGCTATATTTAGAGTAGCTGACATCCCTTATGTTCCTCTATACATCACAATAGTAATTACAAAATTAAATAAGTAGTAATAATGGGCAGAACAAATATGAGGACTGAGAAGATTTCCTTTAGTTGAACTAACAAAAGTGTGCTTATTCTATAGCTGGTAATTGAGGATATTCAGTATAAGTTTAAAGAACTGTTTTTGTGGGTAATAGGCATAGGAGAGGAGTATGGATGGTATAAAAGTGGGAAGTATGTGCAGGTGAGTAAGAGGAATGTGGAGGGTCTAACAGTGGGCACTATGTACAGCAGAGGAGTGTGAAGGGTATGACAGTGGGCAGTATGTACAGGAGAGGAGTGTGGGGGGTATGACAGAGGGTAATTTGTACCAGAGAGGAGTGTGGAGGGTATGACAGTGGGCAGTATGTACAGGAGAGGAGTGTGGAGGGTATGACGGTGGGCACTATGTATAGGAGAGGAGTATGGAGGGTATGGCAGCAGTGAGTAGTATGAACAGCAGAGGAGTGTGGAGGGTATGACAGTGGGCACTATGTATAGGAGAGAAGTGTATGACAGCAAGCACTATGTACAGGAGAGGAATGTGTAGGATATGACAGCGGGCGCTATGTATAGGAGAGAAGTGTGGAGAGTATAACAGTGGGCACTATGTACAGGAGAGAAGTGTGGAGAGTATGACAGTGGGCACTATATATAGGAGAGGAGGATGAAGTAATCTGGGAAGGAAAAATGTAAAGGTTTGTGGAAGGATTTTTAGGGACTGCGTAGTGGTTAAGCGGGCCATACATGGATTGAAATTACACCAATTAAGCAGAGACCAGTCATAGTCGATCTATGTATGGGCTAGCTGGTTTACACAAGTCAACCTATAAACCGACTTGAGTACAACCAGCCTGTCAGGTTTTCCCCAAAACAATCAGTGCTGCCAGCTATAGTTAGCAACACTAATCATTGTATTCACTGGCAGAACACAATAACACTGCAGGAGTGATTCCCCCATTCACAGGTCAGCAGGTGAGAGGGTGTGTGGAGACAGGCTGGGGAGAGATACTAGTCAGTGGCTGGGTAGGCACTGGTTAGTATCAGAGCCAAATACACACAGGTTACATACGCCGCGATCGTTAGAGCGAGAGCAATAATTCTAGCACTAGACCTCCTCTGTAACTCTAAACATGTAACCTGTAAAAAAAAAATTGAAGCATCGCTTGGTACACAAAAAAAATTGTGCCAACTTTAGTGTTTTTTTTAGGAATGAAACAATTTCTTTCCAAAAAAAACCCGTAAAAAAACGAAAAAAAAAGAGTAAATATCGTGTAACATAAAAAGTTGCAAAAAACACCATTTTATTCCATAGGGTGTCTGCTAAAACAATATATATAATGCTTGAGGGTTCTAAGTAATTTTCTAGCAAAAAAAATGATGATTTTTACATGTAGGAAAGAAGTCAGAATTGGCCTGGATGGCGAGGAGTTAATTATCATAATTAAGTTATATACAAATAATTATTATAAGCCCTGTGATCTCATCCTCTCAGTCTGCTGCAGAGTGTTCCAGCTTGTATTTATACTGGCCGCTCTGTATGTAGCTTCTGACAGGCTGCGCAAGCAACCCTGTATCTCCAGAACTATAGATGATAGCAATCCCATATTTTAACCAGTGCTGGATTCTGTCTTTAGCTACCTACCTCCCAAATGTGGGGTCTCTGTGACTCCTGATCGCCGAGCTACAACCCTCGAAGTCGATCTTTTTTTTTTATTTATTTTTATCATTTTTTTGATTTTTTTTTTTTTTGGGCAAATGGGCCTATCTTGAGAAAGGGGCCTGGAGCTGCGCTCCAATAGCCCCTATGTTAATCCGGCCCTGCCCCCCCCCCCCCCCCCCCCCCGTTCACATTGGTGCAATTTGATAGGTCAAATCAGAGCCTATAACAACAAAGGAAAGACTCATACCCGAAGGTGTAGAGAGTGCTGCTCACCTCCGAGAGGCAGAAAATGGAAAGAATTCCCCCACGTTGGGGTTTTTAGGCAGCAACCAATTAACCACTTCCCTACCCGCCCATAGTCATATGACGCCCACAAGGTGGATCTCCCATCCTGGGTGGGCGTCATATGACGCCCTCTCCTTCCCGGCCGCCTGGGGGGCGCGCGCCCGCGGCTTCGCTCGGGACCCGGTGCGAGTGCCCGGTGGCCGCGATGTCCGCCAGGCACCCGCGATTGCCTGTTAAAACAACGGGACCGTGCGGGACTGTGGAGCTGTGTGTGTAAACACACAGCTCCACGTCCTGTCAGCGGGAGAGGAGACCGATCATGTGATCCCAGTAAGGAGGAACACTGATCGGTCTTCTCCCCTTGTGAGTCCCCTCCCCCCACAGTTAGAATCACTTCTCTAGGGAACACATTAACCCCTGCAGCGCCCCCTAGTGTTAACCCCTTCCCTGCCAGTCACATTTACACAGTAATCAATGCAATTTTATAGCAACGATCGCATGTAAATGTGAATGGTTCCAAAAATGTGTCAAACGTGTGCGAAGTGTCCGCCGCAATCACGAAAAAAAAAAAAAAAAAAAAAAAAAAAAAAAAAATCGCAGATCGCCGCCATTACTAGTAAAAAAAAAAATGCAATAAATCTATCCCCTATTTTGTAGACGCTATAACTTTTGCGCAAACCGATCAATATACGCTTATTGCGATTTTTTTTACCAAAAATATGTAGAAGAATACGCATCGGCCTAAACTGAGTAAAAAAATAGTTTTTTTTAAAAAAAAATGGGATATTTATTATAGCAAAAAGTAAAAAATATTGTGTTTTTTTTCAAAATTGTCGCTCTTCTTTTGTTTATAGCGCAAAAAATAAAAACCGCAGGGGCGATCAAATACCACCAAAAGAAAGCTCTATTTGTGGGAGAAAAAGGACGTCAATTTTGTTTGGGTGTAACGTCGCACGACCGCGCAATTGTTAAAGCGACGCAGTGCCGAATCGCAAAAAGTGCTCTGGTAAGGAAGGGTGTAAAATGGCCCGGTGCTGAAGTGGTTAAAGAGTCAATGGATAATGTGTAAAAAAGGTAGATGATTAAGATGAAAAAATATAACAGCTAAATTAAAACATGAGCTCCAGTAGAAGAATGATAATTATGAAAAACGGGTATACACTTTACAGACAAACAGTCTCATACCGACATAGTACAATAAATGTCATACATATGGGAAAATAGCTCTGACGCGTTTCAACCCACATAAAAGGGGTCTTCTTCAGAGGGGCAAGTCCTAAAATGTATATCCCAAAGGACAAAAAAGCGATATTCCTACATGGAGAGCCTTTTTTAAAAGACACCTTACACCTCCCCCGAGAGATACCAGAATGCTCCACAGCCACCGCAATCCACAAAGGCTTGAATCCAACGGTATGTCTTACGAGAGGTCACACGTGTGTGGTCCCCCCCTCCCTCCCCCCTCCTCTCTTGACGAAAGTAGGGAAGGAAAGGAGCGCACCCACCAGTGCTCGGATATGTGCAATCGGCACCTAAATAATCATGAACTGTACATGGATTAAAACCACCCAGTAAGGAAAGCAAGGGACTGTCGCTAGTAGTTAAACCCGGACTTTAAATCACAAGCGGAGTGACATTCAGGGGAGCATCAGTCCCAAAGATAAAAGTCACCCAGTCGCATGGAGGCTGGAGCATATGTGTACCCTCTTGCTGGAATGGTGGAGATTCAGAGCCTATTGCCGGAAATAGGAGCGTCCCAATCGGTGCAACGCCGCACGGATTTCCAAAGGTAGCTCCTGCACTACTTTTGGCGGCTTCGGGGGGCGATTTCAATAGGTATCTGTGCATGAACCCGTACAGATGTCTTTCAAGTCGCCCCCCCCCCCCCCCCCGAAGTTGGACTGAAATGCGGCTTTGAAATGGTGCAAGTTGAAAGCCGTGTTCAGTGTGATGGAGGGCTCACCGTCAAAGCTTAACCGCTTCAGCCCCGGAAGATTTGGCTGCTTAATGACTGGGCTATTTTTTGCGATTCGGCACTTTGTCACTTTAACTGACAATTGCGTGGTCGTGCAATGCTGTACCCAAACATAATTGATGTCCTTTTTTCCCCCACAAATAGAGATTTATTTTGGTGGTATTTGATCGCCTCTGCGGTTTTTATTTTTTGCGCTATAAACAAAAGAGCGTCAATTTTGAAAAAAAAAAAAAAAAACAATATTTTGTACTTTTTGCTATAATAAATATCCCACATCTTTTAATCAAAAATTTTTTTTTTTCCTCAGTTTAGGCCAATATGTATTCTTCTACATATTTTTTTTTTCAAAAAAAAAAAAAAAAAAAAAAAAATCACAATAAACGCAAAAGTTATAGCGTCTACAAAATAAGCGATAGATTTATGGAAATTTTATTATTATTTTTTCTTTTTTACTAGTAATGGCTGCGATCTTTAATCGGGACTGAGACATTATGGAGGACACATTGGACACTTGACACATTTTTGAAACCATTGACAGTTATACAGCGATCAGTGCTATAAAAATGGACTAATTACTGTGTAAATGTCACTGACAGTGAAGGGGTTAACACTAGGGGGCGATCAAGTGGTTAAATGTGTTCCCTAGTGTGTGTTCTAACTGTGGGGGGAGGGGACTGTCTAGGAGGCGAGAGATCGGTGTCATACTTAGTATGAACACACGATTTCTCTCCTCTCCCCTGAAAGAACCGGGATCTGTGTGTTTACACACACAGATCCTGGTTCTCGCTCTGTCACGAGTGATCGTGGGAGCCTGGGGGTCATCGTGCCCACCGGGCACTCGCATCGGCTCCGGGCACACGCTGCGCCCCTAGTGGCCAGAGGCCGAAGCAACGTAAGGTAGCGTCGTTTCGCCCAGCCGTACCATTCTGCCGCAGTAAAACTGCGGCGGCTGGTCGGCAACTGGTTAATTGAACAAGCTGAAGTTGGAAGCTGCTTGGCTACCATGCACAGCTGCACCAGATTTTACACACTCCAGTTTTAGTAAATCAATCCCTACATACACTATATTATAAAATTTATTGGGACGTCTGCCTTTACACACACACACACATGAACTTTACTGTCACTCTGGTCTAAAGCTGGATACACACTATACAATTTTTGTTTTTTTTTCTGTAGATTTACCAAAACCATATAATATGAGATTTTCGTATTGTGTGTACAGGCCTTTAAAGTTCATGTGCGTGTAAAGGTAGGTGTCCCAATACTTTTGCTATATATATATATATATATATATATATATATATATATATATATATATATATATATATATATATATATATATATATATATATATATATATATATATATATATATATATATATACATACATACATATACATATACATACACACACACACAAATTCTGCAGCACTTTGGCAAAAAATTTCCTCACACTGTATATAGCTGGTTGCCAAGCAACCACAGTGTAAAAAAAAACGCAAATCGCGACAAAATCACGGTAAAAACGTGTGTCAAAAAACGCCGCAAGCACCGCAAAAAGCACTGCAAAAACGCGCAAAAGCAAAATGCATTGATGTGAATCGAGCCTTAGACTTTAGACTGGGAGGCCATTAGGCTCTATTCACATCTATGCATGTTGGTTTTGAGCGTTTCTGCAGTGCTTTTTGCGGTGCTTGCAGCGTTTTTACCGCAATTTTGCCGCGCTTTGCGTTTGTTTTTATTTTTTTTTACACTGTGGTTGCTTAGCCACCAGCTATATACAGTGTAATAAAATGAAAAAGAAACCGGTAAAAACGCGGTACTTGCGCTTTTGATGCGGGTCCATTGACTTCTATTACATGCAAAACGCTGCATTTTGCATGAAAAAAAGTCCCCGACACTTTCCAAAAACGCAGAGGCACAAAAATGCATAGATGAGAACATGTTCCCTAGGAACCCATGTTAAAAAATTTCCCTGCATTTCTGCAAAATGCATCAAAAAATGCATTAGTGTGAATCAAGCCTTAAAGTTCATGTGCGTGTGAAGGCAGGCGTCCCAATACTTTTGCTAATATAGTGTGTGAGATTTTATACATACACATATATATATATACACACACATATATACACACACACACACACACATACACACATTTTTTTTAAGCACAGGCTCTAAAGAATAAAATGGTAGGTGTTGCATAATTTTATGTCACACAATATTTGCGCGGCAGTTTTTCAAGTGCAAAGTTTTTAAAGAAAAAAAAAACAAAACAAAGCACACACTTTAATAAATTTTAATGCACAGATTATGTACAAATTCTGCACTTTGGCAGAAAATATCCCCGCTGTCATATTCAGTAGGCAATACCACCCACTAATCCCTAGTTCACACCTATGCGTTTAGTGCTTTTTGCAGCAATGCACTGCAGTCCATTTAACATGGTTTCCTATGGGACACGTTCACATCTATGCTTTATTCAGTCTCTGCGGTTTTTGGAAAGGGTCAGGGACCTTTTTTAAATGCAAAGCTGTGCTTTTTGGTTCAATAGACTTTAAAGTGGTTGTAAAGGCTCGTTTTAAAATTTTTTAAATAACAAAACATGTCATACTTACCTCCACTGTACAGCTCGTTTTGCACAGAGTGGCCCCGATCCTCGACTTCTGGGGTCCCCCGGCGGCTTGGTGGCTTCTCCCCACATCAGATAACCTCCTAGGAGAAGCACTCTTCCGGGGGGCGGGTTACCTTGCGGGCATGCTCCCGAGTCCAGCATTCAGCGTCCATAGACATGAATGCCAGGCTCGGCCCTGCCCCCCTGGCACCAGCATCATTGGATTTGATTGACAGCAGCGGGAGCCAATGGCTGCTATCAATCTATCCAATCAAGAGCCTGTGCAGAGAGGGACAGCGTCTCCGCAGTGCAAAATACGTCTCTCAGGTAAGTAAAACGGGGGGGGGGGGGGGGGGGGGGGGGGGGGTGACTGCCAGAAGTTTTTTTCACCTTAATCTATAGGATTCATTAAGGTAAAAAAAAAAAAAAACACAAACCGCTTTAATGGAGAAGCTGCAGAAAAGCATGTAGTGCGTTTTTGTAGCAATTTGCTGTTTTTAATCTGCCCAAAAACGAATTGGCGAAAAAGGCATTAAATGCATAATGTATTGAAAATACAAAATGATCCACAAGAAAGCACTGCAGAAATGGATCAAAAAGAAACAGTGTGAACCAGGCCTCAATAGGGGTGTCCTGCAAGCGCCCTGCAACCACGTGCAATGCATGTAGTTGTGGCGCATAAGTGCTGGGTAAGGATGAGCTCCGGTGTGTTCGCACAGCCCACGTGCAGAGCCCGCCAGGAAGTCGGCACTGCGCTAATCGCAGGCAGCGAGACATTTTAATAGCTCTGCAGCCGCACATTGGGACAATGTCTCACTGCCTGCGATTATCACAGTGCCGACTTCCTGGCGGGCTCTGCACGTGGGCTGTGCGAACACGCCGGAGCTCATCCTTAGTGCTGGGATCAAGAGGTTAGAGGAGGCACCACCTGTCAAACGCTCTCTGAAGGGCAATCCAAAACATTTTCTACCAATGCATATTTTTAAACGGTGGACTGTTATTTCCCCAGAACCTACCTGTGGACGATCGGGCCAATCATCAGTAGGTGATCGATACATATCTGAACACACAGGACTGGTGGGGAATGGCTGCAGGCGTTGTCAGCCTCTAATTGCTTTGGATGGGGCTTCCCACCCACAGCTGTTCATGTGAACAAATTTCAGCCTCCTGCAGGAATTCCTAGTCTGCCCTAAATTGCACATGTGAATTGGACCTTACTACTTCCCTCTCTCAGTGCAAGTCTATGGGTCAGCAACACTAGACTCTCTATACAGCTTATCCCAAGCAGGCAACCTTCCTAAAGCCAATGACTGGCAACACCAATTCATGTCTGACTTTGGTTATGGACTCTGATTAACCCAACTTTAGCCCAATTTAATAGAGGAAATGCTCACTTTAAATGGGGATGCTAATCAAATCATCTTATATATATCACAGAGCTAAACCTAGGTTCACACCTATGCACTTTGCAGAAACGCACTACAGTCCCTCTAACATGGTTTCCTTACATGTTCACATCTATGCATTTTGCAGCCGGTGCGTTTTTGGAAAGGGTCGGGGACTTTTTTCCTGCGTCATAAGTCATCAGCTGTCAGCGGAGTTACTTGCTGAAAGCTGAATATGAAAAAAAAAAATTGATAAAAAAATGGCATGGGGAACCCCAGGTCCATACCGAGCCCTTTGGGTCTGGTATGGAATTGGAGGGGACCTCCCCACGCCAAATTTAAAAAAAAAAATGGCGTGAGGTCCCCCCCCAAAATCCATACCAGACCCTTATCCGAGCATGCCGCCGGGCAGGTCAGGAAAGGGAGGGGACAAGCGGACATGCTTTGGGGAGGGGGGGCTCTGTTGATGGAGACAAGGGCCTCTTCCCAACAACCCTGGCTGGAGGGTGTGGGGGTTTGCGGGCAGAGGGCTTATTGGAACCTGGAAGCCCCCTTTAAGAAAGGGGGCCCCTGGATCCCAGCCCCCCCCCCCCCATGTGAATGAAAAAAAAAAAAGAGAGATGGTTTTTGACAAGTCCTTTTTTAAAATGTCCCCCGTCGTATCTCCAATATGTCTTCTTTCTCCGGTACCGATGTGTTCCTTCTTCCATAGTTTCTTCTCCCCCTGGTGCGGTCTTCTTGTGCTGCTTTTTTTTTTTTTTTTTATTTTACGTTCAGCTGTTAGCGGGGGAAAAAAACGCAAAACGCAGAATGCATTAAAACTGCATGCAAAAAGGCATAAAAACCAAGGGTTTAAAAATGCAAAATGCCTTGCAAAACATGCCAGAAAAACGCATCAAGCACAGCCTGCATAGATGTGAACCTAGATTCAGAGCCGGTTCACACTACCGTGACTTGGAGGGGCGACTTCTCAGACCGCAAGTCGCCCCAAGTCGCTTGACATCTGAAATTACATGCAAGTGAAGGAGAGCCGTCTTAATGAACGCTACTGAAGTCGCTCCGACTTCAGAAAATGTTCCTGTACTACTTCAATCCGACTTCTAGGCGACTTGTACCCATTGATTTCAATGGAAGTCGCCTCCAAGTCGGATCTTCATCTATATGGACGCAGCAGTGTCTCCTTGAGGGTTAACTCCACGCCAAATTTTAAATAAAAAACCGGCATGCGTCCCCCCTCCAGGAGCATACCAGGCCCTTAGGTCTGGTATGGATTTTAAGGGCAACCCCCTATGCCGAAAAAAACGGCGTGGGGTCCCCCCCCAAAAATCCATACCAGACCCTTATCCGAGCACGCAGTCTGGCCAGTCAGGAAAGGGGGTGGGGACGAGCGAGCGCCCCCCCCCCTCCTGAACCGTACCAGGCCGCATGCCCTCAACATGGGGGGTGGGTGCTTTGGGGAAGGGGGGCGCCCTGCGGTCCCCCCACCCCAAAGCACCTTGTCCCCATGTTGATGAGGACAAGGGCCTCTTCCCGACAACCCTGGCCGTTGGTTGTCAGGGTCTGCGAGCGGGGGGCTTATCGGAATCCAGGAGCCCCCTTTAATAAGGGGGCCCCCAGATCCCGGCCCCCCACCCTATGTGAATGAGTATGGGGTACATCGTACCCCTACCCATTCACCTGGGGAAAAAAGTGTCAATAAAAAAACACAACACAGGTTTTTAAAGTAATTTATAAATCAGCTCCGGGGGTCTTCTTCCGACTTCGGGGGCCGACTTCCGACTTCTCCGCTCTGTCCGCGCTCTTCTCCCGCTCTCCGGCGTCGTCTCCCGCTCTTCTGCCGGCTCCTCCGCTATCTTCTTGCAGCTCTTTTACCAGCTGAGGAGCCCGGTCTCCTCCGTCCTTCTTCACTCTTCTCTCTTCTTTCTTCTTCCGATGTTGACACAACGCTCTCTCCCGCTGTAATGCCGTGTGAGCGCTGCGCGATGACTTGTATAGGAATGGGGCGGGGTCACCGGGTGATGTCACACAATGGCCCCGCCCCGTATTACGTCACAGTCCCAGCATGCTTCGGGACCCGACGTCATAAGGGGCGGGACCACCGTGTGACATCACCCAGTGACCCCGCCCCATTCCTATATAAGTCATCGCGCAGCACTCACACGGCATTACAGCGGGAGAGAGCGTTGTGTCAACATCGGAAGAAGAAAGAAGAGAGAAGAGGGAAGAAGGGCGGAGGAGACCGGGCTCCTCCGCTCGTAAAAGAGCTGCAAGAAGATAGCGGAGGAGCCGGCAGAAGAGCGGGAGACGACGCCGGAGAGCGGGAGAAGAGGCCGGACAGAGCGGAGAAGTCGGAAGTTGGCCCCTGAAGTCGGAAGAAGACCCCCGGAGCTGATTAATAAATTACTTTAAAAACCTGTGTTGTGTTTTTTTTTATTGACACTTTTTTCCCCAGGTGAATGGGTAGGGGTACGATGTACCCCATACTCATTCACATAGGGTGGGGGGCCGGGATCTGGGGCCCCCTTATTAAAGGGGGCTCCCGGATTCCGATAAGCCCTCCGCCCGCAGACCCCGACAACCAACGGCCAGGGTTGTCGGGAAGAGGCCCTTGTCCTCATCAACATGGGGACAAGGTGCTTTGGGGTGGGGGGCCCACAGGGCGCCCCCCTTCCCTAAAGCACCCACCCCCCATGTTGAGGGCATGCGGCCTGGTTCCTGTTCAGGATGGGGGGGGGCACTCGCTCATCCCCACCCCCTTTCCTGACCGGCCAGGCTGCGTGCTCGGATAAGGGTCTGGTATGGATTTTGGGGGGGACCCCCACGCCGTTTTATCGGCGTCAGGGGTTGCCCTTAAAATCCATACCAGACCTAAGGGCCTGGTATGCTCCTGGAGGGGGAACCCATGCCGGTTTTTTTATTTAAAATTTGGCGTGGAGTTCCCCCTCCAGAGCTGATTATTCTCTGATTGGCCACGGCCAAAGTCGACTGGCCTGGGGCGACTTAAAGTCGTGTTGTAAGTCGCCCCAAGTCGTGTTGAAGTTGCTCCAAGTCGCGTTGTTATTCATACTCAAGTCGTGTCCAAGTTGCCTCCAAAAGTCGTGCTGGAAGTCGTGTTGCCCCAGTGTGAACCGGCTCTTAGGCTCGATTCACATCTATGCATTTTGCTTTTGAGCGTTTTTGCGGTGCTTGCCACGTTTTTGGACGCGCGTTTTTTGCCGCGATTCATGTAATAGAAGTCAATGGACCCACATCCAAAGCGCAAGTGCTGCGTTTTTACCGTGTTTTTGCCGCGATTTTGCTGCGTTTTGCGGTTTTATTTTTTTTACATATTTTTTTTTTACGCTGCGGTTGCTTAGCAACCAGCTATATACAGTGTAAAAAAAAAAAAAAGAGACGCAAAACGCAAATCGCGGAAAAATCACGGTAAAAACGCGGCACTTGTGTTTTGGATGCGGGTCCATTGACTTCTATTACATGCAAAACGCTGCATTTTGCATGAAAAAAAGTCCCCGACCCTTTCCAAAAACGCAGAGGCACAAAAATGCATTGATGTGAACATGTTCCATAGGAACCCATGTTAAAAAATTTCCCTGCATTTCTGCAAAATGCAAAATGCATCAAAAAAACGCGCTAGTGTGAATGAAGCCTTAGGCTGGATTCACACCTATGCATTTGTAGCGCTTTTTTCATTTTGCAGATTTGCACTACAGTCCATCTACCATGGTTTCCTATGGAACACGTTCTGTAGTGCAAATCTGCAAAATGCAAAAAGCACTTTTTTGCAGTGCTTTTTGCGGTGCTTACTGCGTTTTTGGACACGCGTTTTTACCGTGATTTTTCCGCGTTTTGCTTTTTTTTTTCTTACATTTTTTGTTTACACTGTGGTTGCTTAGCAACCAGCTATATACAGTGTAAAAAAAATATATATATATATATTAAAAAAAAAAAAAAAAAAACGCAAAACGCGGGTCCATTGACTTCTATTACATGCAAAACGCTGCATTTTGCATGAAAAAAAATCCCGACCCTTTCCAAAAACGCAGAGGCACAAAAATGCATTGATGTGAACATGTTCCATAGGAACCCATGTTAAAAAATTTCCCTGAATTTCTGCAAAATGCATCAAAAAACGCGCTAGTGTGAATGGAGCCTTAGGCCTGGTTCACACCTATGCAGGTTGCAGTTTGAATATTCCAGGGGCATTTTGGATTTTTTCAATACACGCTTTTGAGCCATTGAAGTCTATGGAACCAAAAACCAGAAAAAAAGTCCCCGGCCCTTTCCATAAAATGCTCAGATGTGAACTACATCCATAGGAGACCATGATAAATGGACTGTAGTGTGTTTCCTGCAAAACTGAAAACGTACTAAAAAATGCATTGGTGTGAACCAGGCCTAAGGAAGTATTCATCATCTGATTGCCATACACAAAAATCAAAACATGAAACAGCAAACAAGGCATAATATAACCTGTCATGTCTAAAACAATGTAACACGGTTTGTAATAATTTTTTTTATTTAATTCACAATTTCTACACAGAGAGGTAGTCCATTCTTTATTTACACATCAGGGTCACAACAGAAAAAGATTACATATTTGTTCACTATTTTTATATTTTGTTTTTTGTTCCTTTGCAGCATTTTTTGTTCCTTTGTATTTCCGGCAATGCTTCCTTTTTCCCATCTATTCTGTATTTGTATTCTGTATAACAGCCCTTCTCAAATTCTATTTCTATATGTGACCGTAGGGAACGTTGAGGGTCATCAGGTTTGTGCTTTTCCAGGATGGAACCTAAAGAAAAAAAATAAAAAATAATAATAATTTTTTAGCACCATGCAGGATTAGCAGAGACTGTCTAGGGCAGTGATGGAGAACCTTGGCACCCCAGATGTTTTGGAACTACATTTCCCATGATGCTCCACTACACTGCAGAGTGCACGAGTATTATAGGGAATGTACTTCCAAAACATCTGGGGTGCCGAGGTTCTCCATCACTGGTCTATGGTCTGCTTCTGATGTAATGGGGGCTCTGATGAGGTAAGGGGTGGGGGAGGGGGAATCTGTTCTGGACCCTTATGTAAGGGGGATTCTGGTAGGGAGCCTGACGTAAGAGGGGAATATGATGGGGATTTATTTTCGGTCCAGGAATGTTTGTAAAATATAAAATGTGGCCCTCATACTGAAAAGTTTGGAGACTCCTGCCTGATGTAAGGGGGACTCTGATGTAAGGGGGACTCTGATGTAAGAGGGACTCTGATGGGGACCCTGATGTGCATAGGCGTGCACACAGGGTGTGCAATTAGAGAAGTGCTCATGCACTCCGCTTTTACTGTGCTGGCAGGGAGATCAATGTGCCAGGGCCATATATATATATATATAGACACACACACACACGCATGTGTGTTTGAGCTTTGGGGTGCACAGTCTATTGCAATAGGCTGCACTTAACTATGCTGATGGGGACCCTGGTGTAATTAAGGACTCTGATGGGGTCCCTGATGTAAGGGGGACTCTGATGGGGTCCCTGATGTAAGGGGGACTCTGATGGGTACCCTGATGTAATGCAGGACTCTGATGGGGTCCCTGATGTAAGGGGGACTCTGATGGGGTCCCTGATGTAAGGGGGACTCTGATGGGTACCCTGATGTAATTAAGGACTCTGATGGGGTCCCTGATGTAATGCAGGACTCTGATGGGGTCCCTGATGTAAGGGGGACTCTGATGGGTAACCTGATGTAATGGAGGACTCTGATGAGGACATTGGTGTAAGGGGGGCTCTGATGGGGACCCTGGTGTGAGGAGGGACTCTGATATAAGGGACAATCTGATGGGGAACCTGATGTAAGGGGCACTCTGATGGAGAACCTGATGTAATGGGCACTCTGATGGAGAACCTCATATAAGGGACAATGTGATGGGGTCCCTGATATAAGGGGACTCTGATGGAGAACCTGATGTAAGGGGGACTCTGATGGGGAACAACCTGATGTGAGGGGCACTCTGATGGGGAACAACCTGATGTAAGGGGGACTCTGATGGGTACCCTGATGTAATAGAGGACTCTAATGGGTACCCTGATGTAATGCAGGACTCTGATGGAGTCCCTGATGTAATGCAGGACTCTGATGGAGTCCCTGATGTAATGCAGGACTCTGATGGGTACCCTGATGTAATGGAGGACTCTGATGGGGCCCTGATGTAATGGAGGACTCTGATGGGGTCCCTGGTGTGAGGAGGGACTCTGATATAAGGGACAATCTGATGGGGAACCTGATGTAGTGGGGGACCCTGGTGGGGACCCTAATGTAAGAGGGGAATATGATGGAGTTTAATTTTCGGTCCAGGAATATTTGTAAAATATACAATGTGGTCCTCATACTGAAAAGTTTGGAAACTTCTGCCTGATGTAATGCAGGACTCTGATGGGGTCCCTGATATAAGGGGGACTCTGATGGAGAACCTGATATAAGGGGACTCTGATGGGGAACAACCTGATGTAAGGGGGACTCTGATGGAGAACCCGATGTAAGGGGCACTCTGATGGAGAACCTGATGTAAGGGGCACTCTTATGGAGAACCTGATGTAAGGGGGACTCTGATGGAGAACCTGATGTAAGGGGGACTCTGATGGAGAACCTGATGTAAGGGGCACTCTGATGGAGAACATGATGTAAGGGGCACTCTGATAGAGAACCTGATGTAAGGGGCACTCTGATGGAGAACCTGATGGAGAACCTGATGTAAGGGGGGCACTCTGATGGGGAACTCTGATGGAGAACCCGATGTAAGGGGCACTCTGATGGAGAACCCGATGTAAGGGGCACTCTGATGGAGAACCCGATGTAAGGGGCACTCTGATGGAGAACCCGATGTAAGGGGGGGCACTCTGATGGAGAACCCGATGTAAGGGGCACTCTGATGGAGAACCTGATATAAGGGGCACTCTGATGGAGAACCCGATGTAAGGGGCACTCTGACGGGGAACCTGATATAAGGGGGGCACTCTGATGGAGGATGTAAGGGGCACTCTGATGTAATGGGGGACTCTAATGGGGAATCAATGAATGGTCCAATGAATGTTTGAAAAATATCCGATGTGGCCCTCATACTGAAAAGTTTGGAGACCGCTGCCTTAGGCCCCTTTCACACGGACGCAGTCAGTTTAGGTACGTCAAAAACGTATCAGTTCTTATCCGTTGTCTCATCAGTTTTCATCCGTCATCCGTTCCGTTAATGTCCGTTTTCATCCGTATTTTCTTCCGTTAACATCCGCTTACATCCGTAAATGCACACGTTTACGTCTGTTTTTTCATCCGTTTTTGTATACGTTTTGTTTCCTAGAAAATTACCCAGAATGCATTGCCCCTCCCATGTTTTTCTTTCAAAAATTCATTTCTGAATTCAGAAATGTCAATGAATGCACAAATAGGATCAGTAGTCAGCGGATCCTACCATCTCCTCCGCCTGCTACGTAGACTCATCCCCTTCATTCCAGAAAAGGACAAAGCCATAGTGGTAGGAACAATCATCAACTCTCGACTCGACTACGCAAACTCCCTCTACATAGGACTACCTAAATTCCAGATTGCACGACTACAAGTCATTCAAAACACGGCAGCAAGACTAGTCACAGGAAAAAAACCATGGGAATCCATCTCCCCATCCCTGAGGACCCTCCATTGGCTAACCGTAAAGAATCGGATCACATTCAAGACCCTCTGCTTGACTCACAAATGCACACAAGGAGATGCTCCGCAATACTTATGCGAAAAAATACAACACTACACCCCCAATCGCAACCTCCGATCTAACGACCAAAACCTCCTCCTTGTCCCAAAATCCCGGTACAAGTCAAGGGGAGAACGAAGATTTGCAGTCCAAGGACCACGGCTATGGAACGCTCTACCTACGAACATCCGCTTGGAAAAAGACCATCGGGCCTTCAGGAAAAAACTTAAGACCTACCTCTTCTAAGAAGGAATCAACGCAGGTCGGATCAAGCGCCTCGAGGCGATTCAGTTCGCAGTTGCAGCGCTATACAAATCATTCATTCATTCATTCATTCATTCAAACGGATCTTAACGGATCGGACGTTGACGGACAATGTCCGTCAACATCAGTTAATATCCGTTTTGATGGATCTGGACGTAGCCTTGTACGTTAAAAAAACGGATAAAAACGGAAGCGGAGGTTAACTGATGGTGACGGATGTTCATCCGTCTGCCCATAGGAATGCATTGTCGTCCGTCGACGGATGGAAGAAAAACGGATAGACGGTCCGTCCGTGTGAAAGGGGCCTTAGTGTGTTTGAGGTGCTACTCAAAATGCCCATCACTACAGCGTGCTAACACGTTACTGCAAAGTGTTTTTTTTAGCTCTTATTAGACTTGGAGGATACACACACATCGGATCTGGCCGCTGCGCTGTATGTAATGCACGCTATGTCGCATTGTGTTAATACAACCCACTCATTAAAATGAGCTGCCAAACCCAAAACGTGGTACCTGCTAACAGCCAAATTTGAAAGGAAATTCCAATACGAATACAAATTTATCCGAAGTTATTATTATCTAAACGAATTATCTGAAATAACGAATGCCATGTCTAAAATTTTTATTATTATTAGTTTGTTCCATTCCATTTATTTAGATGCGGCATTCATTATTTCGAATACTTCATAGTTTCATAGTTAGTAAGGTTGAATAAAGACATCAGTCCATCCAGTTCAACCTGAGTGAGTGTCTACAATGGTCCCTATCCCTGTACATCACACACTCACATTGGTCCCTACCCTCAAGGAGCCCACAATCCAAGGTCCCCATTCATATACTAGGGCCAATTTTTTAGGACAGAAGCCAATTTACCTACCTGCATGTCTTTGAATTGTAGGAGGAAACCAGAGTACCCGGAGGAAACCCACGCAGGCACAGGGAGAACACGCAAACTCCAGGCAGGAAGTGTCGTGGTTGGGATTCGAACCAGCAACCCTTCTTACTGCTAGGTGAGAGTGCTAACCACTACACCACTCTGCCGCCTACTTCAAATAAATTTGTATTTGTTACCGTTCACTAACAGCCAAATTTGAAAGGAAATTCCAATACCTATAATTTAATAGTTAGTTATTATTACTTAGTTATTTAGAATTTTACTGATTTTCTTTCTTTTTTTACGATTTTTTTTTTTGAAGTTTCGAAATTTCAAATTCCGAAAATTTGTAAATTCGGAATTCGAAAATTCAGAAATTCGGAATTCGAAAATTCAGAAATTCGGAATTCGAAAATTCAGAAATTTGGAATTCGGAATTTGAAAATTCGGAATTTGAAAATTCGGAATTTGAAAATTCGGAAATTCGGAATTCGGAAATTCGGAATTCGGAAATTCGAAAATTCGGAAATTCGAAAATTCGGAATTCGAAAATTTGGAATTCGAAAATTCGGAAATTCGGAAATTCGAAAATTTGAAAATTCGAAAATTAGAAAATTAGAAAATTCAGAAATTTGAAAATTTGAAAATTTGAAAATTAGGAAATTAGGAAATTAGGAAATTCGGAAATTTGAAAATTCAGAAATCCAAAATTTGAAAATTTGAAATTCGGAAATTCAAAAATCCGAATTTTCTTTTTTTCCGAATTTTCGAATTTCTGAATATCTGAAAAAAACAAATGAAACGAAAAACAAAAAATTTTTTGTCAGTACACATGTCTAGGCGGTGGCACCTGTGTGCCCCTAGTGGACGGGCTGCCACTGGTTGGGACAATCCACATTACATTGCTTAGCCGGAGTTCGGCTTTAACTTGTTTCTCTCATACTAAGGCTGGGTCCACACCAATGCGAATTGGATGAGGGTTTTCCCGCATCCAATTCGCATAGCAGGAGCATTGCTGTGCGATCCGTGGCCGGTTTAGGTGTGAACTGAGCCGTAAAGTGTGACAACGCCCTTTAGATAAATGGTTTGTCTTAACCCACTAACTGACACTTTTGCTGGACAGCTTGTTCTGGTAAAGGAAGTTGGAAAATACCAGACTTATAGGCAGGATCAACATGTGAAAATAAAGAAAAAAGTAAAAAAAAAGGACTAATGCAGCCACTGCATCTAAGAATTGGTGAGATGCAATGTAATACTTTTTTGTTTTTGGGTTTATGTTTTTTTTTAAATGCCTTAGATCCCTTTTTTCTGAAAATGGTTCTGAAAGCCGTATATTTATACACACAGTTACAAACGGCAGCAATGAAATATGAATATTTAAAAAAAAGTAAAATTTATTTTCACACACTTGAGTGGTAAAAACTGCTGTAAAGGGTTAGGCAATGGAGACAGAGATCAGAGGTCAGGATTATTGGTTGGTTATTGACTCAGAGATAAGACATAATCCAGAAATGCCAATATACCAGAAGAGCGATCAAATACAACCATCAACCCTTTCACTGCCAAAGCTGTTTCTGCATTTTTTGCACACATTTAAAAATGTATTTTAGATTACATAAAGACATTACATACACTATATTACCAAAAGTATTGGGACACTTAGCTTTACACGCACATGAACTTTAATGGCATCCCAGTCTTAACTGGGCACTCTGACGGGGAACCTGATGTAAGGGGGACTCTAATAGGGAATCAATGATTACAATATTTTTTATTTATTATTTCTTGTTTTTTTATGGTTGAACTGCATGGGCTTGTGTCTTTTTTCAGCCTAGCTAACTATGTAACTATGTAACCTGTAGGTCCAAGAAATATCTCCTAAACCTACACGGTTTAGGAGATATTTGGCAAAAGACAGGCACCGCTGTCTACGGCGCATGAGCCGCAGACAGCGGCGTGCAGGCGCACTGAGCGCGCCGCTGTTAACGGCAATATGCCGCGAGTGGCGGCTCCCGTGCGCATGCGCGGGAGTGACGTCATTGTGGCTCCGTCGAATGTCAGTGCCGGAGCAGCGAGACCCACCAAGAAGATGGAGGCTCCATACACAAGGGGACAGCGGTGACATCGCTGGCTCTTGTGTCAGGTAAGTGACACATAATGGGCTACTATGCGATGCGAAAAAAGAGGAAGTAGTTTACAGTAGTTTACATCAGGGTTTACTTCCTCTTTAAGTGCACCTTTTTGTACACTTTGGTGTTTTGTTTTTGCGCACCACCATGGGTAAGAAAAAGAAAGTGATTTCCAGCTTCCACAGGGATCCCACATGTATGGTGTCACGGTGACCACTGTGGCTTTTGGAGGGGACTAGGGGCTAGCCTTCTACTCGTGGATTATGGCCCATGGAGGAGACTGGGGATTTTGTCTGCTTCTTCCGGTCAGATCATGTTCAGCCTCTGATCCAATGCAGAGAGCAGATCATTCTCTAATGATGGACAACAATGTGATGAACGCTGGCAGGGGGCTGGGGTCGGTCTGTCATGTGGTATATGCATAGTTAAGCCCCATACACACGGTCGGAAAATCCGACCACCAAATCCATCTGATTTGGTCCGACGGATTTAGTCCGACACTGGTGTTGCATACACACGGTCGGACAAAGTTGTCGGAAAATCCGATCATTCTGAACGTGGTGACGTTTGTTGCCTACGACGGGACTACGTAGAGGCTAGTAGCCAATAGCTTTGGTCTCCTAATGTGATCTGAGCATGCGTGGCACTTTGTCCGTCGGAATTCGCTACACACGATCGGAATTGGTGTGATCGGACTTTGTTGTCGGAAAATTTATAGAGCAGGAGATACAACTTTGTCCGTCGGACAATCCGATGGAAAATGTCCGATGGTGCCTACACACGGTCGGAATTTCCGACAACATTGTCCGATAGGACAGAATCCATCGGAAAATCCGACCGTGTGTATGGGGCTTAACATTGGTTCAGGCTGTACCAATGTAACTATGTAAAAATATCCATACCTAGAATTCTTCTTAGCCAATAAAGGATAACTCAAGCTCCAGACTTTCTACATTAATTATTGGCTCACACGGTACAACACTCTACTACTGCAAAAAAATGAATAGAGATACTCACTTTTTTTTCAAACCTTCTTTTGACAGGTCCCACAGAGAAAGCCGAAAAACCCATTTATCACCTGGATTAGACACAGAATGATCTGAATTACACTCGCTACCATAATGGTGGCAAAAAGGATGACGTTAAACTCCACCACACCTTCGGGCATGGTACAGCGAGTCCAGACTTCCCTGTGGAAGAGGTAACTCTGATCCAAACTGAAAGGAGACAAGGAAAAGCCATGAATGGTCTAGAAGTAACATTGTGTAGTGCTTATACTTTATCTAATGACCTAAAAAGTTCCACCTCTGCATTGTACTACATAATAGTGCTTGGCGTCTAGATCACCGGTCAGATCTGGATGAGATCTCCAATTGCCTGACACTGTACATCGTAAATAAATTTGTAGTGACCCCAGGTCTCAGATCTCACTCTCAGCAGGGGAACTTAATAAGTCCTCGTGACCTGAAAACCATGGAGTTTCAATCAGGGGTCAAGTCCTGGGGAAAAAAGTGTGGGAACTCCCACCCAAGATCCACTCCCCCTAAAAAAAAAAAAAAATAGGACAACGGGGCACCTCAGGGCCTGGGGCACATCAGGCCACATGGCACATCAGGGCACGGGGCACATGGCACATTATGGGGCACATCAGGGCACATTATGGGGCACATAGCACATAAGGGCATGGGGCACATCAGGCCACATGGCACATCAGGGAACAGGACACATAGCACATCAGGGCACATGGCACATAGCACATCAGGGCATGGGGCACATCAGGGCTCGGGGCACATCAGGGCACATTATGGCACATTATGGGGTACATCAGGGCACATTGGGACACATAGCACATCAGGGCACATTATGGGGCACATAGCACATCAGGGCATGGGGCACATAGCACATCGGGGCATGGGGCACATTAGGGCACAGGGCATGGGGCACATAGCACATCAGGGGCACATTACAGGGCACATCTGGGGATCTTACTTGCCAGCATGCAGAGTAGCGCAGGAAGCGTCTGTCTGTAGTAAGTTCTCTCTCATGTCACGCAGCGCTACTCACTCCCCGGCGGCCCCTCCTCTCTTCTCTTCTATCCCAGATGATGTCACAAGCCAATGGGGATAGACAAGAAGAGAGGAGGGGCCGCCGGGGAGTGAGCAGCGCTGAGAGACATGATAGAGAACTTATTAGACAGACGCTTTCTGTGCTACTCTGCATGCATCTCATTCGGCTCGGGCAGCTCCAGTCCTGCAAAGGGAACGGCGTTCCTGCTGTGAAAAAAGTGCAGGGACGCCGTTCCCACACGTTCCCGCAGGACTCGAGCCCTGGTTCAATGGTCATGATGGCAGTTCTCCCATCACAATGCCCCTCAACAGGCACACTTGTGTCTTGGTCTAAAATAGATAGTAAAAACAAAGCAGTAAAAAGTCACTTACAAATGTTAGAACTCCAGCAGCAGCTCCGCTCCAGATGCCTACAATAACACTAAGCTAACATCATTTCTTTGTAGTAGGCAAGACTGCTGCTTTGTAAATTCTATGCTAGTGTAATCCTAACAAATGCCCCTGGAAGACGTCATCTGTGACGAAACGGCGTAGGGAGAGCGGCGTGCTGACGTCACTACACATCGCGCTGGACCCGGAAGAACACGGGCAGCAATACAAGCCGGCCGGCTATTTTACACGCTACTTTTAAAACGACTTTTTGTAAGTGCATTTTCTCTTTTTATTAAATTCTTGCGTTAAGTGATACACTATGGAGTCTATTTTTATTTATCCCCACATGACACCCGTCTATGCCCTCTGAGGGAAGCGCTATCCCATATCCCTGAAAATCCTCCAACCTCCTCCAGAGACCCGTGGCTGGGAGATAAGCCTAAAGCCCTTGTGATCTCTGTAATAAGAGATCTCTGGATTCGGTAAGAGGCAGCTGCTCTCGGTGGTGGAGATCTTTTTCTATTGGGCCACTTCTCTTCCTTGTGGTGTAATTGAGTGATGTCAACACTGAATTTGGTTACTTTCTTATGGACTTTATGCTAACTATTCAATTTGGCTACTGTTTATGGACTTTATGTTAATTATTTTAGTTGTTGCTATTTTTTATTTATGTTGGGCTTTTGCCTGACTTATGGTTCAACGAGTTATATCCCTTCATTGGTGTATGTTTCGTCATAAGTACACTATTGTCATTATTTATTTATCACCTATCTTGCAATCAACTGATATATCACTGCTATTTTGCATCCCAACATTGGTCTGTGATAGTTTTTTTCTTGCAGCGCAGTCATTTCTTTTTGTTTCTAATCCTAACAAATAACTTGATATGATATTAGATATTAATCTACTGATACACATGGCTTTGAGTACATATCTACATTTTGCCGGTTTTTATCCACTCTCCTATTACACACACCTTGGAACCTTGCGTCGGAGAGATCATGCACCATAGGAACACGCGCACAATGTTGTACACGTGGACCCATGGGCACATCCACCAAAGATTCTGGTGCCTAGTGGAGTATTTCAACCTATGGGATCATTGCTGGATAGTCTTTCAACTTGTATCTCTTGTTGTCCTCGATCCTGAATTCTGCTTGTTTCTCATATTAAACTGACGTTCGTCTGAGCCACCTCTGGACCGCCCTTGCCTGTTTATGTCTGCTGCTTACCTGTGTTACCGACCTAGGCCTGGACTCTTGACCAAGATTCTGCCTACTATATCAATTCTGTACCTCATTATCTGCCTGTTTGTAAGAATAGGGAGGTGTGGTGGTCGTCACGTCCTCCATGTTTGCCTCCTTATTATACGCCAAGCAAGGGTTACATTAGAGGCCTACCCTGGGGTGGGTTCTTCTGGGCTATGCTAGGCTGTCAGGTACCAGTTGGAGGCCAAAGTTCTGAGAGGGCTCCCCTGGAAGTGGTACAGGCAGTGCAGTGCCAAAAGCAGCATGGTTTGCCAGATGCTGTAGTCCAAAGAGCTGATCACCAGAAGATAGCTGTAACAGGCAGGATGTGCAGTAGGGCAGGTGTGCTGATGTATTTGGTAGAAGGGCAAACCAAGAGCAGTACCGGGAGCCAGGCCAGAGGTCATACACGGTGGATCAGTCAGGCAGCAGAACTGGAACAAGCCAGGGTCATACTCAGTAAGCAGGAAGTAGCATAATTGGTGAGCCAAGCCGAGGTCAACACAGTGCAGCAAGTCAGAAGTAAAAGCCAGGGGTCAAACCAGATCTGGAAGTAGGTCAAGGCAAGCTGGGTCATTAATGGAAGGTCCAAGGATCAGGAAACACAGAAGCACATGGAACACAGGGAAGCTGCCGATAATCCAGCAATCTAGAGGTCCCAGCAGCAGGTTTATATAGGCCAGTGGGCGCCAGCATCTGTCACGCTGTGCGCGTGCCATTGCGCATGCGCCGGTTTGCGCCATCACACATCTGCGTGCACTGGTTTGCGCCGGCGTGCATCTGCGTTCGCTGGTTCATTCTGCATGCACCATTGCGCACAGAAGTCCGCCAGATGCGGCCATGATGAGTGCTGGTTACATTGCCAGTTCTTTCGCCATTTCCCTGACATAGGCACTTTGTACTAAACAGGATCACTAGGGTGGGTTCTTCTGGGCTATGCTATGCACTTTGTACAGGGAAACACATGGGGTACCTTTACGTGAGCCACATTCATGACCTGGACAGATGACCAAACAAAAACGAACTCTAATAAACTCTCTTGATATACTCTTCATCTTCACTACTTCTAGAAGAGGTAGGTCTTGAGTTTTTTCCTGAAGGCCTGATGGTTTTCTTCCATGCGGATGTCGGTTGGTAGCGCGTTCCATAGCGGTGGTCCTTGGACAGCGAATCTCCGTTCCCCCTTTGATTTGTAGCGGGATTTAGGAATGAGGAAGAGATTTTGATTAGCTGATCGAAGACTGCGATTGGGTATGTAGTGTTTTATTTTCTCGAGAAGGTATTCCAGGGCGTTTCCATAAGTGCATTTGTGGGTGAGGCAGAGGGTCTTGAAAAAGACCCGATTCTTTACGGTTAGCCAATGTAGGCTCCTCAGGGAAGGGGAGATGGATTCCCAGGGTTTTTTTCCTGTTATCAGTCTTGCCGCCGTATTTTGGATAAGTTGTAAGCGCACAAGTTGATTTTGGGGTACTCCTATGTAAAGGGAGTTTGCGTAGTCCAGTCGAGAATTGATGACTGTTCCAACTACCACTGCTTTGTCCTCCTTTGGAATGAAGGGGGTGAGTCTGCGTAGCAGGCGGAGCAGATGGTGTGAGCCACTGACTACTGCTCCTATTTGGGCATCCATTGACATTTCTGAGTCAAAAATGACTCAGACTCTTAGCCTTGGTCCTAGGGGCGATGGTGTGTCCAAAGATGGTGGGTGGTGTCCAAGGGATCTTGGTTCGGGGGTTTTGATTTGCATGTAGAATAAGTTCTGTTTTCGATTCATTAAGTTTGAGGGAGCTAGGTAATTCACCAGCCTCTCTGAGGGGGCGTGGTCTAAGATGGCGGAGTAGGAGAGACGCTTGCAGGCTCTGCTCCCTCTAGACCCCCAGGGGCATGCTCTGTAAGTGAGACGGCATTGAGGCATTGTATCACCGAACCTGATACTCCCTGGCCGGCATGAGAAAAAGAGACGGGGGTGAGCAGAAGGCCCAGAAAATACCTTCACAGCCGGAGATACCTCAATATTTCTCTCGGACGAGAGCAGCGTTAGCGAGGCACCAGGAGCGGGCATCAGGTGAAGTGAAAGTGAAACCAGACAGAGGATCCGGAGAGGCGCCTGACGTCACCCCTGCGCCCTGCATACCTGACACGCTGGCGGCGTCTGCAGTGAAGCGTGGTGAGAGCGGTAAGGGAGAGGAGCTCCCCAGGCGGTCACAGGAAGAGGCCACAGGACATACACAGCATATGGCAGGGGAAGACGCAGACCTTAGAGCTCTCCTGAGAGCGCTGCCTACAAGGGCAGATCTACAGGCACTCCCCACGAGAGCAGATCTGGAGGGATGGATGACTAGGATGGAAGAGATACATCGAAGAGATCTGGAGGAGGTGAGGTCTGAGGTACATCAAATCACAGGAAGAGTGGCGGTGATAGAAAGTACACAGGTGTCCTTGATCGACCGGATCACGCAAATGGAAAAGGTACAGTCTGATTATAACTTTTATGCTCCCTCAATGCAATTGCGATTAGAGGAATTAGAAGACCGCAATAGAAGGAAAAATTTAAGATTCAGAGGGGTAACAGAGGCAATAGGTGGAGAGGCGCTACAAGCAACTATAGCTGCAATATGCCAGCAATTGGAAATCCAGGTTCCAGCTGGGGACTTAGAGTTTGAAAGGCTCCATAGAGTACCTGGTCCCTCCTCAGTTAACCCCGCCAGACCTAGAGACGTGATATGCTGTTTCCATAGGTATGCACACAAGGAAATGGTCAGCCGGAAGGCGTGGGAGGCCAAAGAAGTAGTGTATGAAGACATGAGGGTTAAAATCTTACCCGACCTTTCAAGGGCCACCTTACAGAGGAGAGCCATGTTACGGCCTTTATTGGACATAATACGAAAATCAGGAGGTTCATACAGATGGGGTTACCCCCTATCGGTATTTATAAAAAGAGGATCCAGAACTTTTGTCCTGAGACATCCAGTAGACCTGCCACAGTTGTTCCTATTCCTGGGTGAAGAGGAGATTGAAGTCCCGAACTGGCTACAGTATCTGGGCCGCCTAAATGAACAAGGGGCTCAGGGGAGATAGAAAGCGGAGATTTAGTGAAGGAAGATTGAGAAACACCCCGCCACCTTGTCCTAAAGGACTGGGAGACATTTGGGCTTAGTGCATGCCCCCCTTTCCTTTCCGCCCCCCATCCCCCCCCTTTTTTTGCCCATGGCTTTTCTCTTTTTTTTTTTTTTTCTTTTTTCCCCCACCCCCTGCGGTTTCCTAAGGGGACCCCCCGGAGCTGAACATATCATGTTTAAATAGGGAATGAACTTTGGGTCCAGATGGATTAGACGGACTTCATGGGTCATATTATGTATTTTAATGTGCGTTTTTTTTTTTTTTTTTTTTTTTTCTCGGTTGGGGGGCAACGGGGGAGGAGGGGAGGGTTGGAGGGGGGTGTGAAGATCACTAAGGTGTGTTAGAGGGAATATATTCTCTCTCTCTTCTTTTTTTGGGGTTTGTTTTGTAGGTTTTTTACAGAGATGCAATCGATAGTATATATATAAGCATAGATAATGCTAGGGTTTCACCCCTTTTTTTTTGTTTGCCCCCACGTAAGGGGGATGTTGGTAACAAATAAGTAACAAACAAGTCACAAATGTTTTTTTTCTATTTGCGAGAAGAGGGAATCTCGCACCACGAATTGATAACCTTAGATAGTCACAAGCTCACAGGTATTGGTATATGCACTTTTTATTCTTTGACTACACTAATTGTAGCACGGAGGATGAGGGACCTCCTTTTTTTTTTTTTTTCTTTTTTTGGGGGTATAAACTGAATATGAGTTATTGACCCATGAAGAGAGGATGAGAGGGGGGGGAGAACGGACGTGGGGTCTCTACCATCCCCAACCTCCCCTTCTTCTTGGGAGGGAGTGGGGGGAAGGGGGAGATAACTGGGGGGGGATGGGTGAACGGGGGGGGGGTATGGGGGGGGATGAGGGGGAGGGGGGAGGATATAAATAAACGAATTGTTTTTTCTTCTTTTTTGTTTTTTCTTCTCTTCCTCTCTCTTCCCTCCTCCCCCCACCCCCCCTGCTGGGGTGGTGGGGGGAGGGGGGGGGGGAGTGGACGATGGAATATAAATTGGTGATAAATGCAACTAGAGATGGATGCAGAGCGTCTCCGGGGAGGGGGGGGGAGTGGAGCCTCCCCGCCATTTGGGACCAACCCCTCATAAATAGTTTTACACCCACTGAGCCATAGGGGGGTGTCTCAGGAAAGGGTGTCTTCCTTAGGGGTTGAAGTAGGGGTAAGGGGAGAAAAAGAGGGTGGGGGGTGGGAGTAGGAAATTATTGTAGGGGAAGGGGGGGTAGACTAGGGTAGGGGTGGGGATCGGGGGGTATTCCCTTTTTTTTTTTTTTTTTCTTCCTTCGCTCCGTCTCGCCCCCACCTCTCCCACCGGGGCTTACCCTCTCATTACTATCTGTATCTCGTTCCCTCTAGTGGAGGTTGGCAAAGATGGAGGAAATTAGGTTGATATCTATGAATGTGAAGGGACTTAACATCCCTGAAAAAAGAAGGATGCTTTTAAATGACCTAAAACAGAGGCACATAGATATAGCTTATATTCAAGAGACCCATTTTAGGACGAGTAGATTTCCTATACTTCAAAATAGATTTTTCCCAACGGTATACCATGCCTCTAACCAAGAGGCAAAATCCAAAGGGGTCTCGATCATGATATCCAATAGGATCCCGTGGACGTTGACAGAAAAACGAGCAGACGAGAACGGAAGGTATCTTTTTTTGAAGGGCTCAATAGGTGGAGTGAAGGTGACATTGGCCACAGTATATGCCCCCAATGTAAAACAAGATGTTTTCCTAAAGAAAGTCCTAACAAACCTAATGGATTTTTCAGAGGGTAAACTAATTATAGGGGGGGACATTAACATCCCTTTAGATCCAAAACTCGATACGTCCTCAGGGACATCGTCCATTCCCCCGGGCATCAGAAGAGGACTATTAAAAAAACTACACGAACTACAATTAGTGGATGCTTGGCGTATTATGCACGAGGGGGAAAGAGACTACACCTTCTTTTCCAATCCCCACCAGCTATATACCCGGATAGACCTCTTCTTGATACCCCACTATTTAATGACTAAAATAACAGAGATATCAATAGGGAACATAGTGTGGTCAGATCATGCCCCGATTATTTTGTGTATTTCCCTGTTTGGCGGGAGGGAAGCTACCGAGAGAAGATGGCGATTAAATGAGAGCCTACTTCACAATCCTGAAATCCAAGAAGAAATAGCGAAAGAAATTCAATTTTACTTTGAAATAAATGAGACCCCGGGAAGCAACCCCGCTATAATATGGGAGGCGCATAAGACAGTGATCCGGGGCATACTGATTAAATTCGGATCAAGATTAAAGAGAGAAAAAGAAAAACAGGTAAGGGAACTCCTACAGGAAATACATGTCTTAGAATCTCAGCACAAGAGGAATCAGACACCCTCTTTGGGAAGACAGCTGGGGGATCTGCGACGCCAGATTTCAGATATCCTACGTTACAGAGCGAGGAAAATTATACAGAGAGGTAGAAAGACTTCCTATGAACTAGGAGACAAGTGTAGTAAGTTGTTGGCAGGTAAATTGAAAGAGAAAACTTCGAATGTATATATACCCCACATAAAAGGAAGGGAAGGGAAACTTATTTCTCAGCCCAAAGAGATAGCACAAACATTTGGGGATTTTTATACCTCTCTGTATAATTTGGAGTCAGTACCTATAGCACCATCAGTACAGGAAGAATATCTCTCATCGGCGAGACTGCCGAGACTAACTTCTGTAGAGCGGAAGAGATTGGAAGAGCCAATCACGAAGGAGGAAATAGAACAGGTATTAAAAACAATGATGCCGGGAAAGGCGCCCGGCCCGGATGGCTTTACTGTACTTTATTACAAGAAATTTTCCCCACAATTGTGCACACAGATGGCAAAAACTTTTAACACCCTCGGCCGAGCTGCCACATTCCCTCCAGACTCCCTTTTGGCACACATTACAGTGTTGCCAAAGGAGGGGAAGGACCCCTCGGAATGTGGCAGCTATAGACCTATTTCACTTTTAAATGTGGACTTGAAGTTATATACCAAACTTCTGGCAACCCGGATTCAGCCATTGATGTGCCGGTTGATAGACCGAGATCAGGTAGGTTTTATTCCCACGCGGGAAGCTAGGGACAACACCACTAAAGTTCTAAATCTGGTCCACTATGCTAACAAGTCAGTAATCCCTAGTGTCTTTTTAAGTACCGATGCCGAGAAGGCTTTTGACCGGGTGAGGTGGTCCTTCTTGTTTGACGTATTGAGATCTGTGGGCATGGGAGACCAGATGATTTCGTGGATTAAAAACGCATATATCTGCCCGAGGGCAGAGGTGAAAGTAAACGGAGTATTTTCTAGCCCTTTTAAGATTGCGAACGGTACTAGACAGGGATGCCCCCTCTCCCCTCTGCTATTTTCCTTATCAATAGAACCTCTGCTAAATAAAATCAGGCAAAATAGAGACATCCAGGGTATAGAGATTGGAAACCGAATTTACAAAATCTCCGCTTACGCGGACGACCTGTTGTTCTCCATGTCTGCACCACACATCTCGATCCCCAATCTCATGAAAGAATTTGAACTATATGGTAAATTGTCGAATTTAAAAATAAATTACTCAAAATCTGAAGCAATGGGAGTCGCTCTAAGAAAGGGAGACTGTGAGGTATTCCAACAAAACTTCAGTTTTAGGTGGGTAAGTGAAAAAATGAAATATTTGGGAACGTCTATCCCACCAAATATAGGTAAGACATTTGAGGTAAATTTTCCTGGGTTACTGGAATCAGTTAGGAGGCAATTGGACAAATGGCACCAGGATACCCACTCATGGTTCGGCCGATGCAACATCATTAAAATGAACATTCTGCCCAAATTTCTATACCTATTTCAAGCTTTACCAATTGCGATACCAGGAGCCTTTCTTCGCCAAACAGGTTCTTTATTTATAAAATTTATATGGGCGAAGAAACGCCCCAGGATAGCAAGAAGTACCATGATGCTCCCTAGGAGTATTGGTGGGGTAGCGGTCCCAAATATAGTGAGATATTACCATGCAGTTCACCTGGGGAGGGTGGTGGACTGGTGCAGACATGGAGAGCTCAAGGCATGGGTGGAATTAGAACAGCAAGTTAGTGAGATACCCTTGCGGAGAGCACCCTGGTGTATTGACAAAATACCAAGGGAAACTATGAAACACCCTACCATAGGGACTACATTACGTATTAGTTCATCTTTATTTCGAGATCCTAGGATCTCCTCGGAGGATTCACCGCTATTCCCAGTACTGGGAAATCCGGGGTTCCCTCCAGGGACAGAAGTAGGAGCTTTCAAAAATCTAGAAGACAAAGGCTTATTTCAGGTCTCACACTTTTCGCAAAGAGGGGCCTGGCCTACTATCGCGGTTCTTTCACAAAGGGGGGGTCCCTTTGAGTTAAATATGTGGAGGGCAAGACAGATTAGGAACTTCCTACGGTCCCTGGGAGGAGCGGGAAAATTTGATCGCCAACTAACGATTTTTGAAAAATACTGCAATGGGCATGAACCGATCCCTCGGTTGATTTCCAAAATGTTTGGAATATTAAATACCCCACGGGAAGATTATGCACCACCCAGCAAGGCCAAGTGGGAAAAGGATCTCAACAGAACTTTTACCAAGGCCCAATGGGGGGATATCATACACATGTCCCAGAATACGTCAATTTGTACACGATTCCAGGAATTAAATTATAAGATAATGACGCAGTGGTATTATACCCCATCCAAACTCCAGAGATTCTATCCTGAAACCTCAGGTCAGTGCTGGAGATGCGGAGGAGAACTGGGAACCCTTTTCCACATACTTTGGACTTGCCCTAAAATTAAGCAGTACTGGGTAGATATACGTAGGATATCCCAAAAATGTACCGAAATAGAAATCCCAGAGGACCCGGCCTTTTTTCTGTTACACTCCTCTCAAATACCAAAACGGACCTATAAAAAATCTATTATATGCCATCTGCTCAATGCTGCCAAGGCAAACATCACTATAAGTTGGAAGGAACCTGATCCACCTTCTATATCAAGGTGGTTAAATAAAGTTAGGGAGATCAGGGCTATGGAGGACCTAGTCTCATTTGGTCAAAACAAAATAGAGAGGTACAATAAAACCTGGGCAGGGTGGAACAGATTCATGGACTCGGAGGAAGGTAGGAGACTAAGGGAACAAGACACTGGAGAAGAGAGCTAGACGGAGGAGAGGAGGTAGGGGAGGTATTCCCAGACCGGAGGGATGAGGTGGAGGGGAGAGGAGATGGGGGAGGACCCCCCAAATTTTTTTTTTTTTTTTTTTTTTTTGTTTTGGGTTTTTTTTTTGTTGGGGGGGGGGGGGGGGGGGGGTGGGAGTTAGGAGGGAGGGTAAAAAGGAAATGAAGACGGGGGGAAGAGAGACCTAAAAAAGGGGAATGAAAGATCTCGAGGGAAACCATTGGATGGCCATTAAATAAGACCAATAGGCCTGGGAAATAAAAGAAAAGGGCTTCAAAACGAGGAGACTGATGAGAAGAGATAAATTATGTTTGAAATTAAGTTAGAAACGACGATTGTCTAATAGTATATGTTAATTGTACTTTATTGGTCTAGAACGGCCGGTTAACCTCGTGCACGTGTTTCCTTGTTTTGTTGTTTTTTGTTTTCTCTTTCTTGCCCTATTGTATTTACTTTTAATGTTTGAGTGAAAAATCGAATAAAAATCAAAATATAAAAAAAAAAAAAAGTTTGAGGGAGCTAGTGGTCATCCAGTCGTCTATCATAGTGAGGCATTTTTCTAATTGCTGATGATGGTCTTTTTGTCCGGTGATACGAAAATATAATTGCGTGTCGTCAGCGTATGAATGGAAGCAGAGGTCACTTGTGAAATTGGGAGGAACACACAGAACCCTTGCTCTCTCCACCTGTCCAGCATATCACTGCTACTTCACTCCCATTAATGGTATGGGGTCCCGCCGTGCATCTAGCATGGACTCCATGTATGCATTTCACTTAACTCTTCCTCTTCCATACCTATGTACAGGATGAGGGCCCTGGAGGTGCAGATCTGCTCCCATTGCTATAGGAGAAGGATCGCTGTAAGATGCTATCTTACCTGCCACATGTACACACTTATGACAGGCTGTTAGAGAAACCTTTGTTACCCTTGGTAACTACTTGTATCTTCACACTGTATCTTGTATCATTATCTTCATACCTCAATGTGTCTAGTGACCCGAGCTGTAGATTACATGTGTCGGTTACTTGCGTTTCACCCCTTCAGTAACGTCAGACTAGGCAAAGGCAACGTTTCGAAAGATTTAATTGAATAAATTAACATGATGACATAGACAGACAACTGTTCAATAGAAAGTGCATTCTTTTCCTAACATTCCTAGTCCCTAACTTAGGCTTGTGGCTGCCCCAGCATACCTGCAGAGGAAAGAGTAAATTTTTGGCAAAGTTCATAGCTGGCACATTCAAGAAGGACTACAAGCCCCAGTGATCCTCCTAGGCAGTGGGAACTCTGACTCTTGCACATCACTGGATTTCCAGACTCTGGTAGAACAGCATTATGAAAGCCCTAAACTTTCCTTGTTTTTTTCTATCACGCCCCCTCCTCTTTGGACTCCTCGAACCCCCTGTGCTTGTTAAATAACACGTGGGATGGACCCAGAGAAGACCACCAAGAGAAAACCTGGGAACACAATTACCTCTCAACTTCCCGGTTGGGGCAGCATTAGCTATTACTTACTTGCACATTGCCAACCTCTGCTCATCTCTGACTTTAATCCTGCTCGTGATTTGGTGCCTTCTGGTCCAACTGTTACACCTTGTGGCCAATTTATGATCTCTACTGGTCTTGGTGAAATCAGGGTGCCCTCATCGCTGCTTACCTAACACTAGTGCACCAAAGTTCCCCTCACCTCCCCACAGCCAGTGTACAACAGTGTGAAAAAGAGCATGGTGGATTATGTGGCCCCTTTTTAAATTCCATTTCAAGGCAGTAGACAGACCTCAAGTGAACAGAAAGCTGCCCAGGTTGGAGTTATTTCTGCATACTCAAGTTCAGCAGTACTTAGATGTGGTTGTGAATGCATTCATTATTACTTTTAAGATATTTATATTTTCACTTGGTAATCTTGAGAATAACACCTTTCTTGTTCTAGGGCAGGGGTCTCAAACTGGCGGCCCTCCAGCTGTTGCAAAACTACAAGTCCCATAAGGCCTTGCAAGGCTGACAGTTACAAGCATGACTACCACAGGCAGAGGCATGATTGGACTTGTAGTTCCGCAACAGCTGGAGGGCCGCCAGTTTGAGACCCCTGTTCTAGGATGACTACACTCTTTTCTCCATTGTATTTATGGAGGGAGCCATGGTTGTCACCCAGACTGATCTTCAAAGGGGTCCTCCTCTCTTTACCTCCATTATCTGGGAGTTGATGGGATCAATAGTTTACAGAAGAAAGGTAAGTTATTTGTCCTTTCTTTTAAGCATACAGAAAGTAACAAGGCACTGAATTTATGGCATATTGAATGCATTTTCTGTACTTGCTGAAAATTTTATCAGCCTGAAAAAAAGAAAACAAATGCACATGTAGGGACTGATGAGCTTCAATATACAACATTCTTGTTGTGGGGTTTATTAATACTATAAAGCCTAAGTTTAGCTAAAAACACAAACAATAAAAATCAGCACAAGGTACATAGCTTACAGTTAGTATGGTGTGTCCCTTGTATTGACTCTCCTTATTTTAGTGGAGATCTTCATTTCCTTTCCCAACTTCCCATCCCCCTGGGATTCTTCTGGTGCTGCAGGAGTAATACAACTAAAGGGCTGTCAGGAGCTCTCATCAACAAAGCTTGACTATGCCAGTCCTTTCCTGGCAGTTCTGCCATTCATAGAAGCCGTACTACAGCTCCTATAAGTGATCTCTGAATGGAGGATGGGCAGATGATTGATAACCCCCCTCTATTTAGAGATCCCATTTTCATAGAAACTCTAGTACAGAAAGATGAAGATTTCTCCTAAAACAAGAAGGATCAACACTACTAACTGTAAGTTATGTCCCTTTGTGCTGATTTTTATGTTTGTGTTTTAGGCTAATCTTAGGCTTTAAGATGCTATGATCACACTCACTCAATGAATTCTTTGTCCAGTTTGAAGGGGGTGGTCCAGCGCTGATCTCCCGTGATGAACTGGTAGTAGCACTTAGGTCCCCGGATCAGGCCCAGCAGGGATGTCACAAAGCCGTAGATGGAGCCGGCCACTGCCACCGCTGATAGGACCGCAGAGACCAACATCTAGGGAAGAGGGAGAGGAGAGTGGTATCAGGATAATTCTCTTCTACACTGTGTTTACAGCATGGGGTCCAATGTGAAGGGAAATGGAACACTTCAATGGTACCCTACATGCGTCTAGTATGAAGGGAAAGGGATCACTCTGATGGTACCCTGCATGGGTGCAGTATGAAGAGAAATAGAACAGTTCAATGGTAACCGACATGTGTCCGGTATGAAGGGAAAAGGAACACTCTGGTACCCTGCATGGGTCTAGTTTGAAGAGAAAGGGAACCCTCATATTGTACACTACATGGGGTCCTGTATGAAGGGAAATAAAACACTCCAATGGTACCCTACATGCGTCTAGTATGAAGGGAAAGGGATCACTCTGATGGTACCCTGCATGGGTGCAGTATGAAGAGAAATAAAACCGTTCAATGGTAACCGACATGTGTCCGGTATGAAGGGAAAAGGAACACTCTGATGGTACCCTGCATGGGTCTTGTATGAAGAGAAAGGGAACACTCTGATGGTACCCCACTTGGACTCCAGTATGAAGGGAAATGGTGCACTCCAATTGTACCTAACATAGGGTCCGGTATGAAGGGAACTGGAGCACTCCAATCGTACCCTACATGGGTCCAGTATGAAGGAAAAGGAAACACTCTAATGGTACGCTACTTGGAGTCCAGTATAAAGGGAAATGCTGTACTCCAATGGTACCCTACATAGGTCCAGTATGAAGGGAAAAGGAACACCCAATGGTACCCTACATGGGTCCAGTATTAAGGGAAAAGGAACACTCCAATTGTACCCTAAATGGGTCCAGTATGAAGGGAAATGGAGCACTCTAATGGTACGCTACTTGGAGTCTGGTATGAAGGGAAATGGTACACTCTAATGGTACCCTACATGGAGTTCAGCATGAAAGGAAATGGAACACTTCCATGTTACCCTACATGAGGTCCACTATGAAGGGATATGGAACACTCCAATGGTACCCTATTGGAGTCCAGTATGAAGGGAAATTGAACAATCCAATGGTACCCTACATGGGGCTCAGTATTAAGGGAAAATGGAACACTCTAATGGTACCCTACTTGGAGTCCAGTAGGAAGGTGAATGCAGCACTCTAACGGTTCCCTACATGGAGTCAAGTAGGAAGAGAATTAGAACATTCTAAATGGTACCCTACAGGGGGTTCATTATGAAGAGAAATGGAACACTGTAATGGTACCCTACAGGGGGTTCATTATGAAGGGAAGTGGAACACTACAAGTGCTGGAATTCATTGGCGAATCTGGGGAGTGTAAGGGTGCATGGATTTCTTATGGAGATGTTCAGAGATAGAAAAGGCTAGTGAATAATTGAACCTTCCAACAGCCAGTCTAAAGTGAAACAGCAGTTTTGTGTTGGTCAGTTTTATGTAAACCATATCTAAAGCCTAGCAATCTAATTGCTTTTTGTTGGTGAACATGAATGTAGATAATAGCCTTATAAATTGGTGAAATAATCACAATCAACATTTCTCTTGAAAAAATAGGGATATGAAATGGGCCTCCTTAAATTATCCATGGTGTCTTCTCTTACCCCACATCGGTTGTTGCATGTTCCACGTCGGCCCACACATTGAATACAGATGGCTGGAATTAATACCTACAAGACAAAGAGTGGGAGTCAATGAATCTAATACTGCCAATTACAGAGCTCCCAAATCCTCTCCAGCCTCTTACTCAAATTCTTACTTAAAGCTGAATTCCAGAATAAGCAAATATTGCCTAAATACTAGACATGTGCACACTGAAATATTTTGTTTCAGAATTTTGTTTTCGTCCAAAAAATAAATTTATTTAGTTACTCCCGAAATTAGTTTTTATTTTGTTTCGTTAAAAAATGCATTCGTCTAAAAAGATTTGACGGAGCAGCTAAACTGTACGACACTGCAATCGTACATTTCCGGTCGAATGTTCTGCCTACAAGCTGCTTTGTTGAATCTTCATGTCGAATCTTTTCTCTCTATGTCGAATAATCTTGGACTAATAGAGTTAGGTTAGGCACATTCAACCTTTTTTGCTATTGTTACTTTTACAAGGTAATAACGGAGTTTTCAAAAACATTAGGTATCTTTATATCATTGTGGCTATAGCGAAATAAATTTCAATAAAACTGCCCAGAGTTCAGCTTTAAAGTGCCCAAAAAAATAAAGAAAGAAAAATATATACAGTATATGATACAGTATGTCACTAACATTAACACTACCATTTTGTTTTTCGGAGTTCCCCCTTATTTTTTTTTACCTACTGTACCTGCAAATAGGTTCATTATTTTTCTACTTCCTGTAATAGACAAAGATGTGGGTGACCCTCCTTCCGACATTTGACTAGAAGATAAAATATCTTAAGACCATTCGACCAGAAGAGAAAACAGCCTAGGAATGTTTAATTTTGCCCCATTCTCACAACAGTCAAATACGGTAATTTGCACAAAACAAATGTACATGCGGTTTTGTTAGATGAAAAGCTATGCAAATTTTTAATAAATACACCTCTATTTGTAAAGTCCAAAGTAGCTCCTGGACCTTAGACAATGGGGCATCTTTACAGTGAATGTTGATTTTCACCAAACGTTCACTGGCGGTAAATTTTTTATTGTCATTTAAAACACATGCACCAGGAAGATCCATCTGAAGTGAATGTTTGGTCCATGTAAGGTTCACTGCTTTGTGAATATGTCCCAAAAGTGTCTCGGCTTTCCTCATTGTGCACCAGGATTTTCTTCCTCATGAGAGATTTCCCTCACTTCCTGTCTAGGTAATGGGTGTTAGACAGAACAGGAAGAGAATAAAAATCACCCCAGTGTTGGTGCAAACTGTATTTAAAACCTAGCAAACATTCTAACCCTTCCCCAATATAACCAAAACCTAAAAAAACTAAAAAAAAAGTTTGAGCTGTAACTAGCATTTAAATTGGCCAACAAACAGGAAACGTTAAAAAAAGAAAAACCTTCAAAAAATAGTTTTAGAAGAAGAGAAACTGATTCCCAACTCTGGGCTCACCACAGAACCCCCATTTGTCCCTATCCCCAAAGGAGTGAGGTACCTGGTGCCAGGGAGGTTGGAAACCACTGCTCTAGAAGAGTGGTTCTCAACCTCAGTCCTCAAGTACCCCCAACAGGCCATGGTTTTGAAATTTCTCTTAGATAAAATAACTGTCCAAAATATCAAGCCATTGACTCTGATTTAATGCACCTGTGCAAGATAAAATAAATCCTGCAAACATGGCCTGTTGGGGGTACTTGAGGAGTGAGGTTGAGAACCACTGCTCTGGAAGATAGGGGAAAGTAACAGAGCAGCAGCCTATGAAACACTGAGCATCCCTAATTAATCAATACCTTGTTCCTCTGTTTACAGTGGAAATTTACCTAGCAGCCCATGCTATGCTAGGTGGGTGTTACACTAGCGTAATGGTTTAGGCCAGGTTCACACTGCTCTGACATGGAAGTCAGATGACTTTTGATCAGACTTTGCCCTACGACTTCATGTCTGACTTCAATGTGACTTCAATGAACGGGCTCCAACTTTGATCCAAAAAATACCAGGCCCTTTGAGTCTAGTAGGAAATCTTAAGAGGGGGAACCCCATGCCAAAATTGAAAAAAAAAAGAAATGTGGGGCAAATGTGGGTGCTTTGTGCCCTGGTGGGGAGGGGCTCTGCGCCCCTCCACCCCAAAGCACAGGGACAAGGGCCTCTTCCCGACAACCATGGGCGGTGGTTGTGGGGGTCTGCGGGCAGATGGCTTATCGGAATCTGGAAACCCCCCTTTAACAAGGGGGTCCCCAGATCCCAGCCCCCCCCCCCCATGTGAATGAGTATGGAGTACATTGTACCCCTACTCATTTACCCAAAAAAGTGACGAAAATAAATAAAACCAGTACACGGGTTTTTTTTCTCAATTTTGGTGTGGGGTTCCCACCTTAAGATCCTCAGAGCACAAGTCGCATGCCACAAGTTGGATCAAGTAAGGCAATGATCCGACTTGGATGCAACTTACATTCAAGTCAATGGACTGAAATCGTGTCCAAGTCTGACCAAAGTAGTGCAGGAACCTTTTTCAAAGTTGGAACGACTTGTGTCGGACCAGTTAAGTCTGCTCTCATAGTGAACCATTACTTTATACACGTCATGTGACATGTGCTCCCAAAGTCGGAGCACACTGTATGTTGCACCTGTGTGAACCGGGACTTACTGTAATGCTGAACTGATATGGACTTGGATGCAAAGGGGCATCCAGCATAAGCATGACATCCAGTGGTGTTCCAGCAAATGATCTCCTACGTGCATTACAAGGCTACACAGAAGACATATCAGTTAGGCCATCAATACCACACCTAGGAGATCAGTCTTGTTGTGCAATCTGTTTATATCAGTAATAAATTTAGTTGAGATTTAGGCACATACAGGAAAGAGATAGCAAAATGATCAATCTGAGTTATTTGATAACATTGACTTAGCAACATCAGGAGTTATTAACACCATGACAGGAATATCTGAAATTACTTCTGGTTACCATTTCTGTTTTCTATGCACTACCTAAGGTGCACAAAGGAATTTATGACCCTCCAGGTAGGCTTATCCTCTGCAGTAGAAGTTCTTCAACAGAGAAATTGATTGTCTACCTTGATCAATTCTATTCAAGAATAAAGCCCAACTCAAACTGCAGGCATAAGCGCTTTATAAATGTTTGATGTCGGTTTGGCCAATTGATCATCCAATAACAAGGATTCCAGATTGGACTGTAAGAGGAGCAGAAATTGAGAATCAAACTGAGTAGCAAACGCATGATGAAGCTGGAGATATCTAAAGAAGTGGCTGTTAGTGAGCCCAAACTTTTTCTTCAGGGCGTCAAAAGACAGTAAAGTGCAATCTACACTTTAGAGATATGCTCCAGGTTTTTAATGCCCTGGGCTGCCGAAATCACCGGGTTGCGAATAGATTGGAACTCAATAAGGAGTGGGTTGAGTCACAAAGAAGTGACGGGAGACCACGTAAGGGGGTCCTCTGCGTTTACAGACTAATAATTGCCAGACTCTTATAACGGCTTTCATAGAGGATGTGAGGGGAGAAGAAGCCTTTACCTCTATACAATACATTCCTCAGTGATTCGTACAACCCAAGATATGCCACCTCGAAAACCACTGAAGCATTAGAATCATCAGAAGTCACCCAATTGTGGGCATAGGTGAGCAAGGCGGCATAAAAATGTTTTAGAAGACAGGCCAAACCTCCCTCAGTCCAGGGCCTCGGAAGAATTGTTTTGTTAAACCTAGGGGGGTTAGCTCTCCAGAGAAAAGAGTCAATTGTGGTGTCAAATTGTTGGAAAAAGGCCTTGGGGATCTAAATAGGGGAATGTCTTGATATATATAAGAAGACCGGGAGATTTTTCATTTTGACTAAATGTATTCTGCCAATGAGAGACAATGGTAGGTTGTCCCAAGCTCTCAAGCTGTAAGTAGAGGTTCAATTTGGCAAAGTCAGAGACATTAGAAATAATTGTAATGCCCAAATAGCGGAGAGGAGGTCCATGTCAAAGGGAGTGAGGGAATCAGCCTGCGTTCTGGCCAGTGGGTCAACAGGTAAAATTTGTGATTTGTCCCAGTTGACCCGCAGACCCAACAATACAGAAAAATCTGAAATAATATTCAGAGCTGCTTGGAGAGAAGGTTCAGGATTGCTGAGGAACAGCATCAAATCATCAGCGTAAAGGGCAACCTTCTACCAAGTCTGAATGTCTAAGGGCAGTGGCAAGAGGCTCCATAACTAGGGCAATCAGAGGGACAGGGGACAACCATGTCTTGTCCCCTGTTCCACTGTAAAGGGCTCAGAGAGTGACCCTCCCAATTTGATTTGCGCCACTGGGGACTTATACAATAGATTAACCCATCTACAGAAAGAGGGGCCAAATCCGAAAGCCTGCAATACTGATAGCATATAATTCCAGGTTACTGTGTCAAAGGTTTTCTCTATATCTAAAGCTACCAGTACATGGTTTGGAGAAAAAGAGGATGGGATCTGTAGGTGGGTATAGACACATCTCAAATTTATATCTGTGGCTTTTCTTGGCATAAAACCAGTTTGGTCTATGTTAATTTATGCAGGCAGAACTTTAACCAACCTTGCAGCCAGGACCTTGGCTAAAATCTTGAGATCGTAGTTTAGCAGGGATATTGGCCTGTAGGAGGCATAGCATTTCTGATCTTTGCCCGGTTTAGGGATGAGTACTGTGTGGGCACAATACATAGTGGGGGGTAAGGTGTCAGTTTCAAAACAATGGGAGAATAGGCCCTGAAATTTAGGGGCCAAACACTTTGCATACATTTTGTACCTATCTCCCGGGAGGACGTCTGGACCAGGAGTCTTGGATGGGGGAAGCGAGGGGTCCACTGGAGGGGGCAGCTAAACATTAACAAATGCCAAAAGGACCAAGTAGAGATCCATCAGTAAGATGATGTACCTACCACCAGGGTCAATTATGACTCTCTCAACTTTACATGGAATGGCTTTATTTATGAGTAAAGCAACACCTCTTGCATAGGTGGAGTAGGTTACATGAAATGCCTGTTTGACCCAGGGTCTATGCAGATCTAAGATATGATTACCAGTGAGATGGCTTTTCTGCAGAAACAGGATATGTGGTTTATGAGAAGCAAAAAATTTGAATAGCAGGGAGCGTTTAAATTTGTCAATAAGGCCTCTTATATTCCAGACTAGTTTGATGTCAGACATAGCCATTATAAATCAAAAAATGCAAACTGAAGAAAGTACTAAAACCCACATATGCAACCAATCATATAATAACCATTTTGTGCAGTAAGGTGGATAAAAGAAAGGAAATAATGGTGGTTACATTAACATAGCAGAGAAGACGAGCATGAAAAGCATTTGAATGAAACTTCCTACTACTTAGCCAAAACCCCAACATAACTAGGCTAGCAGTTTGTTCCCGAAACTAAGATACAAAAGGTCTGTCTACGAAAGACACAGGTTCGTGGTTCCAGCCAGGAGGTCCAAAAGGGTGACCTCAAGGTTTCTGGAGTGGCAGTCTTGAGGGGGTGGGTAGATCTCTCTCAGAAGCACTGTTGAATCTTGAGGAGAAAGTACATTGGATTGCCTAGAGCAGGGATCTGCAATTAGCTGACCTCCAGCTATTCCAAAACTACAAGTCCCATCATGCCTCTGCCTCTGGGTGTCATGCTTGTGGCTGTCAGTCTTGCTATGCCTCATGGGACTTGTAGTTCTGCAACAGCTGGAGGTCCGCTAATTGCATATCCCTGGCCTAGAGGAATAATATCCCTCCATTGGCCATGATACAAATACAAGATCTACACATCAAAGGGCCTTCAGAAAACAGCAGCATCCATCCATAACCTATGGGTAGAATGGGAAAGCATACACAGGATGATCCAAAGGCAGGTGGTGGAATAAATGTGTTTTAAGGCCTCCCCAGCATGAAGAAAAAAAAAAACAGCAATCCCAAGGGGAGGGTGTTGAAAACAGGAAATTTAACAGAGCAAGGGGAAATTGCGGTCAAACCAGGAGTAATGATGGTAGTAGGAAAAGAGTATGGTGTGCAGTACCGCTCACAAGATATCATGAGTAGATTATGCTGGACGGTCCTCTCTCCAGAATGTCAGGAGCCAATTATCAGCATCTTCAGGTGAATCAAAGAACCTCACCGTTCCCTCATATGGAACTCGAAGGCGGCTGGGGTACAGCATGCTGTATGGGATGTCCCTTGTGTAGAGCTTTGCGCGGACATCATTAAAGGATTTCCTTTTCTATTGAAGCTCTGCAGATAAATCGGGAAAAAGATGTACTGCAGAGTTTTGATAGGAGAGATCCGGGCGCTTCCTAGCTTCACTAAGAATCCTGTCCCTGTAATTAATGTGCGCGTTCCACTACATAGGTGGGTGCGACCTCAGCGAGGCCTAGCAGATCTTTAAAAAGGATCTGTGCAAACTCTGCTGTGCGATCACCTTCTGTCCCTTCTGGCAGGCCCAGCACCCACACATTATTCCGGCGCTGCCGATTTTCAGCATCATCTGATTTGGCCATAAGGGTGTGGACTGTCTGCTGTAGAGATTGCAGGGTCTGATTATGCTGTAAGGTAGTTTCTTCCATGGCAGCAATGCGGGACTCGGTCTCAGTGAGTCTGCCCCCGATTTTGTCCAGGTCATTACAGATCAGGTTGCATTTTTCTGTAAGGTGGTCAATCCTTACTAGTAAGGAGGTTTTACTGTGCTCAATAGCCTGCAGGATTAACGCAGTATCGGTGCCCTTGGCTGGGGCAGTTGAGACTGTGCTGCCTGCTTGCTCACCTGCAAGATATATCTCAGCCAGGAGAGCCTACACTCTGTGAGCCAAGATGGCATCTGAACACGCGGCCACCAGAGCTCCCAACTTTTTACTTGGAGTAGGAACGGAGGAGCGGCCCTTTGATGGCATCACAGGATCCGCTCAAACCTGCAGGGTTGCTGGGTGAGTTTGGTGCAGTGATGGCTGAAGGAATCGGGCAAAGGAGAGCAGGATACAGCAGGATCAGCACATAGCTCTCTCCTCAGATGTTCGTCCCACTCTACATCTGGCCACACCTCCCCTGTCCTCCAGACTTTACGGGGTCTGCACTGTGGCCATTGGGAGTAGAAATTATCGTGGGATCAGTGGGAGTAAACAGTGCATCTTTGGTATTAGGGGAGAAATAGTGCCCTATCGCTGGTGTCAGTGGGAGGAATAGTGCCCCATCATTTGTGTCAATGGGAAGATTAGTGCCCCATCGTTGGTGTCAGTGGGAATAATAGTGCCCTATTGTTGGTGTCAGTTTGAGGAATAGGGCCCCATCGTTGGCATCAATGAGAGAAATAGTGCTCCTTTTGTTAATGTCAGTAGCAGGACCCATTGTTGGTGCCAGTGGGAGGAATAGTGTCTTGTATCAGTGGAAGGAAAAGTGCCCCAAGGGCCGGATAAAGGAAAGCAAAGGGCCACATCTGGCCCCCTGCCATAGTTTGAAGACCCCTGCCTTGGCTGTCCTGGGACTCTCCCTCTTCATTGACTGCTGTCAATCACAGCCAGTGAGCAAATGAGCGGAGAGTGAGGCTCTCTCCTCAGAATCACAGCTAATCACAATAGTAAACACTGAATAAATAGTTTTCACTCCTGATCACCACCCCTAGTAAAGTGTTTTTGGCTAAATAAACTAAAAAAGACCAAAAATTTGGAAAAGAAAACAAAAACAGGGTTTTCTTGGTTTCTGTTATAACATTTTGCAAATCAATAATCTTTCTTAATCAATTTAGGCCAAAAAGTCAATTTCTTTGGTGAAAATAACCCAAATCAGTGTTTATTATTTAGTCTGTAGGAAAGTTAAAGAGCCCATAGACTATGGTATATATCTGAAAATCAATCAATATACTGACGGCCAATCTCATTTCTTGAGGCGCAAAAATACCAGGACAGTACAAGTACCCCCCCCCCAAATTAGCCCATTTTGGAAAGTAGACAGTCCAAGGTATTTAATAAGAGGCATGTTGAGATTTTTGAAATTGTGATTTTTTTGTCATAATTTCTTGGAAAATTAGGAATTTTAAAGGAGAGGTTAGGGAGCTCACGAGGATGTTACAAGGAGACAGAAAAGCACAGTAAAGCCCCATACACACGGTCGGAAAATCCGACCACCAAATCCATCGGATTTGGTCCGACGGATTTAGTCCGACACTGGTGTTGCATACACACGGTCGGACAAAGTTGTCGGAAAATCCGATCATTCTGAACGTGGTGACGTTTGTTGGGACTACGTAGAGGCTAGTAGCCAATAGCTTTGGTCTTGTAATGTTATCTGAGCATGCGTGGCACTTTGTCCGTCAGAATTCGCTACACACGATCGGAATTGGTGTGATCGGACTTTGTTGTCGGAAAATTTTTAGAGCAGGAGATACAACTTTGTCCGTCGGACAATCCGATGGAAAATGTCCGATGATGCCTACACACGGTCGGAATTTCCGACAACATTGTCCGATAGGACAGAATCCATCGGAAAATCCGACCGTGTGTATGGGGCTTAAGAATCAATTTCATGAATAATCATAGGTGGGCGCAGCCTATTGCATTATGGTGTGCACCCCAAACCTCAGACACACATACCTTACTCTGCAGTCTCAGCTGCACTGGACAGTGGATGAATGGGAAGTTCACAGATTACAATGCTTCAGTTATGAATGAACACAGTGAGTGAGTGTGTTCACTGTGTTCATTTAGAAAAGGAAGGGGCTGCTAAATGACATAATTATTAGCTCCTTCCCCCACTCTCCATCCTTAAACATCCCCCGCTGCAGCTGGGGGGAGAGGAGGGAAGCCAGCAGCACTGCGGGGCCAACATGGCGGGGGGGGGGGGGGGGGGGGAGAGCCCAGGCAGTAGGGGCAATCGGCACTGGACGTAGGGATTAGGGTGTGCCCAGGCACACCCCTGCACACGCATAATAGATTATAGGGACAGAAAGTAGCAGACCGCTTTCCTGTGCAATTCAGATGTGAACCGCCCCTAAGGCTGGATTCACATCCCTGCATTTTTCCTTGATGCATTTTCTGTTCAAACCATAGAATATCTTAATGCATACGTTAAGAATTGCACCAACGCACATCATGATGCATGCCAACGCATCATACCTCACGTTAAAGCTGTAGAATGTTTGGCCATGCAGCTCCATTTTACAAACATACCTGTAACAAAGCCTATCTCAGCTGCTGCCTGCTGGTTAGTGTAATGGGATTGGTGATGCCGGATGCTCCCCCTTTTCAGGGCTGCAGTAATAAGAGGCTTTGGTTGCAACTCTGAAGGATTGTGTCCTCCCATTCACAAAACTCCTAGTGTTATTTCCCCCAGAATGCAAAATGTTTTGTGAATGGAGAAGAGGAGGATGCCCTCCTCCATTCATAGAATGTCTTACATTCTGGAAAAATGATACAAGGAGTCTTGTGAATGGATGAGGAGACCTCCCATCCCTGCAGTGCTAAAAGATCAAAGCAGATTATTATACTAGCCAGCATGACTTGGGATAGGCTTGGTTAGAGCTACATTATTAGACTGGTGCTATATGCCCTAAATTTTTTTTACTAGATTTCAGCTTTAACGTACCATTATGTACATTGATGTGCATTATGATACGCATTGACATCCAATACAATGCTTTGCATTACATGTTAAAACGTGAGAAATTGCAGTTGAACATGCGTGGTTTTGGTGTATTTCCATTGATTTTAATGGGAAATGCATCAAATGTTTCGATGTAAATCCAGCCCGACTCTTTGCTGCCCTTTATATTGGAATCAACTTGTTGCAAATAGAGAAAAATTACCATAAAGTTCCATTTCCTGATTACAAGCGATTACCATCTCCCTTGTGGCTGAGCCTCGCAGCAAAATGCAGAACAGGAGATTGTTAATGAACTGCCAGAGCAACAGCTAAGGAAATCTTCTAGAGAAAAACTGATAAAACATGGGCTGCATATCCGTTTTGTAATGGGACATTTTTAAAATATATTCTGTGGCCAGCTAAGATATGAAAAAACTGCTGAAATTTTTTTTTTAAATCCTGTTGAAGTCAAGTTACAAGCATCCCCTGCATTGTCCTTCTCATCCCTCTGCTCCTGCGGTTGGTTTACTGGTTTTCCCAGAGGTTGGAGTCAAGTTACAAGCATCCCCTGCATTGTCCCTCTCACCCCTCTGCTCCTGCAGTTGGTTTACTGGTTTTCCCAGAGTTTGAAGTCAAGTTACAAGCACCCCCTGTATTGTCCTTCTCATCCCTCAGCTCCTGCGGTTGGTTTACTGGTTTTCCCAGAGGTTGGAGTCAAGTTACAAGCATCCCCTGCATTGTCCCTCTCACCCCTCTGCTCCTGCAGTTGGTTTACTGGTTTTCCCAGAGGTTGAAGTCAAGTTACAAGCATCCCCTGCATTTTCCTTCTCATCCCTCTGCTCCTGCGGTTGGTTTACTGGTTTTCCTAGAGGTTGAAGTCAAGTTATAAGCATCCCCTGCATTGTCCTCATCACTCTGCTCCTGCGGTTTGTTTACTGGTTTTCCCAGAGGTTGAAGTCAAGTTGGGCTTTAACCACCTATGCGCTAGAAGGTTTCACCCCCTTCATGACCATGATTCAGCACTGCGCTACTTTAATTGGTAATGGCATGGTCATACAACACGCAAATTAAATTCATATAAATTTTCCCCACAAATAGAGCTTTCTTTTGGTGTTTTTTTTTATGACCCCCGCAGTTTTTATTTTTTATTATACAAATGAAAAAATGCCAAAAAGTTTGGAAATATATATATATATATATATATATATATATATATAATATATATATATTTTTTTTACATTTTTTATTTGGATATGTTTTATAGCAAGTAAAAAAAAAAAAAAAAAAAATGTTATATATATTAGGGCTGTGCAAATTAAAGATTAATTCCTCGATTAATAGTTAATTTTTTTGATCGATCAAAATTCTTTTGATTGGTACTCACCTCTCCGGTGACGTCATGGACATTGACGTCACCGGATTCCTCCCCCTTCCCCAAGTGCGTACAAGGAGTCCGGTGACGTTGAAGTTCTGATTGAACGTAACGCGTACGGGGGAGGAGCTACGCATGACGTCACCCGCTGCTGCCCTACGGAACTAATACGATTGTTGGCTTTACATGCTGTGTTTTTTATCATCTTTATGTGAGTAGTTTGTGTTTGAACACAAAAATTAAATCTTATACTTAAGCGTTGAGCACTTAGATCTTTTCTTTCTACCCATGACCTGCGTCCTTGCTGAGATCTAAGGAGACGTGAGAGAAGTTTATGGTCCATGTTAACCCTTTTTATACCCGCTTGCATGACCACCTGTTTGCACAGGGGACCATGTCATAAGGTGAGAGTGATTAGTTAGATCGGAGGTGGAGGGATGGTCACGCTACTGTGGAAAAAAAAATTACTTACGTCAGTGCTACAGTTTGAATTTAAAACTTATTTTTTGTGAACTGTGAAGTTAAGTCATGGATTGTGGAAACTAACTAGTGTCGGGTGATTGTATATAGTGTATACCACATTTACCACTGTCTAATGCAGAGTTGCAATGCAAGGAGATCAGCTAAAAGTAGTTGGATCTGTATGTGCATTATAATTAATCGAAATTAGTCAATTAATCGATAAAGAAAAAATCGATTAATCCAACATGAAAATTTTAATCAGTAACAGTCCTAATATATATATATATATATATATATATATATATATATATATATTTACTTTCTATTTTATATTTAAATATTTTATATTTAAATATAAATATAAATATTTTATATTTAAAATCCCAATAAGTGTATATTGATTGGTTCGTTTGAAAGTTATAGCGTTTACAAACCACGGGATATGTACCGGAATTTCTATTTTTTCTATACTAGTAATGGCGGTGATCAGCAACTTATAATAGGAGTGCGATAGTGTGGTGGACAGTCTGACACTAACTGACACTGACATCACCGGTGACACTAATACAGTGATAAGTGCTAATAATATACACTGTCACTGTACTAATAACACTGGTTGGGAAGGGGGTTAACATCTAGGGTGATCAAAGGGTTAACTGTGGGCCTAACTATGTGTAATATGTGCTGATTTTACTAACAGATGTGGCTGACTTTTCTCTCTGCTTCGCAGGAAGCAGAAAACAGCCACATCGCTGTTCTCTGTACAGAGCTTTGTGTTGTTAGTAAACACCGGACTCTGTGCTGTCATTCGCTAAGCCGATCAGCAGGTCCCCGGCCATAAATCACTGGCCAGGACCTGCTGACCGACTTGTGCTGTACTGCATGACAGCACAGATTGGGCAGGGCATGAAGTACATGTACGCGATCGGGCGCATAAGTCTTACCTCTTTATCTGCATCCCTTCCTTCTCTACAGCCATTCAAAGTCCAGAATTTATAACGCTTGTCTGATAGGTCAGAAAAAAAGTGGACGAAGAGCTGAAATGACACTCTGCAGAGCTCAGTGAGGTAAGGAGTTAAGGGACACATCCCATTCACACAGCACACAAGAACAGTGCTGAGGCTGTCAATCATAGGTTGTGTGCTGGAGCTCCCTTCTTTGTCACCTTTTTTCTCTTGGTATCAGGAAAATGTGTCAGAAGCAGGAGTGGCCGGTCCATAAGGGGTGCAGGAGCGCTGCCCCCCTAGTTTGGATGCGGGGCACGGGACACAGCTTTTATCAGTTTTTTTTTCCCCTTTAAACACATGATTAGAGCCCGATGCTCTAATTGGCTTGACAAAAGGTTGGGCTAGGGGCACAGTGCTCTGCCCACTTGTGACACTAGCGAATCAATATTCACTATTGGTTTCTGGCTTTTCCTCTCCGCCCATCAGGACAGGAGGCGGATCTAAAGAAGACCGGGTTAGCTGGGAGGAGAAACAAAGGAAGCTGCTGCCAAGGCGGCACTGCCAAGCCGCTGCCTGGCTTTTCCTCTCCGCCAATCAGGACAGGAGGCGGATCTAAAGAAGACCGGGTTAGTGGGGAGGAGAAACCAAGGAAGCCGCTGCCTTTAAACACATGATTAGAGCCCGATGCTCTAATTGGTTTGAAAAGGGTTGGGCTCGGAGCGCAGTGCTCTGCCCACTTGTGACACTAGCAAATCAATATTCACTATTATTGGTTTCTGGCTTTTCCTCTCCGCCAATCAGGACAGGAGGCGGATCTAAAGAAGACCAGGTTAGCCGGGAGGAGAAACCAAGGAAGCCGCTGCCTTTAAACACATGATTAGAGCCTGATGCTCTGCTCTAATTGGCTTGAAAAAGGTTTGGGCTCGGGGCGGAGTGCTCTGCCCACTTGTGACACTAGCAAATCAATATTCACTATTATGGGTTTCTGGCTTTTCCTCTCTGCCAATCAGGACAGGAGGCGGATCAAAAGAAGACGGGTTAGCCGGGAGAAGAAACCGAGGAAGCCGCTGTGCCATGACCCTGGAGGGGGTGAGTGCGGACCTGGGGGGGGGAGTTGTTTGTTGCCCCCCCCCCAAAAAAAAAAGTTTAGCACCAGCATCCTCTGCTTATGCAGATAGCAGAGGAATGGACCAGCAGACAGAAATGACACTTAGTGCTCTGGATTGAGACAAGTACACACTATAGAGGGATATGCTTTGTTTATATCTCATGCTTGAGATTTACAAACACTTTAATGGCAGGATTACCAGGTTAAAATAAAGAAAAAGAAAATTTAAAAAAATAAATAAAAAATAAATGCCAACACCACGTCTAAGGGCGGGTAAGTCGCAGTACGGTCCATTTTGTTCTTGGGTCTTATATGTCATGTTTATATTTTCAACCAACAGGTAGGGCTGTAGGTTATGCTTTACAATGTTTACCTGTCTAATCTTAGCTGCTCTGACCTTAGATCCTCCTATGGTACCCACCTTTAAACATCGGGAATTACTCACCAGCGCCCCCCCCCCCCCTCCATCCTCTTCAAAGGGATGCCAGTCTTCTTTTTTCCAAAAACTAAGGACAGATTCTAAGGGCAAAGAAGCAGTACAAGCATACAGCGGTTTCAGGCTTTTTCATACCTTCCAACTTTTTGAGATGGGAATGAGGGACACCAATCAGAAAAAGTATGCAGGCATAGGACACACCCCTTGCCACGCCCCCTTAAAGGATAATTGTACAAAAAAAAACAAGATTGGTCCTTTATATTGGCTTTTGGAATTTACAAATGCAGCAATTTAGGAATCAGATGAAAGGTTTAGTGATGGAAAACACTTTTTGATAGGTAAAAAGTGCATTTTATATACATCTATTTATATCAGACAAAAATTAAGGACAAATGAGGAGGAATGAGGGACAGAGGTACATTGCTCCAGATCAGGGACAGTCCCTCCAAATCAGGGACAGTTGGGAGCTATGGTTTTTGCCCATCATATGTGCAGTGTATGGAAACTATGGCTTCTATAGTGTAGGGTTTAGGACCCAACAAGACAGAATATCCATGCGGAAAAGGGTGATAATGGACTAAAGCCATCAAAAAAGCCCTCCAACCAAATCATTACTCCATAGCGTGTGCTAAAAATCCAACTGGGAGCAGGAGCCTCCTCCCCCCCCCCCCCCCCCGGTAATAACAGTAGCAGATAAAATCTTAGGTGTATAGGTGTCACCACAGTGCCCTGAAATACCTGACATGGGCAGACTGGCCCTTTAAATTTACCGAATGCCCACCCAGTTCTACTCACCAGGAATCCGCTACCAAAGAAGCCGCCGAGGTACAGAACTTCCTCCGTGAGTTTTACTCCGGGATTGTTCACGGCTTCTGTACTCCACCCAGGGAACAGGAGGAGAATGTTACAGAATATACATAAAACACAGAAAGGGTACAGGGCGACCCCGATAAACTTTGCACAGTGACCCGTACACATGATGTCCCAGCGTTTTCCAAAAAATTGTATTGAAGAGAAAAGAGATAACCCTCCAAAATGGTCACCGAAAACCTCCGGGAGGCAGATAGACAGAAATTGCAATAAGAAGGGATATATGAATCTTACTGGGTATCTCTCTACAGTCCTTCCTTATTACTTTCTTAGTCACAGCAATATAACAAAGTGAAGTTTGGACTCAGGATTCCCAGATGGAAGATTAACACCCTCAGCATTACATTTACTCCAGGAAACACATGTAAAGAAAAGTTGCTGTAGCAAGATCCCGGGCCCCCTGAGGCCTAATGGTGACAGCTGGCATCCTTCTGTGTAGAGTGGGTTACAAGGCATGGTGGGTGTAGTGCAAGGTAGATTGATGGGTGCCAGACACTTCTTGAATGCAAAGAGATTTATTGTCTCTTGAACAGAACTGTGGGAGAGAGGGTTGGGGCCAGGACATCCTTAAGTAGATGCAATGTTAATTGGCAGACTCCGAGACTTCTATAGGCAAACAGCAATGCAGGGAAAGGCCTCCAGCCGGACACCACATCTGCAAGAGTAGGACTTCTGTCTGCTATGGCAGCAATCTTGAAACAGTTTCTAACAAAGGTTACAACGAACTCCTTCACTTCTTCTACAACCTCCTATTGTAGAACTTCACTCAGTTGAGCTCCCAGTCTTTCACTAGACCAAACAGATCCACTACCACTGGAACCCCTGAGCTCTTCCAATCTTCTCACTCAGTATCTTCCTCAAGCGTCACCCCTGCTTCCCTGCTGGGTCCCTAGCTTGGGAGCACAACTTCTATAGTTGGGAAGATACTGGAGAGTTTAATAAAAGACCACATAAATGAGATCTTGCTGGTACAAAAATATTTTAAGCAATAGACAGCATGTATTCATGAAAGACAGAAGTTGTCAAACAAACCTGATTTATTTTTATGAAGAGGTAAGTATAACCTTGGACAGAGGGGTGGCGGTGGACATGGTGTACTTGGATTTTTCAAAAGCGTTTGAGACAGTTCCCCACACACGGCTCATGTGTAAGGTAAGGTCTACAGGCTTGTAAATATCAGTTTTGTAAATGGATAGAAAACTGGCTAAAAGACCGAATTCAGAAAGTAGTAGTTAATGATTCTTACTCTGAATGGTCTAAGGTTATCAGTGGTGTACCCCAAGGTTCAGTGTTTGGACCCTTACTTTTCAATTTATAAATGATATAGGTTCTGGGATTAAAAGTACCATTTCAGACTTTGCAGATGACACCACGTTATGCAGTGGAATAACGTGTCCTTACAGGATGTCTCCAACTTACAAGCCGACCTCAATGCATGGTTTCATTGGGCATCTATGTAGTTGTAGCAGCCATAACCCCGAGGGGCGACCTTGACTTTCTGGGCTTACCAGTTACCTCCTCGTGGCTTGTCGGTTGTTGTCTAGGGGTTCCCAGGGTTAGTACCCAGTGACTTCAGATGCTGACACATAAAAGTCCTTTTCAAGGTTTTTATTTTGCAGTGGTAACATCCAACATAACACAGTCTCTGGTGGGAATAGAGGGCAAGGGTGATGAAACTCAGGCACCTTGAACTGCTGACATCCACTGAATGTCTCTAATTAACCCAGAGAGTAGCCACTCGTAGCTGGGTACTTCACTGCCGGATAAACCTCTAGCCAGAGATCTAGCAGTCAACATGTGATCCGGAAACTTTGCAAAGTCTCTGCCACAGACTAGATTGTAGATAGGAACCTTTCTCACAGTACCTGCATCTCTCAGCCTTCTTGGCGATACTGTGTGAAGTGTGGATTCTTTAGTGTCCATACAAGCCAGCTTGTTGGCCCTCCTCCGAAGAGTCCTTCCCTGGTCACTTGTACGAGTTGCCGTGTCCCTCCAATACCGAGAGCACACCGGGACGCCTTTGAATCCTCCTTCAGTTACTGGGCCTTGGACCAGCCAGTTCCGAGACTCGGGAACAGACGGATCCCCACCCCAGACCATGAGGGCCTCTGGGGCTGGTCAGATTGACCATGCTTGCGGGAAGGCAAACGCTCCTAGGCCCGGGACCCCTTGCGGGGCTGCCCCGGACCAGAACCAGGAATCAAAGCCACAGCCGAACCCCAAGCACGTGACTTCAGCACCTTAAATACCCCTTCCCAGACTACGCAGTGAGGCCAGACGTGCCCAATGATTGGCTCCGGGAAAGATTGGTACCTAAGACGCCCAACCAGGCATGGTTCTCAGCCTGTCATGGGTGCCTCACTGCACCTATGACCAGGCGGAACCTTAGTACAGCCCAGCCAGACTGATGCCAAAGCAAAACCTGTACAATTAACCCCAGAACTCCATTACAGTTCTGAGGAAAAAACTAAATTTGCACTGATAGCGCACACTTAGTAAAGTGTGACCGCTACATAGCAAATGAGGTTTAATGTTGATAAATGTAAAGTTATGCAATTGGAGGCTAAGAATATGCATGCATCATACATATCAGGGGGAGTACGACTGGGAAATCAATGGTGGAAAAGGATCTGGGCATTCTGGTAGATCATAAGCTTAATAATAGTATGCAATGCCAATTTGCGGTTTCCAAAGTGAGCAAAGTCCTCCTATTTACTGCAGCGAGAGTGATATAATTTTGCCCCTGTACAAATCATTATTAAGACCTCATCTGGAATATGCAGTTCAGTTTTGGGCACCAGTTCTCAAAAAGGATATCGGGAACTGGAGAAAGTGCAGAGAAGGACAACCAAACTGATAAGAGGCATGGAGGAGCTCAGCTATGAGGAAAGATTAGAGGAACTGAATTTATTCACTCTTGATAAGAGCAGAATAAGGGGGGATATGATCAACATGTTCAAATATATAAGTGGTCCATATAGTGAACTTGGTGTTGACTTATTCACTTTAAGGTCATCACAGAGGACAAGGGACACTCTTTACATCTGTAGGAAAAGAGATTTCATCTCCAAATATGTAAAGGTTTCTTGACAGTAATGCCGCGTACACACGATCAGAATTTTCATCGGAAAAACCTTGGATGGTTTTCCGGATGGAATTCCGCTCAAGCTTGGCTTGCATACACACAGTCACACAAAAGTTCTCTGAACTTTCGACCGTCAAGAACGCAGTGACTTAAAACACTATGACAGCACTAGAAAAGGAAAGTTCCATACGAAGCTTCCGTCTCGTACTTGATTCTGAGCATGCGTGGTTTTTTTTTCGCGTCGGAATAGCCTACAGACGAACGGAATTTCCGATAGGAACTTTTTCCGATGGAAAAATAGAGAACCTGCTCTCAATCTTTTGCTGGTGGGAATTCCACCAGCAAAAGTCCGATGGAGCATACACACGGTCGGAATTTCCGACCAAAAGCTCACATCGGACTTTTGCTGGCGGAATTTCCGATCGTGTGTACGTGGCATTAGAGCTGTGAAAATGTGGAATAGACTCAAGATGTGCTTCTGGCCAGCTCAGTAGATTTCCTTAAAAAAAAGGCCTGGATTCTTTCTTAAATGTACATAATATAAAATTTATAGGTAAAGTTGATCCAGGGAATATTCGATTGCCTCTCAGGGGATCAGGAAGGTATTTTTTTTCCCTTGCTGTAGCAAATTGGAACATGCTTTGATGGGGGTTTTTCTCCTTCCTCTGGATTAACTGTGGGTATAGAATTGTGTATATGGGATTGTATGTTTTTTTTATTTTTTTATTGATTGAACTAGATGGACTTGTGTCTTTTTTCAACCTGACCAACTATGTAACTATGTGAGACACTCTTCCCGTGAAACTGTACACCTTACCTTTATTTTTATTTTTTTTCTACACACACACACCTACACAGGTTGTACTGGATGGACTGTTGTCTTTTTTCAACCTTACCAACTATGTAACTATGTAACCTTCCGAATGCAGCATTTTGATGAGGACACCAAGCCTGAGTCCTTCTACACCAGTCCAGCTCACCTGCTACCTCACTCTCAGTTGCAGAATAGATCCCGCCATGCACTAAGCGTGGATCTCTACACGTGAACAAGGTAACTCTTTCACTCTTCGATAACTGCAGCTAGGTCCTGCAGCTACAAACAAAAATTGGTTGCCGATATCTCACTATCATATAAGAGCTGTGATTCTTGTTTGCTCACTCACCAGTCAAAGTGCAATCCAGGTCATCATAGGCATGATACTGAAACAAAAAGGTGAGGCTAGACCCCACCTATAAGTAACTACCACGGACTAAGCAGCTTGCAAAATTCATGACACATCAAGAAGCCAAAGTTACTGATTGTTATATCCACGGTCTGGAATGCCACTGTATGGAAGCAGGTTGGTAAAGCAAACACCGGATTGAAAGGTTTGATGACAACCCTTCAAGTGTAAAGAACACTATTCTCAGTGTTGCTATGTTTAACCGTGACACTTTACCATCTAGGATGGCAGGGGTCAAGTCTTGGGGAAAAAAGTGTGGGAACTCCCACCCAAGATCCACTCCCCCACCAAAAAAAAATAAAAAATTATACGCTCATATGCACGAACGCTTCAAAAGTGGTATTTTTCATCTAATTTTCGTATTGTGTGTATGAAGCTTAACTGTTAGTACATAAAAAAAAAACAATCCTCAATAAACATAAATACGGTAATTCTCTGAATAATCAGCATTCATTCAGTTGTGCTTCCATGCGAATGTGAACATCATGTTCTGATCTTTATTGGGGAATTTTATTTTGTATATAGAGTGTTTATGTGGTGAGTTTACACTTTTCATTGAACAGAGTTTGGATAACACAGGGTTAAACGGAAAGGTCATAAATGAACTGCACATTATCTGGACAGAATGCTTGGGGAGATAGTGATGTGTTCCTGCTTAGGAGATGTATGTTAGCTTGGGGGGGCTGCAAACTCTGCAGGGCTCCAACACACACTCGCTGCTATTCCAACCCTTCACATATTTCCACATAAACTTCCCTCCTGGCATTAAACTTTGCCAGGTATTGTGCTCAGCTTACCACCCCAAACTGATGTTCCTCCCTCAGCTCACCTCTCTCCCTGCCTGTCCTGTGAGCAGAATAGCTGGGCTCCTCCTCTGGGTTCTCTCATCATATGGCATTGAAGATAGAGGAGGGGGGGATTCAGCGGGACACACAGAGCAAGTATGCAGGAGACTGGGGGGGAGGATGAGGAGACAGAAAATCAGGAGGGGCCGGCAGGGAGGAGCGCATCACGAGAGGTCTGACTAAATACAATCTCTTAGCAGCAGGGACCTGATCTACCCATCGGCTAGCTGTGATTGACAGGTAGATCAAAGAGGAAGCTGTCATGGGGCCCCCTACTGGCAATGCCTGAATGGTCAGGTGTGCGGCACTTACTATTGTGAGCTGTGTCCACAGCTGCTGGTGTAGCAACTGCCACACAGCTCGCATACTTCAAAGTCTTGCAGGACACGGCTGCTAATGGGAACTGAGTTCCTGTTGTGGAAAAAGTACAGGAACTCCGTTCCCATGCGTTCCTGCAGGACTTGAGCCCTGTAGGATGGTCTGAGACACATATCATGAAGCCATAATAAAGATCAAAGACCCGCAGGTCCGCTCACCCAACCTAGATACGATAGGTTCCCACTTGCTTTCCGGTCCTGAATGTCCGGTTTCCTCACACTGGCAGGGTGCAGATGATCAGTGCGAGGCGGGAGTCAATGTTGCTTTACTGGAGATTGGAGCGTTCACTGCTAGTCAAGTCTGATCTCGTGGAGCAATGTCTTAGCATGCCTAATCCAAGATGGATGCCGTAGTGATCAAGGAGTCCATTGAGCATGTGCAAGTAAGCAGGCTGCACTGGATGTGACGACGGAGCGTCACAGACGTTGTCTGTTTTTAACACACACAAGAACCCGTATTCATATGTGTATCGATATGGACTGTCAGCAGAAAGCACCGTACTCTTCAGTGTTTCTAGACAATACTTGTCCCTTTGGTCACCCGTGTAATCGGGGACCACATATTTGTGTGTCCAACAAAGTGAATTATGGGACGTGTAGTTCTCCTTCAGACTATTGCTATGCAACCATGTACCCTAAAGCCCCTTTCACACTTGTGCTACTCCAAAGTCGTGCGATTTTGCCGAGATTTTGCGGCCGCGATTTTGACAAGACAGTCATACGACTGTGGATCCGACTTTGCCCCAGGACTTGAAGTACGACTTCAATGAGCAGGGACGCGACTTTGATTACCAAATAATTAAGGGGAACTCCACGCCAATTTTTATTTTTTTTTAAACCGGCATGGGTTCCCCCTTCATGAGCATAACGGGCCCTTCAGTCTGGTATGGATTTTAAGGGGAACCCCCAAGCCGAATAAATGGCGTGGGGTCCCCCCCAAAATCCATACCAGACCCTTGTCCGAGCACCAGCCTGGCCGGACAGGAAACGGGGTGGGGACGAGCGAGCGCCACCCACCCCTCCTGAGCCGTACCAGGCTGCATGCCCTCAACATGAAGGGTGGGTGCTTTGGGGCAGGGGGCCCTGCGCTCCCCCACTCCAAAGCACCTTGCCCCCATGTTGATGAGGACAAGGGCCCCTTCCCGACAACCCTGGCCGTTGGTTGTCGGGGTCTGTGTGTGTAGAAGCCCCCCCCCAATACTTACCTGAGCTCCAACTCAATCCAGCAAAGTTCTTGAGAGCAGTGGTCTCCTGGGACTCTTCCTCCTCATTGGCTGAGACAGCAGCGGGAGCCATACTGTCAATCATAGCCAGTGAGCCAATGAGGAAAGAACGGGGGTGGGGGTGAGCCACGCTCCGTGTGTGAATGGACACACAGAGCAGCAGCTCGGGTGTGAGACTTCTCAGATGCCCCTATAGCAAGCGGCTTGCTATAAGGGCAATTGGCAAGGGGGATGAGCCAGGAGCGCTAGTAGGGGACTCAAAAAGAGGAGGATCTGGGCTTTTCTGTAAAAAACCAACTGCACGGAGCAGGTAAGTACGACATGTTTGTTATTTTTTTTTTTAAGATCTGCTTTTAATATAACTAACTCTTCAAAAGGACACGGAAGTTGAATCCAACACACTTTTACTTCAGATAATTTTAGTACAGAGTCTTTTTGAAGTGTAAGAAAACAGGACTTTCCTAGGCGCCATCTTTGTAAATAACAAACACTGACAGAGGGAAAATGGAATGGGGACGGTCCAGCTAAGGCTGAACTAACTAGCACCAAAGAGGAGGGGAGGACAGAGGGAGAAACCAAAATCACATAGTAAACAAGCTGCTGTGGCCCAAAACCTCCACTAGATATCAGCATACTATTGAACAATAATAACCTTGTGCAGTTTATTAAAACACAGGAAAAAAATACATAAAAGTGGGGCAGAACATATTTTGTAGTATATATTTTGATAGCAGGGTCTCTTTAAATATGGGACACTTAGGTGATGGAATATTTACTCCTGGGAAAAAAAAGGTTTATCTGCAGTTCTCCTCTGTGGAATTTTAATTGTTTTTCTTTTACGTCAGTTCGTTTGTGACAGCTTGTAGTTTGGACTTTGCCTCATTGCTGCTCAAAGAAAATAGATACACCTCCTAGTCAGGAATTCATTTATCTTCAGTATTTTTACCTTGGTTACCTTTTGATCACAACAATTTCTCATATACAGTGCATCCGGAAAGTATTCACAGCACTTCACTTTTTCCACATTTTGGTATGTTACAGCCTTATTCCAAAATGGATTAAATTCATTATTTCCCTCAAATTTCTACTAATACCCCATAATGACCACATGAAAAAAGTTTGTTTGAAATCTCTGCAAATTTATTAAAAATAAAAAATCCCATGTACATAAGTATTCACAGCCTTTGCTCAGTACTTTGGCACCTTTGGTGCACCTTTGGCACCAATTACAGCCTCAAGTCTTTTTGAGTATGATGCTACAAGCTTGGCGCACCCATTTTGGGCAGTTTCTCCCATTCTTCCTTGAAGGACCTCTTAACCACTTTCCGACCGGCGCACGACGATGTACGTCCCTTTTTTGAAGAGGGATATCTCGGTAACGGCAGCAGCTGCTGCCACAACCGAGGTATCCATCTCTTCAGGCGCCGGTCGACTGTCCGATAATGGTGGTCATCGCGGTGGATTCGCCGCGAGATCACCGTTATCGGCGGCGGGAGAGGTGCCCCCCCCTCCCGCCGCTCTCCTGCGCCTTCCGCCGCTTACCGCAACCGTCGGCAGCGGCGGAGGCGATCGGGTCCATTCCCCTCGTGTGTCTAGAGATGAGTGACGCTAAGATGGCCGCCACTCATCTCTATACCATAGGAGGGCGGAAGCGACGTCAAAAACGTCACTTCCGCCCATACCTCTTAAAGAGGAATTTTCAAATGTCATTTTTTTAAATGACATTTATTTATTTTATTTTTTTCATTGAAGTCTAAATATGAGATCTGAGGACTTTTTGACCCCAGATCTCATATTTAAGAGGACCTGTCATGCTTTTTTCTATTACAAGGAATGTTTACATTCCTTGTAATAGGAATAAAAGTGAGCCAAATAATTTTTTTTTTAAAAACAGTGTAAAAATAAATAAAATCAAGAAAAATAAATAAGAAAAACAAAAAAATATGTTTTTAAAGCGCCCCGTCCCGACGAGCTCGTACGCAGAAGCGAACGCATACGTGAGTAGCGCCCGCATATGAAAACGGTGGTCAAACCACACATGTGAGGTATCGCCGCGATCGGTAGAGCGAGAGCAATAATTATAGCCGTAGACCTCCTCTGTAACGCAAAATATGCAACCTGTAGAATTTTTTAAACACCTATGGAGATTTTTGAGGGTAAAAGTTTGATGCCATTCCACGAGCGGGCGCAATTTTGAAGCGTGACATGTTAGGTATCAATTTACTCGGCGTAACATTATCTTTCACAATATATAAAAAAATTGGACTAACTTTACTGTTGTCTTATTTTTTTATTCAAAAAAGTGAATTTTTTCCAAAAAAAGTGCGCTTGCAAGACCGCTGCGCAAATACGGTGTGAAAAAAGTATTGCAACGACCGCCATTTTATTCTCTAGGGTGTTAGAAAAAAAACAATATATAATGTTTGGGGGTTCTAAGTTTTTTTTCTAGCAAAAAAAACTGTTTTAAACATGTAAACACCTAAAATCCAAAACGAGGCTGGTCTTAAAGTGGTTAAGCTCCATCAGGTTGGATGGGGAGCGTCGGTGCACAGCCATTTTCAGATCTCTCCAGTAGACATGTGCAATTTGTTTAGTTTTTTTTTAGTTTTTTCGTTAAAATTCGTTATATTCGTTCAATCGTTATCGTACGAATGAACGAACGATTCGCTAAAAATTTAACGAATAACAAATGTTCGATACGAACGAATCCGAAAAACAACGAAAATGCGAATTGACCGAATTAGAAACAACGAAACTACGAAAAAATAAAATCCGAAAAACGAAAACAGGAACAACGAAAATCAAAATGAACGAAAAAATTCGTACATTCGTAACTTTTTTTTTTGCTGAGTTGGTAATTTTCCGTGTCCCTTACAATGGCGCTGCTTAACGTGCTTCGAATGGGTTGAACGAAAAAATTCTTTTTTTTTTCGATTCGTAATTTTCCGTGTCTCTTAAAATGTAATAATAGCATACACATTACATAAAATTATTAATTATGCTCCGATTACGAATCTACGAAAACAATGTTACAAAAGTAAGAATAAATCAATCTAAAGAAAGTACGAATGTAACTAAATCTACGAAAATACGAATACGAATTTCGAATAAACGAAAATTAAACTAACGGAAAAAACGAATCAACGAAAAAATAACTCTTACGAAAATACGAATCGTTATGAATACGAACACCGACGACTTACGAATTTACGAATCGTTACGAATCAACGGAAACGAAAGAAACGAAACGAAAATAAACAAATATTTCTATTGTGCACATGTCTACTCTCCAGAGATGTTCAACCAGGTTCAAGTCTGGGCTCTGACTGGGCCACTCAGGGACATTCACTGAGTTGTCCCATAGGCCACTCCTTTGTTATCTTGGCTGCTTGCTTAGGGTCGTTGTCCTGTTGGAAGATAAACCTTCGCCCCAGTCTGAGGTCCAGAGCACTCTGGAGAAGGTATTCATCAATGATGTCTCTGTACAGTACATTACTGCATTCATCTTTCCCTCAATTCTGAATAGTCTCCCAGTTCCTGCCACTGAAAAACATCCCCATAGCATGATGCAGCCACCACCATGCTTCACTATAGGGATGGTATTGGTGGTGATGAGCAGTGCCTGGTTGCCTCCAGACATGACGCTTGCCATTCAGGCCAAAGAGTTCTATGTTTCATCAGACCAGAGAATTTTGTTTCTCATGGTCTGAGAGTCCTTCAGGTGCCTTCTGGCAAACTCCAGGCGGGCTGTCATGTGCCTTTTAGTGAGGAGTGGCTTCTGTCTGGGCACTCTACCATACAGGCCTGATTGGTGCTGCAAAGATGGTTGTTCTTCTGGAAGGTTCTCCTCTCTTCACAGAGAAATACTGGAGCTCTGTCAGAGTGACTATCCGGTTCTTGGTCACCTCCCTGACTAAGGCCCTTCTCTCCTGATCGCTCAGTTTGGCCGGGCAGACCACTCTAGGAAGAGTGCTAGTGGTTCCAACATTCTTCCATATATGGATGATGGAGGCCACTTTGCTCATTGGGGTCTTCAATGCTGCAGACATTTTTCTGTACCCTTCCCCAGATCTGTGCCTCCATACAATCCTGTCTCGGAGGAACTACAGACAATTACTTGGACTTCATAGCTTGGTTTGTGCTCTGACATGCACTGTTAACTGTGTGACCTTATATATACAGGTGTGTTCCTTTTGAAATCTGATGTCTAATCACCTCAATTTACCATAGGTGGACTCCAATCAAGTTGTAGTAACATCTCAAGGATGATCAATGGAAACAGGATGCACCTGAGCTCATTTTTGAGTGTCATGGCAAAGGCTTGAATGGCAAGCGTCATGTCTGGAGGAAGCCAGGCACCGCTCATCACTTGGCCAATACAATCACTACAGTGAAGCATGGTGGTGGCAGTATCATGCTGTGGGGATGTTTTTCAGCTGCAGGAACTGGGAGACATCAGGATGGAGGGAAAGATAAATTCAGCAATGAGACATTTGTGATAAAAAAACCTGCTCCAGAGAGCTCTGGACCCCAGACTGGGGTGAAGGTTAATTTTTCAACAGGAAAATGACCCTAAGCACACAGCCAAGATAACAAAGGAGTGGCTATGGGACAACTCTGTGAATGTCCTTGAGTGGCCCAGTCAAAACCCAGACTTGAACCAGATTGAACATCTCTGGAGAGATCTAAAAATGGATGTGCACCGATGCTCCCCATCCAACCTGATGGAACTTGAGAGGTTCTGCAAAGAAGAATGGGAGAAACTGCCCAAAAATAGGTGTGCCAAGCTTGTAGCATCATACTCAAAAAGACTTGAGGCTGTAAAAGGAGTAATAAGGGGGCCCCCAGATCCCGGCCCCCCACCCTATATGAATGAGTATGGGGTACATCGTACCCCTACCCATTCACCTGGGGGAAGAAGTGTCAATAAAAAAAAAACACACAACACAGGTTTTGAAAGTAGTTTATTAGACAGCTCCGGGGTCTTCTTCCGACTTTGGGGGTCTTCTCGCCGGGCTCCTCCGCTATCTTCTGCTCTTTTACCGCTCTTTTACTAGCAGAGGAGCCTGGCTTTCTCCTTCGTCCTCCGGGGGTCTTCTTCCGACTTCGGGGGTCTTGTCCCACTCTTCGTTTCTTCTGCCAGGCCTCTGCTATCTTCCAGCTCTTTTACTAGCGTTGGCCCGGTCTTCTTGTTCGTCGCTGTCGCCACCTTCTTCTTCTTCCTTCCGATGTTGACACTACGCTCTCTCCGGCCACAATGCCAGGGACGCGTTGCGCGGTGACTTCTATAGGCATAAGGGGCGGGGTCACCGGGTGATGTCACATGGTGACCCCGCCCATTATGATGTCACAGTTGCAGCATCCCCCGAGACTGTGACATCATAAGGGGTGGGGTCACCAAGTGACATCACCCATGGACCCCGCCCCTTATCCCTATATAAGTTGCCACGCAACGCGTCCCTGACATTGCGGCCGGAGAGAGCGGTGTGTCAACATTGGAAGGAAGAAGAAGAAGAAGAGAAGAGAAGAAGAAGACAGCGACAGCGACAAACAAGAAGACCGGGCCAACGCTAGTAAAAGAGCTGGAAGAAGATAGCAGAGGCCCGGCAGAAGAAACGAAGAGCAGGACAAGACCCCCGAAGTCGGAAGAAGACCCCCGAAGTCGGAAGAAGAGCCCCGGACGGCGGCGGCGAAGGAGAAAGCCGGGCTCCTCCGCTAGAAAAAGAGCAGAAGATAGCGGAGGAGCCCGGCGAGAAGACCCCCGAAGTCGGAAGAAGACCCCCGGAGCTGTCTAATAAACTACTTTAACCACTTCAATAATCGCCCATTGTCAAATGACATCCACAAGGTGGATCTCCCATCCTGGGTGGGCGTCATATGACGTCCTCCCATTCCCGGGCATTTAGGGGGCGCGCGATTGCCCCGGAACACAGCAGGACCGTGGATCTGTGTGTGTAAACACACAGATCCACGTCCTGTCAGTGGAGAGGAGACCGATGGTGTGTTCCCAGTACAGAGGAACACCGATCGGTCTCCTCCCCTTGTGAGTCCCCTCCCCCCACAGTTAGAATCATTCCCAGGGAACATAATTCCCTGCCAGTCAAATTTACACAGTAATCAGTGCAATTTTATAGCACCGATCGCTGTGTAAATGTGAATGGTCCCAAAAATGTGTCAAAAGTGTCCGAAGTGTCCACCGCAATGTCACAGTCATGAAAAGAATCGCAGATCACCGCCATTACTAGTAAAAAAAAAATGCAATAAATCTATTCCCTATTTTGTAGACGCTATAACTTTTGCGCAAACCAATCAATATACGCTTATTGCGATTTCTTTTTACCAAAAATATGTAGAAGAATACGTATTGGCCTAAACTGAGTCAAAAATGATAATTTTTTTTTTTTAAATGGGATATTTATTATAGCAAAAAGTAAAAAAAAATTGTGTTTTTTTCAAAATTGTCGCTCTTCTTTTGTTTATAGCGCAAAAAATTAAAACTGCAGAGGTGATCAAATACCACCAAAAGATTTGTGGGAAAAAAAGGACGTCAATTTTGTTTGGGTGCAACGCCGCACGACCGTGCAATTGTCAGTTAAAGCGGCGCAGTGCCGAATCACAAAAAGTGCTCTGGTAAGGAAGGGGGTAAATTCTTCCGGGGCTGAAGTGGTTAAAAACCTGTGTTGTATTTTTTTTATTAACACTTTTTCCCTCAGGTGAATAGGTAGGGGTACCATTTACCCCATACTAATTTACATAGGGTGGGGGGCCGGGATCTGGGGACCCCCTTATTAAAGGGGGCTCTCGGATTCTGATAAGCAGACTCTGACAACCAGTGGCCAGGGTTGTCGGGAAGAGGCCCTTGTCCTCATCAACATAGGGACAAGGTGCTTTGGGGTGCTTTAGAATGGTCCAGTCAAAGTCCAGATCTAAATCCAATTGAGAATCTGTGGCCAGACTTGAAAATTACTGTTCCCAGACGCTCTTCATCCAATCTGACAGAGCTTGCAAAGAAGAAATGGGCAAAAATGTCACTCTCAAAGCTGGTAGAGACATCCCCAAAAAGATTTGCAGCTGTAATTGCAGGAGGTTCTACAAAGTATTGACTCAGGGTGGCTGAATACAAATGTTCCCCACACTTTTCACATATTTATTAATAAAAAATGTGAAAACCATTTATCATTTTTCTTCCACTTCACAATTATGTGCCACTTTGTGTTGGTCTATCACATAAAATCCCAATAAAACACATTTAAGTTTTTGGTTGTAACATGACAAAATGTGGAAAATTTCAAGAGGTATAAATACTTTTTCAAGGCACTGTTAGCTATATGAGCCTTTTTGATACTAAAACCCTTTTTTATCAAAGAATATTTTATAGATCAAACTGTAGAAAAACACAAAGGAGTCCATTGCTTAATCACAAAAATGTTTAATTACCGTAGTTTATCTCACAAGTCGGCACAAAGATATAAAATAATGAATAAAGCTATTTACATATTCTGTACATCATAATAAAAACTCAACCCTTTTCTGCTGCGGTGGATGTTTATTGGTCAGTCAGGGAGAGAGGGGCCAATCACCTTTTATGCAGATTCTTTTTCTCCTTCTGTCTGCACAGTGTTTACAGCAGAAATGTAATCAGGAAAAACGTTTATAAAAACAGAAAATATACATTTGTTGTTTCTGATACAATTTAGAAAAATTCACAGAGCTATTGGACTTGTTAAACTGCATGCACAATTGTTCTGTGTGTATGGGGCAAAATCGAATAATATTAGCCTATTTTTTCTCTAGGTTACATGTTATCCATTCATAAGAATAGAGTGGCTTGGGAAAATATCACATTATGGCCAGTGGATGGAGCTAATGCTTATAATATTTTCTACAATCACCAGCTCCATCTAACAGCCATAATATGGTATTTTCCTGATTCACTCTACATTAAACATGGAGAGAAAATAGCCGAACATTTAATGACCTCTAATGATCAAAGAAACGTGCTGGAAAGAGGGGCCATTGTTGCAAGAAACACATTTTTAAGTGGAACTGTGGCATGAATACAATATATACACGAATAAGGTGACAGTTCTTAAGTTGCAAAAGGCACTACATTGTGGGTGGGAGGGCACCATGGTTGTCTCCTACAACCAGAAAATGAAAGTAGTGTGGGGGGGGGGATAGGGAAGAGGGAGGTGGAATGATAAGGAAGGAGGGTGGAGGATAGGGAATTGGGGGGAAAAGTTGGGAAGAGGGGTGTATTGGGAAGGGTGGTGGGGGATCAGGGAGGAGGGAGAGAATCAGAAAGGGTGGGTGGAGGATAGAGAAGATGGTGGAGGATTGGGTAGGGGGTGGAGGATCGGGTAGGAGAGGAAGGATAGGTAAGGGGGCGGGGGATCATGTAGGAGGGGGATGATAGAAAAGGACGGTGAAGGATAGGAACGGGGGGGGTGGAGGGTGAAGGATCTGGAATGGGGGTGGAGGATAGGAAAGAAGGGTTGAGGATAGGGTATGGGGGTGGAGGATAGGGTATGGAGGTGGAGGATATGGAAGGGGGGTGAACAATAGGGAAGAGGGTGGAGGATAGTGAAGGAGGGTATAGGATAGGGTAGGGAGTTGGAGGATAGGAAAGGGGGGTGAAAGAAAAGGTAGTTTAGTAGATAGAAGATCAGGAAGGGTGTTGGAGGATCTGGAATGTCGGCTCGAAGATAGGGAAGGAGGGTGGAGGATAGGAAACATGGATAGAAGACAGGGAAGGGGAGTGAAGGATCTGAAATTGATGGGTGGAGGATAGGGTAGGAGGGTTGGGGATAGGAAAGGGGGTGGAGGATAGGGTAGGCGGATGGACAGGGAAGGTGGGTGGAGGATCTAAAATGGAGGGGTGGAGGCTAGGGTAGGAGGGTAGAGTATAGAGTTGGCGGGTGAAGGATAAGGAAGGAGGGTGGAGGATGGAGTAGGGTGGGTGGAAGGTGGAGCAGGGAGGGTGGGGGATGGAGTAGGGAGGGTGGAGGATGGGGTAAGGGATGGAGGATAGGGTAGGGGGTGGATGGTAGGGTAGGGGGGGTGGAGGATAGGGTTGGAGGGTGGAGAATCTAGAATGGAGGAGTGGATGGTAGAGTAGGAGGGTGGAGGATAGGGAAGAGGGAGAGAGGACAGGGAAGGGGGGTGGAGGATTTGTAATGGAGGGGTGGATGGTAGGGGGGTGGATGGTAGGGTAGGGGGTGGAGGATAGGATAGGAGGGTGGAGGATAGGGAAGAGGGATAGAGGACAGGGAAGGGGGTGGAAGATCTGGAATGGAGGGTGTGGAGGATAAGGTAGGAGCGTGGAGGAGAGGGTACAGGGGTAGAGAATCTGGAATTGGAGGGGGGTGGAAGATAGGGTAGGTGGGTGGAAGATAGGGAAGCGGGATGGAGGATAGGGAAGTGGAATGGAGGATAAGGTAAGGGATGGTGGATAGGATAGTTGGGTGGAGGATAGGGAAGTGGGATGGTAGGATAGGGTAGGTGGGTGGAGGATAGGTAAAGAGGGTGAAGAGCGTCCCTGCTGAAGTCATGATGACACCTGGTGTGTTCAGGGCTTTTAAATTACATCCCTTTGGTGGGTGTAAACCCCTAAGGGAGTGGGTTTCACGTGGTGTGGACTGTGGTGGATGGTATTTGCCTATCAATCAAGTAGAATCCTTCACCTATCAATTAAACTGTCTCATCACTTATCAACATACTACTGATTTCCCATATGTTTTTACATGTGAATGCTGGTCATACTTCATTTATTTGATTGGAGCGCTGCTTTGAGTATTGGAACTTTGTCCATATGGTCTAAGGACTTTTTTTTTTACTTACGTGCATATTAAAGATATGAAACAGTATAACATTTGGTCAAAATTTATGAACCAAAATTATTAATTTGCTATTTATTTTAAAAGAAACAAAGAAATATGCCTTTTTTAATTTATTTTTTTACAAAATTTTCGGTATTTTTTTGTTTATTTAGCAAAAAATAAAAAACTCAGTGGTGATTAACCACTTGCTGACTGGCTCACGCCGATATACATTGGCTGAATGACACGGGTGCGCAAAACGACGTACCCGTTTGTCACTCCGTCATCGGTGGCTAGTGGGCGCGTGCACACCGCCGGCAGTGTGCGCCCGTGGGTCCCGCGATCGTGGTATGGAGAGGCAGAACGGGTAGATGCCTATGTAAACAAGGCATTTCCATCGTCTGCCTCGCAACATGACAGGGATCTACTGCTCCCAGTGATCGGGAGCAGTGATCTCTGTCATTTTCTAGTGAGCCCATCCCCCCCTACAGTTACAACACATCCAGGGAACACGCTTAACCCCTTGATTGCCCCCTAGTGTTTAACCCCTTCCCTGCCAGTGACATTTACACAGTAATCAGGCATTTTTATAGCACTGATCACTGTATAAATGTCAATGGTCCCAAAATAGTGTCAAAAGTGTCCGATCTGTCCGCCGCAATGTCGCAGTCACAATAAAAATCGCAGATCGCCGCCATTACTAATAAAAAATAATAATAATAAAAAAATGCCATAAATCTATCCCCTATTTTGGAGACGCAATAACTTTTGTGCAAACTAATCAATATACGCTTATTGCAATTTTTTTTTACCAAAAATATGTAGAAGACATATTGGCTTAAACTGAGGAAGAAATTTTGTTTTTTTATATATTTTTTGGGGGATATTCATTATAGCAAAAAGTAAAAAATATTGCTTTTTTTTCAAAATTGTCACTCTTTTTTTGTTTATAGCGCAAAAAATAAAAACCGCAGCGATGATCAAATACCAAAAAAAAAGCTATATTTGTGGGGAAAAAAAGGACATCAATTTTGTTTGGGTACAACATTGCACAACCGCGCAATTGTCAGTTAAATCGATGCAGTGCCGTATCGCAAAAAGGGGCTTGGTCAGGAAGGGGGTAAATCCTTCCAGGGCTGAAGTGGTTAAATACTACCAGAAGAAAGCTCTATTTGTGTGAAAAGGGGACAAATATTCCATATGGGTATAGTGTTGCATGACTGAGTAATTGTCATTCAAAGTGTGAGAGCACCGAAAGCTGAAAATTGGTCTGGTAAGGAAGGAGGTATAAGTGCCCAGTGGGCAAATGGTTAAACTTCCCAGGGTCTGATTTTTTTATTTATTTATGCGGTTTACTACTGCTTTACGATACCCAATGGTATAAAAATAAAACGGAAAAAGTTTCTTACATCCCTGAGACTACGTCTTTTGATGACAAAGCGCACGTAGGGAGGTGGCCGTACTGACGTCATCAAGCATCTCAGCGACAGGTGTTCGCTTGCTGGCTGGCCGTTTTTTTGTACATGTCTGTTTTTATCTTTGTAAATGTAATGCCGCGTACACACGGTCGGAATTCTCGTCGGAAAAAGCTCTGATGGTTTTCCCGTCGGAATTCCGACGGAATTCCGCTCAAACTGACTTGCATACACACGGTCACACCAAATTCCGACGGTCAATAACACCACGCCTTAAAAAACGTTCGACTGCACTATAAAAGGGAAGTTTAATGCTTCTGAGCATGCGTCGAATTGTTTCCGAGCATGCGTCTGAATTTTGCGTGTCGGAATTGCCTACACACAATCGGAAAATCCGATAGAAAGGTTTTCCGTCGGAAAAATTAAAAACAGGTTCTCAATCCAAAGTCCGTCGTAAATTCCGACAGAAAAAGACTGATGGGCATACACACGGTCGGAAAATCCGATGAAAAGCTCCCATCGGACTGTTTCCATCGGAAATTCCGACCGCGTGTACGCGGCATAAGTTTAATACTTTTTTACACTAAAACCTGTTGTGGTTCATTCTGCACTATGGAGTTCTCCTCTTTATTTTTTGGGCAATATCTTCCTTAACCTCTGGTGGCCATTATTCGATCCTTGAGCCAATTGATGTGTGATCCAGGCTTTCTTACCGGTTGTGTGATTCAGCTTCCCTGTGAAAAGGCCCTGGCTGGGTATTAGCCGCAGGCTCTCTTATAGCTTGCCTCTAGTAAGCGCATTTATTTGTATGTAGTGGTGGTGCACTGTTGGTACAAGGTGGTTTTATCAGCACTCATATATACGCTGGTTTGGATTACGTTCTCACCTGTTATCACAGATATTTTTCATCACCAATTATTGGACACATTTATTTGTTCTGGACTTTCTTTCATCAATTTAAAATTTTAAGCAATTGTATTTTTAGCGCTGCCTTTTTTAGTTTATTGTATTTTGTTCTATGTGTATTCCATAGCTTGGCAGCTACTTTTATTTTATTACTATTATTTTTTCACTTATGCACTATAGCGTGGTATTTTTTTCTATTTTTCTCTTACAGAAACGGTTACCCCAGGTTCCTTCCAGTGCCAGTCAGTTGACCTAATGCCAGGGCTGGTCATGTGATCTCTTCTGAAAGAGACGATCATTGTTCAGGTGAGTTGCTGATTGGCTAGCTGTGTCTCACATGTCCCTCTGACAGAGACCACATGTCATGATCAGCACTTGAGTATTTGGCCTAGCAGCAGCAGTGGGGACCCAGGGTGGTCATATCTGCAGGAACTTTTTTTAATGTCTATTAGCTTAGTGGAACATTGAAATGCTAACTGTCATATTTTACTTGTGCTCTCAACCAAACTGTCAAACCATAAAATGTCTGGTGTTATAACTGATCACATGTGCAGCACTATGGCAGTTGCAGATCAAACAGAGGCCAAGATGGCAGCTTCCTTGGCTGAAAAGGATAGGAGGGTTTCGTTCCGCTTTAATAGTTGAGAATCAGCAGGACACACGGGGCCATGGGTATATATTCATTTTGTAGAGCAACCAGCCCACATCCAGTCTATGTAAAGGGAAATTAAAGGTTTATAAGGAAAGTGCTTCCTGCTCCAAGCATGGTCGCTGTATTAACCTGTAATCAGAAAAAAAAAATTAAAACACATTCAAACTAATCAAATGCAAATATTACATTAAGACCAACTGCACATTAGAACCCCTGTTAGGTGTCTATTGCTGTCTGTGCCCCTGATAAGTAGGTATAAAAAGGTTGATTCTCTTTATTTTTCCTGATTTCCATTCTCATTATGACAAAAAGTGATGGGACATCAAAATTTTCAGTTGTCGCCAGAACAAGAAGTGTGGGGGGAACCTTCTGCAGCCAAATTGCCACAATTCCTACATATTTCTATTAACATAGCATAACTTAAAAATAAAAAAATAGGATTTTTATAACAGCTTACCTGTAAAATCCTTTTTTTTTTTAAGTACATCACGGGACACAGAGCCATATTAATTACTATGTGGGTTATAGGCCACCTTCAGGCTATGGACACTGGCACACCCTAATGCCCTGTACACACGATCGGACATTCTGACAACAAAATCCATCAGATTTTATCAGTCGGATGTTGGCTCAAACTTGTCTTGCATACACACGGTCGCACAAAGTTGGTCGGAAATTCCGAACGCCAAGAACGCGGTGACGTACAACACGTACGACGAGCTGAGAAAAATTAAGTTCAATAGCCAGTACTGCTCTTCTGCTTGATTCCGAGCATGCGTGGCACTTTGTGCGTCGGAATTGTCTACACACGATCGGAATTTACACAAACAGATTTTGTTGTCGGAAAATTTGAGAACTAGAGCGCAAATTTTGTGCGACAGAAATTCCGATGGAAACTGTCCGATGGAGCCTACACACGGTCGGAATTTCCAAGCTCCGATTGCACATTTGCCGTCGGAAAGTCCGACCATGTACGTGGCATTAGACAGGAAGTCCACTCCCTATATAACCCCTCCCACTACTGGGAGTACCTCAGTTTTTGTAGCAAAGCAATACACGTGTACACCAGAAAGAGGGGAGGGACCTCTGTGTCTCGTGATGTACTTCAAAGAAAAGGATTTTACAGGTAAGCTGTTATAAAAATACTATTTTCTTAATCGTACATCAAGGGACACAGAGCCATAGTAATTACTATGTGGGATGTCCCAGAGCAATGCCAACTGAGGGGAGGGAGACACAACAGAATTAGGGCAACATGAGTCTAGAGGACTTATACTGCTGCCTGCAGCACACTACTCCCAAAGGCGATAGCCTCGTGCGTTTTTACATTCAACTGATAAAATCTGGTAAATGTATGGACTGAAGACCAAGTTGAAGCCTTGCAGATTTGAACCATGGAATAGCTCCTGTACACCGCCTGAAAAACCGGCCCCATTCACTCCACTGTGAAAGCCGACGGGCTTTCACACTGGAGCGGTGCGCTAGCAGGACGGTAAAAAAAGTCCTGCTAGCAGCATCTTTGGAGCGGTATAGGAGTGGTGTATTCACCGCTCCTTTACCGCTCCTACCCATTGAATTCAATGGGACACCGCGGTAATACTGCGGCAATACCGCCGCAAAGCGCCGCTACAGCGGCACTTTGCCTGGGATTTTAACCCTTTTTCGGCCGCTCGCGGGGGGTAAAACCGCACCGCGAGCGGCCGAATACCGCGGCTAAAACTACGGTAAAGCAGCGCTAAATATAGCGCTGCTTTACCGTCACCGCGGCTCCCGCCCCAGTGTGAAAGGGGCCTTACTTGCTGAATCCATTTAGAAATAGTAGATTTCGATGCTGCCTGTCCATTTTCTAGGAACTTCAGGCAGCACAACAAAACATCAGTTTTTCGAATCTGAGCAGTCGCCTTCAAATACACCTTGAGTGCTCTCACCACATCAAGAGAATGTAGTAATTTCCCTTCTGTAGAACAGGGTTCTGGGAAAAATGAAGGTAGAACAATATCCTGGTTCGGATAAAAACTAGACACTACCTTCGGTAGAAAGTTAGGATGAGGACGCAATACTACCTTATCCCTGTTAATAAGGATCGGCGGCACTCGGGCAGCAGATCCGCTACATCAGTTATATGATAACACTATACAGCACTGGTGACAGTATGTAAAAAAATAAATTGTGGAAAGGAATTTTTCTTTAATTTCTTAATTTTCCCAAAAATTCTGACAAAAAATTACAGCTTCAAAATACCTGCCATGCCTCTTACTAAGTACCTTGGACTGTCTACTTTCCACAAATGGGTCATTTGGGGGGGGGGGGGTATTTGAATGGTCCTTGCATTTTAGGGCCTCAAGAAATGAGTCCATCAGTACATCAGGATTAATCGATATTAAGCTATACATACCATAGTTTGTGGACTGTATAACTTTCCTACAGACTAAATAATATACACTGATTTGGGTTATTTTCACCCATGAAATGTAGCAGAATACATTTTAAGCTAAATTTATGAAGAACAATTATTTGTTTGCAAAATTTTATAACAGAAACAAAGAAAAATGCGTTTTTGTTCAAAATTTTCAGTCTTTTTTTGTTTATTTAGCAAAAAAAAAAACCCAGTGGTGATTAAATACCACAAAAATAAAGCTCTATTTGTGTGATAAAAATGATAACAATTTAGTTGGGGCACAGTGTTGTATGACCATGCAATTGTCATTCAAGGTGTGACAGAACTAAAAGTTGAAAATTGGCCTGGGCAGGAGGGGGGTAAAAGCGCCCGGTATTGAAGTGGTTAAGCATCTGACACACATAGGGGTGTTGGATACCTGAGTCTCCCTCTATGCATTTTGGTTCAGGCCACTATATCACTACAGGACAGAGTAGGATGAATAACAGCTTCCGGTAGGTACTGTTTGGACCTGCTGATTGGCCACTGATCATGAGCTCCCTCTGACTCAGAAGCCCCATTCAACCAGCGAGGGCACCAGTAGTGTGGGGAGGTGACGAGGGTAACTGTCCCCTTGCCAGTGGAGATGGGCTAATTTGCCCTTAATATGCAAACTAACATTGTCTCTTTTAATCTGATTGGTTGAAATGGGTCAACACAGACAGTTTGGTACGGCTTGGTGATAAATGAGGTTAGGTGCTGCTTACATTTGTTTTCTTTCTTTTCATTTTTCATTGTGTCCTCACAGTCGTCATCATTTTTCCGACAGGTTCCGCAGATGACACCAAATAGACTGTTGATCAGCTGGACGGTGCCCAGGATGACCTCAATGGAACTCGCTGCTATCAAGATAGAGAAAAGGATGATGTTGAACTCCACCACATTAGGAGGTTCCACACACGTGCCCCATGATTCTGGGTTGAAGAGGTAGTTTTCATTGCTGGAAAAAAAAAAAAGAAGATAATTGGATTGGTATGTTATTTCCCAAATTTAGAAACACCAACATGTTAAGGAACTGACAGAGTAAGTATCTAATCAGGAATATTTTGAGGGGACTCTTGTAACTTAAACTGATACAGAGGGTGGGGTAGTTAGATTTGGAGCGCACGCTGACATAACATACCCCACTAGTGCATTATCTTAGACATGATAGGGAATTGGATCGGTGAAGTGTTGGATCCCTGACATTGTTGGAAGTCCTAACTGGGTTTGGGACCTTTCAGTTGTCAACTATCTGGTGTGCAGGGGCCATTGGTGGCTCTTGGAAAACTGTAGGAAAAAAAAGGCCAGGCTATTTTATAGCTCGGAAATGATTTGTCATTATTTGTTTCAAAAAATTATGTGTTTCAGGGGTTCAGAGTAGACCACCTTTAACAAGGCTTAAAGGGTTACCAAACAAATGACCTATGTAGGTAAGAGGCACCTGTAGATAAAAACAAACTGTGCAACTTTGACTTAAGTTGGATAATGCCCTTGCCTAAGGTGTAGGACATTTACTTATCTCCCGAAGCCTGGCCAAAAAACTTCCAGTGATGCTGTTGCCCCATTCTGCCTTGTTGCTAGCAGTCCTATGCAGTCATATTTCCCCACTTTTTCTTCATTTTTTCACTGGCTAGAAAACAGTCTTGGGGTTTGTTTTGTGGTTTTCATTGGAAACCTGGGATAGGGAGAGAGCATGGGATGCCCCAAAACTGTAGAACTAGATATCTTGAGGACTCCTCAATTTGTGTCTACAATTCACAGAACTCCTGGCTGTACTGTACAAACTGCTGAATGTCCCACAGGATCTCTTATGCTGTTGGTGACCTGTCCTCCTTCCAGAGTTAAAAGCTGCACACTTTCCTCCCGCACTGAAGGTCAACTACTCACAGGATCATCGGTTGCCTCCTGCCGATATCCACCATCCACCACCTTCCTTGTGAGGGAGATGTAGACTCATACCACCTTAGGACAGCTGGACTCTGTCCCACCACCTTTCTCCTGGCTCTCTCCAGTGAGCTTCTCCAGACCTAACTTGATCCCTGGACTTGAACTTGCGAATAGCCCCCCCCCCCCCAGCTAAGCTTAGCTGGGACCTTGATGTCTTCACAAAGGCTTCTCTAGCACTCCACATAGCCCCTGCACAGGGGTCTCCTCCTGCAGGACTGGGCCCAGGCACACTGCACTCTGCTGCCCAGGCCTCAGACTATTTATGGGCTTTCTCTCCATCTTCTGGGCACAACTTCCCAGGGATAGGCTAGAGTCCCATAAATATTGAAACAAATGGCAACCACCCCAACTTATAACTGGTCTGTACAGCAAAGCGCATGTGTAAGGGTGATGCATGTCAAGGAACAAAAGAACAATTCCCTGCTCACTTACCAGCCAGCCCGCAGCAAACCAAATTGTCCTGTCTAACAGTTCACGTTTAAACCAGGGGTTTTGTTTGCACATATTTGCATATTAATGCGTAAGCTGCAGGGGCACTTCATGGCACCCCAGTGTACTGCAGTTCCAACTTTACATTTTGAGAGTCTCCAAAGTTGAAGCACATACAGTATATAATAATGAATAGATTGAGGGCAGGTATGCCTAGAGGGAGCCCACCCCTCCCTAATATTCAGGCTGCTTGCTCTGTCCTTCCTCCCTCCCACTATACTCCTAGAATTCTCTAGAAGACAAGGGGAAGCAACAGAACAGCAGCCTGTGGAACACTGAACAGCCCTAGATAATCAACCACTTGCTCCACTGATTATAGAGTAGACATGTGCACAACAAAAAAATTAGTTTATTTTCGTTTTTTTCGTTTCCGTTGATTCGTAATGATTCGTACATTCGTAAGTCGTCGGTGTTCGTATTCGTAACGATTCGTACATTCGTAAGTCGTCGGTATTCGTAACGATTCGTACATTCGTAAGAGTTATTTTTCGTTGATTCGTTTTTTCGTTAGTTTAATTTTCGTTTATTCGTTTATTCGAAATTCGGACGCATTCGTATTTATTCGTAACATTCGTAACATTCGTAGATTCGTAATCGGAGCACAATTCATAATTTTATGTAATGTGTATGCTATTATTACATTTTAATAATTTACGAATCAAAAAAAAAAGTTACGAATCGAAAAAAAAAAGTTACGAATCGAAAAAAAAAAGTTACAAATTTTTTCGTTCAATCTATTCGAAGCACGTTAAGCAGCACCATTGTAAGGGACACAGAAAATTACCAATTCAAAAAAAAAAAAAGTTGCGAATGTACGAATTTTTTCGTTTTTCGGATTTTCTACATTCGTTTTTTTCGGATTTTCGTTGTTTTTCGGATTCGTTCGATTCGAATGATTCATTAATCGGATTCGTACGATTCGAACGATTCGTTATTCGGATTCGTTCTGTTCGAATGATTCGTTCATTCGTACGAAAACAAACGAACGAAAATAACGTAAAAAAACGAAAAACAAAAAAAACAAAACGAATTGCACATGTCTATTATAGAGGAGCTAGCTACATTTTCCTAGGAGCCTACACTACACTAGGAGGGTGCTAGACTAGAACGTTAGAATTTAGAAGGAAGGCCAGGAAAAGATGGAACGTCAGTGATAGATTGGGGCGCTTGCACCACACCGACACAAAGAAATATAAAAAGCAAGTGAGTGATTGATCTCTCCACTGTCGTAACTGAACTGACCTTTTAAAAAGCCAAAAATATATGGGACTTACTTCTGTTCAACCAGTGGATTCAAAAATGGGCGACCCCAGATCAGGGAGGTATTGGTGGTGGGTACTGGGGAGCCAGTAGTATTTGTTTCTTCAGGGTCATAATACTGACAGACCGGTCCATGGCGTAATCCCATAACAGACATTGTTAGGCAGAAGAGTGATCCAGCGAGTATAGAACCTGCACCCAGTAGGGCCAGAAACATCTGGAGAGACAATGGACACAGAGGTGTAGGGTTACCATGAGCAGATGTATAAAAGTGTTAAAACAGTTCTGCAATTTAAAGTAACCAAGTAAGAGAAGACAACTAAGAAGGTGGCTCCTACATGCAGTTTCCTGCTCATCCCAGCAAACAGTTCCTTATAATAACCTTTACCACTTTAACTCTGCTATAAACTACCTTTACAACAATGTCTCACCCCTGTCCTGCCCTGACTTTTGCCTACAACAACTCACTCTCATTCTTCTTGGTCACCCTTGCACAGAATTAGGCCCAGTGCAACAGATCAACATCAGAGGTCTCATAATCCATGCTGTTAAGCGGGCATGAAGCGACTTTAGCCTGTATTCAGACATCCCAACCTGCAAAAACTAATTTCAGGGAGTTAGTAAACTCATCTCAGGGAGGCGGTGCTGTGAATTTTTAATAATTGATTTTTTTACAATTGAATTTGTTTTAAAAAAAAATCCACAATGCTTTTTGGGGGGAGGGGGTTGGGGCAGTGGACAGTGTTGGTAGGGCATGGGAGAGTGGTGTCAGTAGTTTTTTTATTATTTTTTTTTACACTCTTTAATTTTTTTACAATCATTTTTTTTTATATTTTTTGGGGGGGGCTTTGGTGAGATGTCAGGGGTCTAAACAGAACCCTGATATCTCCCCTTTGAGACAGAGAAAAAGACTGAGGACACAGATTCCCCAGTCCCTTTCTCAGCACTGAAGATGAATGAACAGGTGACAGAGGCATAAAACTCATAAACTGAGCAGAGTAAACAGTTTACTCTGCTCAGTTATCACAGGAATGATCTTGCTCACTGTGTCCAATTCCTGACAGTTCCCCCCACAGCTAGCGGGAGAGGAGGGGAGCCGACTGTGGGGGACAAGGGGGGGCAAGGAGGAGGACAGAAGCGGCAGAGGAGAACACTGAGAGGGCTGGTGGAGAAGCACACAGGAAACAGCTGGGAATGATCGGCGCTGCAGTGTCATCCGCGCGGCCTGGAAACTGCCTGGTGTCACTAGCTGGAATGTCCGAGTATCTGTCCTTTGTCTGGTTACACTGGTGGAACCCAGCGCTCCCAGAAAGCTGGGACAGGGATCGGCGATGCACAGGAACACGGCAGGGTGTCGTCACTTCCGGTTACAGGTCAGCGGGAAGGTGCGCACGTTCGGTGCATGCATGCTCCTTCCTCAGGCTATGCTGGGGGCCTTTGAAGAGGGTTTTTTTATATAAACATAGACTAAGTACTAAGTGACTGGCTAAACAGGTAACCATTGAAACATGTAAACATTGAGGCAAATTCTACAAGCTGGTTGGTGTTGCAATGTTGTAGAAATCCTGGGATTAGAGTATCTGACCCATCCCAAATAATGTCCTTAATATAGCGTCCATAGAATACTAAATGGGAGGCCAAATATGAAGATGTTCCCAATAGCCCATGGTGAGGTTTGCATAGCTGGGGGCAACATTTTCCCCCATAGCTGTGCCCTGGGTCTGAATATAGAAGTCACCATTGGTTTCAAAATAGTTGTGTGTCATGCAGTATTCTAACTTTTTCAAAGGGAAATGTACCTGATGGGAAATAAGTTGTGGGTCCTCATTGAGGTAGTACTGTGTAGCCTGTAGGCCTACATTGTGCGGAATGGGGGTGTAGAGGCAAACTACATCTAGTGAGAACCAACGATAAGACGGCTCCCAGCGATACTGCTTTAGCTCATCTGAGTACGTTGCATACTGCTTGATGTGTCCATGAGGCCTACTTTATGTGGGCCGCACCATCCATACTAGGTTAGGTGAACACCGTAACTTCGTTGAAAAGGGTGTGGATAAATATAGTGTCCCGAGGCACTTTAAAGAGTTTCACAAGCAGTCATCTTTAGGGCTTCGCGTTTGGATCATAGAGGCCATATCCAAACATTTTCCCAAAGCAGAATGCTATAAACGGCTATGTGAGAGGGAAAATTACTGGATTTTTTACTTTGGATAGTCTATCGCCCGGGGGACTTAATGAGGGCATTGAAATTAATATTTTATTATGACCATATATGTCCTCATTGGTCCATGTTGTATGTGTACCGTATGTACATGTGCACTTATGTACGTCGTGTGTGTGTATGTATATATACACACATATGCACAGAGAAATATGTCTGTATATGTGTATCTTTCTCATTCCCCTACATTTAGCATACTCTGTATATATGTATACCTTTATTCCCTCATCAAACAACAAAAAAACAGAAAATAAAAATGAAAATAATATAGAGTATCCATAATCAATAACTACCAATTTTCATATAGTATAATTAATCTCTCATGGCCGTCCCATTTTGGTAATTTGATATATAATCACCAATATATATTTAATATAGTAATCTGAATATAACAATTCTAATACATATATTGTTTTGAAACTTTTTTTTATAGATATAATTATAGATCTAAAGACTCATTGGTCGCTTATTGTAAGTATTTTAGTCTATTAGTTTAAGTTTATTAGTTTAAGCCAATTCATTTGTGAATTTTTTTAAAAGTGTAATTTTTAAAAGTATATATTTAAAAAAAAAAAAAATTCTTAAACCTATTAATTGTACCTTTTTAGTTATTGGTAATTTTAGTCATAATCGTGTGAAACAGTTTAAAGCGGTCTGACACTGTCTGTAATGTTTTTATTTTTTTTGTATAATGAAAAGGATTATGATATGTAAATTAATCACTCACGTGTTCCGTTTTGTAAGTGAACTGCTGCCGGTTTTCGTCACCTAGAAACATTTATAAAAAATCTTGCTGCTGGGTGCCATCTTGCCTGTGGGCTTGCGAAACCACACAGGCACTTCAGATGGCCCAGCATGCACCGCCGTTACTGCGCGTGCGCAGTAACGGCAAAGTGTAGCTCACATTCGCCGAAATCTTGCAAGATTTCGGCGAATGTACAGACATATTTCTCTGTGCATATGTGTGTATATATACATACACACACACATGACGTACATAAGTGCATATGTACATACACATACAACATGGACCAATGAGGACAGATATGGTCATAATAAAATATTAATTTCAATGCCCTCATTAAGTCCCCCGGGCGATAGACTATCCAACGTATAAATCCAGTAATTTTCACTCTCACATAGCCATTTATAGCATTCTGCTTCGGGAAAATGTTTGGATATGGCCTCTATGATCCAAACGTGAAGCCCTAAAGATGACTGCTTGTGAAACTCTTTAAAGTGCCTCGGGACACAGATTTTGGCAGGAGCCCCATAAATCTTGCGAGATTTCGGCACGAGCCCCGTAAATCTTGCAAGATTTCGGCAGATGTCCGCACTGACTCCTGGGATCGATGACACCAGATCCTAGGAGACAGTGCGGCATGACGAGGATCGACGCAGAGACCCCGCCCACCGCCAAAGAGACAGAGCAGCAATTACAAGGTAAGTGGAAAAACACTTCATTTAGTACTCTTTGCCTGATTTGGAAGGCAAAGAGATTTACTAAATGAAGTGTGTGCAGAACGGCTTTAAGTGTCAAAATAGTATGTTCAGTTCATAGAATTGTAATTTGCCTCAATGTTTACATGTTTCCATGGTTACCTGTTTAGCCAGTCACTTAATACTTTGTCTATGTGTATATATACACATCTTCCTGGGGCACTTCTTGAAGTTCTCTTTTATATGGTCACCTCCTGTTCTTGGTTGGCTTGGATGTCCCACCATGAGGGGGATTACATCGGAGGATTCATTTACCATCAGAGTGTCCCGGAGGCTTCCTGGTTTCCTATACCCGGCAGAGGTTGTTCTGCCTGTTTGTCTGACCATTCTAGCGATAGGTGGTCCCTACCATCTGGTAAGAGTCCCTGATTACTGTGTGTGGGGTGCCACAAAATTCTCTGCATGACGTTTTGGTGGTTGAATATCTGCTTTCTACTTTTGGACTTTTTACATCAACCATAAGGATTCACTCTTTGCACAGACTTTGAATTGTTTAATTTTTTGTTTTTGGCACTTTGTACATCAAGATGCTTTTCATGCACTAAGTGTGTTATATCACATTTAAGATTGAGTTTTCTTTCATAATTTTTTTACATTAGCGCAATTTTTTATTTTAATGTATGCTACCTGGTTTATATGACTTGGTTAATCGCTGCAGTCCCTCATTTATATACACTATTTGTTATAGCGCGATATATCACCTGTTATTAATTAGTGTTAATAAATAGCACTGTCGCACTGCAGTTGGCATGCATTTGTGAAGTGGCTAGGTCAGGGACAGTAACCTGCTGGTCAGGGACTATGAGACTAGCATAGGGCAAACTGCTGGTAGAAAAAGGATAGAGTAGGGACCTTAGGCCTTAGCTGCTACCTTGGACCTCCTTTCTTCAGCCTCTTGGGTGCCCTTCAGTCACCCTCTACGTCAGATGCTGTCAGGTATCATAAACTTGTTAACATGCCTTCTGCAGTATTAAGACTGTGCACTACAAGTCCTTCTGTAAGGTACTGCTTTACCAGGTTCAGCTGTAATATTCAGGCTCTGTTGTTACCATGTTGGAACTTTGAGTTAATACATGTTTCTGCATTCCTTGGCCTCTGCGTACATTTACTTCACTCTGGGTATCAAACATCTGGCCCCTCTTACATACACTTCCTCCTTTGGTCAGTTGATAGCCTCCCATGGCTTACAATTCCATCTCTATGCTGACAACAATCAAATCTATCTCTCTAGTCCTCAGCTTACCTCCTTCAGTCTCCTTGTGGATCACTATTTTACCAATTGACATACCAGTATGGCTGACACATCACTTTCTAAAACTCGTTCTTTTTAAATATTTCCTCCACCTCCTGTGTGCCCTCCAGATCAATAGCACAACTTTTAGACCCTCCCCTAATGCCAGGGTGCTATGTATAATTCTGGACTTTGGTCTCGCCTCCCTGAACCACATTCATTCTCTGTCCAACTCTTGCCGCCTTCACCTTCCAACATTTCCAAAATATGCCCTTTCTTAACCAATGAAAACACCAAGCTCCTAATTGACTCCCTTGTTGTTATCTCTTACCCCCAACTACTGCAACTCCCTCATTGTTGGCCTACCTCTAAATAGTCTATCCCCATTCATCCATTATAAATGCTGCTGCCAAACTCATCTACCTTACCAACCAACCATCCAGTGTCCACCACCCCCCTCTGCAAATGCCTCTACTGGCTTCCATTCACTAAACAAATACAATTTTAAATATTAGCCATCCACCACCAACCTTGTCACAAATCATCAGGCAAAATGTTCTTTTTGCTCCTCCTGCTCTCTAGTTTCCTCATGACCTCCTTCCATGCTCGCCTCCAGGACTTTTCCAGAAGTACTCCATGCCCCAGTATATCCAGGTAGCTCCAACTCTGTCCATCTTAAGTCAAACCCTGAAAACTCACCTCTATAGGGAAGCCCATACCACCTCATACTAACAACTGAACATTTACTTTCTCCACTCAACTCATCCCCACACAGTTTTTACATTTTTGATTACTTGCACCACCCCCCCCCCCTTCCTTTTTTCCTTTTTTTAGATTGTAAGCTCTCATAAGCGGAGCCCTCCTAACCCTTCTTACTTTTTACAGCACTGTGCAAATTGTTGGTAATATATAGCTATTATTATTATACAGGATTGACTGACAGTTTACGCAGCGCTTTACAACTTTAAGGTAGACAGTACAACTACAATACACTTTAATACAGGAGCAATCAGAGAGACTCACTCGTTAGAGCTTACAATGTAAGAGGGAGGGTCAAGAGATACAAGAGGTAATAACTGTGGTGGATGAGCTGATGGAGAAAATAAATGTAAAGTTGTTAGGTGGGAGACGGATTGCCCACGGAGTTCTACTCTCAATATGCGGAGCTCATTGCTCCTAGAATGACATCCCTATTTGCAGAAATAGCCAAGACCGAGACTCTCCCGGAGTCCATGGAGGAGGCAATAATTGTGTTAATACCCAAACCCGGCAAGGACCCACAAGAATGTAGCTCATACAGACCCATCTCGCTGCTCAATGTGGATGCAAAGGTTCTGGCTAAAATCTTAGCCACTCGCCTGACTGGTGTGATTTCCACCTTGATCCACATTGATCAGACCGGGTTTATGCCGGGTAAGGGCACAGACATCAACATTAGGCGCCTATTCCTAAATACCTCGATCACTCATGACAACATGGGATCTAGGGTCATTGCCTCTCTCGATGCCGAAAAGGCATTCGACTCTGTGGAGTGGGGGTATCTGTGGGGGGTTCTTGGGTCTTTCGGATTTGGCCCTGCCTTCATCCGGTGGATCCAAGTGCTGTACAGGGCACCTAGAGCCAGAGTGCGCACTAATAAATGCGTGTCCGACCCCTTCACACTGCAGAGGGGTACCAGACAGGGTTGCCCCCTGTCCCCCAGCCTCTTCGCCCTGGCACTGGAGCCCCTGGCAATCTTGGTCCGAGAGGCTCCGGGGGTCAGGGGACTCAGGATTGGCCAGCTAGAGGAAAAAATCTCTCTCTACGCGGACGACACCCTGCTATACTTGAACGATGCTGGTCCATCCCTGGCGGCGGCTCTTGAGCTCTTCGACAGATTTGGCTCACTATCGGGCATTAGAATTAACTGGACTAAGTCTGTACTATTTCCACTTGATGCGGGGGCCCAAAATACATCTATACCCACCCCACTGTCGTGGGTTACGGAATTTAAATATCTGGGGATTCAGGTTGGCAGGGACAATGCACAATATTATACCCTAAACGTCACTCCGCAGGTACGCCTTCTTAAGGATAGGTGCCGTGCCTGGTCCAACCTCCCGCTGAATCTCATAGGACGTATAGCCATTCTCAAAATGATCCTGTTGCCCAAACTCAATTATTATTTTCGAAACAGCCCAATATGGATCCCCCCAGCCATCTTCCAGGAAATGGACAAGTATGTCATGTCCTTTCTATGGAACGGGGCTGCCCCGAGGCTGGCGAAACCCGTACTGCAACTACCGACACATCTGGGGGGCCTTGCCCTCCCAAACCTACAGGCCTATTACTGGGCAGCAATGCTAGTTACGGTACACTGGTGGTTTGGGGCAAGACGCTCTAATGCGGCTGTTTGCCTAGAGGCAACTGCCCTGGGCTCTTTACAGGACCTGCAAAACTTAGCATATAGAGGCACACGGGCCTATGAGGATCTGCCGGGTCCCACCAGGGCAACTGCTAGAGTTTGGGTAAGGGCCAGACGCAGGTTTGCTCAGCCGCACTGTTGGTCTCCGGCCCAACCTTTATGGGGAAACCCGAATCTACCACACCTGAGGTCGATACCCGACCCGCAGGTGTGGGCAAGGTTTAACATCAAGACGCTGGGGGACATCCTGCATTCGGGTGGCCTGATGTCATTCCCCCAACTGACTGCCAAATTTGACTTACCAGGATGGATGTACTTCCGCTACGTCCAGCTGCGACATGCTGTCAGGGCTCAGTTCCCTGCTCCACCGGTGTTGCGGCTGGACCCGGTGGAAGATCTGCTAATGGACAAAGATCTTCGAAAACCCCTATCTCTATTATACATTACACTATTGCCTAAAGACCTCCCCAGAATGGGCAGACTATGGGAACACTGGAAAAGAGATATACCTACATTAGAGAGGGAGGACTGGGAGGACTGCTTGGAGCAAGGTCCGAAATTAGTCATAGCAGCAAGCGACAAGCTTATCCAAACAAAATTTCTTCATAGGGTGTACTTCACCCCAGAGCGCTTGGCTAGGATGTACCCAGATAGGGACCCCCTATGTCCACGTTGTAAGATACACCCGGGCACCTACCTGCATATGTTCTGGGACTGTCCCGCACTGTCCACATACTGGACGGTTGAATGTGCGCCTGGAGCTGGCGGTTGTCAGGTCCCCAGAGATCGCCTTGCTAGGAATACATGATGATGATCAGCGCTCACATCATACTAAGTTGCTGATCTCGTACCTCCTCTTTTATGCCAAAAAAGAAATACTCTGTCAGTGGACCTCACCATCTCCCCCTGCGGTAGCTACATGGGAGGCTAAGGTCAACGCTGCGCTTCCCCTTTACAAAATAACATATACTAATAGGGGATGCCCCTGGAAATATGATAAGGTGTGGATGCCATGGACATCATTTTGAGCTGGTCAGAGGGCAGGGGGGGAGCTTACCCCCCTGCTCACCCCCCTACTGGGCCCCCCTTAACCCAACTGGCGGCAACAACAGCAGCCATGTTGTGGGCCCGGCTCCTCTCTGTACGTCTCCCCCCCCTGTCTTCTCTCTGTTCTCCCCCCTTACCTTTGCTCTCCAACCTGCTACTCAATCTACCTCTTGCTACCCCTTTAATCTCCAAGTCTCACTACACCCACTCACTCACTCTCTTTCCCCCTTGTCCCTCTCTCCTATCTCTTAATGTCTTAATGTTTTCTTCCACTGGGACACACTTAATATATGCTGATATCTAATGTGATTGAATAAATCTATATGGAGACCTAGTAAACATCCTATAATGACATCGCTGTTTATGCCACCTGCATAGTAAGTTCTGATGCTAAGTTCTGTGTGTACTGATTGTATTTATTGCTCAAATGTACCTTGTGTTTATGTATGCTGTACAAATTTTTCTCAAATAAAGCACTCCTGTTTGTTAAAAAAAAAAGTTGTTAGGTGGGGGTCAGGTAGGCTTCTTTAAACAGATCAGTTTTCAGGGATTGTCAGAAAGTGGACAAAGAAGGAGATAGTCGGACAGATTGGGGTAGAGCATTCCAGAGGATAGGTGAGGCTCGGGAGAAGTCGTGGAGGCGAGCATGGGAGGAGGTGACGAGGGAGCTAGAGAGCAGGAAGTCTTGGGAGGAACAAAGAGAACAATTTGGTTGGTATTTTGAGACTAGGTTAGTGATGTATACAAGTTGTGAATGGTTTTGTAAGTTATTGTTAGTATCTTGAATTTAATTTGTTGGGTGAGTGGCAGCCAATGGAGGAATTAGCATGGAGGAGTAGCAGAAGCCGAGGGGTTTGTAAGGTGGATGAGCCTGGCAGCAGCATTCATGATGGACTGAAGGGGGGATAGGCTATTTAAAGGTAAGCCAATGAGGAGAAAGTTGCATTAGTTGAGATGAGAGATGACCAGGGAGTGGATTAGAAGCTTTGTGGTGTCATTGGTTAGGAAGAGACGTTGCAATGTTTGAGGTGGCAAGCTTTGGACAGCGATTGGATGTGGGGCTGATAGAATAATTCAGAGTCCAGGAATACACCTAGGACATTGGCATGGGGGGCCAGGTTGATAGCTGAGCCGTTGATTTCGACAGAGAATTCAGGGGTAGAAGCACATGGGGGAGGAAATATCATGAGCTTGGTTTTGGATAGGTCGAGTTTGAGGAAGTGATGTGACATCCAGGCTGATATGTCTGTTAGTAAGTTGGTGATGTGTGAGGAGACTGATTGAGTGAGCCGGGGGGGGGGGGGGTAGAAAGATAGATTTCATGTATAATAATAATTGTTGCTGTAATATATCTAGAAAGTGTAATTTCCAGTAAAATTCATTTGCAATTCTGGGTCTCCCCTTATGTAGAAGCTCCCTTTTGCACAACATCCAGATCCTTTGTAGAGAGTGGTCTGCATGTGCAGAGCTTAACTACAGTACCTGGTGAAGCCTAATACTGGAGTGATGCTGTTTATATGGATGGTGCAGTACACAAGGATTGGACCGTGTTCTATTTAGAGGAGTCCTTCTTCCTTGAAAGTGTATTTCCCCTTACTCACACAGAACTGCTATCAGTGTAAACCTAGATATGTAACATAAAAAAAAAAACTGTAAAAAGATAATGGAAGTCGGCAGATAAGGTAATCTTCCAATGAAATGTTGCCACCCTACCTACTAACTAATCTTTATTTTTTTATTTTTATTTTTTTAACAAAATCTGCTTGTGACCCCCTCCTCCAAAAAATCCCCAATAACTTTTTTTTTTTTTTAACAGACTCTTACCCCACAACGGTTACCACAACATCCCTTCCCACCAGCTGCAGCCATTTGAATGGCTGGAAGCAGGACCTGTAAAAGAGAAACATGATTGAGCAAAGTCAAAACCATGAACATCGCTATAAACCTTAACTGGAGGACATCTTGATTTGCTAAAGCACCATGTATCATAAATCCCTGCAGTGCTTACTGAATACTGTATTCCCCTCTATTGGCACATTTTGACATTTTGCTGCTGCTGGTCTCCTCAATCATTTTATCCCAGAGGAACCTTTAAAATAATGTTCGGGTCTTGGAGAACACCTTGTAAAATGAATCAGGCATCAGTGGGAAACATGTCCTTTACATTGCTGGTCAGTGGGAAGAATCTCTCCCTTAGAATACCACACAGCTAAAAAAAGATCCCGGGTGTCATGCTGTTGGCTTTGCAGAATGGTGTTGGCCCCAGAACTGTTCAAGCACCATCAAATCAGATGGGAGGATAAACAGCCACAGTTCAAGGAACCACCAGCAACCTCTAGGTCTCCAAACTTAGGCCAGATGTGGCACAGTTCCACCCAATGACATCAACAATGGGGCCCAATGACATCAATGATGGCGCACAATTCCTAACAAAGACAGCAACGATGGGACGCAATTCCTCCAAGTGGCACAAGCGATGGGGCACAATTCCTCTCACTGACACCAAAGATGGGGCATTGTTTACGCCAACTGATGCTGGGACATTTTCTTCTCCTGATGGTCATAGTCCAGCTCCCCTAAAGCCTGAAGGACAGTAAACTGGCCCATCATATAGAAAGTTAGGAGACCCCTGCTGTAAATGAATCCTAAGGTTCCGTGGAACTCTGGTTGAAAAGTGCTGCTGAAAATCATGATTTTAGGCAAGCAAAAAAACAAGTAAAAAGGTAAGCTGCAATTTTTTTAGATATTTAAGCTTTGTGAATGGGAACATGAAACAAATATAAAGTAGATATTGTGCCATTTTGGCTGCAAAATATTTTAAAACTTTTTACAAAAAATACACCATCAAGGATAGAGAGGTAATTAATGGGGGAGTACAGAGCCCAATGTCTCTCTTCAAGTTGGTTTTTGATTTTTAAGTACCGTATATACTCGAGTATAAGCCGAGTTTTTCAGCACATTTTTTTGTGCTGAAAGTGCCCCCCTCGGCTTGTACTCGAGTCAAGCTTTTCTGCAGCAAAAATTTTAACTTTCCGACCCGACTTTGCTGCCCTGTATCTCGGTTTCAATTTGATGTGCAAACCCAGTGGAACCAACACTACAACATATCCAAATTTGGGGTTCCGAGCACCAAGTGGCCCCGAGATACAGGGCCCCAAAGTCGGTTAACTGTGTCCATCTGCAGCAATGTCATTTCGGGACCCTTTGGGTCCAGAGACCCCAGATTTTGGCTGCAGCTAGGGGGCATCTAGGAACCCTTAACTACCAAGTTTGAAGTCCAGGGAACCTATGGCTGCAAATGGGCACAGTGAGAGGCATTGTTGACCCTCTTTTCCACTTTTGCGCATTTCTCACCCTAGGCTTATACTCGAGTCAATAAGTTTTCCCATTTTTTTTGTGGTAAAATTAGGTGCCTCGGCTTATATTCGGGTCGGCTTATACTCGAGTATATACGGTATGCAATGGGCTTCACATGGATCCTGAGTGTTACGGAAGCTCCTTTCCAAAGCAAATTATACAATTTTCTTCCACATGGGGGACCCATGGAATCTCTTCCTGCAGCACCCATTCAAGGTCCCAGTCTTGTCTGACAGTAGAAGATCAAGGTGCCATGTGATTTACCGTATTTATCGGCGTATAACACGCACCGGCGTATAACACGCACCCCAAGTTTAGGAGGGCATTTTAAGGAAAAAAAGTTTTAGGAGGGAAGTTTAGGGAAAAAAAAAAAAACTTACATTTAAGCGTCATTTGCAGCTTGCCCAGCGTCATTTGCAGCTTGCCCAGCGTCATTGCAGCCTTGCCCAGCGTCATTGCAGCCTTGCCCAGCGTCATTGCAGCCATGCCCAGCGTCATTGCAGCCTTGCCAGCATCATTGCAGCCTTGCCCAGCGTCATTGCAGCCTTGCCCAGGGTCATTTCAGCCATGCCCAGCGACATTGTACCTTGCCAGCGTCATTGCAGCCATGCCCAGCGACATTTGAAGTCCGGTCCGGGTTTAAATTTCCCGCCGCCGAGACTCTCTGTCGCGTGCGCCGCCGAAAAAGGCCGAGGCGCGACCGAAAAAGACCGAAGCGGCCCCGGAAAAGGCCGAGCCGACTGTTCAGCTCCGATCGCGGTCCCGCCTACCTGCTGTTTCCGGAGCGAGCGCAGGGAGGCGGGACTCCGAGCAGAGCCAAACAGTCTGCTCGGTCTATTCCGGCGCGGCTTCGGGTTTTTTCGGCCGCAATTCGGTCTTTTTCGGCAGCGCTCGCTATTTTTCGGCGGCGCTTGCCATTTTTTAAATTTTTGAATTTTTTTTTTGGGGTATCGGCGTATAACACGCACCCACGACTTTCCCCCGATTTTTAGGGGGAAAAAGTGCGTGTTATACGCCGATAAATACAGTAGTATATTAGTGAGTCTAGTAGTTAAGCCATTGTGGTTTTGAGAAAGCACGTTTACCGTGTGAACACCTTTCCTCCCTTGTCTGTATGCTCATCTATGTAGTGTTTTTATGAGTGTTTTTATGAATATTTGAATAAAGCTTATTTGGATCTTCTGTGGGAGTACAGCCATCTGATCTCTTGTTCATCAGAAGATCAAGGTTATTATATGCTTTGCTGTGCATTTTAATAAACTCATTGGAATCTCGGATTTGGACCATTTTCTACAATAGCCTTGTTATGAAAGTTCTATTGAGCTGAAGGGATTAAAACAAAATCATGGATCCACATATGTAGACACTGATATGATCAGGCACCTCTGACCTGTTTGTATTTTACTGACATGTTATCGCATTTATCAGCATGTTTTATTGTGACTGTAAAATCAATAAAAAAAGATTAAAAAGATAAAGTAAAAATAAAACAAAAACAAAATTATCATGGCTGTGATGTCACTCCTCCCCACTCCTGGGTTCTTGGGCCCTCCTGCTTCTTCTGGGAACCTGGGGCTACAGCAGTGGTTTTCCGGCTGGCAAGTAGGGGTGTGAGTGATAGCAATAAAGTTAAATAAAAAATAAAAAAAATGTAAAATACATTGTATAATAAAATAAATAAATAAAAAAAATGTAAAAGCTCCTCTATTGCCCTGCACACACATATGAACATAAACATGCACGTAGGGCACGCACATGTATGTAAAGGAATGCAGAACAAATATTGGGTACCATCATTTTTTACCATTTCGCAGACCCAGTGGATTTTCTGTCCGAAAAATCTTGGATGGTTTTTCCGACGGAATTCCGCTCAAGCTTGGCTTGCATGCACACGGTCACACAAAAGTTTGCTGAACTTTCGACCGTCAAGAACGCGGTGACGTACAACACTACGACGAGCCAAGAAAATGAAGTTCAAAGTTCAAATTGTTTCCGTGCATGCGTAGGAATTTTGCGTGTCGGAATTGGTACAGACGATCGGAATTTCCGATCGAAACTTTTTACGAACGAAAAATTAAGAACCTGCTCTCAATCTTTTGCTGGCTGGAATTCCGCCATCAAAAGTCCATCAAAAGTCCAATGGAGCGTACAAATGGTCGCATTTTCCAACCAAAAGCTCTCATCGGACTTTTGCTGACGGAATTTCCGATCGTGGTTAGGTTTCATGCACACTGGCTTAAAAATCGTTGCTTCTACAGGAGTTTTGTGTTTTGCCTGCAGAAGCAGCTCAATGTTATGCTATGTTGTCTATGCACATTGGGACGATTACAGGCGTATTTTGAGCTCAGTGGTTAGAGGCAGGAGAAAAAAAAACGTTCGGGTTTGCGTTTCTGATAGAAAAAACACAAAACTCTCCTAAACTGTGTACAAAAATGCTCTATATAAGCGTTTAAAATTCATTTTAGTATTTTTTTTTTTCTTACTGGAAATATAGATTTAATAAACAGTTGTGCAAATATTGTGCATTGTAAAAAAAAATTCCAGCCTCCAACTTTTATTTCTTCAAGGCTTCTGCATTCAGAAAATTTATAATGTTCTGAGGGCCAAAATACAGATTTTACAGTGATTGTAAAGGCAGAAAGTTTTGTATCTTAATGCATTCTATGCATTAAGATAAAAAAAAAACTTCGGTGTTCAGCAGCCCCCCTAATACTTACCTGAGGTCCCTCTCGATCGATGTTGCACGAGAGACTCAACTGTCCGGGACTCCCTTCCTCATTGGCTAAGACAGCAACGCGGCACCATTGGCTCCCACTGCTGTCAATCAAAGTCAGTGAGCCAATGAGGAGAGAAAGGGGTTGGGACTGGGCTGCGGATCCGTTTCTGAATGGACACACAGAGCTGCGGCTTGGCCCAGGTGCCCCCATAGACTGAGGCGGAGGTTCACCTTCCAGCAGGACAAGGATCCTAAACATACTGCCAGAGCTATAATGGAAAGGTTTGGATCAAAGCATATTTATGTGTTAGAATGGCCCAGCCAAAGTCCAGACCTAAATCCAATTGAGAATCTGTGGCAAGACTTGAAAATTGCTGTTCACAGACACTTTCCATCCAATCTGACAGAGCTTGAGCTTTTTTGCTAAGAAGAATGGCCAAAAATGTCACTCTCTAGATATGTAAAGCTGGTAGAGACATCCCCAAAAAGACTTGCAGCTGTAATTGCAGCAAAAGGGCATTCTACAAAGTATTGATTTAGGGGGGCTGAATACAAATGCACTCCACACTTTTCACATATTTGTGAAAAATTTGGAAATCATTATGCTTTTCCTTTCACTTCACAATGATGTCCCCTTTGTGTTGGTCTATCACATAAAATCCCATTAAATTACATTTACGTCTTTTGGTTGTAACATGACAAAATGTGGAAAATTTCAAGGGGTATGAATACCTTTTCAGGGCACTGTATATCGGAATGATAATGACATTTTTTCCATTTTAAATAGAATTTTGTATTAATAAACTGAAGGGATCCAGCTTACATTAATGCTGCCTCCTAAAATTCCCACACACGTGGTGACTTCTGATGTCAGCTTAGTCCCGGGCTCCTTAGATGGCTCTGTGCTCCATCCCGAATAGCGTTACATGTAATGCAAATGGTGGTGACTTCTGATGTCAGCTTAGTCTCGACTTCCTTAGACGGCTCTGTGCTCCATCCCGGGAAAAACAGAATGGCGTTACATGTGATGCAGATGATGGAGAGGGGGATGAGGGTGCATCCAATGCATCTGGCACACTTGCCCGTGCACATGGTGAGAGGTGGTGAGCACTGATGGAGAAGTCATTGTGTTGGAGCAGGTGCAGATAGGATGGCCTTGTCCCTTTCATGGCCCTGACCACCCTTATCACAAGATGAGACCAGCCTTGTAGATAGCAGTCACGGAGTTTGGACTGACTCTCTGCAAGATAGAGATGAGATTCTCCGAGATATAGGTACTGATACCATATCGCCTGATGGAATTCAACACAGTTGTGCTGATAAGTTTACATACCCTGGCAGAATTTATGATTTCTTGGCCATTTTTCAGAGAATATGAATGATAACACAAAAAACTTTTTTTCACTCATGGTTAGGCCCCTTTCACACGGGGCTGTCCATTTTTACTCCTCCGCTTGCTCAGCGGAGATTGCCGCATTGATCCCCGCTGAGTGGCAGATGACCAGTCCGTCTCTGCACTCTGTCAGATATCCGCTCTTCCCTATGGGGGGGATTGGATGATTACAGACCGCCTGTCGGTTTTCATCCGATCCGCCAGATGGATGGAAAAAAGGGTTTGATTCCGTCTGGATTTTGCGGAGCAGATCGGGGTGGATCGGATGTCAGCCGCTGACATCGACACTCCATAGAGCTGTATGAAGCGACCAATCAGATCCGCTGAAAAAACTCACAGGCGGATCCGAACGGTCCACCTGTGTGAAAGGGGTCTAAGTGTTTTGCTGAAGCCATTTATTATCAATCAACTGTGTTTACTCTTTTTAAATCATAATGACAACAGAAACTACCCAAATGACCCTCATCAAAAGTTTACATACCCTGGTGATTTTGGCCTGATAACATGCACACAAGTTGACACAAAAGGGGTTTGAATGGCTATTAAAAGTAACCATCCTCACCTGTGATCTGTTTGCTTGTAATTAGTGTGTGTATAAAAGGTCAACGAGTTTCTGGACTCCTGACAGACCCTTGCATCTTTCATCCAGTGCTGCACTGACAGTTCTGGATTCTGAGTCATGGGGAAAGCAAAAGAATTGTCAAAGGATCTGCGGGAAAAGGTAGTTGAACTGTATAAAACAGGAAAGTGTTATAAAAAGATATCCAAGGAATTGAGAATGCCAATCTGCAGTGTTCAAACTCTAATCAAGAAGCTGAAAATGAGGGGTTCTGTTGAAACCAAACCACGGTCAGGTAGACCAACTAAAATTTCAGCCACAACTGCCAGGAAAATTGCTCGGGATGCAAAGAAAAACCCACAAATAACTTCAGGTGAAATACAGAACTCTATGAAAACATGTGGTGTGGCTGTTTCAAGATGCACAATAAGGAGGCACTTGAAGAAAGATAAGCTACATGGTCGAGTCGCCAGAAGAAAGCCATTACTACGCAAATGCCACAAAGTATCCTACTTACAATACGCCAAACAGCACAGAGACAAGCCTCAAACCTTCTGGCACAGAGTCGTTTGGAGTGATGAGACCAAAATTTAGCTTTTTGGCCACAACCATAAACGCTTCATTTGTAGTCAACAAGGCCTATGATGAAAGGTACACCATTCCTACTGTGAAACACGGAGGTGGATCGCTGATGTCTTTGGGATGTGTGAGCTACAAAGGCACAGGAAATTTGGTCAAAATTGTTGGCAAGATGAATGCAGTATCAAAAAATACTGGAGGAACATTTGCATTCATCAGCCAGGAAGCTGCGCATGGGACGTACTTGGACATTCCAACATGACAATGATCCAAAACACAAGGCCAAGGTGACCTGTCATTGGCTACAGCAGAATAAAGTGAAGGTTCTGGAGTGGCCATCTCAGTATCCTGACCTCAATATCATTGAGCCACTCTGGGGAGATCTCAAACATACAGTTCATGCAAGACAACCCAAGAATTTACAGGAACTGGAGGCTTTTTGCCAAGAGGACTGGGCAGCTTTACCATCTGAGAAGATAAAGAGCCTCATCCACAAATACCACAAAATACTTCAAGCTGTCATTGATGTTAAAGGGGCAATACACAGTATTAAGAATTGGGGTATGTAAACTTTTGATCGGGGTAATTTGGGTAGTTAGTGTCTGTTGTCATTATGATTTAAAAACACAGTTGATTGATAATAAATGGCTTCAGCCAAACACTAACCATCAGTGAAAGAAATGTTTTTGTGTTATCATTCATATTCTCTGAAAAATGGCCAAGAAATCATAAATTCTGCCAGGGTATGTAAACTTATGAGCACAACTGTATGTAGGATGACAGCAGAGAGGTAATTCCTTTTCATGAATATTAATATTTCTTCTTTTCAGAAGAAATATGAATGGTTACCTTCTTTTCTGAATTACTATAGTTTCTTGGCTGCCACAACTATCCCTACACAAAAAAACAAGTAAAACCCTCAGGTATGGTGAAAAAGCAGTTAAGCAAAGGAAAAGAAGGTTTTTATTATTAGGCTAAAATGTAATTTTATATTCAAAGTATCAAAAGAGCGTAAAACCAGATATCAATAATACTCTACATTTAACATATGCAGTGCTGTCACACCACAATCCCACCACTAGGTGATTAAAAACAATGTCACTGAATAAACGTTCAGAACGTCAGGTAATATATGTGTCAGATATTTCCAGTGCGGACAATGGGCGCATATACAGGTGCATCTCAAAATTTTAATATCATCAAAAAGTTAATTTATTTCAGTAATTCAGTTCAAAAAGTGAAATTCATATATTATATAGATTTAGTACACACATAGTGATATATTTCAAGCACAATGTTTTGGGGTCCATGTTTTCCCATCTGGTAAATCTATACTTTTGCCCTCTAAAATGAAGCGGCAAAATTTGCATTTGCCGCATCTATATGTTCCTGGGGCCTGTTTGGTATTTTTCTGCTCATTCGTATGGTGACTACTTACAAGGGTATCACGAAATGAGCGTGATCTCCTGTATGTAATTTCTGGGTACGGTTTAATGTACTTTGAGATTTTCTGATCAGTAGATAAGAGATACCAGAACTTTTTATATATGTTGCGTACCTTTTTATGTTGTCGATTGTATTTGGTGATAATTCGTGTACTTTCCTGAGTCTTGGCTCGTCTGGGTTTGTACAGCAGAAGCTGCCTATTTATACCCACTACCTGATTGTAGGCCCTCCGGAGGCATGTTTTACTGTATCCTCTCAAGAGGAGACGATCACGTAAGAGGTTCGCCTCTCGCTGAAAATCAGCGAGGTGCGTACAATTGCGCTTGATCCTTAGGAACTGACTATAAGGGATGCTCCTAATCAATTTTTCAGGATGAGAGCTACTGGCGTGTAACATGCTGTTACCTGCTGAAGCTTTTCTATAAAGAGTGGAGCATAGAGTTCCTTTCTCATCCACATAGAGTCCAACATCTAAAAAAGTAATCCTTTTCTGATCGTAGTTAAAGGTAAATTTCAGATTATACTCGTTGATTTGTAGCTCATCAAGAAAAACGATGAGGTCTTCCTTTGATCCTGACCATATCATGAGGACGTCATCAATGTAACGACTCCATGATATTATCTTGTCAATGGACTCAATCTTGTTCTCATCGGAGAACAGGTCTCGCTCCCATCCCCCCAGGTACAAGTTCGCATATGAGGGCGCACATTTTGCCCCCATAGCGACCCCCTGCACCTGGAGGTAATGGGAGCGTTTAAATACAAATATATTATGCATCAAAATAAAGCTTAACAGCTCCAGTACAAACTCATTGTACTTCCATGAATCAATGTCAATTTACCTTTAACTAAGATCAGAAAAGGATTACCTTTTTAGATGTTGAACTCTATGTGGATGAGAAAGGAACTCTATGCTCCACTCTTTATAGAAAAGCTTCAGCAGGTAACAGCATGTTACACGCCAGTAGCTCTCATCCTGAAAAATTGATTAGGAGCATCCCTTATAGTCAGTTCCAAAGGATCAAGCGCAATTGTACGCACCTCGCTGATTTTCAGCGAGAGGCGAACCTCTTACGTGATCGTCTCCTCTTGAGAGGATACAGTAAAACATGCCTCCGGAGGGCCTACAATCAGGTAGTGGGTATAAATAGGCAGCTTCTGCTGTACAAACCCAGACAAGCCAAGACTCAGGAAAGTACACGAATTATCACCAAATACAATCGACAACATAAAAAGGTACGCAACATATATAAAAAGTTCTGGTATCTCTTATCTACTGATCAGAAAATCTCAAAGTACATTAAACCGCACCCAGAAATTACATACAGGAGATCACGCTCATTGCGTGATACCCTTGTAAGTAGTCACCATACGAATGAGCAGAAAAATACCAAACAGGCCCCAGAAACATATATGCAAATTTTGCCGCTTCATTTTAGAGGGCAAAAGTATAGATTTACCAGATGGGAAAACATGGACCCCAAAACATCGTACAAACTGTCAATCTGTGGGATCAGTATATTTGATGAAATGTTTATGTGGAGCATTTTATGTGGGGAAAACCAAACGCCCCCTATTCTGCCGTATGAGAGACCATGTATCCCTCATCTGTAAACGTAAAATGGAGACGCCCATTAGTCGCCATGTAGGCCTATACCACAAATTTAATCTTGATTATGTTGGTTTTTATAGTCTTGAACACTTGCCCCAACAGGAACGGGGGGGGGTGATCTGGACAAGAAACTACTGCAAATTGAAACTAGATGGATCTATTTGTTGAAAGCGACCCGGCATCCGGGCCTCAATGAGGGGATCAGTTTTAAACCTTTTTTATAGGATTACCCTCATTTCTTTGGGGGGTCCACTCCAATGGAGATCTCAGTTTAATTGATTGATTTTCTATTGGTCACAAACCACACTCTTTTCCTCTTGGTTGTGCCTAGGCTGGGTATTCGGGACTTGGTAGTGTGAGGGTCTTGGGGGGTCTAAGTTCAGTTGGCCTGTCCTGACCTAGAGTGTGCTCGCTCTTTAATCTCCCCCTCTGTGTAGGGGTGGAATAATTAATATATAGTGTTTTTTGTTTATGTATTGTCAAAATGACCAATTACATTTATTTTTGAGTAGAAACCATAGTGGCTCACTTTTGGGGCACTTCTACTGGTCTAATGTATGTTGATGTCATAAATAAATAAATACATTTGCTGTATTGAATGTGTGGTTATGATACGTCTTTTTAACACCTTTTTTCATTCTTTTTTCTTTCCCAACCTGCCCCTCTTCTCTTTGCCAGTTTGGACGGATTCGCAGTGGTTTGGTCCCCAAGGTACATTACATCTACATGCAGGGTGGCCCCATATGGTCGTGGCTTTGGGCTTGGGAGATCCGTATGGACTTATCCGGATGCATGGCGGGGCCCTGTCCGTCCCATTAATTAGGTGGGGGATTATTCCCCGTCATGCATCCGGACCGGGAGTCGATCCATTGTGCCGGCCTGGCCATACAGCGGCGGCGATCTACATCTGGCATCCTCACGGACCTCGCTCTGACATAGGCTTTTTTGCCACTGTCAGCAGGGAATGTCTGGAGGAGCCCTTGCTGAGCTCTGAACCGGAAGTGTTCCTTTTATGGAAGCTTCCGGTTCCGTGGCATGGTTCTGGCACTGGCCGACTCCCGTGAAATGTCCGCGTGACGTCAGCACGGCGTGACGTTACACGCCGCGCATTTGGCGCCACGGGGGAGACTACTTAAGCCCAGTCTGACTGTATGTCAGACTGTGGGGAACATGAGGCTCGGGAAACGCTGGGAACTTTAACAACAGGTAAATACACAGATCCTTATTATCCTTTTAGAATCCGGAGGGACTATTTCTTCAATACTCCCTTAAAAGATTTACTATACTTACCTTATACCTATATCCAATCTATAGGAATTGGACAGTATACCTTGCCCCATATATGGGGCCATCTGCAGGAGCAGACAAACCATCAGAATTATACATGCTGGTGATTCATACACTCCACTACAAGGTAGGGAGGTTTAAACTAACTGGGGAGGTTTGGAGTAAATAATATAGAGTCTTTGCAACCTTACTGGAGTCCTTTTTCTCTCTTTATATCTACAGAACACCATTGTCAATATTGACATTATCCAAATCAAAGACAGATCTGTTCCCTCTTCCTTCATTTGAAGGCAGACCCGAGCCTCCTGTGTATATATATATATATATTTTCTCTTTAAGAGCTGCCGAAGAGGTAGGTATAGTCTGACACAAAAAACGGGCCTGGTCAGACTATTTCCCTGCACCTTGGCTAACTGCGATACATGGCATATGAATACTTAACAAGTACTTTTTGTACTTTGCAGGCCTTGTACCAACACAACGTTGCAACAATAGGATTCTTCTCTCCCCCTACGGTTCTCCAGCCACTCTTCCTAGCTTTGACCACTTGGTATAGCTCTGTGTGGATCCTTGTGTAGGATACTCTATTGTGAATCCGTCCTGACTTACTTTTGGTAATCTGGGGATGTGCGGACTCTCTGACATTGGAGGTAAGAGGCCGTGCACATACCTGGGGACCCCGGTTGACGTAACCACCGCTATAGATTCATACAGCATAATTGTAAATAAATAACATTGTCTTTTGTATATATTAAACCATATATTGTTTTGTATGCATACCTTAGAACAAGAAAATATCTTCAAAATCTCCATTCACTTGTACCTTATGCTTGCCTCCTGAAGAAGCCTCATTTGGCGAAACATGTCGAGAACAATTGGACAAGTATCATGACTTATGTGTCTTTAGTATATTGATATGCTGTGTTCTAATAGGGATTGTTTGCATAACCTTTGAACCTTGTTATATATACTGCTGTACACAGAGTCTTAAAATATTTTTTAGCTTTTATGTGTCAATAAAATAATTATCTTTTACTATATCTCAACACGCCTTGTGACTATGTACCTTAGACAGTCCCGTATCTCCAAATATCTTTATTCTCCATTCGAAGCACGTTAAGCAGCACCATTGTAAGAGACACGGAAAATTACGAATCGCAAAAAAAAAAAAAAGTTACGAATGTACAAATTTTTTCGTTCAATCCATTCGAAGCACGTTAAGCAGCGCCATTGTAAGGGACACGGAAAATTACCAATTCAACATCTAAAAAGTTACGAATGTACGAATTTTTTCGTTCATTTTTATTTTCGTTGTTCCTGTTTTCGTTTTTCGAATTTTCTTCTTTCTTAGTTTCGTTGTTTCTAATTTGGTTATTTCAGATTTTCGTTGTTTTTTCGTATTCGTTCGATTCGATAATTCGTTATTCGTTAAAATTTTTAGCGAATCGTTCGTTCATTCGTACGATAACGAATGAACGAAAAACGAAAAAAAACGAAAAAAAACGAAACGAATTGCACATGTCTAATCAGAGGCGTAACTAGAACCTTCCGGGCCCCGGTGCAAGAAACCATGAAGGGCCCCCCTGACCCCCGGGGCGACCCAGCCCCATATTTCAAGGGGCCCATGTGTCACCCCTGTACACCTGGATAGGAAGAGCGGCGGTGACGGCATATAGAGGACCCGATCCCCTCCATTTTCTTCCTGCAGCCATGACTTCAGGAGGAAAATGGAGGGTATTGGTTCCTCTATATGCCGCCCGCTACCCCTCCTATCCAGGTGTACAGGGGTGACACATGGGCCCCCTGAAGCATGGGGCTGGGATGAGTGGCAGTGAGTGGTGGTGGCAGTGACGGGAGAATGGGATGGCATAAGTGGTGGCAGTGGTGGGGGGTTGGATGGGATGAGTAGCAGCAGTGGTGGGGGGATGGGATCAGTTTTGGCTGTGAGGGGGGCTAGATCACTGGCAGTGGTGAGGGTGAAGGGGGTGGGGGTGGGATCAGTGGTGGTGTGGGGGATGGGATCAGTGGCGGTGGTGGTGGCAGTGGTGGTGAGGGGGGTGGGATCAGTGATGGGATCAGTGGTGGGGGTTGGTGGGATTAGTGGCGGCGGCGGTGATGGGATCAGTGGTGGGGGTTGGTGGGATTAGTGGCGGCGGCGGTGATGGGATCAGTGGTGGGGGTTGGTGGGAATAGTGGCGGCGGCGGTGATGTGATCAGTGGTGGGGGTTGGTGGGATTAGTGGTGGCGGCGGTGATGGGATCAGTGGTGGGGGTTGGTGGGAATAGTGGCGGCGGCGGTGATGTGATCAGTGGTGGGGGGGTTGGTGGGAATAGTGGCGGCGGCGGTGATGTGATCAGTGGTGGGGGTTGGTGGGAATAGTGGCGGTGATGGGATCAGTGGTGGCAGTGATGGTGGTGGGATCAGTGGCGGTGATGGTGGTGAGGGGGGGTGGGAGCAGTGGCAGTGGTGGTGCTATCCTCCCCCACCACCACCTCTGCCTCATACTGATCCCATCCCCCCACCACCACCACAGATCTTATCCCTATCCCATGGGGGGATAGGGATAAGATCTGTGGTAGTGACGGGGGTCAGTAAGAGGCAGAGGTTGGGATCAATCAGTTGCACTGACTATTTAGTCACTTACTTTGTCAGTCGCTCCATACCTCCAGGGATGCTCCTGTGTTATGGGATCTCCTGCAGAGGGGAGAGCTGCATTGGTGTCAGTCGGTCAGCTGACTTTCCCTTCCAGCGTCTCTTCCAGAGGACTTGAGGACGGGCCCCTGGCGGGGGAGAACATGCGGGCGGGCCCCTGGACACCGGAGGATGTGAGGGCGGGCCCCTGGCGGGGGAGAACGTGAAGGCGGGCCCCTGGACAGCGGAGGACGTGCGGCGGGTCCCCGGCGGGGGAGAACGTGCGGGCGAGCCCCCGGCGGGGGAGGACGTGCGGGCGAGCCCCCGGCGGGGGAGGACGTGCGGCGGGTCCCCGGCGGGGGAGAACGTGCGGGCGAGCCCCCGGCGGGGGAGGACGTGAGGGCGGGCCCCTGGACAGCGGAGGACGTGCGGCGGGTCCCCTGGCGGGGGAGAACGTGCGTGTGGTCCCCGGCGGGGAGAACGTGCCGGCGGGCCCCCCCACAGTGACGGAACTTCAGGGCCCAGTCGCAAGTGCGACTGGTGTGACCCTGGTTGTTCCGCCACTGTGTCTAATGTCTTCTCCCAAAACAGCTGTCTCCACAATCCCACAGGGTGCCGGCTCTGTTTGCAACAGGAACTGAAGTAGAAAAGATGTAGCTGGATAGCCGCACTCCAAATTATTCAACTTTATTTCAGCATATGATGAGCACAGTGAGGTTGCAATTGATGGGCACAGCGAAGCTGCATATGATGGGCACAGTGAGGTTACAATTGATGGGAACAGTGAAGCTGCATATGATGGGCACAGTGAGGTTGTAATTGATGGGCACAGCGAAGCTGCATATGATGGGCGCAGTGAGGTTGAAATTGATGGGCATAGTGAAGCCACATTTGATGGGCACAGTGAGGTCGCATATGATGGGCCAAGTGAGGCTGCAGATGATGCAGATTCTACATGTGTTTTTTTTTCAGTTGTAGTGCCTTGAGAAGGGAAAGTCTTGGGACATCCAGGACACCTCCTGTTTGTACCCATTGATGGGAAGAAGGAACTTCTCTGCAAGTAAACAGCATACCAGTCTGGGGCGAGCCTGCACACCGGTAGGACAGTGCAGCATCCCTTAATCAGCCACAAGAAAACCTGCTTCAGGAAGAAAGCCTCCAGCATCCTACTGAATGTAAACCCTGTATGCCTTCTGCACTACTAAAACTGCCTTATATTTGATATGGATAGGTGCCTAGTTGCTAGCACTAGGATGCAGTCACTGATCAGCTGATAATTTCCATGCAGTTTAGTTGATTTTTCACCATGGCTCAAATTTCAGCCAATTAAACTAAACTAATTTGCTCATCCATGTCTTTTATGGACCTTGCTTTGTGCATCGGTCCAAATCATTTGGTGGAGGGGGGATTATGGTGTGGGGTTGTTTTTCAGGGCTTGGGTTTGGCCTCTTAGTTCCAGTGAAGGGAACTCTTAAGGCGTCAGCATACCAAGACATTTTGGACAATTTCATGCTCCCAACTTTGTGGGAACAGTTTGGGGACGGCCCCTTCCTGTTCCAACATGATTTCGCACCAGTGCACAAAGCAAAGTCCATAAAGACATGGATTAGCGAGTTTGGGGTGGGGGAACTTGACTGGCCTGCACAGAGTCCTGACCTCAACCAGATAGAACACCTTTGGGATGAAAAAGACTGCGAGCCAGGCCTTCTCATCCAACATCAGTGCCTGACCTCACAAATGCACTTCTGGAAGAATGGTCAAACATTCCCATAGACACACTCCTAAACCTTGTGGACAGCCTTCCCAGAAGAGTTGAAGCTGTTATTTTCAGAGCAGATAAGATATTTTGTTCCCCAACCATATAGCTGGTTATTTATTTTTACCAGTGCCTAGAGATGCACTATGTTGCCAAAATAAAATAGGTGTGACCTGGCACAGCCAAATGGTAGAACTCCATCCCTAATGTAAGTTACAGGAAAGAAGAGGAAATTGGGACTTTGAATGAACAGAATAGATACATAAATATATGCGTGATTAAATTGTTTATTATAATAATAATAATAATAATAATAATATAATAATAATTTTTATTATAATCTAAAATTCATACCAGACTCTTAGAAAAACATTTGTATCGAATAAATTGGTAGTCACATGACTAATGCCCCATACACACGGTCGGAAATTCCGACCACAAAATCCGTCGGATTTTTTCCGACGGATTTTGTCCGACACTGGTGTTGCATACACACGATCGGACAAAGTTGTCGGAAAATCCGATCATTCTGAACGTGGTGACGTTCGTTGCGTACGACGGGACTACGTAGAGGCTAGTAGCCAATAGCTTTGGTCTTGTAATTTGATCTGAGCATGCGTGGCACTTTGTCCGTCGGAATTCGCTACACACGATCGGAAAAAGTCTGATCGGACTTTGTTGTCGGAAAATTTGAGAGCAGGATCTCAAATTTTTTCCGACGGAAAAAGTCCGATGGTGCCCACACATGGTCGGATTTTCCGACAACATGGTCCGATAGGACATTTTCCGTCGGAAATTCCGACCGCGTGTACGGGGCATTACACTTGAAATATAATGGTCATAGCATGCAATACAATTGATGAGTTGACATGATAGACATAGGTAATAACAATTTATTATATACTAAATATTAGTAATTATTAGTATTATAATACTACTATTATAATACATGAAAATTATACATAGTTAAACCAGATGTATCTTGGCATCTAATAGCACTCAACGCGTTTCATGGCATTAAAGCCACTCATCAGGAGTGTAATTCGACAATGTACTGGAAAAATAGATGTATATCAATTATTAATATTGCCCTCTAAAAAAAAGGGGGGGGGAGAAGGGGTGGGGGGGGGGGTATTTTCTATTGTCTATCATGTCAACTTATCAATTGTATTGAATGCTATGAGCATTATATTTCAAGTGTAAGCCATGTGACTACCAATTTATTTGATACAAATGTTTTTTCCAAGAGTCTGGTATGAATTTTAGATTATAATAATAAACAATTTAATTAAGCATATATTTATGTATCTATTCTGTTCTTCTTATTATTTTCATGGCGGGCCTCATTCAAAGTCCCAATTTCCTCTCCTTTCCTGTATATTGCCAAAAGTACTGCCTTTACACACACATGAACTTTAATGTCATCCCAGTCTTGGTCCGTAGGGCTCAGTATTAACCTGACTGAGGAGTGTAATGCTGCGTACACACGGTCGGAATTTCCGATGGAAACAGTCCGATGGGAGCTTTTCATCAGATTTTCCGATTGTGTGTATGCCCATCGGTCTTTTTCTGTCGGTATTTCCGACGGACTTTGGATTGAGAACCTGTTGTTAATTTTTCCGACGGAAAACCTTTCTATCGGATTTTCCGATCGTGTGTGCGCAATTCCGACACGCAAAATTCCGACGCATGCTCGGAAACAATTAGACGCATGCTCAGAAGCATTAAACTTCCTTTTTATAGTGCAGTCGAACGTTTTTTAAGGCGCAGTGTTATTGACCGTTATTGATCGGAATTTGGTGTGACCGTGTGTAGGCAAGACTGTTTGAGCGAAATTCCGTCGGAATTCCGACAGGAAAACCATCAGAGCTTTTTTCGATGAAAATTCCGACCGTGTGGACGCGGCATTACAGGAAGCCTCCCCCGCATGACTGAGTGCTCTGCTCACACTGCTCCCCTGCAAGCAATATAGTACAGTATTTAGCGGCGGCCCCGGTGTCACCCCCTCTGGTGGGTGTCACCCGGTGCGGGCCGCCCCCCACACCCCCATAGCAACGCCACTGCATACATAGTAATGAATATATATATTTTTTCCATTTTAAATAGTATTTTGCATTAGTAAACTGAAGAAATCCATCTTACATTAATGCCGCCTCCTAAAATCCCCAAACACGTGGTGACTTCTGATGTCAGCTTAGTCTCGACTTCCTTAGACGGCTCTGTGCTCCATCCCGGGAAAAACAGAATGGCGTTACATGTGATGCAGATGATGGCAAGGGGGATGAGGGTGCATCCAATGCATTTGGCACACTTGCCTGTGCACATGGTGAGAGGTGGTGAGCACTGATGGAGAAGTCATTGTCCACCCTTATAAAGTGCAGCCACAAGATGAGACCAGCCTCCCAGATTGCTCGCACTCATGGCATTGGAACATGGAGTTTGGACTGACTCTCTCTGCAAGATAGAGATGAGATTCTCCAAGATATAGGTACTGATACCATATCGCCTGATGGAGTTATATGATGTGTAGGATGACAGCAGAGAGGTAATTCTATTCCATGGAAATTTGTCTCGAAGTAAAGGGAACCTGAACAGAAGACATATGAAGGCTGCCAATGGTTACCTCCTATTCTGAATTACTATAGTTCCTTGGCTGACACAACTATCCAGTAGCTTCAAGTTACTATCTTGAAACAAATATGCAGGTTATATATATATACTGTGTACAGTGCCTTGAAAAAGTATTCATAACGCTTGAAATTTCTATACACGCTAGCACATTTTCTTGATATATCACGTTTTGATCACGATAATTTTTTATAGTATTCTGGACACCTACATGGACATTATGTATACATTCATTGATCATTTGTATCTGCACTAGCTAATAATCCTTCACTGATTATTTGTATTAGTGAACTCATTTTCTTTGAGCACTCAATTACACCCATTTTTTTTATATAGTTTTGAGGTTGCTACGCATATCATACTTGCCATTATATTTGTTATTTTTGTGCACTTTATATTGAATTATCTTTTAGAGTTTTATAGTTTGAGCGCTGCACTTTCTTTTTTTCCTATGTTCTTTGTGCCCGGTATCTGGGTTATAGTGTTCAGCTGCTTTGATTGAAGTCTTCCTTTACCTTTTTGTTTTTCTGGACTTGTTGAATGTTTTAACTTTTTTTTTGCTGTTACAATGAGATACTTTGTTTCTTTTTTGTTTATAAACTTTACTGTATGTTTGCCAGTGTGTGGAAGCTATGCTCCACACTCCCTCTGCTGGGTAGTTCTCGCTACTCCCTCGATGCAAACGTTTATACATAAGCTATAGACAAAAAAAGGCCAGGATCCATTTTTTAGCATAAATAAATATTTTTTCTTTTTTGTCAATTTTTTTTAAATTATATTAGTAGTTATATGTGTGTGTGTGTGTATGTGTATATATTTATATATATATATATATATATATATATATATATATATATATATATATATATATATATATATATATATATATATATATATATATATATATATATATACATATATAAACAATTGTACATATCAGTCTTATTTATTTATATGGATCGTAATGTTTTGGGTTGTTTAGCTCAGTGTAGCGCTCACCAGTGAGTAAAGTCCATGCCAGTTCTGCCATTTAACCACTTGGAGACCAGCCATTTTCTAGCACGTTACATACATGTGAAAATACTTAGAACCCCCAAACATTATATATATTTTTTTTTTTTTAAAGCAGCAGGCCCTAGAGAATAAATTGGTGGGTTTTGCAGATTTTTTTATGTCACATGATTTTTCCGTAGTGTTTTTTTTTGGGGGGGGGGGATACACTTTTTGAAATTTTAATGCAAAAGAACACAATACATAACCCATTTTATTTTTGGAAAATATAAAATGATGATGTCACGCCGAGTAAATACATACCAAACATGCCATGATTCAAAATTGCGCACAGCCGCGCAGTGGCGACAAACGTTGTAAATTTTACTATCTATAGTCAATACTTTAAAAGCCTTTAAAAGGTTTACCACTTTATATCTACAGAGAAGGTCTAGTGCTAGAATTACTGCCTAAGATCTAACGTTCGTGGCATTACCTCACATGTATGGGATGGTCGCTGTTTGCGTGCGTGTACGTGTTCGCCTTTGCGCACAAGCACGGGCGGACTTGGCACATTTTTTTTTTTTTTTTTTTTAATTATTAATTCATTTAATTTTTTTGATTTTTACAATGTTCAAAATTTTGATCTCTTTTATTGCTGTCACAGGGAATGTAAACATGCATAAAGCGTTTGTTGGCCCACTTTTATTATACATAAATATATAGTCCATCCAGGATCCCCACACAGGGGCTTCAACTTTAAACAGCAACAATGTTAAGGAAAAATACTGAGCCACCTGGCTCTCTGGTAGGGTTGCCACCTTTTCTTCAAGCCAAACCCGAAAACTTTAGCAATGCACAGCAATTTATTTTACATTTTTTGTTGTATACACTATAGCATTGTAAAAGATCTGACACCTTTGGGTGCCCGAGGGAGAGTAGTAAAGCCCCCACCACCCCTCCTATCCAGATGTGACAGAGAGGCCCATGGAGCGTGGGGAGCCATAGTCCGGTCTGGATAATATATCCTGGTTTCAGGCAAACAGACACGTGATTCAAAATTTGGACTGTCCAGGTGAATCCCAAACAGGTGGCAACCCTACTCTCTGGTCAGCACCACTGCTCAGGGTTTGTGCCTCAGTTCTCTTGACCATGTAACAGTGCCCCTGTCCTTCCGTACACACTCTGTACCTCTGCTGGCACTCTTTCCTGCTGCTCCGGCCCTCAAGCATGGGCCCTTTGTCAGCTCTATCCGACATGCACACTTATGGCTTCTCCCTTCCACCCACATGGACTCTTTGGGAGGCTCCCAGGATTCAAGATTTCCTCCGACCCAGATCACAAAATGGATTTTAAGGGGAACCCCCCACGCCAAAAAAAAAAAAAAAAAACGGCGTGGGATCCCAGCCCAGAATCCATACCAGACCCTTATCTGAGCAAGCAGCCCAGCAGGTCTGGAAAGGGGGGGCGAGAGAGTGACCCCCCTCCTCTTGGACCATACCAGGCCACATGCCCTCAACATGCTGATGGGGACAAGGGCCTCTTCCCCATAACCCTAGGCGGTGGTTGTGGGGGTCTGCGGGCGGGGGGCTTATCAGGTCCATCCATGTGAATGAGTATGGGGTACATTGTATGTGAATGGGTAGGGGTACATTGTACTCCTACCCATTCACCCCAAAAAAGTGTCAAAAAGAAATAAAACCAGCACAAGGGCTTTTGACAAAGTCCTTTATTAAAGCAGCTCCAGCGTCTCTTCTCCCTTAAATTTTTTCTCCCTCTGGTGATGTCTTCAACCTCCGGTTCTTCTCGCTGCGCTGATATCTTCTTCCTCCAGTTCTTCTCACTGTGCTGATATCTTCTTCCTCCAGTTCTTCTCACTGTGCTGATATCTTCTTCCTCTGGTTCTTCTCACTGCGCTGATATCTTCTTCCTCCGGTTCTTCTCACTGCGCTGATATCTTCTTCCTCCGGTTCTTCTCACTGTGCTGATATCTTCTTCCTCTGGTTCTTCTCACTGCGCTGATATCTTCTTCCTCCGGTTCTTCTCACTGCGCTGATATCTTCTTCCTCCGGTTCTTTTCACTGCGCTGATGTCTCCTTCTTCTACCAGTTCTTCTTCCAGTCCTTCCCTCTCCTCTGTCTTCTTCCTCTGCCGGTTCTTCCTCCGGTTCTTCTCCTGACGCTAGCTCCCTCTGTAAATGTTCGCTCCGGAATGTGCCATTACTTATATAGCCATGGAGTGTGGCCATCTGGTGACCTCAGTCGTAGACCCCACCCCCTTGTGACGTCACTGCCCCATCATGCGCCGGGCGGTGATGTCACGAGGGGGCGGGGTCTCTGTCTTTGACGTTTTTTTTTGTTATTATTTTGGCGTGGAGTTCCCCTTCAAGATCCTCAGAGCACAAGCCACATACCAAAGTCGGATCAGTTAAGATGATGATCTTATTTTGATCCGACTTTAATGACATTCAATGGGCTGAAGTAGGGCCAAAGTTGGACCAAAGTAGTACAGGAACCTTTTTCAAAGTTGGGCCGACTTGTGTCAGGCCAGTTAATAAGGATCTCAAAGGGAACCATTGATGTATACACGACATGGGCTCCCAAAGTCAGAGTGTATGTCTGTCAGTACCTGTGTGAACCCGGCCTCAGGCGCATGGCCAGTTTAACACATTGTTTTTTTTTTTTCTATTAAATACCAAGAATTGTGCATGTTGGTGTCGTACTATAGCCATGTGACCCTTGTTGATACTAAACCTTTTTTTAAAACAGAATATTTTTCAGCTCAAACTGTAGAAAACACAAAGGAGTCCATTGCTTAATCACAAAAATGTATAATTATTTTATCTCACAAGTCGCACAAAGATATAAAATAATGAATAAAACCATTTACATATTCTGTACATCATAATAAAAACTCAGTTAGCCCTTTTCTGCTGCAGTAGATGTTTATTGGTTAGTCTGGGAGGGAGGGGCCAGTCGCTTTTTCTCCTCCTGTCTTCAAGGTGTTTAGAGCAAGAACTCCAGTCAGGAATAATGTTTATAAAATCAGAAAATATGCATTTGTTGTTTCTGATACAATTTACAACAACAAAAAAAAAAAAAAAAATCACAGAGCTACTCATCTTGTAAAACTGCATGCAAAATCGAATGTTATCAGCCTATTTTCTCTCCAGGTCAAATGTTCACAAAAATAGAGTGGTTTGAGGAAATAGTACATTATGGCCACTAGATGGAGCCGATGTTCATAATGTGTATTTTCTACACATTGGAAGAAAGGATGGAGTGTGGAGGATAGAAAACAGGGATAGAGGACAGGAAAGGGAGGGTGGAGGACAGGGAAGGGGGATGGAGGATAGGGAAGGGGGATGGAGGACAGGGAAGTGGGATGGAGGATAGGGAAGGGGGGTGGAGGATAGGGAAGGGGGTGGAGAATAGGGAAGTGAGGTGGAGGATAAGGAAGGGGGTGGAGTATAGGGAAGCAGGTTGGTGGACATGGATGGGTGGTGGAGTATCGGGAAGGATGGTAGAGGATCTGGAATGGGGGTGGAGAATATGGAAGCAATAGGGTAGGGTGGGGGTGAAGGATAGGAAAGAGGCATAGAGTACTGGGAACAGGATGTGGAGGATAGGGTAGGCAGGTGGAGTATATGGAAGAGGGATAGAGGCCATGGAAGGGAGGTGGAGGATATGGTAAGGGGGTGGAGGATAGGGAACTGATGTGGAGGATAGGGTAGGGGGTAGAAGGGTTTTGGTAGGTGGTTGGAGCACAGGGAAGCAGGATGGAGGATAGGGTAGGGTAGAGGGTGGAGGATAGGGAAAGGGGATGGAGGATAAGGAAGGATAAGCAAGCGGGATAGAAAATGGGGTAGGGGGGTGGAAGATAGGGAAAGGGGATGAAGGATAAGGAAGCGGGATGGAGGATAGAGTAGGTGGGTGGAGGGTAGGGAAGCGGGATGGAGGATAGGGAAGGAGGGTGGAGGATAGAGTAGGTGGGTGGAGGATAGGGAAGCGGGATGGAGGATAGGGAAGTGGGATGGAGGATAGGGGATGGAGGATAGAGAAAGGGGGTGAAGATGCTCAGATCAGATCATAAAAGAGAAGCCAACGATCATGCTATTGTCCATTAGTACCTCTTTTTTTTGCCACAGGTTTTCTTTAGGTAAGGTCAGGAATAACCGATTTTTTGATAGCAATAGGTCAGTCCCCAAAACTGGTGTACTTTCATCTATTGTTAGTTATTGACATTGTATTCATATTATTGTATGTTGCTCTGTACCAGGAGTTCTCATTTAAAACATGCTCAGTTCAGGGTGGAAAGATAGAATTAAAGTGGACCTATACCGGAATTCAAAGAGTGCTTGTGTTCTGCAATAAGTACATTTTTTTACATGTATGTGAGAATTGTGAGAAAAAGGCGATTAAAGTGGAACTAAACCCAACAATTTAACGGTTTCAAAAAAACAGTTACATTCCCAGCATCACATTGGTTGTGCTCTCAGCCAAAATGTCAAACCATGAAATGTCTGATGTCATAACTGATCACATGTGCAGCACTATGGCAGTTGCAGATCAAACAGAGGCTAAGATGGCAGCTTCCTTGGCTGAAAAGTATAGGAGGGTTTAGTTCCGCTTTAACAGATGATAATTGGCAGGACACAAGAAGCCTCATGTATAGATCTAGATTCATTTTCTAGAGCAACCAGCCCACATCCAGTCTATGTAAAGGGAAATTAAATGTTTATAAGGAAAGTGCTTCCTGCTCCAAGCATGGTCGCTGTATTAACCTGTAATGAGAACAAAAAACAAAAAACTATTACAAATACATTCAAACTAATCAAATGCAAATATTACATTGAAAGCCAACCTACAATAACATAGCAGAACTAAAAAGCATTGCTAGTTACCTTTTTAGGTGCTTTTTACTTTATGCCCAAGACCCCATTCACACTGAGCACATTTAGAAATCTGACCACACTGAGATGGAGATGCTCTCACGCTTGATGTGGTCAGTTTATATTAAGAATGAAGGGGGACTAGCAGGATCACCAGGTATTTCATACAAAGGAAGCAATGCAAAGAAAACATGATTCTTTTTAACGCAAGTACATGGTAAAACAGACACATATCAGGAGTATGAAATGTTGGGATAACATATTATATGTAGGTGGCTGGAGGATAGGGATATTATAAGTAACTGTTTATCAGGAGTGTTTTATGAAATCAATTGACCTGTGTTCAGTATCATAAATTAGGCCCTAGGAAAAAAGAAAATGCGGCACTCATAGTGCGCCATGGTAAAAAGTGGGTGTGGTTTACATTGCTCTAAATATTGAGCGTGGCTTAAAGGGGTGTTAAACAGAGTCTGAGACGACTTACATAGTTTTGAATGTGGTAGTGTTGAATAGGGAATGTACATCGCAGTATACAGGACGAGGGGGGAAAGATGTCAAAGTGCGACCCTCCCCCCCCATACAGAGATGGATGAAACCTGTGACACCAGGGGTACTGCAACACCTGTTCCATTTAGAGTGCATAACAAATAGACCACCTCAACCTCCTCAGTACAGACCACCTCCTCAGTACAGACCCCCAGTACAGAGCACCTCCTCAGTACACACCCCCAGTACAGAGCACCTCCTCAGTATAGACCCCCAGTGCAGAGCACCTCCTCAGTACAGACCCCCAGTACAGACCACCTCTTCAGTACAGACCCCCAGTGCAGAGCACCTCCTCAGTACAGACCCCCAGTACAGACCACCTCTTCAGTACAGACCCCCAGTGCAGACCACCTCCTCAGTACAGACCCCCAGTACAGACCACCTCCTCAGTACACACCCCCAGTACAGAGCACCTCCTCAGTATAGACCCCCAGTACAGAGTACCTCCTCAGTATAGACCCCCAGTACAGAGTATCTCCTCAGTATAGACCCCCAGTACAGACCACCTCCTCAGTACAGTCACCCTTCCTCCTCAGAACTGACCTCCCCCAGCCAACACCCTCAGTATACACCCCCTCCCATTATATAGACTCCCTTCCTCGGTACAGACCCCTTTCCTCAGTACAGACCCCAAAGTATAGACCCTCCTTCCTTAGTACAGACCCCTCCATCACCGTTTGCCCCCACTAAGAATAGAACCCCCTTCCAGCCCACCCCCTCAGTAAATACACCCCTTCTTCTGTATAGTCACCTTTCCTCATTATATACCCCCTCCCTCGGTATAGACCAATTTTTTCAGTACAGACCCCCCTCCTCAGTACAAAACCTCTCTCTCAGTACAGACCCTCCCTCATTAGTACAGACCAGTGTAGGCAGGTGCAGTTAGCTAGCCTGCCACTAGATGGCTCTTTGCCAGAATAATGTCTGGTTACAGTAGACTGTGTCATCAGGTGTTAGTCCCCCTTTAGGTAGAGACCTCCTGCAGTGATGTCATGGGTGAGGCAGAACTCATATATAAGCCAGGTTGGGAGGAGCCCTAGTGCAGATTCGGCATGGGAGCCAACTACCCCACGCCTATGTAGGTGTAGTCAGCACAGCCAAGGCCCTGCTCAGGGCAGAAGTCCCAGGAGAGGAGTACAGAGTTCAGTAGAAGCAACTGCAGCAATTCTGTCTCTGGAACTACTAATGGAGAGTAGTGAGCTGGATGCCTAAAGCCTAATGGGTGAGTCAGTGCCCTCTGAGTTTGTACTATTGACTCTGGGACAAGGAGAGTCCCATCAATTAAGTACAGCAACCTTATTCTTAAGTGGACATTCCTTTTTAAGGGTATAAAGGTCAACTGCAGGGAATGTTGTGTGGAGGCCTCAGGCATGGAGTGGGCACAATATGGCGGAGGGTTAGTGTTAGGTGGGATAGTGTTCTAGCAAAAGGACAGGAGCGGGGCAGGGACTTGTGCTTTTGGCACAATTACTAGCCAATTGCAAAGCCTCTCTTACACCTTTCCTTCAATATAGGCCCCTCTCCCTCAGTACAGACTCCCTTTCAGCCCACCAGTGCCCCCCTGACTCCCCTGTAGCATGCCTTCCTGAGCCCCCTGTACCATGCCCTCCTGACCTTCCCATACCAGGCCATCCTAAACCCCCCCCGTACCATGCCTTCCTGTGCCTCGTGTACTGTGCCCTCTTGACAATCCCAAACCAGGCCATCCTGAACCCCCCACCAGGCCTTTCTGAGACCCTCATACCATGCCCTTCTGTACATTGCTCTGCTGACCCCCTATCTTGCTCACCCATGTCCACGGCCCTACTTTTACTTGTAAACTGTCCTACCTACTACTGACCTCTGTACACTGACCTACCTACTACTGACCTCTGTACACTGACCTACCTACTACTGACCTCTGTACACTGACCTACCTACTACTGACCTCTGTACACTGCTCTACTTAACACTGACCTCTGTACACTGCCCTACCAACTGCTGACCTATGTACACTGCCCTACCTACTACTGACCCCTGTACACTGCCCTACCTACTGCTGACCTCTGTACACTGACCCACCTACTACTGACCCCTGTACACTGCCCTACCTACTGCTGACCTCTGTACACTGACCTACCTACTACCTACATTGGAGCAGAAAGCCAGGCCTGGAACTAATCAAGCAAGTCACCAGATGTTCTGCCTTCATGATGGACAACAGCATCAGACTTGAGAGGAAGACTCCCCAGACATGAAAAAAATGTGAATTAAAGTGAATACCAAGTGTCCGGCTGAAGCTAACTTTTAAAGTAGGCTTCACTTATATTTTTACAAGTTTTCTCCATGCCATGCTTGTTCTTACTTTTCACCGGGGGCTTGCTAGTTAATTTTTGTAAAAAAAATAAAAAGTGTGCCGTACCCCAGGGACATTTGATCTTTTAGTTGTTGTCGAGTTAGATCTCCACCTCTCAAAAGTTGCCTACCCCTGGTGTAGACAGTGTTGCACTGTATACTATTGCTACCCCTGACCTCCTTTAATTGTATATAGTGCAAACACTGTCTGCAGCCATGAGGGGTCCTTCTTCTGCCTCACTGGTTAAATAATGGAACTAAGGGAAGGACGCATTATGGACTTACTTTTAATGACTTCATGTGTGCAATGTGTGTCAGGGTGCAGTTTGTCCCCCTTCCTTCGGTGGGTGGGGCGGTGGGGTGGGGCTATGTAACCCGAACACTTTACACACATGGATGATACGCCACCGCTGTCTGTACTGTGTTCACAGTTCTTCATTATCATCTGGAAACTAGATTTGAACACTGTCTGTCCTTACAAAGGGTTTACAATTAAGAAACCGACCTCCTGCGTTGCATTTGAATGAGGAATAGCTCAAACAAACAGACTTTCCAGAAATTGTTAGAATCAGCCATCATGGCATCATGGCTTCTCCTTAGAAACATCTAAAATGTAAGAAATATTTTTATTCCAAATCTTTTTTTTTTTTTTTTTTTTTGCTGTGTAAATGTGTAACACAATATACCCATATGGCATCTGACACACATAGGGGTGTGTTGGATACCTGAGTCTCCCTTTATGTGTTTTGGTTCAGGCCACTACATCACTACAGGACAGAGTAGGTTGAATAACAACGTCCAGTAGGTACTGTTTGGACCTGCTGATTGGCCACTAATCATGAGCTCCCTCTGACTCAGAAACCCCGCTCAACCAGCGAGGGCTCCAGTAGTGTGGGGAGGTGATGAGGGTAACTGTCCCCCTGCCAGTGGGGATGGGATTTGCCCTGACTATGCAAAGTAACATCATTTCTTTAATCTGGTTGAAATGGGTCAACACAAATGGGTCATGTGTTGCTTACATTTGTATTCTTTCTTTTCATCTATAATCATGTCCTTATAGTCGTCATCCTTTTTCCTACAGGTTCCGCAGATGAGACCAAAGAGACCGTTGAGCAGCTGGACGGCACCCAGGATGACCTCAATGGAACTCGCTGCTATCAATATAGGGAAAAGGATGATGTTGAACTCCACCACATTAGGCGGTGCCACACACGTGTCCCATATTTCTGGGTGGAAGAGGTAGTTTTCATTGCTGAAAAAAAAAAAAGAGAGATGGGTTGGTATGTTATTTCCCACATTTAGAAAGCACCAACTTGTTAAGGAACTGGAAGAGTACAGATCTAAACAGGAATACTCAGAGGAGACTCTCATAACTTAAACTGATACAGAGGGTGGGATAGTTAAGTATGGAGTGCATGCTGACATAACATACCCCACTAGTGCTGCCATTATTTCAGACATGATAGGGAATTGGACTGATGAAGTGCCGGATCCCTGACATTGGGGGGAAGTCCTAGCTGGGTGTGGGACCTTTCAGTAGTCAACTATCTGGTGTGCAGGGGCCTTTGTTGGCTCTTGGAAAACCATAGGAAAAAGAACGGCAATCTATTTTTAAAAATCAGATATGATTTGTCATGATTTGTTTTAAAAAATCAATGTGGTTCAGGGGGTCAGAGAGGTCACCTTTATCAAGTCTTAAGCCCCATACACACGGTCGGATTTTCCGATGGATTCTGTCCTATCGGACAATGTTGTCGGAAATTCCGACCGTGTGTAGGCACCATCGGACATTTTCCATCGGATTGTCCGACGGACAAGTTGTATCTCCTGCTCTAAAAATTTTCCGACAACAAAGTCCGATCACACCAATTCCGATCGTGTGTAGCGAATTCCGACGGACAAAGTGCCACGCATGCTCAGATCACATTACAAGACCAAAGCTATTGGCTACTAGCCTCTACGTAGTCCCGTCGTAGGCAACAAACGTCACCACGTTCAGAATGATCGTATTTTCCGACAACTTTGTCCGACCGTGTGTATGCAACACCAGTGTCGGACTAAATCCGTCGGACCAAATCCGATGGATTTGGTGGTCGGATTTTCCGACCGTGTGTATGGGGCTTTAGGGTTAGTTTTACCAAACAAATGACTATGTAGGTAAGAGGTACCTGTAGATAAAAACTAACTGTGCAACTTTGAGTTAAGTTGGATAATGCCCTTGCCATTGGAGTAGGACATTTACTTACCTCCAGAAGCGTGGCAGAAAAACTTCCAGTGATGGTGTTCCTTCATTCTGCCTTCTTGCTAGCAGTCCTATACAGTCCTATTTCCCCACGTAGAGCACACACAGCCATTTACACAGCATTTTCTTCATTCTTCCACTGTCTCAGAAAAACAGTCTAGGGGTTTGTTTTTGGGGTTTTTGTTGGGAACAATGAACTGGGATAGGGAGAGAGAGCATGGGATACCCCAACACTGTAGAACTGGATAACTTGAGGATGCCTCAATTTCCGGCTACACTGCACAGAACTGCTGGCTGTACTGTACAAGCTGCTGAATGTCCCATAGGATCTCTTATGCTGTTGTTGACCTGTACTCCTTCCAGGGTTAAAAGCTACACACTTTCCTCCAGCACTGAAGGTCAACTACTCACTCAGCCACAGGATCATTAGTTGCCTAATGCCGATATCCACCAGGATCTTCCTAGTAAGGGAGATGTAGTCTTACACCACCATAGGACAACTGGACTCTGTCCCACCATCTTCCTCCTGGCTCTCTCCAGTGAGCTTTTCCAGACCTAACTTGATCCCTGGCATTGAACTTGCATATAGGCCCCCCAGCTAAGCCTAGCTGGGACCTTGATGTCTTCACAAAGGCTTCTCTAGCACTCCTGCCCCAAGGGGCATAGCCCATGCACAGGGGTCTCCTCCTGCAGGACTGGACCCAGAAACACTGCACAGGCCTTAGACTATTTAATTTATGGGCACTCTCTCTGCCTTCTGGGCACACCTCCCCAGGGATGGGCTAGAATCCCATAAATATTCAGGCTACTTGTTCTGCCCTTACTCTCAATATACTTCTAGAATCCTCTAAAAGATGGGGAAACAACAGCAGCCTGTGTAACACTGAGCAGCCCTAGATAATCAACCCTGATTACAGAGGAGATAGCCACATTTTCCTAGCAGCCTACACTACAATAGGAGGGTGCTACACTAGGACATCAAAATCCAGTAGGAAGACCAGGAAAAGATGGAAGCACCAGTGATTGATTGGAGAGCTTGCACCGCGCCACTGTAGGGGATTGATTGGTAGGTTTGCCTGCTATAATGTTCTAATATCTTGTACATGTTAGTACATTATGGCAATAAGCTCCTTGCACAAAGTCAATGATAGAGACCACAGAGAAATTTAAAAAGCAAGTGAGTGATTCATCTCTTCACTGTCCTAACTGACATTTACAATTATGGGAGAACTGACCTTTTAAAAAGCCAAAAATATATGGGACTTACTTCTTTTCAATCAGTGGGTTCTCAAATGGGCGACCCCAGATGAGGGAGGTATTGGTGGTGGGTACTGGGGAGCCAGTAGTGTTCGTCTCTACGTGGTCATAATACTGACAGACCGGTCCACGGTGTAATCCCACAACAGACATTGTTAGGCAGAAGAGTGATCCACAGAGTACAGCAGCTGCACCCAGGATGGACAGAAACATCTGGAGAGACAATGGACAAAGAGGTTGAGGGTTACCATGAGCAAATGTAAGAGTTAAAACAGTCCTGCAATCTAAAGAAGCCAAGAAAGAGAAGGCAACTGGTAAGGCTGCTCCATAATTCAGTTTCCTGCTCACCCCAGCAAACAGTTCCTTATAGAAACCTTTACCACTTTAACTCTTCTTTTCACTATTTTGCTACAAACTGCCTCTGCAGCAAAGACTCATCCCTGTCCTGCCCTGATCTGGTCACCTTTGCCTACAACAGCTCAGTCTCATCCTTATTGGTCACACTTGCTCTATGCAAAGAACTAGGCCCCAACCGCTACAAACCTTGCAAACAGATCAACATTAGAGGTCTCATAAGCCCAGTGCTGGGACATGGTCATCCAGCGCCTAGGGCAAAGATGCCAAACTGTGCCCCCCCTTCCCTTAGGGTTAGGGTCAGGGCGCCCACATTCCTGGAATAAACCATTGAGCCCAGGGCAGCCGTCGCTCCTGCCCACCCCTTGTAAAAAATAAATCTGTGAAAGACTTTACCCTGTATTAATCTGCCCTCCTAAAATATTATTTCTCCTCCATGCTGCCAAACTAACCCATTACATCAGTCTCGTTAACGCCCCCTCGTCCAGTCCTCATCAACTCTTTTCACCTCCTAACTTGCTACTTTGTCCCCCATTGCCTCCACTTACTAACTCATTCACTGCCTAGGACATTGCCAATCATTTTGAAAACAAGATAGATGCAACTTGTGATGAAATCTCCCCTGTTCAGATATGATACACTATATTGTCAAGAGTATTGGGACACCTGCCTTTACACTCACATGAACTCTAATGGCACCCCAGTCTTAGTCCGTAGGATTCAATATTGAGTTGGCCCACCCATTGCAGATGTAGCACCCTGGTGTTTAGGCAGGGTTGCTAACAAATTTAGTTTTGCCAGGTAGTAATTGTTAGCAATAGTCCCTATGCTTGCTGGGAGGGCCTATTTATTTGGGTGGAGTTAGGTGATCGGGGTTCTGTGCCACCTGGACAGGGGTTGCTGGAAGGAAAATTACTCCATCTATGGCCAGCTTAGAGCGGTCCTTCTTCCTTGAAAGTTTATTTTATCTTACTCACACAGAACTGCTATCAGCGTAAACCTTGATATGTAAATAAAAAAACTGTAAAAAGATAATGACTGATAAGGGAGTCTTCCAAGGAAATGTTGCCACCATACGTACTAATATTTTTTTTGTTGTTTTTTTTATTACTAGAAAATGCATTTCCTGGAGAAAATGCGTGGGAATGCTGAATAGCATCAAAACTGCCCCATCATATTGCCCCCATCAAAACTGCCGATCATATTGCCCCCATCAAAGCTGCCCATCATATTCCTCTATTATAAATCAGTACATGGTGTGACTGTGCTCTCCCCACCGCCCATCACTGTGTATAAGAAGCTTTGGTAACCATGGAAACAAAACAGACAACAAAAGCCTGGATGCCCTAAATTTCATGACATTTTCTGAAATGATCACTAAACTTAAACAGCTTTTTCACAAAAACTGTAAAAGATATCAAACTGAAAAGATAGAGCCATATAGCTGAATATTTTGTGAACATTTTAAAGTTTGTTTTGTGTCTGTAGGTGAAAGTATGAAGGACCTGAAACTTTTGGTAGTGAAAGAAGATTTTAAGGATTTTAAGCATGCTCTCATTGACTTCAATGTTAAAAAAAGTGTTAAAAAGCTTAATATTTTAAAAAGTATAAATAGTAGAAAAAAAGTTGGAGAAGTCCACACATCAGCTAAAAGAGCTGAACATTTTAAAAGTTGAATGGCTTTAAAAGCTAAAAGTTTGCAGAAGTTATGCAGAGCCAAAAAACTTACGGAATAAAAAGAAGTTGATGATGATTAATAAATAAAAAAAAACGAATAACAATAATGGGACTGCTGAAGCATTCCCACTAATTATTATTATTATTATTTATTATAACAAAATCTGCTTGTGACCCCCCTCCTCCCAAAAATCCCCGATCACAAAGATGTAGTTTTTGAAATTGTATATTTGTGATTCTTACCCCACAACGGTTTCCACAACATCCTTTCCCACCAGCTACCAAAATTTGAATGGCTGGAAGCAGGACCTGTAAACGAGAAACATGATTGAGCAAAGTCAAAACCAAATATTGTATATGAACATACTATATTGGCAAAAGTATTAGGACACCTGCCTTTAAACACACATGAACTTTATTTGGCATCCCAGTCTTATGCCGCGTACACACGACGGATGTTGGCTCAAACTTGTCTTGCATACACACGGTCACACAAATCTTGTCGGAAATTCCAAACGTCAAGAACGTGGTGACGTACAACACGTACGATGAGCCGAGAAAAATGAAGTTCAATAGCCAGTGCGGCTCTTCTGCTTGATTCCGAGCATGCGTAGCACTTTGTGTACACGCGATCGGAATTTCCAACAAGGGATTTTGTTGTCGGAAAATTTGAGATCCAGATCTCAAATTTGGTTTGTTGGAAATTCCGACGGCAAATGTCCGATGGAGCCTACACACGGTCGTAATTTCCCAACAACAAGCTCCCATCGAACATTTCCCATCGAAAAATCTGACCGTGTGTATTAGTATGTAGGGTTCAATATTAAGTTGGCTCACCCTTTGCGGCTATAACAGCTTCAACTCTTCTGGGAAGGCTGTCCACAAGGTTTAGGAGTGTGTCTATGGGAATGTTTGACCATTCTTCCAGAAGAGCATTTGTGAAGTCAGGCACTGATGAGGACGAGAAGGCCTGGCTCGCAGTCTCTGCTTTAATTCATCCCAAAGGTGTTCTATCGGGTTGAGGTCAGGACTCTGTGCAGGCCAGTCGAGTTCCTCCACCTAAAACGTGCTCATCCATGTCTTTATGGACTTTGCTTTGTGCACTGGTGCGCAGTCATGTTGGAACAGGAAGGGGCCGTCCCCAAACTGTTCCCACAAATTGGGAGCATGAAATTGTCCAAAATGTCTTGGTATGCTGACGCCTTAAGAGTTCCCTTCACTGGAACTAAGGGGCCAAGCTCAACCCCTGAAAGCCAACCCCACACCATAATCCCCCCCTCCACCAAATGATTTGGAGGGGTGGTCCAATACTTTTGGCAATATAGTGTGGATAAGCGAATTTGAGGTGGAGAAACTTGACTGACCTGTAGCTCAACCCGATAAAAACACCTTTGGGATGAATTAGAGCGGAGACTGCGAGCCAGACCTTCTTGTCCAACATCAGTGCCTGACCTCACAAATGCGCTTCTGGAAGAATGGTCAAACATTCCCATAGACATACTCCTAAACCTTGTGGACAGCCTTCCCAGAAGAGGGCACGCTGTTATAGCTGCAAAGGGTGGGCCAACTCAATATTGAACCCTACGGACTAAGACTGGGATGCCATTAAAGTTCATGTGCGTGTAAAGGCCGGCCCCCCATTCTGTGGTTCTTGAGCTCTCCTGCTCCTTTTGGGAACCTGGGACCACAGCACTGGGTTTCAGGTTGGGAAACAAGAATGTGAGTGATAGCAATAAAGTTTAATGAAAAAAAAAAAATGTTAAGTGTAAAATATATTGTATAATAAAATAAATAAATAAAAAACGTAAAAGCTCCTCTATCGCCCTGCACACACACATATGTATGCAAACATGCAAGTACAGCACTCACATGTATGTAAATGATTGGCCAATATATATTGGGTATAATTAATTGGGTGATAATTTTGGGTACCTTAATTTTTCACAATTGTGCAGGCATTTGCAGCTTGGACGTGTTTGGTATCTAATTACTGTACACTACATCATCTTTCATTCTGTACAAAAACATTGGGGATTAAATTGCATTTGTGTGCACTAAAATAAATTTTAGTATTTTTTTTTTCTTACTGGAAATATACATTTGATAAACACTCGTGCAAATATTGTGTAATGTAAAAAAAATTGTAGCTGCCATTTTTAATTCTGCAGGGCTTCTGCGTTCAGAAAATATATAATGCTCTGAGGGTTTTAAGTAATTTAGCCAAAATGCAGATTTTAACCGCTTCCCAACCGCCTCCTGCACATTTACGTCGGCAGAATGGCACTGCTAGGCAAAAGCACGTACAGGTACGTCCCCTTTAATTGCCTAGCCATGGGGTCGCGCCGGCGGCGGTACGCTCGCGACCCGGTCGGGAGCTCCGTGCCCACGGCCGCGGGACCAGCGGACCCGATCTCCGCTGGTGTCCCGCGATTGGGTCACAGAGCTGAAGAACGGGGAGAGGTCTGTGTAAACAAACCTCTCCCCTGCTTCCTACTCTGCCTGTCACTAATCGGCTGTTCCCTGTCACCGGGAAAGCCGATCAGTGACGTCAGACGTACAACCATGCCCCCTAATGTAAAAAAAAAACACACACGTCACAGACCATAACCCCTCCCCGCCCCCTAGTGGCTAACTCTTTCACTGTCAGTGTCATTTATACAGGAATCAATGCATTTAAATAGCACTGATTGCTGTATAAATGACAGTGGTCCCAAAAATTTGTCAAAAATGTCCAATGTGTCCGCCATAATGTCGCAGTCACAATAAAAATCGCTGATAGCCGCCATTACTAGTAAAAAAAAAAATATTAATAAAAATGCTATAAAACTATCCCCTATTTTGTAAACGCTATAACTTTTGCGCAAACCAATCAATAATCGCTAATTGCATTTTTTTTGCCAAAAATATGTAGAAGAATACGTATCGGCCTAAACTGAGGAAAAAAAAAAAAATTTTTATATAGATTTTTTGGGGATATTTATTATAGTAAAAAGTAAAAAATATTGCATTTTTTTCAAAATTGTCGCTCTATTTTTGTTTATAGCGCAAAAAATAAAAACCGCAGGGGCGATCAAATACCACCAAAAGAAAGCTCTATTTGTGGGAAAAAAAGGACGCCTTTTTTGTTTGGGAGCCACATCACATGACCGGGCAATTGTCAGTTAAAGCGACGCAGTGCCGAATCGCAAAAAGGGGCCTGGTCCTTTGGCTGCAAATTGGTCCGGGGCTGAAGTGGTTAACACACTATATTGTCAAAAGTATTGTGACACCTGCCTTTACACGCACATGAACTTTAATGGCACCCCAGTCTTACTACGTAGGGTTCAAAATTGAGTTGGCCCACCCTTTGCAGCTATAACAGCTTCAACTCTTCTGGGAAGGCTGTCCACAAGGTTTAGGAGTGTGTCTATGGCAATGTTTGACCATTCTTCCAGAAGAGCATTTGTGAGGTCAGGCACTAATGTTGGACGAGAAGGCCTGGCTCGCAGTCTCCGCTCTAATTCATCCCAAAGGTGTTTTATTGGGTTAGGCCAGTCAAGTTCCTCCACCCACCCCTCCACCTCGCTCATCCATGTCTTTATGGACCTTGCTTTGTGCACTGGTCCAAATCATTTGGTGGAGGGGGGATTAGGGTGTGGGGTTGTTTTTCAGGGGTTGGGCCTGGCCCCTTAATTCCAGTGAAGGGAACTCTTAGAGCCGGTTCACACTGAGGCAGCACGACTTGCAGCATGAGTGACTGCCTCAGGCGACCTGCACACGACTTCAGCGGCGACTTGCAAAACGACTTCTGTATAGAAGTCAATGCAAGTCGGTTTAAGTCGCCCCCAAAGTAGTACAGGAACCTTTTTCTAAGTCGGAGTGACTTGAGTCGCTCCTATTAGAACGGTTCCATTGTACAGAATGGAACGCAACTTGTCAGGCGGCTAAGTCGCCTGACAAGTCGCCCCAGTGTGAACTGAGTCTTAAGGTGTCAGCTTACCAAGACATTTTGGGCAATTTCATGCTCCCAATTTGTGGGAACAGTTTGGGGACGGCCCCTTCCTGTTCCAACATGACTGCGCACCAGTGCACAAAGCAAAGTCCATAAAGACATGGATGAGCGAGTTTGGGGTGGAGGAACTTGACTGGCCTGCACAGTCCTGACCCTTTAGAACACCTTTGGGATGAATTTGAACGGAGACTGCGAGCCAAGCCTTCTTGTCCAACATCAGTGCCTGACCTCACAAATGCACTTCTGGAAGAATGGTCAAACATTCCCATAGACACACTCCTAAACCTTGTGGACAGCCTTCCCAGAAGAGTTGAAGCTGTCATAGCTGCAAAGGGTGGGCCAACTCAATATTGAACCCTACGGACTAAGACTGGGATGCCATTAAAGTTCATGTAAAGCCCCATACACACGGTCGGATTTTCCGATGGATTCTGTCCTATCGGACAATGTTGTCGGAAATTCCGACCGTGTGTAGGCACCATCGGACATTTTCCATTGGCTTGTCCGACGGACAAAGTTGTATCTCCTGCTCTAAAATTTTTCCGACAACAAAGTCCGATCACACCAATTCCGATCGTGTGTAGCGAATTCCGATGGACAAAGTGCCACGCATGCTCAGATCACATTACAAGACCAAAGCTATTGGCTACTAGCCTCTACGTAGTCCCGTCGTAGGCAACAAACGTCATCATGTTCAGAATGATCGGATATTCCGACAACTTTGTCCGACTGTGTGTATGCAACACCAGTGTCGGACTAAATCCGTCGGACCAAATCCGATGGATTTGGTGGTCGGATTTTCCAAACCGTGTGTATGGGGCTTAAGTGTAAAGGCAGGGGTCCCAATACTTTCAATAATATAGTATATGTGTAAAAAAGATAAAAAATTGCTCCAGAGGGACACCGGTTGACCTGTTCTAAATAAATGTCCTATCCATGACCTCATTATTATTATTTTTTTTAAGCAAATTTTGCCTAAGCAGCTCCTTGACCAATTTTCCATATTCAGCTAAATTTTGCTGGTAGCAAATGTTTATATCAACCACTCCCATCATCATGTTAGACGTATAGCATATAGATGGGAATGAATATCTTTTTATTTTATTTTAAATAGTATTTTGCATTAGTAAACTGAAGAGATCCATCTTACCATAACGCCGCCTCCTACAATCCCCAAATACATGGTGACTTCTGTTGTCAGCTGAGTCCCGGGCTCCTTAGACGGCTCTGTGCTCCATCCCGGGAAAAACAGAATGGCGTTACATGTGATGCAGATGATGGAGAGGGGGATGAGGGTGCATCCAATGCATTTGGCACACTTGCCCGTGCACATGGTGAGAGGTGGTGAGCACTGATGGAGAAGTCAGTGTGTTGGAGCAGGTGCAGATAGGATGGGCTCGTCCCTTTTATGTTCCTGGCCACCCTTTACAAATTGCAGTCACAAGATGAGACCAGCCTTGCAGATTGCAGTCACGGGATGGGAACATGGAGTTTGGACTGTCTCTCTGCAAGATAGAGAATGAGATTTTCCGAGATATAGGTGTCACCTGATGAAATTATATAATATGTAGGATGACAGCAGAGGTAATTCCTTTTTATGGATATTTGTGTCAAAGTAAAGGGAACCTGAACAGAAGACATATGAAGGCTGCCAATGGTTACCTCCTATTCTGAATTACTATAGTTTCTCGGCTGTCACTATTATCCAGATATTGAAAAAAAAAAAATGTTTTTTCTTAGTTTCTGTTATCAGTGATGTAAGTAACTGAGTTAAAATAAACGGAGTTACTTAACGCAGTTACTTTAGAGGGTAACGAGTAATCTAACTCATTACTTTTCCCCTCATGGTAACGTAGTTCCCATTACTTGGGCAGCGTTACCGCAATTACATCTACTACCACTAGATGGCAGTAGTGTAATTCCGGTGTCCTGCCAAAAAAGTTCCCCAGCCGGATAAGGACCCCCTGTACTGGGCAGGCGCAGCGCTTGCGCAGTACGACGGACTACGGAGCTTACGAAAATTGCCAAACCTAAACAGCTCTGAGTGAACTCTACACCGTGCAGGCGCAGTTAACATGTAATTGTACGAGGCGTTGCCGCACGCTCCCGATGCTCGTGCTACTCTGCAAGGGGCGTCTATCGTGTAACTAAGGGGCGGGTCTAGTATTACTGTTACCAAGGGGCGCATTTATTATTATTGTTATATATCGAGCTCTGCCCATTAATTTAACATTCGCCCACTTCTGTAGCCATCCGCCCCTTACACAATATAATAATAATAGACCCGCCCCTTGCTTACACGCTACAACAGATCTGCCCCTTGGTTAGAGTAATAATAGAGCAGCCCCTTGGTTACACGATATAATAATAATAGACCCGCCCCTTACTTACACGCTACAACAGATCTGCCCCTTGGTTAGAGTAATAATAGAGCAGCCCCCTGGTTACACGATATATAACAATAATAATTAATGCGCCCCTTGCTTACAGTAATACTAGACCCGCCCCCTAGTTACACGTATAGAATATTAAAAAAAAAGTCACAGTTACTTTGCTGCGTAAATAATTACTTTTACAATGTAGTAACTGAGTTACTAACGCAATTACTTTTTGGGAGAAGTAATTTGTAACCTAACTAATTACTTTTTTAAAGTAAGATGACCAACACTGTCTGTTATAAAATTTTGCAAATAAGCAATGTTTTCCCTTCATTGATGTGCACTGATGAGGCAGCACTGATGGGCACTGATACACCATTTATTGATATTTTTTTATGATGTTGGTTTAGTGACACTTTAGGTTGGGTACACATGATCCGAACATCAGGTGGTTCAGCAGGAACCAGCCGACATTCTGACAGTGTGTACAGCTTCCTGTCCCACAGAAGCCAGTTTCATGCCAACTTCTGTTAAACAGGCATGCTGGAAAACCAGCATCTGATCACTGCTGGCAGCCAATGGCTTATCTCATTTCTTGAAGCCCTGAAATGCCAGGATAGTACAAATATCCCCCAAATCACCCCTTCTTGGAAAGTAGACAGTCCAAGGTATTTAGTAAGAGGCATGGTGAGTTTTTTGAAGTTGTAATTTTTTCCCCACAATTCTTGGGGAAATTAACAATTTTTTTTTTTACACAAAATTGTCAAAATAACAAGTTATTTCTCACGCACAGCATATGCATACTTCCAATTACACCCCAAAATATATTCTGCCACTCCTAAGTATGGTGATACCACAATATGTGAGACTTTTTCACAGCCTTGCCACACAAAGAGGCTCAACATGCAGGGAGTGCCATCAGGTGTTCTAGGAGCATAAATTACACATCTAATTTCGTTCCTATCACACTTTTGAAGGCCCTGGAGCACCACAACTGACAAATGACCCCATTTTGGAAAGCAAACACCACAACGTATAATTTATGAGGCATTATGAGTCTTTTGAACGTCTTTTTTTTTTTCCACAAGTTTTTGGAAAATGTGGAAAAAAATGAAAACTATGTTTTTTTTTTTATACATAGCATGTACATAGCAAAAATTGCACCCCAAAATATATTCTGCTACTCGTCCTGAGTAGAGCTATACCACATGTGTGAGACTTTTACACAGCCTGGCCACATAGAGAGGCCCAACATACAGGGAGCACCATCAGGCGTCCTAGCAGCATAAATTACACATTTAGTTTCTTGACTACCTATCACACTTTTGAAGGCCCTGGAGCACCAGGACAATGGAAACCCCCCAACGTATATTCTATGAGGCATGGGCTGGTGACAGGTACTCTGATGGTCTGATGTGCTGGTGATGGGTACTCGGGTACTCTGATGGGCTGGTGACAGGTACTCGGGTACTTTGATGGGCTCGTGACAGGTACTCGGGTACTTTGATGGGCTCGTGACAGGTACTCGGGTACTCTAAAGGGCTCGTGACAGGTACTCGGGTACTCTGATGAGCTGGAGATAGGTACTCGGATACTCTGATGGGCTGGTGACAGGTACTCTATTGGGCTGGTGACAGGTACTCTGATGGGCTGGGACAGGTACTCTGATGGGCTGGGACAGGTACTCTTTATTTGGGGGGCAATCGGGCACTGTACTTTACTATAGCCAGGTCTCCTCCTCACACACTCATGAGGAGCACCTGTAAACGGCACTACAGCCGTTTGTTGACATTGATTGGACACAGCCGGTCACGTGGTAAATAAACAATTTCATTGGCTTTTTACCCTGATTGGGGATGGGCTCGCCTCATCCCTGATCGACGAGCTGCGCACAATGGGCTGTGCCAGAGGGACACACTTCATCCCCTATCATCATATGACATCCACACGGGATGGTAGAGTGTTCCTGCCAGCATCATTTGTCTATGGCCCGGTATGGAAGTGGTTAATTGTGCTAATTAACACACCTATTGTTTTCTAGCAAACTACTGTGGGGATGTGTTTATACTTGTAATATTGTGTATTGTACTTTGTGAGCTTGATGCCGGCAAGTCTTACCTGGAATGAGTGTCCAGGTGGCTAGACGTTTCATCAACTTAATGTTTCTTGTCTATGGTGGTTGTTGTTTAGCTTTGGTAATTACAGTGAGGGAAAAAAGTATTTGATCCTCTGCTGATTTTGTAAGTTTGCCCACTGACAAAGAAATGATCAGTCTATAATTTTAACGGTAGGTTTATTTTAACAGTGAGAGACAGAACAACAACAAAAATATCCAGAAAAACGCATTTCAAAAAAGTTATACATTGATTTGCATTTTATTGAGTGAAATAAGTATTTTTCGATCTACGATCAATCAGCAAGATTTCTGGCTCCCAGGTGATTAGATTAGGAGCACTCTCTTAATGGGAGTGCTCCTAATCTCAGCTTGTTACCTGTATAAAAGACACCTGTCCACAGAAGCAATCAATCAAATTCCAATCTCTCCATCATGGCCAAGACCAACGAGCTGTCCAAGGGTGTCAAGACCATCGCCAAGCAGCTTGGTGAGAGGGTGACAATAGTTAGTATGATTATTCGCAAATGGAAGAAACACAAAATAACTGTTAATCTCCCTCGGTCTGGGGCTCCATGCAAGATCACACTTCATGGAGTTTCAATGATCATGAGAATGGTGAGGAATCAACTCCGAACTACACGGGAGAATATTGTCAATCACCTCAAGGCAGCTGGGACCATAGTCCCCAAGAAAACAATTGGTAACACACTACACCATGAAGGACTGAAATCCTGCAGCGCCCGCAAGGTCCCCCTGCTCAAGAAAGCACATGTACAGGCCCATATGAAGTTTGCTTATGAACATCAGAATGAGTTACAGGAAAACTGGGTGAAAGTGTTGTGGTGAGATGAGACTAAAATCAAGCTCTTTGGCATCAACTCAACTCGCCATGTTTGGAGGGGGACGAATGCTGCCTATGACCCCAAGAACACCATCCCCACCATCAAACTTGGAGGTGGAAACATTATGCTTTGGGGGTGTTTTTCTGCTAAGGGGACAGGACAACTTCACCGCATCAAAGGGATGATGGACCATCAAATCTTGGGTCAGGACCTCCTTCCCTCAGCCAGGACATTGAAAATGGGTCATGGATGGGTATTCCAGCATGACAATGGCCCAAAACACACAGCCAAGGCAACAAATGAGTGGCTCAAGAAGAAGCACATTAAGGTCCTGGAGTGGCCCAGTCAGTCTCCAGACCTTTAATCCCAAAGAAAATATGTGGAGGGAGCTGAAGCTTCGAGTTACCAAACTTCAGCCTCGAAACCTTAATGACTTGGAGAAGATCTACAAAGAGGAGTGGAACAAAATCCCTCCTGAGATGTGCAAACCTGGTTGCCAACTGCAAGAAACGTCTGACCTCTGTGATTGCCAACAAGGGTTTGGCCACCAAGTACTAAGTCATGTTTTGTGAAGGGGTCAAATACTTATTTCACTCATTAAAATGCAAATTAATTTATAACTTTTTTGAAATGCGTTTTTCAGGATGGTTTTGTTGTTATTCTGTCTCACACTGTTAAAATAAACCTATCATTAAAATAATAGACTGATCATTTCTTTGTCAGTGGGCAAATTTACAAAATCAGCAGGGGATCAAATACTTTTTTCCGTCACTGTATATTCCTGTGTGCAGTTTGTATTGTTAGGGTAATATGATCAGGAAGGGGATTTCCTCCTGTGGGGTATATATTCTGTGTGAGTTTGTTCAATAAACGTTCCAGTTTCATACAAGCTATTTGTCGGCTAGTCTTGTATACTATGTGGCTATAATATCTGATATCTATGTTCAGACTGGAGGAAGCGGTATAATGATGGAAGCACTCAAGCGGAGTGTGGACGGTTCCATAACACCTTCTTTCCAACCCACTTTGAACCTCTGTGTACACTCCTTTCCACCCCACTCTAAACCTTCCTGCACACTCCTTTCCACCCCACTTCGAACCTCCCTACACACTCCTTCCCATCCCACTCTGAACCTCCCTGCAGCTCTTTCCACCCCACTCTGGACCTTTCTGCACGCTCCTTTCAACCCCACTCTGAACCTCAGTGCACCATCCTTTCCACCCCACTCTAAATCTCCATGCACACTCCTTTTCACCCCTCTCTAAGCATTCCTACACCCTCCTTTCCACCCCACTTTGAACCACCCTGCACCCTTCTTTCCACCCAACTCTGAATTTCCATGTACCTCCCTTTTCACCCCACTCCAAACCTTCCTGCACACTCCTTTCCACCCCACTCTGAACTTCACTGCACACTCCTTTCCATCCCAATTTTGACCTCTCTGAACCCTCCACTCCACACCACTCTGAACTTCCCTTCACCTTTCACTCAGTGGTGTATCCTCAATGTGTTCAATGTGTGCTGGGCACAGACCCCAAGGGTGATTGGGCCTACTGGCTCTCACACACTGCACAATGCGACGTTTGGGGAAATGCTGTTTTGAGTCTGGACAGCAGCCATGCCCGTCACTTGCAGCAGCATCAGAGATCCATGATGGTGCACTATTATTTCCAGTGACACCAATGCTGGGGCACTATTACTCCCAATAAAACCGACGATGGGGCACTATTCCTTACACTGATACCAAAGATGGGCCACTATTGATACTAAAAATGGGCCACTATTCCTCCCATTGACACCAATGACCGTGCACTATTATTTTCAGTGACACCAATGATGGGGTACTATTCCTTCCACTGATACCAATGTTGGGGCACTATTCCTCCCACTGACACCAATGATGAGGCACTATTCCTCCCACTGACACCAATGATGAGGCACTATTCCTCCCACTGATACCAACAATGGGACACTATTCCTCCTACTGATACTAATGATGGGGCACGATTCCTCCCGCTGACACCAATGATGGGGTATGACTCCTCCCGCTGACACCAATGATGGGGTATGACTCCTCCCGCTGACACCAACGATGGGGCACTATTCCTCCCACTGACACCAATGATGGTGCACTATTATTTCCAGTGAAACCAATGCTGGGGCACTATTCCTCCCATTGACACCAATAATCGTGCACTATTATTTTCAGTGACACCAATGATGGGGCATTATCTCTCCCATGGATACCAGTGATGGAGCACTATTCCTCCCACTGACACCAACAATGGGACACTATTCCTCTGACTGATAATAATGATGGGGCACGATTCCTCCTGCTGACACCAACGATGGGGCACTATTCCTCCCACTGACACCAACAATGGGACACTATTCCTCCTACTGATACTAATGATGGGGCACGATTCCTCCCGCTGACACCAATGATGGGTCACTATTCCTCCTACTGATACCAACAATAGGACACGATTCCTACCACTTACACCAATTATGGGGTATTGTTCCTTCCACCAATACCAATGATGGGGCATTGTTTACTCCCACTGACGCCAGGACATTTTCTTCTCCCACTGGCCACAGTCTGGCCCCCCCTAAAGTTCGAAGGACAGTAGACTGGCTCTTTATTTAGAAAGTGTGGAGACCCCGATCTAAGCGATTGACAGGGATCTGCAATGCTGGTCTATGTGACTGAAAAGGATCGCTAGACAACGGGATTGATGATGGATTTACAAAACTGAATCAAGTCAGTGATTTATCTGGTACACACACACAGGATAAAAAAACCCGGTCCTGAGGAAGTGTAAGTCTGCGAAATGTGCAAAAAAATGAAGATTTTATGATTTACTGGTCATATGATGTGTACAATCCTTGATATCACATATAAAAACTCTTTGTACTTTGGCATAGCTAAACATATATGGGATGATAATGGTAACAACAGGGTGATTGGGATTATGGTGGTGCCCAAAACAAAGAAAAATACATAAATATTATAAAATAGAAATTTTATTACGTAAAACGTCAAAGTTCATTAAAATGATTAGCAGAGCATATTACAGATTATTATACTGGTCACTAATATCCGTGTACATGGAGTGGTCGAAACTAGATGTCGTATCCCTACGTATTTCGCCAACAATGGCTTCTTCAGGGTATTTATACGGACCACCAATATCCATACAGCTTTAATAACCACCTGGGCCGTTCTATCGGAGTCCTGTGCCATAAACGGTGGCTCCCGCACACGTGGGAGAGACTTTATCGCTTCTCCGGCCACTCACACAGCTGGAGTCCACAAAACCAGAAGGAAGACCGGGGTAAAGATGGCTTCGTTCTAAGGTAAGATGCAAGGAAAGTCCCCCAATAAAAGATGGGATTATATCATCCTGAAGGTATGAGCAGGGGCGGACTGACAACTCATGGGGCCCCCGGGCAATAGGAGATTATGGGGCCACACAGTATACACATACACACACACACACAGTATACAATCAAACAGTATACACATACATGTACACACAGTATACACAGACATGTACACACAGTATACACAGACATGTTTATATTGGCTGAGAAGGTACTGGAGAGGTGGGGCAGCTATAATCTCTGTATTTTTAGACCAAAAGGATCTCATTAAGGGACATTTCAGAGACAGATGTAAAAAAAAAAAAAAACACAGATTTTTACATACTGTCCCTGGTTTTACTGAGGCTGGCAACCCTGATGGGGCCCCCTAGTGGCCCGGGGCCCTCGGGCAGTGCCCGAGTGGCCGAATGGTCAGTCCGCCCCTGGGTATGAGAAAAGTAGGGCAATGTATAAAAAACAAAGTACAAATTTTATTGGTATATGATTAAGAAAACCAACATACAAAGAAAAAAGACTGCTGTGCAAGTTAAAAAATATCCATAGGTACATAACATGAGTACATAAATGGAATGATATTAGTTGCCTCCTGCAGCTGAACCAGAGGTTTCTACATGGAGCAGAACTCCAACGCGTTTTGAAATAAAGATTCCTTCTTCGGGGGGTTGATAGCAATGAGCAGAATATTTGTGCTATAAACAAACAAAAATACATAAAAGTATGCATACTCAAGATAATATACAGTATCTCACAAAAGTGAGTACACCCCTCACATTTTTGTAAATATTTTATTCTATCTTTTCATGTGACAACACTAAAGAAATGACACTTTCCTACAATGTAAAGTAGTGAGTGTACAGCTTGTATAACAGTGTAAATTGACTGTCCCCTCAAAATAACTCAACACACTATATTTAAACGAACAGCATGGGACTCCCCCCCCCCCCAATTCCACGGCAAAAATGTTAAAAAGTACATACAAGACCCTTAACTGAGCATGCAGCGAGCAGCCCTCCATACCAGGTCACATGCCCTCAACAGGGGTGGGTGGATGCTTTGGGGGCAACCCCTCCATCCCAAAGCACCTTGTCCTCATGTTATTGGGGACAAGGGCCTAGTCCCAACATCCCTGGTTGGTGGTTGTGGGGGTCTGCGAGCAGGGGGCTTATCAGAATCTGGATGCCCCCTTTAACAAGGGGGCCCCCAGATCCTGCCCCCTATGTGAGTAGGGCTACATTGTACCCCTACTCATTTATCAAAAAAAAAAAACTGTAAAAAATAAATAAAAACACTGTACAAATTTTTGACAAAGTCCTTTATTAAAAAAATGTAAAAAAAAATAAAAACCAATGTCCTCTAATGTAGGACCATCATCAATCACGATGCCCATTGCACCGCCATACCCAGAAAAAGAAACGCTCCACACTCATTGACAGCTGACCACCGAAATGCCTCCTCTGTCGGGTGACAGTTCCCTAAATAGGTAGGAGGCGGGGCCACCTGGTGATGTCACCTGGTGGCCTTGTTCCTTTGTGATATCACCGACCCAGCAAACAACTAGTCGGTGATGTCACAAGGGGGCAGGGCAACCTGGTAAAATCACGAGGTGGTCCCGCCCCTTACCTATTTAAAAACTGTCACCTAGCAGAGGAGGTATTCGGTGGTCAGCCCTACGTCGTGGGTGGAGATTTTTTTTTAGGTATGGCGGGCATCTTGATTGACGATGGATCTACATCGGTGGACAGTTTTTTTATTTTTTTTTAAATAAAGGACATATTTATTTTTGACGGGTATTTTTGGTGAATAAGTAGGGGTGCAATATACATAATACTCATTCACATGGGTAGGGTCGAGATCTAGGGGCTTCCAAGATTCAGATAAGGCCCGGTGCCTGCAGACCCCCACAACCACCGGCCAGGGTTGTGGGGTAGAGCCCCCCTGCCCCAAAGCACCCACCCAACCATGTTGAGGGCATGTGGCCTGGTATGGTTCAGGAGGTATGGGGGGTGCTCTGTTAGAATAAGGGTCGGTGTTTTTTTTTTAGACATGTGCAATTCGTTTCGTTTTAATTCGTTTTCCGTTAAAATTCGTTATATTCGTTCATTCGTTATCGTACGAATGAACGAATGATTCGCTAAAATTTTTAACAAATAACGAATTATCGAATCGAACGAATATGAAAAACAACGAAAATCTGAAATAACCAAATTAGAAACAACGAAACTACGAAAGAAGAAAATCCGAAAAAATAAAACAGGAACAACGAAAATCAAAATGAACGAAAAATTTCTTAACTTTTTTTTTGTTGAATTGGTAATTTTCCGTGTCCCTTACAATGGCGCTGCTTAACGTGCTTGGAATGGATTGAACGAAAAAATTCGTACATTCGTAACTTTTTTATTTTTTTTTGCGATTCGTAATTTTCCGTGTCTCTTACAATGGCGCTGCTTAACGTGCTTGGAATGGATTGAACGAAAAAATTCGTACATTCGTAACTTTTTTATTCAATTCGTAATTTTCCGTGTCTCTTACAATGTAATAATAGCATACACATTACATAAAATTATGAATTATGCTCCGATTACAAATCGACGAAAACAATGTTACAAAAGTACGAATAAATCAATCTTACGAAAGTACGAATGTAACTAAATCTACGAAAATACGAATGCGTCCGAATTTCGAATAAATGAAAATTAAACTAACGGAAAAACGAATCAACGAAAAAATAACTCTTACGAAAATACAAATCGTTACGAATACGAACACCGACGCCTTTAGAATTTACAAATCGTACTGAATACGAAAACCTACGACTTACGAAATTACGAATCGTTACGAATCAACGGAAACGAACAGAAATGAAACGAAAATAAACAAATTTTTCTATTGTGCACATGTCTATTTTTTTTACCGCCATTTATTTTTTCTTTCAGCTGTCAGCAGGGAATGACTCATCCACTGTTAAGGATGCAGTGGCCGGCTTCCCAGCCCCACACCTTAACAACATATTGACTGCGTTTGGCAGGCAAACAGCTTGCTGAACGCACAGAAAATTTGCGTGTTTGGAGAACACCCGAATGGGCGAAGTTCGGGCTGCACTTTTGCTTGGCCCAACACTAATATCCACATCACACATAGAGCACTTTCAATAGTGCAGACTGGATAAGTGCCTAGGTGCTAGCACTAAGACTAGCACTAAGACTAGCACTAAGATGCAGTCAATGATCAACTTAGTTGATTTTCCACCCAGTTTAGTTGTTTTTTCACCATGGCACAAATGTTGGCCAATTCAATTGGAAATTAAAGCCATCTGTGATTGGCAAGGACTAGGAGCCTAAACCACCTCAAATGATATCACTCACATTTATTGCACCTCCTATCCCCATAATGTTTACGCAAAATCTTAGCAAACCCCCCAAAAAACAGAATTGCAAGCAGGTCTAACAGCATAGGATAATCCTTAATAACACAGCTCCAGGGATAGCAGCAAAGAAAAGCCCAGCAGAGACCTGGAGCTTGAGGCTGGCCAGCTGTCAGAGACAAAGTCAGCACTGGCGTACTAGGATCAGCTCACAGCCACTGGAACACCACACCAGCCTACACTGGAGCACACAAGGACGCTGAAAATGGACAGGCAACGTGTTTCTGGGCAATGCGCCCCTTTCTCAAGCCTGATTTTGCAATGACAGCAGAGAATTCTATAGGCTGGATTGCACAAAAACTCAGAGGCTAGCAGAACAGTGGAACAAGCTTTGGAAACACATTAGTATGGATTTCTTGCCACAATAATAAAATATAAATGCATATACTGTACACATACAGTATATATATATATATATATATATATATATATATATATATGGATAAAACTCATATGCATAATTGTTTACATATATACACACACTATATTACCAAAAGTATTGGGACGCCTGACTTTACACGCACATGACCTTTAATGGCATCCCAGTCTTATGCCCCGTACACATGGTTGGAAATTTCGACCACAAAATCCGTCGGATTTTTTCTGATGGATTTTGTCCGACACTGGTGTTGCATACACACGGTCGGACAAAGTTGTCGGAAAATCCGTTCATCCTGAACGTGGTGACGTTCGTTGCGTACGACGGGACTACGTAGAGGCTAGTAGCCAATAGCTTTGGTCTTGTAATGTGATCTGAGCATGCGTGGCACTTTGTCCGTCGGAATTCGCTACACACGATCGGAAAAAGTCTGATAGGACTTTGTTGTCGGAAAATTGGAGAGCAGTAGATAAAACTTTGTCCGTCGGAAAATCCGTCAGAAAAAGCCTGATGGAGCCTACACACGGTCGGAATTTCCGACAACATTGTCCGATAGGACATTTTCCGTCGGAAAATCCGACCGTGTGTATGGGGCATTAGTCCGTAGGGTTCAATATTGAGTTGGCCCACCCTTTGCAGCTATAACAGCTTCAACTCTTCTGGGAAGGCTGTCCACAAGCTTTAGTGTGTCTATGGGAATGTTTGACTATTCTTCCAGTAGCGCATTTGTGAAGTCAGGCACAGATGTGGATGAGAAGGCCTGGCTCGCAATCTCCGCTCTAATTCATCCCAAAAGGTGTTCTATTGGATTGAGGTCAGGACTATGTGCAGGCCAGTCAAGTTCCTCCACCCCAAATTCGCTCATCCATGTCTTTATGGACCTTGCTTTGTCCACTGGTCCAAATCATTTGGTGGAGGGGGGATTATGGTGTGGGGTTGTTTTTCCGGTGTTGGGCTTGTCTCTTTAGTTCCAGTGAAAGGAACTCTTAAGGCATCAGCATACCAAGACATTTTGGACAATTTCATGCTCCCAACTTTGTAGGAACAGTTTGGGGATGGCCCCTTCCTGTTCCAACATGACTGCGCACCAGTGCACAAAGCAAGGTCCATAAAGACATGGATGTGTGAGTTTGGGGCGGAGTAACTTGATTGGCCTGCACATAGTCCTGACCTCAACCTGACAGAACACCTTTGGGATGAATTTGAGCAGAGACTCCGCACCAGGCCTTCTCGTCCAACATCAGTGCTTGACCTCACAAATGTGCTTCTTGAAGAATGATCAAACATTCCCATAGACACACTCCTAAACCTTGTGGACAGCCTTCCCAATAGAGTTGAAACTGTTAGACCCCTTTCAAACTGAGGTGTTTTTCAGACGCTAAAGGGCTAAAAATAGCGCCTGTAAAGAGCCTGAAAAACACCTCCCCTGCCACCCCAATGTGAATGCCCGAGTGCTTTCACACTGGGGTGCTGCGCTGGCAGGACGTTAAAAAAAGTCCTGCAAGCAGCATCTTCAGAGCAGTGGAGGAGAGTTGTATACACTGCTCCTCCACCGCCCCTGTCCGTTGAAATGAATGGGCACCGCTGCCAAAGCGCTTCAGCAGCGGTGATACACGGGTGCATTTAACCCTTTGTTCGGCTGCTAGCGGGGGGTTAAAAGTGCCTCTCTATTGGCCGAATAGCGCCGCTAAAACAACGGTAAAGCACCTCTGAAACTAGCGGTGCTTCACTACTAGCGCAGCCCGCAGCTTAGTGTGAAAGGGGTCTTATTGTTGCAAAGGGTGGGCAAATTCAATATTGTACCCTATGGAGTCGGACAAAGACTGGGATGCCAATAAAGTTCATGTGCGTGTAGATGCAGGCGTCCTAATACTTTTGGTAATATAGTGTATGTATACTCAAACCAACAAACCAAAAAATGCACGCTCTGCGCTACTTACAGGATGCATAAAGGAAGGCAAACTTCTCAGATACTTCCGCGGTTGCAGCTGGTTTAGCGTGCACTCCAATGTAAGTAGCGCAGAGCGCGCATTTTAAAAATCCTTCTACAACACTTTAAAATTTGCTCTCTTCTATTATCGGTACAATATCTCCAAGAACATCACTGTGCCTTGTGTGCATGCATCGCTCCCTGGATCCTCTCATCCCACTGGCTTGTTTATTCAGCTCTGCTTTTGTGCCTACTTGCCGAACCACAGCTTGTCTGCATATCTGCCCTCTGCTTTGCTGCTCTGTCTGTCTGCTAGCCCGGTGAGTCTATTCCAAGAAGGAGCTCATATGTACATTTATTTTGGTTCTTGGTTTTTTGGGACAATAACTGGACTTACTCACATTCATTTTTTTTTATTTTTTTTTTTTTATATTTTCTTACCACATTGATCACTTATTCGATTTTGGTATCTATGAAATAATTTTATGGTTATTATTCAATCATGTCACTTATGTAATAATTTATCACACATATTATTTGATGCTAGTTTATTTTTTATGGGATTGGTTTGTGTCAGACATGTAACCACTTCACACACATTATTGATGTTTGTCAATTTTGTGGGATCATTTATTATTTTGTCACAATTTTTGTTTGCCAGCGCTGTTTTATTGGTTTGAGCATTTTCTGAAGGTTATAGCACTTTCTTATCAGCAGCTGCACATTTTTTGTGTTTTCTTTTTCTCGTTCAATATTGCACACGTCTATTCCAGCGCCGTTTCTTTGTTTATATAGTGTATGTATAACTACTAGAATAAATGAACAACAATTGGAAAATATATATGTATATTTTTTTAAAAGTATATGCTAAAAAACTGATCCTGGCATTTTTTATCGCATGTATTTGCAATGAGGGAGTAGCAAGAACTAGCCAGCAGAGGGAGTGTGGAGCATATCTTCCAATACAGGCAAACAAAAAAAAGAGACAAAATATTGCATTGTAACAACAAAAAAGACATTCAATAAGTCATGAAATACAAATATTAAAGTGGAATTCCACCCACAAGTGGAACTTCCGCTTATATGCTTCCTCCCCCCCTCCGATGCCACATTTGGCACCTTTCAGGGGGGAGGGGGGAATGGGGACCTGTTTTTGACAGGTCCTCTTCCCCATTATTGGAGATGGGGCCGAGGCAGAACGGGGATCTGTCTGTTTACATCGACAGATCCCTGTTCTGGCTCTCTGTGGAGCGATCACAGCTGCCGGCCACAAGTATCGGCTCCGCTGCCTTCCACGCCTTAAAACGGCCAACGTACACCTATGGCGGTTTGCGCAGTCATGCCAACCTGCTGCCGCATAACGACGGCGGCTGGTCGGCAACAGGTTAGAATTGCAGCACTGCTGCAGGGTTTTACCACCCCCCAACTACTAGTGTGAATGAACCCTATTGCTCAGGTCTCAGGTACTACCAAAATGACTCCCTCTACCAATACAAATTACCCCCCCCCCCCCAAACCTATATTCCCCGCAGTACAGATCTCCCCTAACATCCCTAAATCCCTCCTCCCAGGCCAACTCCCTCAGTACAGACTCTCCTTCTAACACAGACCCACCCCCTTAGTACAGATTCCCCTTTGCTCCCCCACAGCAGAGACCCCTCAGCACAGACCGACCCCCCAGCACAGACCGACCAATCCCCAACACAGACCAAACCCCAACACAGACTGACCCCCCCCAACACAAACCAACTGCCCCAACTGCCCCAGCACAGACCGACCCCCCATCACAGACTGACCCCCCACAGAACGAACCAATCCCCAACACAAACCGACCCCCCCCCCCCCCAACACAAACCAACTGCCGCAGCACAGACCGACCCCCCCAACACAAACCAACTGCCCCAGCACAGACTGACCACCCTCGGCTGCAGTACACACCGGTCAGTGCAGAGACAACCCCCCCCCCCCCCCCCCACCCTGGTATAGAGCGCTCAATACAGACACACTTCCCAGAACAGATTCTTGTGTATTATACCATTACCCACAAAGGTTTTCCATCCATGTACAACAAATTTACAGGTCGGACATTTTTTTTTTTTCTACACTACAACATGTCCACGAGGTTACCAAACATATTTTCACCTCCAAGTCAGACATTCCTATTCTGCATTCTACTTGGAGCTATTCTGCTTCTAACATGTGGGGCTTCACGGTATGCAAATGTGGTATTCTAGGGCAGAATAGGGCCCGGTTTGGGGTCCTGTAATAAAATAGACCAATGCTTACCCACAATCCTCTCCATACACCTGTAATGCCCCGTACACACGGTCGGATATTCCGATGGAGAAAGTCTGATTGGGTTATGTTGTCTGAAAATCCGATCGTGCGTGGGCTCTAGCTGGCCTTTTTCGTCTGAACTTCCGACGGAAAAAATTTGAGAGCAGGAACTCAAATTTTCCGACAACAAAATCCGATCAGACTTTTTCCGATCGTGTGTAGGGAATTCCGACGGACAAAGTGCCACGCATGCTCAGATCAAATTACGAGACCAAAGCTATTGGCTACTAGCCTCTATGTAGTTCCGTCGTACGCAACGAATGTCACCACGTTCGGGACTATCGGATTTTCCGACAACTTTGTCCGACCGTGTGTATGCAACACCAGTTTCGGACAAAATCGGACGGATTTTGTGGTCGAAGTTTCCGACCGTGTGTATGGGGACTTTTTATTATGAAACTGTGTGATGAATTTAACAACCTTATGTGAGTCCCCTTCTACATTTATTTACCTATTGGCTGTAAATAGACCCAGTGGGCTCCTTCCACCAATTCTCTAGAGCAGGTCTTTAAAAACTGTGGCCCTTTTCTTGCTTTTTTTCAGTCCTTCGGGCACCATTTCATCCACTGATACCAACAATGGGGCATACCCCCCCCCCCCCCACACACACACTGACATCAACAATGGGGCACAATTCCTCCCAATGATATCAATGATGGGGGACAATACCTCCTAATGACACCAACAATTGTGCCCAATGACACAAATAATGGGACATAATTTCCCCAAATGACACCAATGATGGAGAACAATTCCTCCCTAATACACCAGTAATGGGGCACAACTCCTCCCAATGACACTAAAGATGGGGCAATGCTTTTTACCGCTTTTCTACTCCCAGTCTGGCACCCCTAAATTCTAAACTGGGCCCCTGTTTAAAAAAATTGGATACCCCTGCTCTAGAGTAGACCTTTATCTACAAATGTAATACAAAAAAAACAAACAAAAAGCCAACCAATACAGCCACCACATCTAAGGACTGGTAATCTGCAGTACCGTATATACTCGAGTATAAGCCGACCCGAATATAAGCCGAGGCACCTAATTTTACCACAAAAAACTGGGAAAACGTTGTTTACTCGAGTATAAGCCTAGGGTGAGAAATGCGCAGCTACTGTAAGTGGAAAAGAGGGTCAACAGAGCCCATTTGCAGCCTCACTGTGCCCATTTGCAGCCATAGGTCCCCCAAACTTCAAACTCGGTAGTTAAGGGTTCCTAGATGCCCCCTAGCTGCAGCCAAATTTGGGGTCTCTGGACCCAAAAGGTCCCGAAATGACATTGCTGCAGATGGACACAGTTGACCAACTAACTTTGGGGTTCCTAGCACCAAGTGGCCCCGAGATACGGGGCCCCAAAGTCGGGTCGGAAAATGTCAAGCACTTTTCTGCAGCAGAAAATTAAATTTTCTGAACGGATTTTGGGGCCCCGTATCTCTGTGCCACTTGGTGCTAGGAATCCAAATTTGTTATAGTGTTGGTTCCACTGGGTTTGCACACCAAATTTGGGGTTCCTAGCACTAAGTGGCCCCCGAGATACGAGGCCCCAAAGTCGGGTCGGAAAATGTCATTCTCTGCTGCAGAAAAGTGCTTGACTCCAGTATAAGCCGAGGGGGGCACTTTCAGCACACAAAAAAATGTGCTGAAAAACTCGGCTTATATTGGAGTATATACGGTATATATTAAATGTTTGCCTTCTGGTTTAGATATACATTAGGGGGTCTATGTCTAAAACGTTTGTGTGGATGTGACAAACATTCGCAAAACCAGAGCGAAAATTGTGTACTTCTTCTATTATGTGTGATTCCTATATTTGCATCACCATCTAGGGGCCATGATGCGTTTTATGACACAAATAATTCAACCAGCAAAAAAAAAAAGTATGGTGGCCACTAGATGGCACAGCCGATATAGGAATCACAGATAATAGAGGAAGAACGGCAATTTTTCCTCGGATTGTGCGAATGTTTGTTGCATAGGTTTTATACATAGACTCTCGCTTATATTGATATTGACATTGGTGATGAACGCAATTGGAGAGAGTGAATTTCCTTAACGGAAACAAAGACCGAGGTTCAAACCTCTCACCGCTTTATGCAAATCTAAAAAACATTTGTCTTTAACCACTTCAGCCCCGGACCAATTTGCAGCCAAAGGACCAGGCCCTTTTTTGCGATTCGGCACTGCGTCGCTTTAACTGACAATTGCGCGGTCGTGTGACGTGGCTCCCAAACAAAATTGACGTCCTTTTTTTCCCACAAATAGAGCTTTCTTTTGGTGGTATTTGATCGCCCCTGTGGTTTTTATTTTTTGCGCTATAAACAAAAAAGAGCGACAATTTTGAAAAAAAACGCATTCTTTTTTATTTTTTTTGCTATAATAAATATCCCCCAAAAATATATAAAACAACATTTATTTTCCTCAGTTTAGGCCGATACATATTCTACATATTTTTGGTATAAAAAAAAACGCAAGAAGCGATTATTGATTGGTTTGCGCAGAAGTTATAGCGTTTACAAGATAGGGGATAGTTTTATAGCATTTTTATTAATATTTTTTTTTTATTAGTAATGGCGGCGATCAGCGATTTTTGTTGTGACTGCGACATTATGGCGGACACATCGGACATTTTTGACACATTTTTGCTATTTAAATGCATTGATTCCTGTATAAATGACACTGGCAGTGAAGGGGTTAACCACTAGGTGGCAGTGTAGGGGTTAAGTATGCCTAGGGGTGTGTTTCATACTGTGGGGGGCGTGGCTGTCAGCTAGTGAATGCTGATCTCTGCTCCAATCACAGGGAGCAGAGATCGGCGTCACTAGTTGCTAGGCAGAACGGGGAGATGCTGTTTATTTCCGCAACTCCCCGTTCAGCCCTCCCGTGAGACGATCGCCGGTCTCCCCGCGACCGGCCTCATGGGGGTCACGACCGGTGCGGGAGCGCGCCGATCCCAGCTCGCTCCCGATGGCAGGGCGGGATTTAAAAAGGGACTTATATATGCGCCCTAATGCCTGTCCGTGCCATTCTGCCGACGTACATCGGCGTGCGCCGGTCAGGAAGCGGTTAAGAGCTTCAATACCGGGCACTTTCACCCCCTTCCTGCCCAGGCCATTTTTCAGCATTCACCGCTGTCACACTTTCAATGACAATTGCGCGGTCATGCAGCACTGTACCCATTTTTTCACACAAATGTAGCTTTCTTTCAGTGGCATTTAAAGCGTTCGTTACCCCAACACTTCATATTCCTGATATGTGCCTGCTGTGCCATGTACTTGTACGAGAAAGCCTCCTGTTCTCTTTGTTTGGCTTTCTTATGTCAAATCCCTGGTGTTCCTGCCAGTCCCCCTGCTTTTCAATTAAAAACTGACCATACTAAGCAGTAGACCAGTGTTTCTCAACTCCAGTCCTCAAGGCGCCCCAACAGGTCATGTTTTCAGGATTTCCCTCAGATGAAACGGCTGTGGTAATTACTAAGGCAGTGGAACTGATCAAATCACCTGTGCAAAATAATGGAAAGCCTGAAAACATGACCTGTTGGTGCACCTTGAGGACTGGAGTTGAAAATTTGTTTAGTTTCGGATAGATACGTTGTGTTACTAATTTCGTCGCGTTATGGCATTCCTTTGGTTTCGGAATTTGTTTAGTTTTTGTTCAATTTCGTTTTCATTAAAATGCGTCTCATTTATTAATTTTAACTAAACTTAACTTAACTAAACTTAACTTTAATTAAACGAATTCCAACTTTTCAGAAAGATTACAATTCGGATCAGTCGAAAAACAATTAACCGATTTGAATTCTGTGTGAAGAAATAGCTGGTTGTCAAGCAGCGGGCCGGGAAGCCGCCCATGTCCTTAACAACCATGAGTCATCATCTGTCAGGGGGCTTCCCCACTGACAGATGAATATAAAGATAAAGAATGTCGGCATTGCCCAGCAATAGAAAAATGTTTAAAAAAATGGCATAGGGCCCCCCCCCCCAGTCCACCAGGCCCTTCAGGTCTGGTATGAATTTTAAGGGGAACCCCACACCAAAAAAAAAGGCGTGGTGTCCCCCCGAAATCCATACAAGACCCTTATCCAAGCATGCAGCCTTGCAAGTCAGGAAAGCGGGGGTGAGCGAGTGCCCCCCCCCCTCCTGAAACATACCAGGCTACATGCCCTCAACATGGGGGGTGGGTGCTTTGGGGCAGGGGGCTCTGCACCCCCCGCCCCAAGGCACCTTGTCCCCATGTTGATGGGGACAAGGGCCTCTTCCCGACAACTCTGGGCTGTGGTTGTCGGGTCTGAGGGCGGGGGCTTTATCGGAATCTGGAAGCCCCCTTTAACAAGGAGGCCCCCCTGTGAATCATGGGGGGGGGGTCAAAAAGTAAGAAACACAGGAAACAGTTTTTGACAAATCCTTTATTAAAAAAAATAGTGTCCCTCGATGTCCATCACGATGCCCGCCGACCCAAAAAATAGCAAAACATGGAAAAAATGCTTTGCCTCCTAAGAGGCTACACACCGACTGCCCTCTCTTCGCTTTGGCAGCTCTTATATAGGCAAGGGGTGGGGCCACCCAGTTACATCTTGCAGTGGCACCGCCCCTTCTGACATTGCGAGACGTACCCGATACCCATTCACATAGTGGGGGCCGGGATCTGGGGGCCCCCCTTGTTAAATGGGGCTTCCAGATTCTGACTAGCCCCCCGCCCACAGACCCCGACAACCACAGCCCAGGGTTGTCAAGAAGAGGCCCTTGTCCCCATCAACATGGGGACAAGGTGCTTTGGGGTGGGGGGGGGTGCAGAGACTGGTGACAGTATGTAAAAATAAAAAAATAAAAATAGAAAAAATGAATCACATTTTTTATTTTTTTAAGATTTTTTTTATTTTACATACTCTCATCAGAATAGTTCAGTGCCACCATGTGCTATTCTAGAGGGTTGATCAGGGATTATTTTAACACTTATATTGCTTATAATTTTGAGTGCATGCCTACCTCTCTCCGGCTTCCAGCCCTGTCCAGGGCCTCCACATGCTGGCTACATCTGTCTGATGGTGGGGTCTCTGGCTTCCATGCCCAAACTGCCCTAGGGCTCCTCCCAGCCTGGCTTATATGTGGGCACTGACCTCTTACGCCCCTATACATCACTACAGTAGGGCTTTCACTAACAGGGGCCTAGCACCTGATGACACTGTTTTCTCTAATCTAAGCCCCCGTTTACACGGTTGGAAATTCCGACCACAAAATCCGTCGGATTTTGTCCGACACTGGTGTTGCATACACACGGTCGGACAAAGTTGTCGGAAAATCCGATCATTCTGAACGTGGTGACGTTTGTTGCGTACGATGGAACTAGGTAGAGGCTAGTAGCCAATAGCTTTGGTCTCGTAATTTGATCTGAGCATGCGTGGCACTTTGTCCGTCGGAATTCTCTACATACGATCGGAAAAAGTTTTGTTGTAGGAAAATTTGAGAGCAGGATCTCAAATTTTTTCCGTCGGAAATTGTCCGATGGAGCCCACACACGTGCGGATTTTACAACAACTTGGTCCGATTGGACAATTTCCGTCGGAATTTCCGACCGTGTGTACGGGGGCTAACAGTATTCTGGTACAGAGCCACCTGGTGGCAGACTAGCTAACTGCACCTGCCTACATGCAAGTGACACACACAAAGAGAAATAAATAAAAAAGTGCCAGTGGTTAGGCCTTGCCTTGGCAACAAAAATTGCCCTAGTCTTGGCCAAAGGGCCTAGCCCATGAGGCAACATGTAGAAAAATGCTGTAGCCTTTTCTCACAGTGGGGTCTCTGAGCATCCCCAAGGTGTCAACCAGGGGTCACTTAACGTCTTTTTGCTTTCCCAGCCCTTGGCCAGACAGGGTAGCACCGCTCGAATCAGGAGGCATTGGGCCCCTTGGAAATTTCCACAACAGGGAAATACTTCCGACCTCCACTTTATCCAGTAGACGCTTCATTCAGTTTCTTTCCCATGAGGAAGATCCCTCAGGACCCCCATCATACTAGTAGTAATACTATACAACCAGAAGGCCAGAATGACAGCGGAGCACCCCTACTTGACACTGAGATGAACAGATACTACACTTGATCTTAGCCAAAAGGCTAAGAAGCAGCCAAGTTATCCATGACTCTATATCAGGGGTCTCCAAACTTTTCAATCAGGGGACCAGTTTATTGTCCTTCAGACTTTAGTGGGGTCTGACTGTGGCCAGCTGGAGTGGAACATTCCTGGCATCAGTGGGAGTAAACATCACTATATTTTTGTATGAGGGGGAAAAATAGTGGTTCTTGTATTATTGGGAGAAATAGTGCCCCATTGTTGGTGTCAGTGGGAGAAATGGTGCCCCATTGTGGATATCAGTTGGGAAGAATAGTGTCTCATATCAGTGGGAGGAACAGTGCCTACAGGGGCCAGATAAAGGCAGGCAAAGGGCAAAATTCGGGCCCGGGATGCAGTTTGGAGGCCATGGTTCTATGTGTCCCAACATGAAGGCTCTCCTTAGGAATGTACTATACAGAGGGGGCATTTTTGTTTAGCTTGCTGGACTTGGCATGGCAACACAACGAATGCCCTAAGCTGCCCCTGGGCTCTGCTGGGCTTTTAATGGAAATTCTCGTACATCAGATTTACAGCTCAAAATCAACCTCCCGTGATACTTGTCACAGTATTGATAACATTGTCAGACAGGAATGTAATAAAAAAGGTTTCGACTGCTGATCTGCATGCCTGTTCTAGAATCAGGTGGCCCAATCTCCATTAGTTTTACCAACAACTATGTAATACAAGAGCCTGACTACATACAGATTGAATGTATACTTTAAATAGGTCCTCCGATTACATCGTTTTTGGTCACTCCAAAGATATATTGTATAGCCAGATTGTAATGTGTATGTTGAGCTTTAACCGCTTCCCGACCGCCCACTGCATATATACGTCGGCAGAATGGCACGGCTAGGCAAAAGCACGTACAGGTACAACCCCTTTAATTGCCTAGCCATGGGGTCGCGGGCGCCACCCGGCCGGGAGCTCCGTGACCACGGCCGCGGGACCAGCGGACCTGATCGCCGCTGGTGTCTCGCGATCGGGTCACAGAGCTGAAGAATGGGGAGAGGTCTGTGTAAACAAACCTCTCCCCGCGCTTCCTACACTGCCTGTCACTGATCGGCTGATCCCGGTCATCGGGAAAGCCGATCAATGACGTCAGACGTACAGCCACGCCCCCTAATGTAAAACAAAACACACACGTCACACACCATAACCCCTCCCCGCCCCCTAGTGGTTAACTCTTTCACTGCCAGTGTCATTTATACAGGAATCAATGCATTTAAATAGCACTGATTGCTGTATAAATGACAATGGTCCCAAAAATGTGTCAAAAATGTCCGATGTGTCCGCCATAATGTCGCAGTCACAATAAAAATCGCTGATCGCCGCCATTACTAGTAAAAAAAAAAAATATTAATAAAAATGCTATAAAACTATCCCCTATTTTGTAAACGCTATAACTTTTGCGCAAACCAATCAATAATCGATAATTGCGATTTTTTTTTTACCAAAAATATGTAGAAGAATACGTATCGGCCTAAACTGAGGAAAAAAATGTTTTTTTTTTATATATATTTTTGGGGATATTTATTATAGCAAAAAGTAAAAAATATAGAATTTTTTTCAAAATTGTCGCTCTATTTTTGTTTATAGCGCAAAAAATAAAAATCGCAAGGGCGATCAAATACCACCAAAATAAAGCTGTTCCTCTTCACCTATTTTTTTTTTTTCTTTCTTTTCTCTGGAAGAGGATGTTATTATTTTTTTACACAAGATGTAATATAAATATATAAACACAATAGGGGATTACGGGAACAGCGATGAGAAAATGCACTAGGGGGAATTGGGGGGTAGTTAACTATTTAGGGGAGGGGAGGGGGGGGTGGGGAGAGGAGAGGAAAAGGGGTAAAAAAAAAAAGAATATTAAATAAAATATTGCTCGAATTAAGCCAGAGGGAGTAATGAATTATATCAGGAAGATGGGGGACTACTATTGGTTTCTTTGAAAAACATATCGATTGATCTATGTGCTTTGTTGATTGTGTGTTTTTATTAAATTTTTTCTTTTTCGTGTCTATTTATTTGTCATGTAATTATTTATGTACAAGTATTGTATAGGTGTTTATATGTATATATATATATATATATATATATATATATATATATATATATATATATATATATATATATGTCTGTGTATATATATATATATATATATATATATATATATATATATGTATGTATATGATTTTGTAATAATGTGAAATGTTCTTTGTATTTGTGAAAAATTCATTAATAAAAATAATTAAAATCAAAAGAAAGCTCTATTTGTGGGAAAAAAAGGACGCCAATTTTGTTTGGGAGCCACGTCGCAATTGTCAGTTAAAGCGACGCAGTGCCGAATCTCAAAAAGGGGCCTGGTCCTTTGGCTGCAAATTGGTCCGGGGCTGAAGTGGTTAAGCCATAGACAGCCAGGAGCAAAGCAAATAGCATTTTCAGAAGGAGGTCAGCAATGGCAGCCCTCATATTTCCTGCAGTACCCGGTTTTCGATCAGGCCAGATTCACATGAATATTCTACAAGCCACAGTTGTTGTTACCTGATCCCAGGCTGATAATAGAATCATGTGCATCCAGGTGAACTTTGGGCTGGACTTTGCCAATCACGAGTATGTGACATCATAATAATGACGGTGAAAGTCATTCCACAGCTAGTATTGTATCTATCTCCTCTTATTATCTGCAGATACCTCCATATTGTAGTGTGTAGGAAAACACGTGGTGTCCTGTTATCATGGAGCAGAGTTCTGTGTTTGGAGCTCGAAATGATGTAGGAACAGAAGCCCTGGAAGAGTCTATCCATCTTTAGGGCAGACCTTCACCTTTATCTTGCGCTTTCCATGACTTTCCAACCCCCCAACCCCATTACACAATTTAATATTTTTGGGGGGAACTCATTTTCCAGTGGCTCTTTCTGGCCTTCTCCGACTTTTTTGCCTGGGCGAAAGCTATGTACACTAGACATGTGCACAATAGAAAAATTTGTTTATTTTCGTTTCTTTTGTTTCCGTTGATTCGTAACGATTCGTAATTTCGTAAGTCGTCGGTGTTCGTATTCGTAACGATTCGTAAATTCGTAAGTCGTCGGTGTTCGTATTCGTAACGATTCGTATTTTCGTAAGAGTTATTTTTTCGTTGATTCGTTTTTCCGTTAGTTTAATTTTCGTTTATTCGAAATTCGGACGCATTCGTATTATCGTAGATTTAGTTACATTCGTACTTTCGTTAGATTGATTTATTCGTACTTTCGTAACATTGTTTTCGTAGATTCGTAATCGGAGCATAATTCATAATTTTATGTAATGTGTATGCTATTATTACATTGTAAGAGACACGGAAAATTACGAATCGAAAAAACGGAAAATTGTTACCAATACTTACCGTAATTTTCCTTTCCTGGCCTGCCCTCACGTCAGCACACAATGGGTTAACCCCTTCCTCCAGTCTCTCAGTACCACCTTCTCTTAGCTGATAAAAAGGGAGCCCCTCCTCCCCAGCCCTTGTTCCATTAACTAGCGGACGACAGGCTTATAGGGAGGGGAAAAAAAAGATTGTGCTGACGTGAGGGCAGGCCAGGAAAGGAAAATTACGGTAAGTATTGGTAACAATTTTCCGTTGGCCAGCCTCACGTCAGCACACAATGGGATTTGATTTAGCTGATATAGGGTGGGATAACAAAAAAAGAGTCGAAAAACAACTGGTAATGCTGCTTTAGTGAATATTTTATTTTGCTTGGAAGGGTGCTGACACCACTGCGTTTCCAAAATTTGATGCACTAGCTGCTGTGACATCTAAACTGTAATGTCTTGCAAAGGTTTCGCAGGAGCTCCAACTAGCGGTCCTGCATATGTCTTCAACCGATATTTTAGCAGAAGCTGCCCATGATGCTGCCACCCCTCTTGTAGAATGAGCTCTAACAGCTTGTGGAGGCGTCAGCCCCTGTTTCTCATACGTGAGGCTTATCACCTTGGTGATCCAGGTAGCTATGATTCTAGCTGATGCCGCTTCTCCTCTTCTAGGTCCTGACGGCAGGACGAACAAGGTATCCGTTTTGTGCATCTGTAGAGAGCGGCTTAAGTAGGTTGAAAATAATTTGACCATGTCCAATGGTCTGAGATCTAGTTCCTCCGCTTGTCTCGGCGGTTGCGTGAAGCTGGGTAGGACCGCCTCCCAATTTACATGGAACTTGGAAACCACCTTAGGGGTTAAGGCTGGTGAGGGCCTTAGGATCACTTTGTCCGGGAGAATGATGCAAAAGGGATCTTTGCAAGATAGAGCTGCCAGCTCTGAAACTCTCCTTGCTGACATTATGGCTGTGAGGAAAATTAGCTTGACTGTCAGGAACCATAGTGGGCATGTCTCCGCAGGCACGAATGGATGTTGGAGCAACGCTTTTAGCACTGTGCCCAAGTCCCAAGCTGGGAATAGGGACTTCCTTGGTGGTCTTATTCTTATGGCCGCTCTAAGAAATTGCTTTATTAGTGGCTCGTTTGCCCACTTGTGGCCTGTGAAGCAAGACAAGGCTGACACCTGCACCTTTATGGTGTTGTATGCTAAGCCCATACTTAGAGCTGACTGTAAAAACTCCAGCACCTGCGCAATGTTTGCGGACAATGGGGAGAATTTTTGTTGTAAAGCGAATGCTGTAAATTTTCTCCAAATCCTGGTGTATGTGGCATTAGTTGTGGCCCTTCTTGACTTCAATAGTGTCGAGATTACCTCCTCTGAGATGCCCTGAGACTGCAGTCTGGCTGATTCAACAGCCATGCTGTCAGTTGCAATCTGCCTGGGTTTGGGTGACACCATTGGTCCTGCTGTAGAAGGTCCCTCTTCAGCGGCAGCCATATTGGGGGAACTGCCGCCATCTGCAGGAGCAGTGGGAACCATGGCCTCCGTGGCCAGAAGGGTAGGATTGCAATTGTATGGACGTTCTCCCTCGCAATTTTTAATAGGGTTTTCATTATCAGAGGTACCGGTGGGAAAAGGTAGACTAGGGGAAATTCCCACGGGATTGAGAAGGCATCTTGAGCTAGCGCTTCGTTGCAGTGGAATCTTGACACAAACTGGGGTACCTGTGCATTCCATGGGGTCGCCATCAGATCTACCGAGGGTGTACCCCACCTGTAAAATATTGTTCTTAGATAGTCCTTGTTGAGTGCCCACTCGTTTTTGTTGGGAAAATCCCGACTCAGATGATCTGCTATGTAGTTCTGACTGCCCGGAATGTAGGCTGCAGTCAAGGCTTCCACATGTGCCTGGGCCCAGACGAATATCTCGGTTGCCAACTGCAGCAGTGGCAAGCTCTTGGTTCCACCCTGTTTGGTTATATAAGCGACCGCTGTCCGGTTGTCCAACATAAGCTTGACCCGAGCTCCCTGAATCAGGTTCTCGAATGCCAGTAGGGCTAGGTATGCCGCTTGTAACTCCAAAAGGTTGGAGTGTCTGGTCTCCATCCTGCTCCATTTGCCTTGAACCCGTCTGCCAAGGCAGTGAGCACCCCAGCCCCGGAGACTGGCATCCGAGGTTATTTGGATCCAATCTCCGGGGCTGAGAGGCATGCCCTGCGACAGAGTTCCTGGCGCTATCCACCATGCCAAGCCCTGGCAAATCTGTCTTGGTATGAATATTTTTTGGTGGAGTGATACGCCATCCCACTGGTTCAGAAATGACGTTTGGAATGCCCTTGTATGGAATCTTGCCCATGGAACCGCTGGGGTTGCTGCGGTAAACATTCCCAGAAGTGTCATACAGTCCCTCGCCGACAGCGACGAGGACTCCATCACGCTGTTCACGCAGGCTACTAGCTCGGCTATCTTGCGATGTGGTAGCGAGACCTGCCCTTTGCTTGTGTTGAAAACAAGCCCTAGGTACTCCATCTCTTGGGAGGGAATCAACTGGCTCTTCTGCTTGTTGATAATCCAGCCGAATTCGGATAGAATTTTCAGCACCACTTCGCCTTGTGCTGTTAACTCCTCGCTTGCACGGGCCACTACCAAGATGTCGTCTAAGTAGTGGAAAATCTTTATGCCCCTCAAACGTATAACAGCGATGGTAGCTAGCAGGATCTTGGAAAAGACTCGTGGTGCTGTGCTGATTCCGAAGGGCAGACATTTGAACTGGAAATGATCTTCCCCTACCATGAATCTCAGGTATCTTTGATGATGCCTGTTGATTGGGACATGAAGGTAGGCATCTGCTAAATCGACTGATATTAGCCAGTCCCCTGGTTGCAGAATTGATATAATTGTAAATATTGATTCCATCTTGAATGTCTTGGGATCGATGTAGTGGTTCAGAGATCTTAGGTCTAAGACCGGTCTGAGATCTCCGGACGCTTTGGGCACCAAAAAAAAATTGGGGAGTAAACCCCTGTTCCCTGCTGCTTTAGAGGAACCGGCAAGATTGCCTCTTTCTGAAGTAATTCGGTCACATATTCTTGCAAGTACCTTTGTTTCTTCGGATCTTGTGGCCATTCTGTCTGGACAAAGATGTCCGGTGGTTTCTCTCGAAACCTTATCTTGTACCCTCGCTTGACTGTTTTCTGGACCCATTGGTCCTTGACCTTCTCCGCCCATACCTTCCAAAAGGATGCCAACCTGGCACCCACCTGGGGGTGATGGGCGGTCAACTCGTCAAAAGGACTTCTCCGGTTTCTTAGCGGTCTGAGCGGCCTTAGACTTCACGTTCCGAAGAAAGGAGCTTTGTGAGCCTCTCCATTGGGGTCTTGTATATTCTCGGCCTGGTCTATATGACCTGGCCTCCTGCGCCCTTCTGAACTCTGATTGGCCTGACCGAACGGTTTGCTGTCTCCTTTTGGGTCTCTGTGGTAGCAGACCCGACTTCCCTCCAGTAGCTCGTTTAATAGCTTCCTCCAGGGTGTCCCCGAAAAGCATCTTGCCCTTGTATGGGATGTTACAAAGTGCCTGTTTCGAGGTACTGTCTGCCACCCAATGGCGTAACCATAGGGCCCTTTTTGCCGTTACTGAAAACGTCATAATTCTTGCGAGCAGTTTTACTAGGTCTATAGAGGCTTCTGCCAAAAAGGCGGCTGAGAGATTAAGTTCCTCCATTGCTGAAATGATTCTGGCCGTCTCTACGCCAGACTTCAGGGCCGTCTCCACATTTGTGACCCAGACCTTCAGAGCCCTGGAGATCGAGGTTAGGGCTATGCCCGGGCGACAAGCTGCGCCAGCAGTTAAATAGATTTTCTTTAGATCTGTGTCTGTGCGTCTGTCCATCGGGTCTCTGAAGGTTGTAGAATCCTGCAATGGCAGGGACACCTGCCTTGCTAGGCGCTGCAAGGCCGCATCTACCCCTGGAGGTGACTCCCAAAAGGCAGCATCTGGGGTGTTAAATGGGTATAATTTTAAAAAGCGATTTTGTATGTTCGCCTTCCTTTCTGGCTTTCCCCATTCCTCTTCGAATAATTTGCGGATCTCCATCATGAACGGAAAGGTTGCCCCTTGCCTTTTCAAGTTAGGGAAATATCTTTTAATTTTTTCCGGAGGCTGAGTGTCTTGTTCCCAGTCTATGGCCTCCTTCACTGCTACGATGTAAGGGTCTATGAGTTGGAAGTCGAACAAATATTCAGACGGTTCATCAGAGTCTGAAGAATCTCCTGAAGATATTTCAAGCCCCGGTGAAGAGTCTCGCTTCTGCTTAGATGCGTTTTTGGCTCTAGGCTTAGTCCCGGAGTCACTTACGCCTGCGACTGCCTGCATACTCTCTGTCACCGCCTCCTGAATATAGTCCTTTATCCTACGTGCCTCAGTTTCTCTATCTGTGGCTACATCTCTTATGCATTCTGCGCACAAGAGCTTCTCGGGGGCGGATGGCGCTGAACAAGCCCAGCAGAGGCCTTCAGCGGGACGGCCTCTTGTCGCACTCGGTTCTGCCGCCATAGCTGTCTGAGCATTTTTGCGGCGTGGACTGCCCATTGCTTGGGGTCTATGTCCTGTGCGTGATCGAGATGCATGCGGAGATTTTGAGCGGTGGCGGGACTTTTCCTTCCGCGACTGTCTTTTTTTAGGACTTCTGCTCCTATAAAGACAAAACACCTTATTAGACTGGTGTTGCACTCTTTTGTTTTGTGGCCCCCGTAGACCCCTCCTACCTTTCCGACGATCTTCGTGCATTTTGGGGCTGTGGTGAGCTCATACTACAGCAACAAAAGACAAGATATAGAAATAAGAAAAAAGAAGTTCCTATTCTATCGCTTTTTTTTTTGTTTTTTTTGTTTTTTACTGGCTCTTTAAAGGAAATAACTTTACCTTAATACTGGATAAGGAGTCACTCAGGGTGGCAGCAGATTTGTAGGGTATCTGAAAAGCTGTAAACACATGGTGTAATGCATTTTGTGATCATGGCTCAGTAAACACTGACACAGCCCAGCCACCCCTCCCCCTCTGTGAAGGAAAACTCACCAGTACACTTCCCTCACTAGCTGTGGCAAACAGCACTGGAGCTTCTGGCTCTCCAGGCTTTATAGCCCTACAGCCCCGCCCCCCTGTGAGGTCATCATCGACCAATCAGAAAACACAGGGGAGGCGGCCGGCGCAGCACCTAGGAAGCAGGAAAGTAAAGCACAATACTACAGCAACACCACAGCCTAAAATGGTAAGCTCTTTAAGCCTTAGTATGCCCGCATGGCTCCTGCACATAGAGCGTCCAGTGTGATAAAAGGAACTACCTTTATTGTTCTGGACCTTCCGATCCCAGGAGAGGCTTGAACCTGGGTGGGTAGGTTCGGTAGGGGGGTGTAGTCTAATCCACGAGCATGGTAGTCTGGAGTCCGACCAAAAAAAAGGAACAAGGGCTGGGGAGGAGGGGCTCCCTTTTTATCAGCTAAGAGAAGGTGGTACTGAGAGACTGGAGGAAGGGGTTAACCCATTGTGTGCTGACGTGAGGCTGGCCAGGAAAAAAAGTTACGAATGTACGAATTTTTTCGTTCAATCCATTCGAAGCACGTTAAGCAGCGCCATTGTAAGGGACATGGAAAATTACGAATCGCAAAAAAAAAGTTACGAATGTACGAATTTTTTCGTTCATTTTGATTTTCGTTGTTCCTGTTTTCGTTTTTCTTCGGATTTTCTTCTTTCGTAGTTTCGTTGTTTCTAATTTGGTTAATTCGGATTTTCGTTGTTTTTCGGATTCGTTCGATTCGAACATTCGTTAAAATTTTTAGCGAATCGTTCGTTCATTCGTACGATAACGAATGAACGAATATAACGTATTTTAACGAAAAACGAAAAAAGAACTAAACGAATTGCACATGTCTAATGTACACCCCCCTGCCCATGACTTTCCAACCCCATTACACAATTTAATATTTTTGGGGGGAACTCATTTTCCAGTGGCTCTTTCTGGCCTTCTCCGACTTTTTTGCCTGGGCAAAAGCTATGTACACTAGACATGTGCACAATAGAAAATTTCTTTTTTTTTAATTTTGTTTCTTTCGTTTCCGTTGAATCGTAATGATTCGTAAATTCGTAAGTCGTCGGTGTTCGTATTCGTAACGATTTGTAAATCGTCGGTGTTCGTATTCGTATTTTCGTAAGAGTTATTTTTTCGTTGATTCGTTTTTCCGTTAGTTTAATTTTCGTTTATTCGAAATTCGGACGCATTTGTATTTTCGTAGATTTAGTTACATTCGTACTTTCGTTACATTGTTTACGTAGATTCGTAATCGGAGCATAATTCATAATTTTATGTAATGTGTATGCTATTATTACATTGTAAGGGACACGGAAAATTACGAATCGAAAAAAAAAGTTACGAATGTACGAATTTTTTCGTTCAATCCATTCGAAGCACGTTAAGCAGCGCCATTGTAAGAGACACGGAAAATTACGAATCGCAAAAAAAAGTTACGAATTTATGAATTTTTTCGTTCAATCCATTTGAAGCACGTTAAGCAGCGCCATTGTAAGAGACACGGAAAATTACGAATCGCAAAAAAAAGTTACGAATGTACGAATTTTTTCGTTCAATCAATTCGAAGCACGTTAAGCAGCGCCATTGTAAGAGACATGGAAAATTACGAATCGCAAAAAAAAAAAAGTTACGAATGTATGAATTTTTTCGTTCAATCCATTCGAAGCACGTTAAGCAGCGCCATTGTAAGGGACACGGAAAATTACGAATCGAAAAAAAAGTTACGAATGTACGAATTTTTTCGTTCAATCCATTCGAAGCGCGTTAAGCAGCGCCATTGTAAGAGACACGGAAAATTACCAATTCAACAAAAAAAAAGTTACGAATGTACAAATTTTTTCGTTCAATCCATTCGAAGCACGTTAAGCAGCGCCATTGTAAGAGACACGGAAAATTACGAATCGCAAAAAAAAGTTACGAATTTATGAATTTTTTCGTTCAATCCATTTGAAGCACGTTAAGCAGCGCCATTGTAAGAGACACGGAAAATTACGAATCGCAAAAAAAAGTTACGAATGTACGAATTTTTTCGTTCAATCAATTCGAAGCACGTTAAGCAGCGCCATTGTAAGAGACATGGAAAATTACGAATCGCAAAAAAAAAAAAGTTACGAATGTATGAATTTTTTCGTTCAATCCATTCGAAGCACGTTAAGCAGCGCCATTGTAAGGGACACGGAAAATTACGAATCGAAAAAAAAGTTACGAATGTACGAATTTTTTCGTTCAATCCATTCGAAGCGCGTTAAGCAGCGCCATTGTAAGAGACACGGAATATTACCAATTCAACAAAAAAAAAAAAGTTACGAATGTACGAATTTTTTTCGTTCATTTTGATTTTCGTTGTTCCTGTTTTCGTTTTTCGGATTTTCTTCTTTCGTAGTTTCGTTGTTTCTAATTTGGTTAATTCGGATTTTCGTTGTTTTTCGGATTCGTTCGAATCGAACATTCATTAAAAATTTTTGCGAATCATTCGTTCATTCGTACGATAACGAATGAACGAATATAACAAAAACGAAAAAGAAACAAAACGAATTGCACATGTCTAATGTTACACCCCCCTGCCCGAAGCCTCCTGAGATACTGACGTCAAGTATCACAGAAGGCTTCAGGTCAACCTGAGCATGCATCGGTCAATATCTACCACATTGCACATGCTTCACTGCATGTCACCAGGGGGCTGGTTCAATGAACGTGGAAGAGACAGCTGGCCTGCTGGTGACACCAGAAGACAAGATGGGGGCATGGTACCTAGAGTGCTGCTAAAACAGAGCGGCAGCTGGCACTAGACAACTCTGTATTTGATTATGTTTTTTAAGGACAACCCAGTTGTCAATGTAGGAGGGAAAAATAATAAAATTGAATTTCCATAATGGCACATGTGGGGTCAGAAGACTCCCTGCAGCTCAAGAAACATATCCTTTCTCTTATTTGCTGCTCTGAACTGGTAATATTAGCTCTGCATCCAGAGCGAAACCCAATAGCCCGTTCTAGCTGTAGTTACCCGGGCTGTCATGCTGATCCAGTGAAATATGAATTGCAAAGAAAGTATACAGACTTTCCTGATCTGTTAGCAGATTCCAAGTCACTGTCTCAGTGAATATTGAAACCAGAGACAGCCAGGCAAATAACATCTTAGAAGGTTAGTTTAGTAATAGTGGCCTCCATGCTTTTCCCAGTACAGGTGTTCTCCCGGGCCAGGGACACCAACGATGGGCCACTACAACACCCACTGACACCAATGATCGGGCACTATCCTTCCCACTAACACAAAATAATGAGGCACTATTCCTTCTACTAACATCAGTGATGGGACACTATTTCTCCCATTGACGCCAATGATGTGGTATTATTCCTCCCTCTGACACCAATGATTGAGTACTATTCCTCTCTCTTTCGGTCACCTATGATGGGGTACTATTTCTCCCACTAACATCAATAATGGGGAACTATACCTCCCACTGATGCCAACAATTGGCCACTATTCCTCCCACTGACGCCAGTGATGGGACACTATTCCTCCCACTGACACCAGTGATGGGACACTATTCCTCCCACTGACACCAGTGATGGGACACTATTCCTCCCACTGACACCAATGATGGGACACTATTTCTCCCAATGACATCAATAATGGGGCACTATTCCTCCCACTGATGCCAACAGTTGGCCATTATTCCTCCCTTTGACACCAGGGATGGGGCACTATTCCTCCCACTGACACCAATGATAAAGGCACTATTTCTCCCATTGACGCCAATGATGCAGTATTATTCCTCCCTCTGACACCAATGATGGAGTACTATTCCTCTCTCTCTGACACCTATGATGGGGTACTATTTCTCCCACTAACATCAATAATGGGGAACTATACCTCCCACTGATGCCAACAATTGGCCACTATTCCTCCCATTGACATCAGTGATGGGACACTATTCCTCCCACTGACACCAATGATGGGACACTATTGCTCCCATTGACATCAATACTGGGGCACTATTCCTCCCACTGATGCATACAGTTGGCCATTATTCCTCCCATTGACACCAGGGATGGGGCACTATTCCTCCCACTGACACCAATGATGAGGCACTAGTTCCTAACGGCCACTGTTTATGACTCCGCCCCCCAGTTTGACAAATCTGGGGACCCTGGGATAAGTCGGAATATGGGATCCCCCCACCTAGTAGCCATTATTAACCATAAGCCTCCTATAACTGTATTACCTCACTCTGGCCAATCGGCCTGATGCCTAATGTATTTTTTCTGAGAACTGTACGTTAATTTTCCTCCTGATAAATGATGCAGTCCACTTCTGTGCCCTGCATTTATGGACGTTTATCTTTAGCTCCTAAATGTTCTTATTTCTGTTATACTCCTGAACATCTGTGTTCAGTGTTAACTGTAATGCATGATTATACTGTATTTGTTTTGAAAAAATAATTAATAAAAATACAATTTAAAAAATAAAAAAGTCAGTGATTTATCTGGTACACACACACAGGATAAAAAAAAACAGGTCCTGAGGAAGTGTAAGTCTGCGAAACGTGTTCATACGGGCTCCACAGTACTGCTGTATTGTTGGGTATTATGTTATTTGTGCATATATGTGGACAACTTCTTTATATGTTGTGTATTTTATGCTAATACCCTCTTTGTGTGTGTGTGTGTGTGTGTGTGTGTGTTTTTTAAACGCGTGTCGCTATTATACTGTGCAAAAAAATGAAGATTTTATATTTTACTGGTCATATGATGTGTACAATCCTTGATATCACATATAAAAACTTTGTACTTTGGCATAGCTAAACATATATGGGATGGTAATGGTAACAACAGGGTGATTGGGATTATGGTGGTGCCCAAAACAAAGAAAAATACATAAATATTATAAAATAGAAATTTTATTACGTAAAACATCAACGCATGTAGGGTTCATTAAATTTATTAGCAGAGCATATTACAGATTATTATACTGATCACTAATATCCGTGTACACGGAGTGGTCAAAACTAGATGTCGTATCCCTACATATTTCGCCAACAATGGCTTCTTCAGGGTATTTATACGGACCACCAATATCCATACAGCTTTAATAATCACCTGGGCCGTTCTTTCGGAGTCCTGTGCCATAAACGGTGGCTCCCGCATGCACACGTGGGAGAGACTTCATCGCTTCTCCGGCCACTCACACAGCTGGAGTCCACGAAACCAGAAGGAAGACCGGGTAAAGATGGCTTCGTTCTAAGGTAAGATGCAAGGAAAGTCCCTCAATAAAAGATGGGATTATATCATCCTGAAGGTATGAGAAAAGTAGGACAATGTATAAAAAACAAAGTACAAATTTTATTGGTGTATGATTAAAAACCAACATACAAAAAAAAAGACTGCTGTGCAAGTTAAAAAAGATCCATAGGTACATAACATGAGTACATAAATGGAATGATATTAGTTGCCTTCTGCAGCTGAACCAGAGGTTTCTACATGGAGCAGAACTCCAACACGTTTCGAAATAAAGATTCCTTCTTCGGGGGGTTGATAGCAATGAGCAGAATATTTGTGCTATAAACAAACAAAAATACATAAAAGTATGCATACTCAAGATAATATACAGTATCTCACAAAAGTGAGTACACACCTCACATTTTTGTAAATATTTTATTCTATCTTTTCATGTGACAACACTAAAGAAATTACATATTTGCTACAATGTAAAGTAGTGAGTGTACAGCTTGTGTAAATTTGCTGTCCCCTCTAAATAACTCACACAGCCATTAATGTCTAAACCGCTGGAGACAAAAGTGAGTACACCCCTAAGTGAAAATGTCCAAATTGGGCCCAAAGTGTCAATACTTTGTGTGGTCGCCATTCTTTTCCAGCACTGCCTTAACCATCTTGGGCATGGAGTTCACCAGAGCTTCACAGGTTGCCACTGGAGTCCTCTTCCACTCCTCCATGACGACATCACAGAGCTGGTGGATGTTGGAGACCTTGCGCTCCTCCACCTTCCATTTGAGGATGATCCACAGATGCTCAATACGGTTTAGGTCTGGAGACATGCTTGGTCAGTCCATCACCTTTACCCTCAGCTTCTTTAGCAAGGCAGTGGTCATCTTGGAGGTGTGTTTGGGGTCATTTTCATGTTGGAATACTGTCCTGCGGCCCAGTCTCTGAAGGGAGGGGATCATGCTCTGCTTCAGTATGTCACAGTGCATGTTGGCATTCATGGTTCCCTCAATGAACTGTAGCTCCCCAGTGCCGGCAGCACTCATGAAGCCCTAGACCATGACACTCCCACCACCATGCTGTAGGCAAGACGCACTTGTCTTTGTACTCCTCACCTGGTTGCTGCTACACGCTTGACACCATCTGTACCAAATAAGTTTATCTTCCTCTCAGACCACAGGACATGGTTCCAGTAATCCATGTCCTTAGTCTGCTTGTCTTCAGCAAACTGTTTGCAGGCTTTCTTGTGCATCATCTTTAGAAAAGGCTTCTTTCTGGGACGACAGCCATGCAGACCAATTTGATGCAGTGTGCGGCGTATGGTCTGAGCACTAGCAGGCTGACCCCCCCACCCCTTCAACCTCTGCAGCAATGCTGGCAGCACTCATACGTCTATTTCCCAAAGACAATCTCTGGATATGATGCTGAGCATGGGCACTCAACTTCTTTGGTTGACCATGGTGAGGCCTGTTCTGAGTGGAACCTGTCCTGTTTAACCACTGTATGGTCTTGACCACTGTGCTTCAGATCAGTTTCAGGGTCTTGTCAAATCTTCTCTTAGCCTAGGCCATCTATATGTAGAGCAACAATTTTTTTTTTTCAGATCCTCAGAGAGTTCTTTGCAATGAGGCTCCATGTTGAGCTTCCAGTGACCAGTATGAGAGAGTGAGAGTGATAACACCAAATTTAACACACCTGCTCCCCATTCACATCTGAACTAACGAGTCACACGACACCAGGGAGGGAAAATGGCCCAATTGTCACTTTTGTTACCAGCAGTTTAGACATTCATTTGTAAATAATAATTAAATTTACACTGTTATACAAGCTGTACACTCACTACTTTACACTGTAGCAAAGTGTAATTTCTTTAGTGTTGTCACATTAAAAGATATAATAAAACTTTTACAAAAATGTGAGGGGTGTACTCACTTTTGTGAGATACTGTAAATATTTTGAAAGCTTTCTTACATTTGTTGTTCACGGTACAAATACACCAGTCAAGACAGACTTAAAAGCCTACTATATCATCCATCACATCAGCAGGAGAGCCCACATCCAGCTCCAAAGAGCAAGACCGAGGGAGGCCAAATACAGGAACCAAAATAGGATAGCAACAGGCCTGAATGTCAGGGAAATGGGCCAATAACCGCCATAGAGTAGATATGAAACATGACATATAGAAGCCAGAAAACTACCTCATGGGCTTCTGTGTGGATGGAGTGAGGTTCTAAGGCAAGTTTCACATAATGTGCTAGCATGCAATGTATACGAGCACAATATGGATTTACCTTGCAGCAGCGGTTTACTATCGCTTTAAGGAAGCAGGCCTCCAGTAACATACTGAATGTAAGCACTGTATGCCTTCTGCATTAGAAATGATGGGCCGAACACCCCCGTTTGGTTCACACCAGAACTCCTGAACAGGGGAAAAGTTCGGCCCTGAGCCGCAAATTTTATTAAAGTCTATGGGAGCCAAGCATGAAAAAAAAAAGCCCCCATTTTCAAGACGTATGCCGCGTACACACGGTAGGAATTCTCGTCGGAAAAAGCTCTGATGGTTTTCCCGTCGGAATTCCGACAGAATTTCGCTCAAACTGTCTTGCCTACACACGGTCACACCAAATTCCGACGGTCAATAACACCACAGCATACAACACGTACGACTGCACTATAAAAGGGAAGTTTAATACTTCTGAGCATGCGTCAAATTGTTTCCGAGCATGCGTCGGAATTTTACGTGTCGGAATTGCATACACACGATCGGAAAATCCGATAGAAAGGTTTTCCGTCGGAAAAATTGAGAACAGGTTCTCAATCCAAAGTCCGTCGGAAATTCCGACAGAAAAAGACCGATGGGCATACACACGGTCGGAAAATCCGTTGAAAAGCTCCCATCGGACTGTTTCCATCGGAAATTCCGACCGTGTGTACGTGGCATTAGTCATTTGCTGCAGAAAGAAGAGAACACCAGTGGCCAGGCGCCCTAGGCGGCTGCCTAGTTTGCCTAGAGGTAGCACCGGCCCTGACTGTTAGACAGGATCCTAAATCTTGCCTTTTGGGTATCTTAGATAATCTACAGGTGGAAGAGATCACCAAACAGGCCTTATTCCAGGCTAGAAAGATAATCCTCAGACACTGGAAATTTGCTGAACCTCCCTCTTGGAAATAATGGGTCGCAGCAATGGGAGATACACTGCTTTAGGAAAATATATCTTCCAACATAGAGAATGTCCAAATAAATATCAGGCAGTATGGTCACCTTGGATTGACACCCCAAGGTTATCGCCGGTTGACTTAATTCTGGATAGAATTCTGTACCTGTAATAGTCTCATGCTTTGATGTATTCAATTTGGTGCGTTTGTAATCTGATTTTAAAGAAAAGACTGATTGGCGTACTATGTACTATTGTAGCTATGTCAACCTTGACACTAATGCTGCGTACCCACGACTGGTTTTCCCATCGGAATAAACTCCGAAAGTTTTTCTGACGGAGTTTCAACAGAGTTCCGCTGAAACTGTCGTGCGTACACACGATCACACCAAAGTCCGATCGTCTAGAACTCGGTGACATACAACACGTACGACAGGACTAGAAAAAGTTCAATAGCCAGTAGCCAGTAGCTTCCGTCTCATACTTGCTTCCCAGCATGCATAGTTTTTGGTCTGTCGGAACAGCACACAGACGAGTGGTTTTCCCGATAGGAATTGGTTCCGTCGGAAAGATTTAAAACATGTTCTATTTCCAGGTCCGTCAGAATTTTCGTTAAAAAAATAAGGCACACACACAATCGGAAAATAAGATGAAAAGATTCCATCTGACTTTTTCTGTCGGACATTCCGCTCGTGTGTACGCGGCATAAGGATTAATTTACACTTGCTTTGTCTTCAACACACATTAAGGCGCCTACTACTTCAACATGCTTTTATGATGTGTTCTTGATGCTTCAGTGGTGCTTCGATGAAGCTTCGGTGGTGCTTTGGTGAAGCTCCGGTGGTGCTTTGGTGAAGCATCAGAGATGCTTCTGTGATACTCTTTTGAAGCTTTTTCGAAGTTTGACAGATGCACTGTGTGTGTGTGGATATCTCATACCTGCAATTTCTCCAAAACAAAGCGAAACTAAAGCTGAATTACTGTAAAGCCTCTCAAAAGCCGCAGGTGCTTCAAGTCAGCTTTGTCATAGAGTTCTATGGAGGATTTGAAGACGCTTTGAAGCACCACTAAAGGGACATGGGGTATAATTTTTGAAGCAAAGCAAATGCAAGATGTAAACAGGACTGTAAGCTAACCATTTTATTTAGTGACAGGGGTTTTGACTGGCATTCAGAGAGCTTTAACAAAGCCTGTCCGAAGCCATGTTTTGAAGCAAGTGTAAACTAGCCCTAATACCTTCATAGGTCCGTGGTAATTTCTCTGGAACAGTTAAATGGCTTATACTTTTTAACCACTTCAGCCCCGGAAGGATTTACCCCCTTCCTGACCAGAGACTTTTTACGGCTCTGCGTCACTTTAACTGACAATTGCGCGGTCGTGCGACGTTGCACCCAAACAAAATTGACGTCCTTTTTTTCCCCACAAATAGAGCTTTCTTTAGGGGGTATTTGATGACCTCTGTGGTTTAGATTTTTTGCGCTATAAACAAAAAAAGAGCGACAATTTTGAAAAACTTTTTTTGCTATAATAAATATCCCCAAAAAATATATAAAAAAAAAAGAATTTCTTTCTCAGTTTAGACCGATACGTATTCTTCTACATATTTTTGGTAAAAAAAATTGCATTAAGCGTATATTGATTGGTTTGAGCAAAAGTTTTCATGTCTACAAAATAGGGCATATATTTATGGCATTTTTATTATTCATTTTTTTTCCTGTTAGTAATGGCAGCGATCATCGATTTTTATCATGACTGCGACATTATGGCGGACACATCGGACACTTTTGACACTATTTTGGGACCATTGTCATTTATACAGCGATCAGTGATATAAAAATGCACTGATTACTGTGTAAATGACACTGGCAGGGAAGTGGTTAGCACTAGGGGACGATCAAGGGGTTAAGTGTGTCCTATGGAGTGATTCTAACTGTGGGGGGGATGGGCTACCTAGGACATGACAGCGATCACTGCTCCCGATGACAGGGAGCAGTAGATCTCTGCCATGTCACTAGGCAGAACAGGGAAATGCCTTGTTTACATAGACATCTCCCCATTCTGTCACTCCGTGACACGATCGCGGGCCCCCGGCGGACATCGAGTCCGCGGGACTCGCGGGCACAGTCACGGAGTTCGTGGCGGGCACGCACACGCTCACAATGCAGCGATTTAAACGGACCCTACCTGTACGCCCATTTGCCCAGCCGTGCCATTGTGCAAAGGTACATCATCGTGCGCTAGTTGGCATGTGGTTAATCTTTTTAAAAATAATTTATTGAGTTGAAAAAAAAAAAAAAAACAGTTGAAGCTCTAATATGCAATTGATTGGGGAACGCTGCTTCCTATACTGCAAGCACTTGCTTATACTCACAAATAAAATAATCATGTAATAAAAGTAATGGAGCCTTTACAAACAGTAAATAACTATGTCCTCTTTGGATGTCCAGGTTACAATAGGACATAATGCATGCTACAACTTCAAGCCAAAACGTGAGGTTCCACTACTTGATTCTTGCCGTATTATGACCAGCTCTCCCACGACCGATCGGACTTACGACCAGCTCTCCCACGACCGCTCGGACTTACGACCAGCTCTCCCACGACCGCTCGGACTTACAACCAGCTCTCCCGCAACTGCTCGGACCTACGACCAGCTCTCCCGCGACCGCTCGGACCTACGACCAGCTCTCCCGCAACCGCTCAGACCTACGACCAGCTCTCCCGCGACCGCTCAAACTTACGACCAGCTCTCCCACGACCGCTCGGACTTACGACCAGCGCTCCCGCAACCGCTCGGTCTACGACCAGCTCTCCCGCAACCGCTCGGTCTACGACCAGCTCTCCCGCATCCGTTCAGCCTACGACCAGCTCTCCCACGACCGCTCAGACCTACGACCAGCTCTCCCGCGACCGCTCGGACTTATGACCAGCTCCCCCGCAACCGCTCAGACTTACGACCAGCTCTCCCGCAACCGCTCGGACTTACGACCAGCTCTCCCGTGACCGTTCGGACTTACAACCAGCTCTCCCGTGACCGCTCGGACTTACGACCAGCTCTCCCGCATCCGTTCAGCCTACGACCAGCTCTCCCACGACCGCTCAGACCTACGACCAGCTCTCCCGCGACCGCTCAGACTTACGACCAGCTCTCCCGCAACCGCTCGGACTTACGACCAGCTCTCCCGTGACCGTTCGGACTTACAACCAGCTCTCCCGTGACCGCTCGGACTTACGACCAGCTCTCCGGCGACCGCTCAAACTTACGACCAGCTCTCCTGCTCTCCCAACCCGCGCACAGGACGTCATGTCATCACTCTGCACCAGCTTTCCCGCTACCGCTCAGACTTACGACCAGCGCTCCCGCGACCGCTCGGACTTACGACCAGCTCTCCCACGACCGCTCAGACATACGACCAGCTCTCCCACAACCGCTCGGACCTACGCCCAGCTCTCCCACAACCGCTCGGACCTACGCCCAGCTCTCCCGTGACCACTGACTTACTAACCAGCTCTCCCTCGACCGCTGACTTACGACCAGCTCTCCCGCGACCGCTCAGACTTACGACCAGCTCTCCAGCGATCACTCGGACTTATGACCAGCTCTCCTGCTCTCCTGACCCGTGCGCAGGACGTCATATCATCACTCTGCATCAACCTCGTTGTCACTCCTGGCCTGCTGTTTTACAGGTATGCACTGTACATACCTGGCCATCCACATGTTGCCCACTTCCCTGGTGGTCTTAGTGGAGTCCCTGGTGGTCCAGTGTGGGCATCTGAGGGGGGGCTGCTCTGATAAACAATCAGCGCAGACCCCCCCTGTCAGGAGAGCCGCCGATCGGCTCTCCTCTACTCCCGTCTGTCAGACTGGAGTGAGGAAAAGCCGATCAACGTCTTTTCCTGTTGACATTGTGATCAGCTGTGATTGGACACGGCTGATCACGTGGTAAAGAGCCTCCGCCGGAGGCTCTTTACCGAGATCAGTGTAGCAGTGTGTCAGACTGACACACCGCTCCACCGATCGCCGCGTTGCGCGCCCCCACGGGCGCGCAGCGGCATATTATCCTGAAGGACATCATATGACGCCCAGTCGGGATAACAGAGCCACCGCCTGGCCGTCATTCTGCTATAGGCCGGCGGCAAGTGGTTAAAGAGGTGGAGATCTACTTGAACATGGGAGAATTCAGAGATCACCAGACACAGTGTCCCCTCCCCACACCTGGTTTAACCCACTAATTGCTGTACTACTGTGTTGCAATTGCGTGCATTGTACGGCAATCATGGGTTTCAATCAGGTGGTGAGGAAGCAACATATCGCCTCCTCACTACTTGTAAAACACACTCAAATCACTTTTCAGGGGAGCAGCAATGCTACACTTGTGAAGGAGCCCTTAGAGCTCGTTCATACGTGTAGCGCACTACCCCCTTGGGAGCTGCAATGTTGTTCATTACCTTTTTGTCAGTTAGCCCCGTCTCTTCCGTCCCCATGCAATTTACACACCAGACGATTGATAATGCTTTATTCTGGGATAATATGAGGTGCCCCTTTAATTTTATCATATTGTCATGTTACATCTTTTCTCCAGATGACTCCCTCCTGCACTTTTGCTTGATTAGAACTTAACACTTCCAATATGGACTGACCACCATCACTCTGAATAATGCGTTGAGTTAGACGACAAAGTCACAGGCCACTCTGCCTATTTCCATGACCTTTGCTGTCATTCCTCCGTCAGGTCCTGGAATATGTGTATCACTGCAGTCCTTAGACATACAATGTGTTACGGAATAGCACTACTGGGTTGCACTGCCTTTGCTCTCTCCCAATCAACAGTCCATGTTACTCACAGAAAGCTGATTCCCAGTGTTCTCCGTCCACTTAACTCCTACTTCTTCCTCCTTTAAGGTCCGATGTATTCCCACATGGGACACCCTGTCTCCATTAGACTGCTACATGATTGCGGCTTTTCCAGGGACCAGTTGTGGGTCCGCTGGACTCCTACTCCTCCGGTTGTCCGGCTCTGGAGTCTCTGAACCCCCAGGCCTTCAAACCTCAGCCCGGAGGCTCCGGGGTCTCTGAACCCCCGGCCCTCCGGCTCTCCTTCTCCTCTCTCTCAGAACTTTAGCCTCCTCCTGAGCATGTGACTCCCCCTTTTTATATGAGAGACACCCATTGACCAAAGAAATTAACCATTGGTCCATTCTCTCACATGGGTTTCCTGCCACTCAAAACCTCAGTCCTTCCTCTCTGTCCAGTCCTGCCCACTGTCCAGCAGAGGAGGTATCCCTGAGTCCAAGTGTAGGCGGTCACACCCCATTCTACACTAACACTCCCATCCCCAAATAAACAAACTAGGCCCAGAAATGTACCTGCATCTGACCTATACTCACAAAAACCCACTCTATTCCCCTAACTAAACATGGGGTCCGCTACATACGTAAATTTAGGGGGTGACAAAACCCTGCGGTTTAGTTTCAGTTTTACCACCCCCAATCCATACCCCCTTTAGCTGCTGAGGCAGCAGCCAAAAGGTGTACACCTCCTGTAGCAGGAATTAAGCCCCATGTTGCTTTTGGTGGGTGCTACCACCTGCTAATTGCGACCCATTCAAGTAAATTGGGCCACTCTGCAAGTGCCCTGCAACTGCATGCTTCTGCAGGGTCCAAGGGGGTAAAGCAGGTGGTGCCTGCTTTAACCCCTTTTTTGCTGTACTGCACAAGGTTGCAGGACACTTGCAGAGTGGGTCATGCTTGGCAGGTGCTACACACCCCAAACATGACAGGGCATGTAACTCCTGCTGTGGCAGCAACATGAGTACAGTCACCCCTGGCCACTGCAGCTAAAGGAGGTGCGATTGGGGCGGGGGTGATAAAAACACATCTTAACTATGGGGTTTTACCACCCCAGCTGCTGGCACCATTCTGCTAGCTGGGATAAGAGGTGGAGTGCAGTTGGTTGGAGCTAGCACTACAGGAGACATCGGCTTTTGTGGCTCTTGCTCCTTACTACAGCCTCAACTTTATAAGTAGTCCCTCTGCACTGCACTCTGTTTGATGATCTGGAATGGTGGGTCAGCATGCCCAGACCGCGATCTACCAGTCACCTGTCTGCGATCTACTGGTTGCTGACCCCCGCCTTAGAGCAAGGATCCAGCTCCACCTGCTGGCAACAAGAAGTACATGTGACTTATTGTCATGCAATTTAAAATTGGATTTTGTAAATCCTTTTCTTGGAGTACAATAAAGCAGTGGTTCTCATCCTCAGTCCTCAAGTACCCCCAATGGGCTATGTTTTCAGGTTTTCCTTTACTTTGCACAGCTGCTTTAAATCAGTCTCAATGACACGGTATTGATCAGAGCTATTTTATTCAAGGGAAGTTCACATGGCCTTTGGGTGTACTTGAGGACTGAGGTTGAGGACCACTGCAATACAGGACCCAGGTCTTCAATCATAACAGATGGGTTGTATATTGTACCTTCCGATGATTGGACGCTGGCAAAGCTACTCATAGCTCTAGTCATTCCCCATAAAACCCCCTCCACTATGTGATCCTCAGTTTGTGTCCTCGGGTGATCGATGCTTCTCTGTAGAAGAGAAAACATATTTATTGATTTCTATGTTGACAGGAACTGATAACCAGAGGGAGATCTGAATTTGCTGGGGTACTCTGGATGTGGATCTCCCGTCGTCCAGGTTCAACTATGCGCCTGCAGCATAACAAACATATATGGAATGCAGGAATGTAGTGTAAAACTATAACATACAAAAAAATAAAAGCCACAAGAACTAAAACATTGGCGGGAACTCCTTAAAACATATAGAAATCTGAAAAGTTAAATAAAGTTAATAACACATTTCTTAAAAAGTACAAAATGTATTTCATATTAAAGTTAAAACCAGACATATTAAACATTACATATGTCATAATAAAATACACAAAATACACAAATGTTGATGTAAATTAGTTGAATGTATAAGATATGGCAAATACATTAAAATGGGTGTGCAATAGACTGAAATCTTAACATGTTTCATGGAACAGTGCCCACTTCCTCAGGACACAGACAAAATTTGTGTATCTGTAGAGAAACCATATCAAAAAAACAAAAGGAAGAGAAACAAAAAAATATGGCAACATTTATACAGGCATATATATATATATATATATATATATATATATATATATATAATGACCACTGCAAGTAGTGATTAATCAATTCCTCAGTTTATAAGCCTTATCTAAAGGTAACTGTGGGTCTGCTGGGTATCAAAATCCTGCTGATGACTCAGCTTTCTAGTTAAAGCTAAGTACGTAAAACCTGTTGGCCAGCAACCAGCATCTTTATAGCTATTGCTGGATCAGAATTATTTTTACTTTGACCCCAAACATGCACAAAACAAGGCAAGAAATAAAAGGTAAAAAGGTAAATGTGTAATAAGATAAGATATTAAGGTCTCAGCAATAACATGGAAGCCAGAAACCAGATAATTGTGGAAAAATGGATGCGTGCACAGCCTATGTTTTCGCTGGAGACCAGTGACTTCCCCAATACTTCATATGCATGAGAGCTTGTCCATTCCCTAGACACCAGTGACATCGCCAAAACTTTAGGAGCTGCTGGATAGGATGGGTCCTCCGTTTTTTTGCCTAGATCTTCTCAAGAACCTGAGGCCCTAACACACACCAGGTTGACTGTACACACATACAAAATCACAGAAATCACTGAAAGTAATACTTAGTACTCAATAGTAGTGCTATATCAAAGAAAACAGGCACCAAACCACGTAGCAAAGGCAAATTGTATATATTGTGACCCAGTATGGTTTGTAACTAAGCACGCATAAAATGGTTTAACAATGGAAATAATAACACAATTTAGTATACAACGTGATTAACAGTAAGGACTAGGCATAAGATGAAATTTGGCATCCAGATCAGCATAAACAGTATCAAGGCCACCTCAAGTGCAGTAGTTAGCAGTAGTAAAGTTTAATCTACCAAATCCTGGAACTATACTGCCAGAGAGAATTTATGGTGGGAATGCTAGTCTTATGCTGCGTACACACAATCAGACATTCCGACAAAAAAATCCTGGATTTATTTCCGACAGATGTTGGCTCAAACTTGTCTTGCATACACACGGTCACACAAATGTTGTCAGAAATTCCGAACGTCAAGAACGTGGTGACGTACAACCCGTATGACGAGCCAAGAAAAATTAAGTTCAATAGCCAGTGCGGCTCTTGATTCCGAGCATGCATGGAATTTTGTGCGTCGGAATTGTCTACACATGCTCGGAATTTACGACAACGGATTTTGTTGTCGGAAAATTTGAGATCCAAATTTTTGTTGTCGGAAATTCCGACAGCAAATGTCCGATGGAGCCTACACACGGTCGGAATTTCCGACAACAAGCTCACATCGAACATATGTTGTCGGAAATTCTGATTGTGTGTACACGGCATTAGACCAACTGCGTATGCACTGTCCAAAACAAAAGCAGTATGGTAGTGGAAGAGGCAGGGGAACAAAGGCGGGCTTGCAGAATAATTACTACAGATGGGGCAGTCCTTTGAGATGTTCTTCTGCTGGCTATAAGTGGGGCCTTTTAATAGTGTATTTGCACTTAACAACAGTCTGAGTTAACCTGCATACAGTATAGGTATGGTATAGTTTCGACACAGGTGCAAGGTAAATGTGGTTCAGATGCGGTAAAGCTTTGGTATAATATGATACAGGGTTGGTATAAGTGCAGTCTAGGTTTAGAACAAGTGCAGTATAGAGTGCAGTATGGGTGCAGTAAGGATTGGTGCCCTGCTCTCAGTGGCTCAGTCTTTGCTAGCAGTGTCAATAATGCTCAGATAGCCCTCTTACCAGTCCCTGGGTAGCTGCTGTGGATGCTCGCTGTAGAAAGGGACCCCCCTCATCCTCTCCTTGAAAGCCTCTGGTGATCAGTGGTGAGAAGCAATGGGTGAGTGAATGCTCCAGCCTCTCTGCGGCAGCGGTGCAGGATCTGTAATGTGGTGGTGCTGCACTGCCCCCGGGTGTCCTCACTCTTAGTCTCAGGCATGCATCCCCGCTGGCAGGTAAATACTCGGATAGAGGTGCTCTGCTTTTCCTCTTTCCTCAGCCCCAAGAGGAAGGAATTTTGCCAGGCAGTTTAACCAAAATCCTCTTTCCACTCCTCCTACTGCCCATTGGGATCTGTAGTCCAAAGAGTCTGTAGGTCCCATTATATGTCTCCCATCCCAAACTACAACTCCCAGGATTCTCAGCACTCTGCATAAAAGTCTATGGGCTTTCTTGGCTTTAGCTCTCCCTCTCCTGGCCAGAGAAGAATAGTGCAGAGTAACATACGTTTTTTTAGTAATTTGAGAGAAGAATAAAAGACAATGGGGCTGATTTACTAAAACGGGGGAGTGCACAATGTGATGCAGCTCTGTACAGAAATGAATCAGCTTCCAGCTTTTTTGTCAAAGCCTAATTGAACAAGCTGAAGTTAGAAGCTGATTGGCTACCATGCACAGCTGCATCAGATTTAGCATTCTCCAATTTTAGTAAATCAGCCCCAATGTCTCCTTCTCCATATTGCTGTAGCTCAGCACCTGGCTACACCTCTTATTCATGAGAACGCAGCTGGTCCATTCACTAGAGACCAGTGACATCACTGAAACTTCATACTCATGAGAACACAGGTCGTCCAATCACTAAGGACCAGTGATATCATCGACACTTCATATTCATGAGAACACAGCCCTTCCAATCACTAGAGACCAGTAAAATACAGAATACTTGCAAATCTGAAAAACAGATGTCTAATGCCTCGTACACACGTAGGGACTTTTGCCGGCGGACCTAGTCCAGCGGACAATCCCGCGGGACTTTCCGGCTAGGTCCGCTGGACTTTCCGAGGGTGTGGACTTGCCCACACACGCACGGACTTCTCCAGCGGATAATCCGCCGGCCAAAAGTCCGCGGGACTTTTGAAAATGAACGGACTTGCCCACACACGGAGCAGTCCGTTCATTTCGAACGTAACTTCAGGTTACGTAGCTAGCGTAGGCAGTAAATGCCGCCGCGCTAGCTCCGCAAGCTGGCATGGATTTAAAGGGAATCCCCACGCCGAAAAAACGGCGTGGGGGTTCCCCCCAAATCCATGTCAGACCCTCATCCGAGCACGCAGCCTGGCAGGCCAGGAAAGGGGTGGGGACGAACGAGCGCCCCCCCCCCCCTCCTGAGCCGTACCAGGCCGCGTGCCCTCAACATGGGGGGTGCCCTGGGGAAAGGGGGGCCGTGCGGCCCCCCCCCACCCCAAAGCACCTTGTCCCCATGTTGATGAGGACAAGGGCCTCTTCCCGACAACCCTGGCCGTTGGTTGTCGGGGTCTGCGGGCGGGGGCTTATCGGAATCTGGGAGCCCCCTTTAATAAGGGGGCCCCCAGATACCGGCCCCCCACCCTATGTGAATGAGTATGGGGTACGATGTACCCCTACCCATTCACCTAAGGTGTAAAATGTAAAGTACAAAAACACACACACTTTTGAAAAAATATTTTATTGCACTGCTCCGGGGGTCTTCTTCCATCTTGGGGGTCTTCTCGCCGGACTCCCCCGCTCTCTTCTGCTCTTTTACCTAGCTCTTTCACGAGGGGGGGAGTCCGGCTACCTTCTTCGTCGTCGCCGCCGTCTGGGGGTCTCGATCCGCCTTCGGGGGTCTTCTTCCGTCTTGGGGGTCTTCTCGCCGGACTCCCCCGCCATTTACCAAGCTCTTTTACCGAGCGGGGGAAGTCCGGCTACCTTCTTCGTCGTCGCCGCCGTCGTCTGGGGGTCTCGATCCGCCTTCGGGGGTCTTCCGGTGGTCTCTTCTGTTCTTGCGGCGGTCGTCGTCTTCCGCGCCGCCGGCGCCTTGTCCTTCTTCTTGTTCTTGTTCTTGTTCTTGTTCTTCTTCCGATGTTGACCCGACGCTCTCTCTGCCCGGAATGCCTGTGCCGCTCTGCGCTCGGACTTATATAGGGACATGGGGGACAGGGTCACATGTTCATGTCACATGGTGACCCCGCCCCCTTGCGATGTCACAGTCCCAGCATCCTCCGGGACTGTGACAACACAAGGGGGCGGGGTCACCATGTGACATGTGCATGTGACCCTGTCCCCATTCCCCTATATAAGTCTCAGCGCAGAGCGGCACAGGCATTCCGGGCAGAGAGAGCGTCGGGTCAACATCGGAAGAAGAAGAAGAACAAGAACAAGAAGAAGGACAAGGCGCCGGCGGCGCGGAAGACGACGACCGCCGCAAGAACAGAAGAGACCCCCGGAAGACCCCCGAAGGCGGATCGAGACCCCCAGACGACGGCGGCGACGACGAAGAAGGTAGCCGGACTTCCCCCGCTCGGTAAAAGAGCTTGGTAAATGGCGGGGGAGTCCGGCGAGAAGACCCCCAAGACGGAAGAAGACCCCCGAAGGCGGATCGAGACCCCCAGACGGCGGCGACGACGAAGAAGGTAGCCGGACTCCCCTCCTCGTGAAAGAGCTAGGTAAAAGAGCAGAAGAGAGCGGGGGAGTCCGGTGAGAAGACCCCCAAGACGGAAGAAGACCCCCGGAGCAGTGCAATAAAATATTTTTTCAAAAGTGTGTGTGTTTTTGTACTTTACATTTTACACCTTAGGTGAATGGGTAGGGGTACATCGTACCCCATACTCATTCACATAGGGTGGGGGGCCGGGATCTGGGGGCCCCCTTATTAAAGGGGGCTCCCAGATTCCGATAAGCCCCCGCCCGCAGACCCCGACAACCAACGGCCAGGGTTGTCGGGAAGAGGCCCTTGTCCTCATCAACATGGGGACAAGGTGCTTTGGGGTGGGGGGGGGCCGCACGGCCCCCCTTTCCCCAGGGCACCCCCCATGTTGAGGGCACGCGGCCTGGTACGGCTCAGGAGGGGGGGGGCGCTCGTTCGTCCCCACCCCTTTCCTGGCCTGCCAGGCTGCGTGCTCGGATGAGGGTCTGACATGGATTTGGGGGGAATCCCCACGCCGTTTTTTCGGCGTGGGGAGTCCCTTTAAATCCATGCCAGGTCACGGAGCTAGCGCGGCGGCAGTAACTGCCTACGCTAGCTACGTAACCTGAAGTCACGTGCTAAATGAACGGACTTGCCGATGAGCGGCAAGTCCCTTCATTTCAAAAGTCCCGCGGACTTGCCCACTAACGGCGGGATTGTCCGCTGGACTGCCAAGTCCAGCGGATAATTTGAAAACAAAACTTCAAACTTTGGCGCCAAAAAGTCCGCCGGACTTTGGCGCCAAAAAGTCCGCCGGCGCCCACACACGAGGGGATTATCCGCTGGACTTCAGTCCAGAGGATAATCCCGCGGGATTGTCCCTTCGTGTGTACGCGGCATTATGCTGACAAGCCCATGAAACACTAAGTAGTGGTGTGCGCCTTGACAGGGAAAGGTGGAATCCTATTTTTAAGTCTATAGCCTTTAATGATGAGCTGCCTAATCCAAGTAGATATAGAGGAACTAGAAGCAGGCTGTCTCTTATTGGGATCTTCTGGAATGACAAAAAGAGAGTCAGACTATCTAAAGGAAGCTGTAGTTAAGAGATAGACTTAATAGTGCATACCACATTGAGACAGTAAAGGGGAAACTACTTGGGATGTGGTGGAGTAGGCAATAGAGATAGGAGAACAATGTTCTAGTTAATGTCTTCACATATAAAGGCTGCCATTTTAGAAACCTGCCTTACAAAGGTGATGGCATTGAGGAAAGCAAACTTGGGAGTAAGGAGGACAGGAATATCCCTGTTAGATTCAAAGAGTTGTTTCTGAAGGACCAATATAACCAGGTTAAGATCAGACGGCGTCACTGGGGAACGTATAGTGGAAATAATGTAAAGGACACCCTGTGCAAAGGCTTTCACAAAGGAGTGAGAGGTAAGAGATCTATGAAAAAGAATATGTAGGGCTGAGAGTCTAACCTTAATGGTTCTCGTGATAAAACATTGATTCATACCTGACAAGAGAAAAAACAAGATTTATCCCACAGAGTACTTTCTCCAGAGTACTACTCCAATTGGCACATGTAAGTGACCCTTCTTATTTGGGAAGACACAGCATGGTAATTATATGCTTTTTTGCATTGTATGGTTTGTAATTAATTGTTGTAACTTTTTTCTTTTGTAGATAGGCCTGTTTTTCTTTGTGGTCAAGAAATTGACGTCCTGAGGAAGCTGTTTGAGAAACGCATTGACCTCTTGACACTTTAGCAAATAAACACTTTTTGGAGTATACATGTATGGCCTATATAACTACTATCTCATGTTTTTATGAGCATATGCTATAACATTTTAAACTGTTTGTAATAAAATACCTTTTAACCTAAATTTATGTAGTTAAGTCCTTCTCTGGTACCAGAAAAGTCAGTTACTTTGCTTTCCTGGATGAAATTTCCTTGCCTTGAACCATGAGAAATATGCCCTCCAGGTGCGATGGTAGAATGTGAGACGTTGATTTTCTAGCATTTAGAAGTGTAGGGATAACCTAATCAGGTTATTCCTATCCTTAATGACCCAGGCTTTAACATTTAACATAAGGGTTTCAGGGGGAAAAACAATACATCTCAGGTTGAACTGATCCCATGGAGTTACTAGAGAATCCACAGCAAAGGTAAGAGAAGAGGATCTCTGGACCTGGAGACAAGCTTGCTTAGTTTGTTGTTAAACCTGGAAGCCAGGAGGTCCACTTTCAGCATCCCCCATCTGTGACAGGGGTCTTGAAACACCTCAAACTGAAGAGCCCATTTTCCAGACATTGGCGGCTGAGGAGGTCTACCATCAATTCTCCATGCCAGGGATGTACACGGTGGACCGGGCTGGGATGTTAAGTTCTCATCTAACCAGAGTCTATTCTGCTTTTTTTTTTAATCTGCAAGACTTCTGGCTCCTCCCTGATGGTTGTTGTAAGCCACTACCATGGCATTCAACTGAATCCTGGTTGAATGACCTAGCAGTCAAGAGGTCCAGCATTGACCAGATCACTCTGAGTTCCAGAACGTTGTTCAGGACTCCTCCTCAGCCTGACAGGCTTGTATCCATCATGAATACCAACCAGACCAGTGGGAGGAAGGATGTTTTCAAATCCAGTGCTGGGCGCTTGATTCACTAGGGCAGGGCAAGCCTGGTTTTGGGAGTAAGGTGTATGACCAGAGACTGAGCTGGCTTGTCACATGCTGCCAGGATGTTGAGCTGCAATGATTTGAAGTGAAATTGGCCATATGGAACTGCTTTGAAAGGGGCCACAATTAAAGTTGGAGTAAACTCCCATACATGTACTTATAGGTAAGCCTATAATAAGGCTTACCTATAGGTACTGTAAATATCTCCTAAACATGCACTGTTTAGGAGCTATTTACTGTACATGCAGACAATGACATCACCGGCGCATGTGCTCTGAAGGAACAGCCACCCAGTACAGGTTCCTCTGGGCAGTTCCTGTGGACATCAGGTGGTGGCTGAGAGTGTCCCCGGTCGGTTGGTGGTTTCGCCTGACCAGAATGAAGGATCAGACGGCTGTGGTACGGGTTATAGGGCTGGAGCTGCGTTGAGCTCCCGGACTAAGCGGCCATCTTGGATGCTGCCACGCATGCACCTTCTTTATTGGGATTTTATGTGATATACCAACACAGAGTGGCACATAATTGTGAAGTGGAAGGGAAATGATAAATAGTTTTAAAAATGTTTTACAAATAAATATCTGAAAAAGATATCATTCCAAAATGGCGGCCGCATCCTCACGAGGCACAGCCTGTGCTGAAGAATCTATTGCAGACCAGGATCACGCTGACCTCCCTGCCTCCCATCAATCGGCAGCCACCGTGAGTCCCCTACAACAAGTGGCCCCCTCACCTTCATTCACTGAGTCCCTTTTAGGGAGAGCACTGGGAGGACTTGCCCAAACGCCATTACAGAAGCTGCTGAGCAGCCCAGACCCATGGGAACAGGAGATCAGGGACACCTCTCTCACCCCCTCAGACTTCCCCTCCATGATGGCTGCATTTTACAAAATGCTAACCAGAGGCCTGTCACATACTGTGGCCCAGATCATGGCCTCCATCCATGCTGATCTGCAGCAAATAGGCACGAGAATAGAGAGGTGATTGAACAGAAAACTGACCAAGCAACCAGAATACCGTCAGAATCCAGGATCTCCAGGACCAACTAGAAGTGGGGGAGTGGGAGATTGGCCAGGCAGAACTGACAATATCATAAGGGCTCAGACTTTAATTTTATTACACTGTTATAGTTAACTCTTATGGTGGGGGTAACTGGAGCGGTTACAGTGCACCTCCATCTGACACTGATAGGAGAACTTTACTTTTCTCCCCTGTCGGAGTCAGATTACCACGTCCTTTCTAGGACGACTTGGGCTTCCTTTGGGTAAAGGGCTGGGCAGGGATGGGTCCCTGCCCAGCCCTAGTGGAACTGGAATATCATTGTACAATGTGTTATCTAATGCTTCTTCTTTTTCTTTTTCAATTTCTTTCTCTGCTCTATCCTCCCTTTTCTTCCTCCCACCCCCCCCCCATCCTCCTTTTGTCACAGGGTCTCGCCAGAATTCCTACCTCACATTATACAGGACCGGGTCGCAATGGAGCCCAGGAGGCCTTCCACCTGCCAGGGAAATCACCCGAGATCGGTAAGCTTACCTTACACATAGTACCCTATTACCAACTAAGCCATGACTAAAATTCTGCCAACAGACCTAAAACTTTGGATCTTTTCCCACAATGTGCAGGGACTCAACTCCCCAGTAAAAAGATGTAAATTACTGCAACAGCACCACACACTAAAAGCAGATGTAGTGCTACTTCAATATACACATTTCCCTGCTACCTACAACACCTTTTTCCATTCCTTCACAAAAATTTTACTCAATTCCACCTAGCGAATGCATTCAATAAGACTAGAGAAGTAGCAGTATGTTTTTCTAACAGGGTTCACTTCTCGCCTACTAAAACAATTAAGGACCCCAAAGGCCAATACGTTCTAGTAGCTGGCACACTTAACGAGGGGACATACACATATGTATCTTACTACACTCATAACACACGCCACGATAAATTATTCAAAGCCGTTCTAATCCTGGGCGGCGTCTCTAACACTCTGTTTGACCTCTATTCTGACAAGTCCAACCCTCAGACACCAAAAGTCAAGAGACCCCCCAGGCGAAGTCTGCGGGTAGCACAGACCATACAGACACACGGCTTTGTTGACATCTGGAGGGAAATGAACCACCGAACCAAGGATTACACACACTACTCCATCCTGCACAAAACTCACTCTAGGATAGACCACATCTTTATTCCTTCACATGCAATCCCAAAGGTGGTGGCCTCCAAAATATACAACACCTCTTTATCTGATCACTCCATAATGACTCTTACCCTTAGGGGTGAATCCAGGGAGAGGGGGCCCTTTAAATGGCGTATCAATGAAGCTCTACTGAGCAACACTGCACAGTCTTGGAAACAGCATTAACAAATTACTTCTTGGAAAATGACACTGAATCGGTTTCGCCAGGCACTCTGTGGGCTGCACATAAAGCGGTGATGAGAGGTAGACTCATCCAGCTTGCCTCCCAAATTAAACGTGAAAGAAGGGAAGAAATACAGCAGTTGACGGAAGACTGCCTGACTAGGCTCGATTTGGCCCGAGTCAGATTAAACCTCTACCTAACCACCTCAGCCGAGAAACACTTACGGTGGACAGGGGCTCACTTTTACTACCAAAAAGACAGAATATGTTCTAAACTGGCAGCTAAACTAAGTCCAAAGACGTGTACCCTGGCCTTCCCCAAAATTTGCACCAAGACATGAACTTTAACCCAGAATACAGTGGGAATCATGGACTCTTTCTATGACTTCTACTCAAACCTATACAAAGACCAACCTCAAACGCACCACAAGAGAAGCGTTTCTCAAAGACCTCAACCCACCCCCCCCTAAAGCGAATCCACCAGGAACTACTAGACAAACCTCTCTCCTCAGACAAAATATTGGAAGTTATAAAATCTTTGAAATTAGCCTCTGCCCCACGGCTGGACAGTTACTTGGTCTGCTACTATAAACAATTTGGCACCCGCCTAGCACCCTACATGGCTCGTTTCTTTAACTCTCTCCGGGATAGAGCCCCTCTACTTAGCGACCTGAATACTGCTTTTATATCAGTCATACCCAAACCAGGGAAAGACGTGAGCGAGGTCGGTAATTATCATCCCATTTCGCTGATAAATAACGACCTTAAGATCATGACAAAAATCCTAGCGACAAAACTTTTCAGCTTTATTGCTGGATACATTTACAAAGATCAGGTGGGCTTCATCCCGGGGAGACAGGGACCGGACCAAATTCGTAGGGCAATTGACCTGATCTCCCTCCTACAATCCCAATGGGATGGGGGGGCCACATCAGGAAGGCTTCCTGTTATCGTTAGATCTGCAGAAAGCCTTTGATTCGGTGTCCTGGTCTTACCTCTTTGACATCCTTGAACATTGGGGGTTTGGAGTCAAATTTCTTAGACTTATACACATCCTTTAGTCTAACCTGAATGCCCAAGTGCGTTTAATGGGACATTTCTCCGAGACTTTTGATATCAGCAGAGGGACAAGGCAGGGTTGCCTTCTATCGCCCTTGATCTTCGCGATTGAATCACTGGCTATAGCCATCAGGACCAATTCTGATATCAAGGGAGTTAAATGCGGCCAGGAAAAACATAAGTGTATTTACGTTTTTAGTTGAAAAATTTAAAAGGGATATGAGGATATGAATACTTTTTCAAGGCACTGTACATTAGTGCAAGTGTGTAGTCAAATGTTCTGGGACCAAGGACACTGTAAGGAGCACTCTGATGGTACTCTGGTGTAAGGAGCAGTCTGATGGGGTCCCTGATGTAAGGAGCACTCTGATGGGGAGCCTGATGTAAGGAGCACTCTGATGGGGAGCCTGGTGTAAGGAGCACTCTGATGGGGACCCTGATGTAAGGAGCACCCTGAAGGGGACCCTGGTGTGAGGAGCACTTTGATGGGGACCCTGATTTAGGGGCACTCTGATGGGGAACCTGATGTAAGGTGTACTCTGATGGGGACCCTGATGTAAGGTGTACTCTGATGGGGACCCTGATGTAAGGAGCACTCTGATGGAGACCATGGTGTAAGGAGCACCCTAATGGGGACCCTGATGTAAGGAGTACTCTGATGGGGACCCTGATGTAGGAGCACCCTAATGGGGACCCTGGTGTAGGGAGCACTCTAATAGGGACCCTGATGTAAGGAGTACTCTGTTGTGGACCCTGATGTAAGGAGCACTGAAAAGTTTGGAGACCCCTTAGCTATATCATAGCAGAGTTTTCACTTCTCATGTATGTTTGTTGAGAAATGCAACAGAAAACCAATTTTTTACTTTATGAAAATAAAAGTTATATTGGGTTACCCACACACAGATTAAGCATGTCACATGTAAGGGGTATATAGATACAGAAGGTAAAGTGAACTAAGATCACTTAATCAAGTTTACTACAGCTGCACCTAGTTTTTTAGCCTTTAGCCTAAATCTCTGGGTCATCATGTCATGTCTTGTCATGTTTATCATTATGTCATTCTGTCGTATGGAAAATTGTGCATATGACACTGGAATAATAGGATTTTTTGTACTCACCGTAAAATCCTTTTCTCTGTAATTCACCGACTGACACAGCTTCTCTCTTTAGACCATTGGGTTGTTATGCCACCTTCAGGAGAAGACTAGGCATTACATGTTACATGTGATAATAAAACTAGAACTTTATAGTTCGGCCCAAGGGGCGGTCCCTTAGGTAACAACCCCTCAGCATGCTACTGCAGCCTCAGTACTTCAACAAGCAGTATAGCGTAAAGAAAAATATGAGGGGCGGGTGCTGTGTCAGTCGGTGAATAACAGAGAAAAGGATTTTACAGTGAGTACAATATATATTCACCGACTGACACAGCTTCTCTCTTTAAACCATTGGGACGTCCCCAAGCAGTGCCAAAACGAGGGGTAAGAAAACAGCATAAAACTTCATCCACCATGGCATGTGGGATCTAGTACAAACTTTACCCACAAAAAAACTACAGTGTGTGGAAAAACCACCACAAAAAAACAGGGTGCTCCTCAACGGAGAAGCCCTACCCTCAAACCGCATCAAAAATTTGCGGTTATGAATGCAACAGTGCATTAACTTAAAAGGTATTGCGTTTTTACCCAAAATAACAGGAAAAAAATTGCATATGCAATTGCAACTATACAGCCGCCAGCAAAACTTTGCGGCCAAAACAGGCATCACCCAATGCACTGACATCTACCTTGTAGAACTTGTAAACGTGTGGACAGACGACCAGGTCGCCGATTTACACACTTGAGCGACAGGCGCTCGATGTCGGAGGCCCAAGACGTTCCGATTGCCCTCATGGAGTGGGCCTTGACCGGAAAGGGGGGCACCTGCCCCTTCAAGGCGTAGGATTGTACTCATATTTGTCTGATCCACCTGGAAATGGTGGCGACGAGACCGCCATGCTTTACTTTGGACTAGCCACCAAAACAATCAATGAGTCTGACTTCCGGAAAGGAACCGTGGCAGACAAATACACCTTCAGAGCCCGAACCACTTCCAGAGCATGACGGGCCACCTCCTTAGGATGTGTCGGCTTAGGACACAGAGATGGTAACACAATGTCCTCATTGATGTAAAACGCCGAGACTACCTGTCGGCAGAAAAGACAGCTGCGGACGCACACCACCTTATCCTCATGAATAACCAGATAGGGCGACTTGCAGGACAAGGCCGCCAGTTCCGAAACCCTCCTGGCCGATGTGATTGCCACTAGAAAGACCACTTTCTGGGAAAGAGTCAACAGGGGGAACTCTCTGATATTTTCAAATGGCCGATAATACTAGGTTCAGACCCCACGGGGGTAACGATGGACACACAGGAGGGACATGTCGCACCCCTTGAGCAAAAGTACAAGAGAGAGTGAGACGCCAGAGGTCGCTGAAAAAGGACAGCCAAAGCTGATATTTGTCCTTTAATGGTGCTTAACGCCAACTTCTGGTCCACCCCTTGCTGAAGAAACAGCAGGATCCTGTATATAGAAAAAAGGAGCACGGATGCCATCCTTTCTCCTCACAATGGAGAGGTAGGCCTTCCAGGTACGAAGATATATCTTCCGAGAAGATTTCCATGCTCTCAACATAGTTGGGATCACCGAGTCCGACAGACGCCGGTTCCTCAACACCTGTCTCTCAATAGCCATGCCGGTAAAACCAGCGATGATAAAGCAGGATGGAGATCTGGGGCCACCAGTATTACTGGGATCCCCTTGGCTTCCACTCTGCAAAGCAGACGAGGTAACAGTTTCATTGGAGGAAAGGCGTAGATCAGCTGGTACTGATCCCACGGAGCCACAGGCGCGTCTGACGCGTCTGCCCACGGATCTCGTCACGTCTGGTGTGCCTCACCGCAGACACAGTAGCCTGAACACCCCCTGATGCAACCCCCATTCTCCTGGGTCTAGCATCTGACGACTTAGCTAGCCCGCCTGACAGTTCTCCACACCCGGGATGTAAATGGCCAACAGGGCCGGTACATGTCGCTCTGCACACAGAAGTATGTGAGCGACCTCCTGTGCGGCGGCCGAGCTTCTTGTTCCTCCTTGGTGATCGACGTATGCCACAGCAGTGGCGTTGTCTGACTGGACTCTGATCGGACGCCCTTGCAGTCTCATTGACCATGTGGAGAGGCATAGCCTGATTGCTCTCAGTTCGAGCCGATTGATCGGCAACTTGGATTCCTCCGTCGACCAGAGGCCCTGAGTCGACTGAACTCCAATTACTCCACCACAGCCGAATAGGCTGGCGTCCGTTGTGATCACCATCCATTTCAGAGGTAGGAAAAACTTCCCGGACTGAAGCACCGGGGACCTCAGCCACCTGATCAGGGAATCCCTGACTAACTGGCTCACCTGGATCTGTCGATCCAGGGACAATGGAGATTTGTCCCACTTTGCCAAGATCTCCTTCTGCAGGACTCTGGTGTGGAACTGGGCATATGGTACTGCCTCAAAGGAGGCCTCCATGAGACCCAGGACTCGCATTTAGAAGCGCAGTGACGACCACTTGTGGTTCAGCAGCAGCTTTGACCTGGCTCTGAGAGTCTGCAGCTTGACCGAAGGGAGAAACACTCCCACTTCCCTGGAGTCCAGCAGCAAGCCTAGGTACTCCAAACGCTGAGTCGGTACTATCACCGACCTTTTTTAGGTTCAACAGTCACTAAAATCCTTGCAGGGTCTGCGCGGTGATCGCCACATCCTCTTCTAATTCTGAGGCGGAAGAAGCTCTCAGGAGGAGATCGTCTAGGTAACCCACGATCGCGATCCCGCGTTACCGCAGCAACGCCAACACAGGAGCCAATACCTGGTAAAGACTCAGGGGGCTGATACCAAACCAAAAGGGAGAGCCACAAACTGGTAGTGGGCTTCCCTGACTGCAACCGCAGAAACGTGCAGGTACGCATCCTGGATGTCTAAGGATGCCAGGGAGTCCCCTTGATGGAGTGCAGCGACTACTGATCGAACTGATTCTATTCTGAACCTCTGCACTTTCACTAAGTGATTGAGGGCTTTTAGATCCAAGATTGGACGTACCCCTTCCTTCTTGGGAACTACAAACAGGTTTGAGTAGAACCCCTGGAAACGTTCCGATTCCAGAACAGGTACAATCACCCGGCGATTCAGCAGGTCCCTTACTGCCCCCAAGAGGGCCTCCCGGCGAGCCGGGAGTACGGGTATGCTGGAGGGGAAGAATCTGTTTTGCGGCCAAAAGAGGAACTCTATCTTGTAGCCGTAGGCAATCAGATCGCAGACCCATTGGTCGGACAGTCGAGAGGACCACCAGGCTGCAACTCCCGAAGGCGACCCCCTACCCGAGACATGGGTGGGAGAAAACCTTCATGCGGTAGCACTTTTGTTCGCAGGCTTGTTAGGCTCTCGGTTCCAGGGACACTTCTGTCCTTCCGTGGTCGTCCTGTCGGGCTGGGGACATTTGGCCGAAGCTCCGGGCAGACGAAAAAGCCGTTTGTGAGCGGAAAAAGAGGGCCCCTGCCTACGGCATGGCTCCTTAGCCTTCCTGGCCTGTGGGAGTAGAGTACTCTTACCACTTGTGGCATTCTTAATGATGTCATCCAAAGAGGCTCCAAAGAGCCGGTCGCCAAGGAAGGGAAGATCCGTCAGGGCTTTTTTGGATGCCTGGTCAGCAGACCAGCATGTTAGCCAAATCGGGCGCCTCAGCACAACTGCTGACACTGAAGCCCTGGATAACAGGGGGAGGGTATCCAGGGCCGCATCACAAATGTACTTAAGGCCTTGCACTAGTTGGTCTGCCAATTCCACGCAGACAGGAGAAACCTGTTCTCCCAATTTGCGGTGCAACAGTTTTGCCCACTCAGTTAGTGTCAGCGACACAAGTGCGGATGCCATTACTGGTCGCACGGCTGACCCCACAACCGTAACAAGGAACGAGCCACTGCCTCGGCCTTCCTGTCCATGGGATCCTTACATACAGGAGTCCCCTCTACCGGGATCGTGGTTACTTTGTTTAACCTGGATACTGGGGGGTCCACGACCGGAGGAGCCGACCACTTTTTGAGAAGGCTCTCCTTAAAAGGGTAACACACCGTCATGTATTTGGGGACCGAAAAGGTCCGTTGCGGTCGACCCCTATTCCTTGTAAATGAACTTGTCAAAATAAGTCAGATACGGGAACTTCTTAGGTGAACGGGCTGGCTTACGGGACCCAAAAGGTACCGCTTCCTCAGCAGAGGAATCTGCTGGCTCCTGAATCTTCAGGGTATCACGCACAGCTGTGATAAGAGTTCCAACAAGCGATTTGTCGTGCACGGACCCGGACGGGGACTCATCCTCACTGTCCGAACAGTCCTGGTCAGCGTCATCTGACATGACAGAGCAGGGGTCACCAGCCTCAGCGGGTCCCGAGTCTGCGTCAGAACTCTCCCCAGAGGAGGGGGGTCATGGGCCGCTTTTTAGCACCTTTGCGCCCACGCACTGCCTCCCTCTTGGCAACGAACGAATTGAGGACTGCCGACAAGGTGTCCAAGGGTACTGCGCAGTCCGCAGGCGACCCGGTTGCAATTGCCTGGATTTCGGGGGAAGAAACACCAGTTTCTGAAGTCATGCTGACCCTACCGTCTGCCACCCAAAGGGGACTTAGGACAGTGACAGTCTCACCCTCCTTACTGCTGCTGGCTAAGGGGACCTTTCCCGCAGGACTCACCACCCTGAGGGGTTCTGCGCTATCCAGCAGGTAGTGCCTGTAGTCTCTGTTGGCTCCCAGGTGCAGAGGAAACAGCTCTGTCGGTGGAAGCAGCTGCTATGGCACTGAAACCTCTCAGTAGTGTGCTCAGGCTCCAGTATAAGGACATAAAACACAGGGAAAATGGCCGCCAGAACACAGGAGCACATGCTGCTGCTAGAGAACACTAAAAAAAACGTGTTCGGGCTTCCAGAAAATGGCCACCGACATCCAGTGTAAGGACAAAAATCACAGGGAAAATGGCCGCTGAAGCCCATGCCCACACCTAAGATGGCCACCAAATGCAGAACCATGAGGGACAGAAACTCACAGGCACCTCCAGGGGCATGGAAAACAGGACCCAGGACACAGCCAGCGCTAAACCTCCCCAGGTGAGAGCCCTGCACAGACACACACACCCCACAGCAGTACACAGGGAGGGAGAGGGGAACAGGGAGAGAGGAGAGGGGGGGAGAGGGACCCCCGAATTGACCTCCCAGGGAATGCCCAGCTGCTCAACCCCACCGAGGCAGGGAGAGCTGTACTTACCAGTCCTGAAGAGCTGGGAGACATTCCATCGCAGAACTACTCACTGATCAGTACAGGGTAGCTGCTGGCCCGGCATACTGCGACGCAGACATCAGTAGCCCTGTCATATGTATGCCCCGGAGCATAAAAGCTCACCGACCACCTCTGGAGCTGAGGTTTTGTCGTGGCCTGCCGAGCCGTAGCTGCGACCTGCACACGCTCGAAGGCCGGACTGGGGAGACTACAAGGATAAGGGTATCCAGCCTGTCACCCAGCCGGCTGTTGATAGCAGATCACAGGATCTATCATCTTGCGCAAAAACCAAGCTTCTGCAGAAACATAGACGGACCGATGGGCCCATCAGGGTTCCTAGGTCTTTTCTCCTTCACTAGGCAAAATAAAACTGAGGCTGCAGTAGCATGCTGAGGGGTTGTTACCTGAGTTCTAGTTTTATTATCACATGTAACATGTAATGCCTAGTCTTCTCCTGAAGGTGGCATAACAACCCAATGGTCTAAAGAGAGAAGCTGTGTCAGTCGGTGAATATAAGAGAAAATTTATTTTTCCATTCCAAACGTCACTATCATGTGAGTCATTGTTATAAGAGGGCTGGGTCTGGTGTGGGCATATAAAGGACCAAGATCAATATATTCTTCACAGTCTCCCCTCCTTCCACCTTTTCCGATCTCTACGCTTGTATCGCCCACTGCTCGCCATGTGTACGGGAAAATGCTCCAAGTTTATTGGGATCTCCCTCTATTTTGGCTATTTGCGATGATCAGGGCGTCAAACATTCCTTGACCCCAGACATCGTGCGGGTCTTTAGAGATTTCTATGCAGAACTCTATTCCTCCAAAGTGAGTCCCACAGAGGCGGAAATAGAGGACTTCTTAGAGAAAAGCGAGCTACTGGTGCTACCATTACAGGACACGAATATGCTCAATGCACCGCTTACAGAGGAAGAACTAGACATAGCATTATCACAGTCCCAAAACAATAAGGCACCGGGTATGGATGGCCTACCATCCGAAACTTATAAAAGGTATGCTGGCACATTGCTCCTCAATCTGTTAAAAGTATACAGGGATGCACTTGAGAGAGGGGTTCTACCTAGTTCTATGAACGAGGCCATTATTGTCGTCCTACTTAAGCCAGGCAAAGAAGCCAGGCTCCCTGGATCATATAGACCCATATCCTTATTGACGGCTCATGTTAAACTACTAGCGCGTGTCCTGGCAAACAGACTAGCTAAGGTAAACCATAAGATTGTACACAGAGATCAATCCAGGTTCATCCCTACACGATCCACAGCACAAAACATAAGGAGACTTTTCTTAAACTTACATATTCCACCACTCAATACTGGTAATAGGGCTGTCTTCTCACTGGACGCTGCTAAGGCCTTCGACAGCGTGGAATGGCCTTACCTGTGGAAGGTGCTGAAGACAGTGGGCCTGGGAGACACTTTTATCCAATGGGTCCAATTGCTGTATGCAAGGCCCACCGTGAGACTCAGAGCGAACAACCCTTCTCGCTATTCAGAGGCACCAGGCAGGGGTTCCCCCTATCACCCCTGCTGTTAGCCCTGGCAGTGGAACCCCTGGCGGCTAGAATATGAGGAGATCTTAACATTGTGGGGTTTCAACGCCTCATGGGGACAGACATTGTATCCATGTATGCGGATGATACACTACTATACCTAGGGGACACGCAGGAAAAATTACAAGCAGCCATGAGCCTAATTGAAACATTTGGAGGTCTATCAGGCTTCTCTATTAACTGGGATAAGTCTGTATTAATGCCACTAGATCCCTTAGACACCCCACTACCAAGCTGTGCAGACACAGTCCAAATAGTCAATGCATTTAAATATTTAGGGGTATAGGTAACCCCCAATCCATCCCAATACCTTGACCATAATTTAGCACCCCTTCTCAGTAAGTTCAGAGATAAATGCACATCTTGGTGCAAGCTACCTTTACCTGTGGCTGGAAGAATAAATCTTATTAAAATGGTCTGGGCACCACAGCTATTGTATATATTCCACAACTCCCCAGTATGGATTCCTAGGCGGTGGTTTGAGAGAATAGAGTCCCAGTTTAGGGAACTGATATGGCGGGGAAAAAAAAAAATCGGCCAGGATCAGGTTATCTACTCTGCAACACAATAAAGATGAGGGGGGGATGGCAGTTCCACACCCCAGAACTTATTACCTGGCGTCCCAACTGCAACAGTTAGGAGGGTGGGGCGTGTTGGATCTGACTGACCCGATTTGTAAAATATTAGATGTAGAAGGTGACAGTGAGCCAGCGCTCACAAGACTGGAAGCAGGATACTTACACCTAGACTCCAAGGCCCCCACTATAAAACTGTTAAACACACTATTGCCATACATTAAAAAAATGCTGGGGATGAGAGGATACTTGAACTGCACCCCCATATGGCGCAACAGGCAACTGAAAGAACTCCAAAAATTGAAAGGTTTTAGGAATTGGGAGGAGGCAGGAATCAGATACATCTCACAATTGTATAGGGGCCCGACACTAAAATTGTTCTCTGAGATCCAGGCGGAGTTTGGGATCCCAAAACAACAATTTTTTTTAAATACCTACAGTTGCGCCATGCCCTCCAGACACAGGCGAAAACTACTATGCTACAGCAGACAGACCACGCAATAATCCGTAGTATCCTTAGGACACAGGATAAAAAGGGCATGATATCTAGCTGCTACAGCACTCTCCTTGCACGGATACAAGACCCTTCCAAGTTACCCTGTAGACAGGGATGGGAGGAAGATATCGGGCCCATTGATGGGGAGGGCTGGGAGCTGTGTTTATCAACAGCCCCCCTGGTCTCTGTATCGGCTTCCCATAAAATGTCCCACCTCTACCTACTGCATAGGGTCTACAAAACACCCAAAAGACTTCACAAATGGGGCCTTAGAGACTCCCCCTTATGTCCAAAATGTGAAACGAGCCATGGAGACCTACTCCACATGTTTTGGAAATGCCCCAAGCTTTTTAGGTACTGGAAGGGGGTACTAGACACAATGTCCACGGCATATAACATAGTACTTCCAAGGGAACCAGCTGTCTGTCTGCTGGGCATATATGAAAATGAGACACTGACCCCGCCCACACATACAGCAGTCCAGAGACTACTATATGAAGAGCGCAAACTAATTGCCCAATGGTGGATTACCCCACGGGTACCAAAGGACAATGGGTGGACAGTGTTAACAAACTGCTAGTCAGAGAGAAAATAACCTATCAGCATAGGAAAGTCCCGCAAAAATTGTATTCGATGTGACAAGACTGGCTAGAGGTTCCGGGGCTAGCCCCTTACCAACTGATTAAGGACAGACTGCTATTAGGATGAATAACCCAGAGAACACTTACCTGATTACCAGAATATGTGAGCGTGAAGCCCAAACGGCCATAATTTAGAGTTTGCAAACATTAAACTACCAAAACTATAGCAAAGACATGTGAAGCTACAAGAATTGCAATGGTCGATTTATAAATGTGTTATTTTTTTCAGTTGTTTATTGGTTATGATCTACTTGCATACGTTGAAGGATCAAAAATAAATGCACAGAAGATAGGTCCGATACGGAAAAATGACAAAATGCAATGTGGATATGTTTTGTATAAAGTTTATTCTATTTCATTTTCAATCTGTCCAGTATACATATCTGTACATTGAATGACTTATGCCATGTATTGTGCAAGACAATTAAAAAACCTTTTCTGATTTAAAAAAAAAAACTGAATAGTACTGTTACCAGTATTCCACTTCTAATGACACCGCCCAGGTATAGGACTTCTGCTGTCATCTGTTGCAATGGGTTGCTGATTGGGTCATTCTCCCACCCCCTAACACCAACCCCTCTGATGGTCTAACCCTTAAAACATATTTTAGTTATTAGCATAGATTATAATGTAGAATAATAATATTACCAGTATTCCACTTCCAATGATTCCACCCATGAATAGAACTTCTGGTGTCATCTGATCCGATGGGTTGCTAATGGGTTGGGTCTCCCATCCTGGGAAGAATTGGATTATGTTGGCAATGAGGGAGATGACCACTAAGGGGTAGAGGGCGTACCCAATGAACTTGGCACATTTTCCGGTACACATGGTGAGCGATGGACGATGAGAGCAGATGGAGCAGGAAGAGGTAGTGCAGGAGCTTGCTGGTACTATGAGGAGTAGACGGATCCTGGTCTTTTATATCCCCAGACCCAACTCATCAGATGACACTGACTCACACCACACTGGAATTTGGACTCGGTGAGAAAGACAGACAGTGACGCACTGTGACAGTGCTATGCAGAGGCTACAAGCATCCAACAGCATCACACAATGTAATGACATAATGCAAAATATTGACCTGTAAGATGACCAAACTCGGCATGAACCCAAGGTCATCTTTTAGTCTTATAAACTGCGTCATCTGCCTGGGATAGACTGGAGCAAATACTAAAAAATATAGGGAGGAGAGATGCCCATATCATACTTTCTTTATTCTTTTGTCATTTTCTCAAAAAAGGAAGGTTGACAACACTTAGGGGTCTATTTATACACAAGATCACTCATGGATTAATACATCTTTCCAGTTATATCCAATTACAAAAAATTGTCAACCATGGGTGAAAGGTGTGAGAAATGTGGGCAAAAACATATATAAATAGACCCTTTGAAGTATATCTAAAGTCAAGTCTTGTTTAAAAGGGGTTGTAAACCCTCAAGGTTTTTCACCTTAATGCATTAAAGCAGAGTTCCACACAAAAATGGAACTTCCGCTTTAAGGGAAGGTGACCCCCAGCAAAGCAAAGCAAAAGCAAGGTGTAAACAGGACTGTAAGCTAACCATTTTATTTAGTGAAGGAGCTTTGACTAGCGTGTAGAGAGCTTTAACAAAGCCTTTCCGAAGCCTTGTTGAAACCTGCTTGAAGCCGAAGCAAGTGTAAATGAGCCCTAAATAAAATGCTTAGCTTACAGTCCTGTTTACACCTGCTTTTGCTTGGTGCTTTTATGAGGCTTCGGTTGGGGCTTTGGTAGGACTTCGATAAGGCTTCAGTGGGGCTTCAAGTGAGCTTTGCCATAGACTTATATGGAGGCTTTGAAGACGCTTTGAAGCACCACTGACGCTACATGGGGTATAATTTTTGAAGCAAAGCAAAAGCAAGGTGTAACTAAAGTAAGCTAACCGTTTTATTTAGTGAGGTTTGACTAGCATTCAGAGAGCTTTAAAAACGCCTGTCCAAAGCCTTGTTGAAGACGAAGCAAGTGTAAATGAGCCCTAAGACATAAGACATAAAACAGTACAGTATACAGAACGATGGAAGGGCATTTAGGAGAACAGAGTACAGTACAGTGCATACCTGTAAAACAGCAGGCCGGGAGTGAGAACGAGGTTGATGCAGAGTGATGATATGATGTCCTGCGCGCGGGTCAGGAGAGCGGGAAAGCTCGATGACTGCTCCCTGTCATCGGGATCAGTGATCGCTGTTATGTCCGAGGTAGCCCATCCCCCCCACAGTTAGAATCACTCCCTAGCACACACTGACACCTCCTTCTTTAATGGTTTTCATCCTTTAGAACAAGGCATGGCAACTAATTATAGTGCCCCAAATAGGGTCACCAATAGACCTTTAGGGCCACAAGGTCCCTCTACACCAAACCAACAAGGTAGTTGGGGTTTTCACAAACCCACACAAGGCCAAAAAAGGTTGGGAGAAAGAGGAGAGGAACCAGAGGGGGGAGGCGGATTAGAGCAGCACAAAAGACAGCGAATGTAGTGGGACAAGGGATTTTCAATTTGAGTTCCAAGATATTGTCCCCTTCAGAAAAATGTTTATTGGATAAGGGCCTCAAGTTTGTGCCCCCAAAGCGTCTAGACAAATTCCAGACTTTTATGGACATTCATTTGTTCATAAGAAAACTCAATATCAAAAGATATATGTCTGGTATCCCCCCAAGTAGTCAAAACAGAGAGAGTGAATATGTACATTCTGGATTGAGGAACGCCTCCCTATTTAACCCCCCTGGCACACTAGCACCTTCCCTTCGTGTGTTCAGGGACGTGCTTCTTAGAGATTTGGATGCCATGGAGGTCAAGAGAGCGAGGCTGAATAAATCCTTACAGGAGGGTTTGGAATCATTGTGCCTTAATAAGGATCTGGTCATTTATTCCTGTCGGGAGTTGTCATCACCACTCTTGGTAGAGAAGTTATTTCTTATCCCCTTAGCCCCCCGCACTCCGACTATCTATTACCTCCCTAAACTACATAAGGATCCTATCTGCCCCCCGGGACGTCCCATTGTCAGTGGGATTGATTCCATCACGTCCCGGGTGGGCAGATATATCGACTTTTATTTACAGCCCCTGGTACGTTCTATGCCTTCCGTTGTGAAGGATTCTAGGCACATCATTGTACACCATCATCCCCCATGCCCTGGGATTTGAAGCTGTTTTATTCTATCTTGAGAGGGATTCTGGCTTTTCCCAGAAAAAGGTCAACTTTCTGATGTCACTTCTGAGGTTCGCAGCAGCATTGAATTACTTTTGGTTCGATGGGAACTTTTACAGACAGGAAAAAGGAGTTGCGATGGGGGCTAAGTATGCCCCCAGCTTGGCCAACTTATTTATGGCCAAGTGGGAGGAGGATGTCATCTATTCCCAACAGGTACCTCAGGTCACTCTTTGGACAAGGTACATTGATGACATCCTCCTCCTATGGGATGGCCAGTATGGTGAGTTGGAGAACTTCATGAACACCCTCAATTTCAATCAAAGAGGGATTATTCTGAAGTTCACTATTTGAACTTGAATGTATGCATCAGGAATAATGTGTTCACCACTTCGACTTTCTTTAAAGAGACCGACAGAAATTCATTTATTCCTGTCGGGAGTTGTCATCACCACTCGTGGTTGAGAGCTGTCCCAAAGAGCCAGTTCTTGAGGCTACGGAGGAATTGTTCTGACCATCAACAATTCCTGACACAGGCGGAAGTCCTGATGGACCTTTCATTGAAAAGGGTTATTCAGAAAATACTCTCAGAAACACTCTACAGGTGGTGAGTGCCACCAATAGAGAAGACTTGTTGACTGAGAAAAGTTCCAGGGGGGAACCTACATTTACATTAGGGGTACCATTTGTTACAACTTATTCGGTGCAGCATAGTAGTATAAAAACACTGATTAATAAACATTGTCACCAATGACTCAGCCCTTGGCGACATTCTACCACCTAAACCTAGAGTAATCTTCAGGGGGGCACAATCTTTACAAGGACAAATAGCTCCTAATGTTCTTAACCCTCCTGTAAGGAGTGGAGGCTTTTTTGACCAGCTAAGTGGTTATTATCAATGCAGGCGGTGTAGAGTGTGTAGTTTTAACTCCTGCACATTGCGACGAACCACTTCGGTTCGGTCCACTGCCACTCAAGAAACTTTTAGGATTAAACCATGCATTACGTGTGCTACTACAGGGGTAGTGTATCCCTTGCAATGTCCATGCGGCCTGCAATATGTGGGCCGCACCAAACGTCCTCTTCAAGTACGTCTAAACGAGCATATCACTAATATTATCTCAGGCTTCAAAAATCATTCCGTCTCCAAACATTATCTCCAAGTCCATAAGAGGGACCCAGCAAACACCCTCTTCTTGGGCATAGATAAGTATAAGCCCAATTGGAGAGGGGGGCATCTGGTGAGAGAGATTTCCAGACTCGAGATGACTTGGATTCACAAACTTAAAACTTATGTCCCTTATAGAATGAATGTGGACACAGATGTGAACGCCTTTATTAATAATGCGTGATTTTAACTTAATTTTTAGAGTATATCATTTTGGGTTCATAACTTTGTTTTAAATTATGTTTAATGTAACCAATATGATATGTATTTTAGAGTTTGACGTTTTTTTATGAATATATTTTTACAATAGTAAGGTTGTTAACCTCCCTCCTTCCTATCAATGTTTGGGTTGCGGTATGCAAGGATGGGCCATACTAGTGTGATTAACCCGAAAGGGTTGATATATATTCTCTTCAGTTTATCATTTTGCATAATTTAGTTTTTGTTTTTTTGAGGTTTGGCACCATTATTGCATGGGTTGTTGTGCATTGTTCAACTTTATTTTTACTGTTATATATTTTTCTATTTTTATTTCGAATTTTCTTTTATTTTTATTTTCATACTTATATTTTTTTTATTTTTATTATTCATTTTTTATTTTTATCTTTATTTTATTTTTATTTTCATTTTCTTTTTTCTTTTTATCTTTATTTCTTTTTATTTTTTCTATTTCTATTTTTATTTTTTATTTTTATTTTCACTTTTTTTTTTATTTTCACATTTTAATTTTTTATTTTAATTTAATATTTTCACGTGCAATTTGTTCACCTCACACATTAGGAGAGAGAACTCTCCTTGGTGTTAAACATGTAAAGTGTTTCTTTTTTTTCCCCCTTTTTTTCCACTAATAATGATATTTCAATAGATAGACATTTATATAAGTATCCATGATTAATTCAACATTTATATTGTCACGTGTCACATCACTAATTCCCGGGTTCACTGGAGTATTATATATATATACACATTTTTTTATTCACTTACTTAATATCAAAGAGATTTTGTACCTTTTCTGAAAAGAAAGTTTTTTTTTCACATGAACACTCAACCTTAATGGGTTATGTATATCCACTATTTTTACTTTATTTGTATTTATTATTTTTCAATCCCACTCTCATTTCATTTTTACATGCGCATGCAACAATTTCCTTTTTGTGGGCGCTGTACACATATAATTGAGTATTTCCTTTTGGTTTGTTTTCACTAACATATCCAATTACGCACACTATGTCCTGTAATAACAAGGTCATAGGCAATTTGCCTTTATCATGGCTTTTTTAATCCTCTTCCGTTATTTACCATCTGTGTGGGCATTCTTTCCCACAGTTAAGATGGCGGAACGGCCATTTCCTTGCCTCCCGCAACGAGGCTTGGTAGTATAAATATTGGTGACTCACTGCGCGCCCTATCTCCATTGAAAACGTCTACTGATGACGAAACGCATCTGGGAGGACGCGAGGTGACGTCACCACGTTCGTTTAAGAAGGAGGAAGGGCTCTATATTGACGCCGGCCGGCGCTTTTCCTCAATAATCTTTGGATTTTATCTGCTTACCTTTTCTAAAAAAATTGTGAGTAATATTTTATTCTAATAAAGTGAACCCAGTTTTACACAGTATCACGCGATGGTCTGTCCTTTATCCTTTGCATGTTAATCCCTGGACGCATCGCTGAGTGCTGAATCTGTCTATCCATATATGGTAACGTGTCCCCCCCCCCCCCCCCCCCCCTGGAGTTCCAGTTTGAAACAGCAGACCCTTGGAGGATGTGTTGAGGTGTAACTACATCTGGTGTTCGGAATCCTGGCTCAAGGCTAATATTTTGAGCGCTGGTTTTATCTGTTCATCTGGTAAGGAGCCTACTTATTGGTGGTGGCACTCCGTTAAAAGTGGAGCACAGTGGTGTGGTGGAAATTGCTATGCATATAGGGATCTACTTATTGCTTTGAGGACTATCTGCTACAAGCACTCTGAGAATTTTATAACAGCCTTTAGTTCCACTGCTTGGACATTTCTGTGTGAACATCTTGATGTGCATGTTTATCTGACCTAAGAACATTTTTATTTGTATGCAAATTATATTCCTTTTGTCAATAGTACCTCAAGTACTAATTAATTGGATACATACATTGTCAATGTGTATTGGTTTTCCTCTTATTTACTGTTGAGATTAGTCGTTTTTACCTGCCGCAGTTATCTTTTCCTACACACTTAAAACCTCTTGATCGCCCCCTAGTGTTTAACCCCTTCCCTGCCAGTGTTATTTACACAGTAATCAGTGCATTTTTATAGCACTGATCGCTGTATAAATGACAATGGTCCCAAAATAGTGTCAAAATGTCGCAGTCCTGATAAAAATCGCTGATCGCCGCCATTACTAACTGGAAAAAAAATTAATAAAGAAAAATGCCAGAAATCTATCCCTTATTTTGTAGACATGATAACTTTTGGGCAAACCAATCAATATGCGCTTATTGCGATTTTTTTTTTTACCAAAAATATGTAGAAGAATAAATAATCGGTCTAAACTGAGAAAGAAATTAGTTTTTTTAATATATTTTTTGGGGATATTTATTATTATAGCAAAAAAAGTTTTTCAAAATTGTCGCTCTTTTTTTGTTTATAGCGCAAAAAATAAAAACCACAGAGGTCAAATACCACCAAAAGAAAGCTCTATTTGTGGGGGAAAAAAAATTTGTAGGTGCCAGACTGCCAGATGTTGGAAAATTCCAGGCTGTATCCTGTGCCACAATGTTCCTCCGAATTGACTTGAGGAACACTGGCTCCATTGCGGAAGGAAGGCGGAACAACCTTCCTCCCACTGGATGCAGAGCAGTCACTTATCCTTAGGGGGTTGACTGGAGGGAGTTTTGAACAAAAATTCCTCCTTTACCTCTACCCTTCTGGGGGTTCCAGCGACTTTTGCTGTCTTCCCCACCCTTTCGGGACTGTTGAACAGGACGAAAATTCCTCTTTCCTGCCTGTTTTTTCTTTTGCAGGAAAGGCCTTCTTTTTGTCTGCCGTTCTGTCCAGCACTGTTTCCAGCTCTGGCCCAAACAGCAGATCCCCTGGAAAAGGGCAGACCACACAACCTAACCTTGGAGGCTGTGTCACTGACCACGTTTTAAGCCAGACAGCTCTCCTGGCGGAATTCACCAGGGCCGCAGATCTGGCTGCCATTTTGATGGACTCCGCAGAGGCATCAATTTTGTTTGGGTGCCACGTCGCACGACCGCGCATTTGTCAGTTAAAGCAACGCAGAGCCGGTAAAAAAAGTGCTCTGGTCAGGAAGGGGGTAAATCCTTCCGGGGCTGAAGTGGTTAAAAAGTATAAGCCATTTAACTGCTCCAGAGAAACTACCACGGACCTATGAAGGTATAAGGGCTAGTTTACACTTGCTTCAAAACATAGCTTTGGACAGGCTTTGTTAGAGCTCTCTGAATGCCAGTCAAAACCCCTGTCACTAAATAAAATGGTAGCTTACAGTCCTGTTTACACCTTGCATTTGCTTTGCTTCAAAAATTATACCCCATGTCCCTTTAGTGGTGCTTCAAAGAGTCTTCAAATCCTCCATAGAATTCTATGACAAAGCTGACTTGAAGCACCTGCGGCTTTTGAGAGGCTTTACAGTAATTCAGCTTTAGTTTCGCTTTGTTTTGGAGAAATTGCAGGTATGAGATATCCACACACACACAGTGCATCTGTCAAGCTTCGAAAAAGCTTCAAAAGGAGTATCACAGAAGCATCCCTGATGCTTCACCGAAGCATCAAGAACACATCATAAAAGCATGTTGAAGTGGTAGGTGCTTTAATGTGTTATGAAGACAAAGCAAGTGTAAATTAACCCTTATGCCATGTACACACGAGCGGAATGTCCAGGGGCGGACTGACAAGTCAGTGACTCAGGCGCCGCCTGAGGGCCCGGAGCCATTGGGGGCCCAGACTTGGCCACATGAGAGGCCACTTGAAGTGGCTGCATTACATGCCACGATGCAGATAAAAATACTGCTAGCGGTGCGGCATGGAGCGCGCTGCTCCCTGCCGGCCCCTCCTTCTCTCCCGTCTGTCCCAGGTGCTTGTACTGTATGCGTCGTGACGTCACCTGGGACAGACGAGAAGAGTGGAGGAGCCGGTGGGGAGCAGCGCACGCCACGCCGTTAGCAGTATTATTACCGGCATCGCGGCATGTAATACAGCCGCTTCATCGGCGACTGTGAGTAAAGCATAGTTAAGACACCAGAACCGCCACAAGTGATGGGGGGGGGGGTACAGATGCATGGGCCCCGGGTCCCCCCACCCCACTGTGTCCCCCTGTGTGTGCGCTCGCCCTCCAGTGTCCCCCTGTGTGTGTCCCCCTTTGTGAGCGCTTGCCCTCCAGTGTCCCGGTGTGCGCTCTCCCTCCAGTGTCCCCCTGTGTGTTTGTGCTCTCCTTCCAGTGTCCCCCCTGTGTGTGTGTGCGCTCTCCCTCCAGTGTCCCCCTGTGTGTGTTTGCGCTCTCCCTCCAGTGTCCCCCTGTGTGTGTTTGCGCTCTCTCTCTCCAGTGTCCCCCTGTGTGTGTGTGCGCTCTCCCTCCAGTGTCCCCCTGTGTGTGTGTGCGCTCTCCCTCCAGTGTCCCCCTGTGTGTGTGTGCGCTCTCCCTCCAGTGTCCCCCTGTGTGTGTGTGCGCTCTCCCTCCAGTGTCCCCCTGTGTGTGTGTTTGCGCTCTCCCTCCAGTGTCCCCCTGTGTGTGTGTTTGCGCTCTCCCTCCAGTGTCCGTGTGTGTGTGTGTGTGTGTGTGTGTGTGTGTGTGTGTGTGTGTTCTCACTCCAGTGACCCCCTGTGTGTGTGTGTGTGCGCTCTCCCTCTAGTGTCCCCCCTGTGTGTGTGCGCATTCTCCCTCCAGTGACCCCCCATGTGTCCCCCTGTGTGTGCGCACGCATTCTCACTCCAGTGACCCCCCGTGTGTGTGTGCTCTCCCTCCAGTGTCCCCGTGTGTGTGTGTGCATTTTCCCTCCAGTGACCCCCTGTGTGTGTGTGTGTGTGTGTGTGTGTGTGTGTGGTGTGTGTGTGTGTGTGTGTGTGTGTGTGTGTGTGTGTGTGTGTGTGTGTGTGCATTCTCACTCCAGTGTCCCCCTGTGTGTGTGCGCATTCTCACTCCAGTGACCCCCCGTGTGTGTGTGCTCTCCCTCCAGTGTCCCCCGTGTGTGTGTGTGCGCATTTTCCCTCCAGTGACCCTGTGTGTGTGTGTGTGTGTGTGTGTGTGTGTGTGTGTGTGTGTGTGTGTGTGTGTGTGTGTGTGTGTGTGTGTGTGTGTGTGTGTGTGTGTGTGCATTCTCACTCCAGTGTCCCCCTGTGTGTGCGTGTGCTCTCCCTCCAGTGACCCCGTGTGTGTGCATTCTCGGTCGGTCTGTTGGTCAGTCAGTGGTGGTCGGTCAGTCAGTGGTGGGGTGGTCGGTCTGCAAGTCAGTCAGTGGTGGGTGGTTGTGGTCGGTCAGTCGGTGGTGGGGGGTTGGTCAGTGAGTCAGTGGTGGTTGGGGGGGGGGGGGGGGGGTTGTGGAAATTATATTGTATAAAATTTATGTGGACATTTTATTCTAGGATGTGTGTTTTTATAGATTGTCATCTGTCTCCCTGTGTCTGTTTAATCATGTGCACTTCCTCCCGTGAGTGCCCTCCCCTTTACTCCATGTCACTTCCTGTGATGTCATTTTGTATTGAGGGAGTGCCTGGCTGTTGGAGGCAGGCATTTACTGTTTGTGAAAGCTTTTGTGATAATAAAAGGCCATGCTGGCTAGTGTGGCCAAGGATGGCTAACTGACCAGGCAAAGATGAGGCTGTAAGAATACTTGCTGTTGATGGCTGTTTACTGGGGAATGGGAAACCAGGGGCTTAGATGGGAAGCAGCTAGGCTGGAAAGGTTATGTATGGATGCTATGCTGAGATAAGGATGAATGGATGAAGGGGTTTGGGAGTTCATGGAAGATATGAAGCTAAGGTATTATATCATTAAGGCAGAAATGGGTATTTATATTAGAAACAGGAAAAATTGGCTGTTTGCTATACAGACAGTCAGATTTTTACCATGTCAGGGGGGTCGGTCAATCAGTCAGTGGTGGGGGGGTGGTCGGTCTGTCAGTGGTGGGGGGGTGGTCGGTCTGTCAGTGGTGGGGGGGGGGGTCGATCAGTCAGTCAGTCAGTGGTGTGGGGGGGGGGGGTCTGTCAGTCAGTGGTGGGGGGGGGAGTGGTCGGTCTGTCAGTCAGTGGTGGGGGGGGGGGAGTGGTCGGTCTGTCAGTCAGTGGTGGGGGGGGGTGGTCGGTCTGTCAGTCAGTGGTGGGGGGGGGGAGTGGTCGGTCTGTCAGTCAGTGGTGGGGGGGGGGGGGAGTGGTCGGTCTGTCAGTCAGTGGTGGGGGGGGGGGGGGGGGGGGAGTGGTCGGTCTGTCAGTCAGTGGTGGGGGGGAGTGGTCGGTCTGTCAGTCAGTGGTGGGGGGGGGGGTGGTCGGTCTGTCAGTCAGTGGTGGGGGGGGGAGTGGTCGGTCTGTCAGTCAGTGGTGGGGGGGGAGTGGTCGGTCTGTCAGTCAGTGGTGGGGGGGGGGGAGTGGTCGGTCTGTCAGTCAGTGGTGGGGGGGGGGGAGTGGTCGGTCTGTCAGTCAGTGGTGGGGGGGGGGGAGTGGTCGATCTGTCAGTCAGTGGTGGGGGAGGAGTGGTCGATCTGTCAGTCAGTGGTGGGGGGGTGGTCGATCTGTCAGTCAGTGGTGGGGGGGGGTGGTCGGTCTGTCAGTCAGTGGTGGGGGGTGGTCGGTCAGTCAGTCAGTGGTGGGGGGGTGGTCGGTCAGTCAGTCAGTGGTGGGGGGGTGGTCGGTCAGTCAGTCAGTGGTGGCGGGGTGGTCGGTCTGTCAGTCAGTGGTGGGGTGGTCGGTCAGTCAGTGGTGGTGGTAGTCGGTCAGTAAGTGGTCAGTCAGTGGTTTTGGTCAGTCAGTGGTGGGGGGGGGGAGTGGTCGGTCGGTCAGTCAGTGGTGGGGGGGTGGTCGGTCTGTCAGTCAGTGGTGGGGGGGGTGGTCGGTCAGTCAGTCAGTGATGGGGGGGGTGGTCGGTCTGTCAGTCAGTGGTGGGGGGGGGGGGGGGGTCGGTCGGTCAGTCAGTGGTGGCGGGGTGGTCGGTCTGTCTGTCAGTCAGTGGTGGGGTGGTCGGTCAGTCAGTGGTGGTGGTGGTGGTGGTGGTGGTAGTCGGTCAGTAAGTGGTCAGTCAGTGGTTTCGGTCAATCAGTGGTGGGGGGGGAGTGGTCGGTCAGTCAGTGGGGGGGTGGGGGTTCAGTCAGTGGGGGGGGATGGTCGGTCTGTCAGTTGTGGGGGGGTGGTCGGTCGGTCAGTCAGTCAGTGGTGGGGGGGGAGTGGTCGGTCTGTCAGTCAGTGGTGGGGGGGGAGTGGTCGGTCTGTCAGTCAGTGGTGGGGGGAGTGGTCGGTCTGTCAGTCAGTGGTGGGGGGAATGGTCGGTCTGTCAGTCAGTGGTGGGGGGAGTGGTCGGTCTGTCAGTCAGTGGTGGGGGGGGTGGTCGGTCTGTCAGTCAGTGGTGGGGGGGTGGTCGTTCTGTCAGTCAGTGGTGGGGGGGGTGGTCGTTCTGTCAGTCAGTGGTGGGGGGGTGGTCGGTCAGTCAGTCAGTGATGGGGGGGTGGTCGGTCTGTCAGTCAGTGGTGGCGGGGTGGTCGGTCTGTCTGTCAGTCAGTGGTGGGGTGGTCGGTCAGTCAGTGGTGGTGGTGGTGGTAGTCGGTCAGTAAGTGGTCAGTCAGTGGTTTCGGTCAGTCAGTGGTGGGGGGGGGGGGGGGTGGTCGGTCAGTCAGTGGGGGGGTGGGGGTTCAGTCAGTTGTGGGGGGGTGGTCGGTCGGTCTGTCAGTCAGTGGTGGGGGGGAGTGGTCGGTCTGTCAGTCAGTGGTGGGGGGAGTGGTCGGTCTGTCAGTCAGTCAGTGGTGGGGGGGTGGTCGGTCAGTCAGTCAGTGGTGGGTCGGTCTGTCAGTCAGTGGTGGGGGGGGTGGTCGGTCTATCTGTCAGACAGTGTTGGTGGGGGGGGGTGGTCGATCTGTCAGTTAGTGGTGGGGGGGTGGTCTGTCAGTCAGTCAGTGGTGGGGGGTGGTCTGTCAGTCAGTCAGTGGTGGGGGGATGGTCGGTCTGTCAGTCAGTGGTGGGGGGGAGTGGTCGGTCTGTCAGTCAGTGGTGGGGGGAGTGGTCGGTCTGTCAGTCAGTGGTGGGGGGAGTGGTCGGTCTGTCAGTCAGTGGTGGGGGGAGTGGTCGGTCTGTCAGTCAGTGGTGGGGGGAGTGGTCGGTCTGTCAGTCAGTGGTGGGGGGAGTGGTCGTTCTGTCAGTCAGTGGTGGGGGGGTGGTCGTTCTGTCAGTCAGTGGTGGGGGGGGGTGGTCGTTCTGTCAGTCAGTGGTGGGGGGGGTGGTCGGTCAGTCAGTCAGTGATGGGGGGGTGGTCGGTCTGTCAGTCAGTGGTGGCGGGGTGGTCGGTCTGTCTGTCAGTCAGTGGTGGGGTGGTCGGTCAGTCAGTGGTGGTGGTGGTGGTGGTAGTCGGTCAGTAAGTGGTCTCGGTCAGTCAGTGGTGGGGGGGGGGAGTGGTCGGTCAGTCAGTGGGGGGGTGGGGGTTCAGTCAGTTGTGGGGGGGGTGGTCGGTCGGTCTGTCAGTCAGTGGTGGGGGGGGTGGTCGGTCTGTCAGTCAGTGGTGGGGGGAGTGGTCGGTCTGTCAGTCAGTCAGTGGTGGGGGGGGTGGTCGGTCAGTCAGTCAGTGGTGGGGGGGTCGGTCAGTCAGTGGTGGGGGGGGTGGTCGGTCTATCTGTCAGACAGTGTTGGTGGGGGGGGGGTGGTCGATCTGTCAGTTAGTGGTGGGGGGGTGGTCTGTCAGTCAGTCAGTGGTGGGGGGTGGTCTGTCAGTCAGTCAGTGGTGGGGGGATGGTCGGTCTGTCAGTCAGTGGTGGGGGGGAGTGGTCGGTCTGTCAGTCAGTGGTGGGGGGAGTGGTCGGTCTGTCAGTCAGTGGTGGGGGGAGTGGTCGGTCTGTCAGTCAGTGGTGGGGGGAGTGGTCGGTCTGTCAGTCAGTGGTGGGGGGAGTGGTCGTTCTGTCAGTCAGTGGTGGGGGGGGTGGTCGTTCTGTCAGTCAGTGGTGGGGGGGTGGTCGGTCTGTCAGTCAGTGGTGGCGGGGTGGTCGGTCTGTCAGTCAGTGGTGGCGGGGTGGTCGGTCTGTCTGTCAGTCAGTGGTGGGGTGGTCGGTCAGTCAGTGGTGGTGGTGGTGGTAGTCGGTCAGTAAGTGGTCTCGGTCAGTCAGTGGTGGGGGGGGGGAGTGGTCGGTCAGTCAGTGGGGGGGGTGGGGGTTCAGTCAGTTGTGGGGGGGTGGTCGGTCGGTCTGTCAGTCAGTGGTGGGGGGGAGTGGTCGGTCTGTCAGTCAGTGGTGGGGGGAGTGGTCGGTCTGTCAGTCAGTCAGTGGTGGGGGGGTGGTCGGTCGGTCAGTCAGTCAGTGGTGGGTCGGTCTGTCAGTCAGTGGTGGGGGGGGGGTGGTCGGTCTATCTGTCAGACAGTGTTGGTGGGGGGGGGGTGGTCGGTCTGTCAGTTAGTGGTGGGGGGGTGGTCTGTCAGTCAGTCAGTGGTGGGGGGTGGTCTGTCAGTCAGTCAGTGGTGGGGGGATGGTCGGTCTGTCAGTCAGTGGTGGGGGGAGGTCTGTCAGTCAGTGGTGGGGGGGGGGGGGTCTGACTGTCAGTGGTGGGGGGGGGTCCGTGTGTCGGTCATAGTGGGTGAGGGGGGTCCGTCTGTCGGTGGGTGAGGAGGGGGGGGGGTCTGTCTGTCGGTGGGTGAGGAGGGGGGGGGGGTCTGTCAGTGGTTTGGTCGGGTTACACACCTGCAGATCTGTAGATCCGGATGGGGGAAGGGCGGTCCCCGGTGTCCTCGTCCGTCAGGTGGGATGAGTTGTAAAATGGCTCCGCCTTCATGTCCTCAGGGGTGGAACCCCCACCGGCTGCATTCCCCAGTCTCTCCAGTCGGTCCCTCACGCACTCTCAGTTCTCCTCACCTGACAGGACGGAGGAACTGGCGCGCTCTCGCTAATGGCCGGCCCCGCGCACTACAACTCGGCCGCTCCCCCATTGGATGGAGGAGGGAGGAGACACAAGCCGTCATTGGACGGAGGAAGGTGGTGCCTGAGGCGACGTAAAGGACGATTGGGAGCGCGGCTACAACAGGAGGAGGCGGATAGGACGGGCGATGTCACATGGGGGAGCGGCGATGGCGGCCATATTGGAAAAGGGCCGATTGTTCACCAGTAAAATAGAAGCGGGTGGCGGTAATCTAATATAACACCGCGCGCTTCCGCCTTCTCCCGATCCCTCGTGAAGTCAAACTATACAGCGGGAGGGAAGTTATGTACCAGCAATGTGGAGTCACCTGGGAGGCGTGAGAGGTCACGCAGGCACACTGCAGCGCTTTGACGTCACAGAGGCGTAAACAACTCCCTCACAGTAGAGCGCAACGCTCAGTTATTGTAGAACAGTGAGGACGTCATATAACCAGTAGTTTCAGTATTAGAGAAAGAGAAGGAGCCATTATTAGCCACATCACTTTTATTTTATTGTGGGATATTTATATAAAAGATGGTGGATTCTACAACAAACACCCGAGAGTTTTCCTTTCGGGAGAGACCTGCTAAGTTAAAGAGGTTAATCAAAAATAGACCACCAATGGCTGGACAGCCTCATTCCATTGAACATGAAACTCTTTACCACTGTAAAGAGCTATATCGTCTCATGCGTGGGAACAACAGACCCCTAATCGAGTCACTGATGAGGCAGGACCCAGAGGAGGAAGCAGAGTGGAGAAGAAAGCAAGAAACGCATAGGCCTGTAGAGAAGAGGGCCAAGGCACCAAGAAAGAGTAGAAGAGAGGAGGAAACAGAGAGGCCTGTACAGAAGAGAACCATGGCACAGAGGAAGAGGAGAAGAGAGGAGGAAACAGAGAGGCTTGTACACAAGAGAACCATGGCATTGAGGAAGAGGAGAAGAGAGGAGGGAACAGAGTGCCCCACAGAGCAGGCAGATGAGGTGAAGAGGAGAAGAGAGGAGGAAACAGGGAGGCCTGTACAGAAGAGAAACATGTCACTGAGGAAGAGGAAAAGAGAGGAGGGAACAGGGAGGCCTGTACAGAAGAGAGCCATGGCACTGAGGAAAAGGAGAAGAGAGGAGGAAATGGAGTGCCCCGCACAGCAGGCGGATGAGGCTCAGAGGAAGAAGAGCAGAGAGGAGGAATCAGAGCAGCCTGTAGAGAGGAGAGCCAAGGCACAGAGGAAGCGGAGAAGAGAGGAGGGAGCAGAGAAGAGAGCCAAGGCTCCAAGGAAGAGGAGTAGAGAGGAGAAGGCAGAGTGCCCTGTAGAGAAGCAAGACGAGACTCTGCAGAAGAAGGAAGAGGAGAAAATAAGGATGCATGTTCAGAAGATAAAGGAATATGCAAAGAGATCGAAGAGGGAAGCAGAAATCACCAGACAGAAGGAGGAAAGGATGGAAAAAGAATGTAAGTAGTAATATGATTTCAATTGTTATATAGTACATAGGTGAGGTAAAAAGACCTACTAAGTGAGGATTATATGACGGGTAGTGGCGCCAAAGAAAAATATATCTCCGTGAGTGCAGCTGCCCCTTTTAAAGTGGAATAAATCACCTTACATTTATTCAAAAATGACACTAAAAAGGTATGGTGCTAGCTCAAACACAAATAAATAAAATTATCACCAAACATAATTCCATATCATCAGCATAAATTATCCAGTCCACAATGTATAAGTTCCATAATGTGACATTTCCATAAAATATAACAAAAAAGTCCTCAAAGAATATTCCAATCACTGTGATTAAAGGATAAGTGCGGTAGCAGATTAATTGTTTAGCCATGCTCCACCATCAATTGTGTGTGAGAAATGCAAACTCACCAAAAATCGATAATAAATGCGATTTGTACCAATTACACACTCTCTTGGTCAGCAGTATATATGAAGGCGATGGTTCTCAGCCTCAGAAGTATCTCCTTACATTGACCTACCATAAAAGCTTGGGAGAAGCATATCAAATATCATAGTGCAGTATGTTTATTAAAAGATCTGTTCCAGCAGGTAAATAAAAAATGTGCACTTACATTTGTGGGTGCTGTGAGTCACCACCAACATCGACAGCCATCTAAGTGCACTCGCCTTCTCTCCAGGATGCGGCATGTGTTCCAAAGCACCAGAGGTAGGCACCAACCAACCGGAAATGATGTCAATACAGGCGGACGTTCTCCGCCTGAATGGATGTCATTTCCGGTTGGTTGGTTCCTACCTCCGGTGCTTTGGAACGCACGAGGCATCCTGGAGAGACAGCGAGTGCACTTAGTTGGCTGTACTTGTTGTTGGTACTGAACTGACTTACAGCACCAACAAATGTAACTGCAAATTTTTTGTGATTAATCTGCTACTGCACTTATTCTTTAATCACGGTTATTGAAATATTCTTTGACTTTTTTTGTTATATTTTATGGAAAATACCTCATAGTTGTACATCTGCAGTGTGCGATCTAAGGCATTTCTGCCTGTGACTGCTGGCCTGGCCTGGACATTTAGTGATGTCACTTCTTTGCTGCTCACTGTTCTCCTTGGCTCTGATATAAGGGAGTAAAGCCAGTGGAAGAACGAACAAGTAAACTTGTGTCAACTTATGAAAAAGCATAAAAGCGGAGTGCAGAATGATGTCAGCAAAGGAGTACAGTTCACTGAAAATAAAGAAGGCATCCACTTACATGTAAAGACAAATTCATCCCCCCTAGTGGAGGGGCAGAGTCGCTGGCTCACAGAGTGCCACAGAATAATAGATGTGAATGGGGGAAAAATAAGGATACACACACCGCAGGAGTGCAGAAAAAAATAAATAAAACTCAGCAGCTACACTTAATATTTTTTTTAACTAACAAATCTTACGAGTGGAACATGTAACGTGTTTCCCAAGGTGAACTTATCCTTAAACCCTTTCACAGCCAGAGCTGTTTTTGTATTTTTTGGAGGCGTTTAAAAAATTATTTGAGTCCTGAAGACTACATAAAACCCCCACATAAAACCACCCTAAAGCCCCATACACACGCTCGGATTATCCGAGGACCAGGTCCGTCGGATCATGTCCGTCGTACTTTGTCCGATGTTGGTTTTGCGTACACACGGTCGGACAACGTTGTCGGAAAATCCGATCATTCTGAACGTGGTGACGTTTGTTGCGTACGACGGGACTACGTAGAGGCTAGTAGCCAATAGCTTTGGTCTTGTAATGTGATCTGAGCATGCGTAGCACTTTGTCCGTCGGAATTCGCTACACACGATCGGATTTGGTGTGATCGGACTTTGTTGTCAAAAAATTTATCCAGCAGGAGATAGGACTTTGTCCGTCGGACAATCCGATGGAAACTGTCCGATGGTGCCTACACACGGTCGGAATTTCCGACAACATTGTCCGATAGGACAGAATCCATCGGAAAATCCGACCGTGTGTATGGGGCTTTAGATGTGCAAGCAAAGCCCAGGATACATAGTGGGGGTAGGGCGTGCACGGGGTGTGGAGAGAATTTAGGCGGGACCCCAGGCGCCAGGGCGAAACTTCTTGTCGTCATGATAACCTGGCGCCTGGGGTCTGTTGAGCCCTGCTTTATACAACATAAGTGTTTTGAAGCTGTATTAAGCGCCTTATTTTTTGGCGTACACATGTATAAGGCATCCACCCCAGGATGATAGGATAGCATATTAGACTGCAACATGTTTGGTTAGCTTTAGTACAAATCTACGGGTCAGGTCTGTCCTATCTGAAATCAAGAGATTTTTGAAGGCCAATTGCGATTTTCTGAACAGTTATTTTTTTTTTTCTTCGTTAGAACAGGCCCAGAGACTTGTTCTATCTCTGGGGTTATTCACTGATTTGATGTCTAACTGTTTAAATGTAAAATCAAATGATCAGATCTGACTCCACGTCAGCCATGTGATATCCCCCGTTATCTTGTTTAGCTGTTTTCTCTATTTTGGGGGTTTCATTGCCAATAGAAATAAGCAGAGTAACTTGTATGAGGACAGGGTAATAAAAATGTTTTCTGTTTCTCTCTCTACAGCGCGTGTACCAGGTTTCCTGTATCCAGAGAGCTTCACCTTTCATAAAAGCCTTGGAAAGGGACACAATGGGCAGGTAAGTGACAAAAGATTAGTATTTAAACAGGGGGGGATACATTATGACTAGGGATGAGCCGAACACCCCCGGGTTCGGTTCGAACCAGAACCTTCGAACGGACCGAAAGTTCGCGCGAATTTTCGAACCTATACGTTATAATGGACGCGAACGTTCGAAATCAAAAGTGCTAATTACAACGGCCAATATGCATGTTAATGTCATAAAACAGGTTTGGGGACCCGGGTCCTGCCCCAGGGGACATATATCAATGCAAAAAGAACTTTTAAAAACTAACGTTTTTTCGGGAGCAGTCATTTTAATGATGCATAAAGTGAAAAAAAAAAAGTGAAATTTTCCTTTAAATATGGTACCTGGGGGGTGTCTAAAGTATGCCTGTGAAGTGGCATGTGTTTCCCGTGTTTAGAACTGTCCTTGCACAAAATGACATTTGTAAAGGAAAAAAAAAGCCATTTAAAACCACTTGCGGCTTTAGGTTTGATCTTAAGTAGAATCTGAACAGGTACATTATGAAGTGTAGCTCCATCCCAAAAAAATCTATTTTTAAGCTTTTTGGAGAACATAGGGAGGGGTTATCACCCTGTAACATTTGCTGTCTTTGCACATCTGTTCAGAACATGTCACCTCACTTTCCGTCCCAATGACAAATGTTTTTGGAAAAGTGGGGTTTTAATTGAAACAAGGATTGGTGATAAAGTATCAGTAGAGAGGAGATACCTTTTTCCCAAATTAAATCTAACAGGATAGAATTTCCCTTCCTAGGGGTAGATTTCCTCTCACTTCCTGTTTTCTCTTTCCATTTGCAAGTAGGAGTCGTTTGTAAGTTGGATGTTTGAAAGTAGGGGCCTGGCGTATATACTCTGCAGAAATTTGCCCTATTAGATGTTGGTGTAGCCACAAGACTGGTGGGCACAGGAATGGGCCCTGCTGTGAGTTAATAGATCAAGATTTGTAATTGCATGCACCTGTTGAACAGGGCAGAAAAATTGGGGGTGGTGGTGGTGGTGGTGGACGGTTTTGCCACAAGACTGTAAGCTCTCACAGTTACTCTTGGTGGGCGCAGGAATGGGCCCTGCTGTGAGTTATTAGATCAAGATTTGTAATTGCAAGCACCTGATGAACAGGGCAGAAAAATTGGGCCTTTGGCGGTGGTGGTGGACGGTGTTGCCACAAGACTGTAGGCCCTCATAGTTACTCTTGGTGGGCGCAGGAATGGGCCCTGCTGTGAGTTATTAGATCAAGATTTGTAATTGCAAGCACCTGATGAACAGGGCAGAAAAATTGGGCCTTTGGCGGTGGTGGTGGACGGTGTTGCCACAAGACTGCAGGCCCTCATAGTTACTCTTGGTGGGCGCAGGAATGGGCCCTGCTGTGAACTATTAGATCAAGATTTGTAATTACCCGCCCCTGTTAAACAGGGGCTGAAAAATTGTGCCTTAGGCACTGGTGCTGGTGCCACAACACTGCAACCCCTCACAGAGACTGTACTTGGAGCACAGCAGTCACACGTGTTGCGAAGCATTTTTTTAAAAAATTGTAAGTTCCCGCCCCTGTTAAACAGGGGCTGAAAAATTGTGCCTTAGGCACTGGTGCTGGTGCCACAACACTGCAACACGGCCCTCACAGAGACTGTACTTGGAGCACAGCAGTCACACGTGTTGCGAAGCATTTTTTTTTTTAAAATTGTAAGTACACGCCCCTGTTAAACAGGGGCTGAAAAATTGTGCCTTAGGCACTGGTGCTGGTGCCACAACAGTGCAACACGGCCCTCACAGAGACTGTACTTGGAGCACAGCAGTCACACGTGTTGCGAAGCATTTTTTTAAAAAATTGTAAGTACACGCCCCTGTTAAACAGGGGCTGAAAAATTGTGCCTTAGGCACTGGTGTGGTGGCATGGATCATTGAGGAGGAGGAAGAGGATAGTCAGTGAACATAAGAGGACAGTCACTCAGCATCAGCATAGGCAGTCTTGAAGGGATGTGACATTAAAAATTATTCGGTTATATCCGCCTCAGGTGCCTGGTAGCTGGTGGTGATCCAAGACTGATTCATTTTGATGAATGTCAGTCGATCAACCGAGGCGGTGGACAGGCGCACCCTATGATCAGTCACAAATCCTCCAGCAGCACTGAATGTGCGTTCGGAAAGAACGCTGGAGGCAGGACAGGCCAGTAGCTCAATTGCATACTGTGCAAGCTCTGGCCAGTGATCCATCCTCAGGACCCAGTAAGCCAGAGGATTTTCGGTGGGAAAGGTGTCCAAGTCTGACCTTGCCCAAGGTATTCCTGCACCATGTATATCAGACGCTGGCGATGGTTGCTGGAACAGATCATACCTTGGGGCTGCGGACTAAAAAAATTGTCTGAACGCATCGGTCAGACGTCCACCTTCCCCACCGCTCCTTCTGCCACTGACCGAAGCCTCAGCAACTCGTCGCCCAGGACCAGGAGTTTGTAGCCTCCCAGTTTCTGGGAATGCGTTGCACAGACCTTTCTGCAAGGCCTCCCTGAGATGTCTCATCCTCTGCTCCCTCTGCGACGGCAAGATAAGGTCCGCAACCTTACCCTTGTACCGCGGATCAAGGAGAGTGGCCAGCCAGTAATGGTCCCTCTCCTTGATCCGAAGAACACGAGGATCCTTCCGCAGGCTTTGCAGGATCAGGGAGGCCATGCAGCGTAGGTTAGCTGAGGCATTCGGTCCGGAGTCTTCTGGGTCACTGAGGATGACATGATCGCCAGCCACCTCCTCCCAGCCACGTACAAGTCCACTGGCTTGTTGGGACTGTACATCATCCCTAAAAGACTGCTGCTGCTGATGCTGAGTGCCAGGCTCCACCTCCATGCTCACACAATCCTCCTCCTCCTCCTCCTCCTCCTCATCCTCTTCCTGTGTGATGGGTGGGACAGAAGGAACACTGTCCGGATAAAGGGGGCCTTGAGAGGCAAGGAAGTCCTCCTCTTCCTGCCTCTGTTCTGCCTCAAGTGCCCTGTCCATTATCCCACGCAGCGTATGCTCCAACAGGTGGACAAGAGGGACAGTGTCACTGATGCATGCACTGTCACTGCTCACCATCCTCGTGGCCTCCTCAAATGGTGAGAGGACAGTGCATGCATCCCTGATCATGCTCCACTGACGTGGGGAAAAAAAACCAAGCTCCCCTGACCCTGTCCTGGTGCCGTAGTCGCAAAGGTACTCATTGATGGCCCTCTGCTGCGTGTGCAGTCGCTGCAGCATGGCCAACGTTGAGTTCCACCTGGTGGGCATGTCAGATATTAGGCGGTTCTTGGGCAGGTTCAGCTCCTTTTGCAGCTCAGTCAGCCGAGCACTGGCATTATAAGATCGGCGGAAATGCACACAGACTTTCCTGGCCTGCCTCAGGACATCCTGTAAGCCTGGGAACCTGCCCAAGAACCGCTGCACCACCAGGTTGAGGACGTGAGCCATGCAGGGCACATGGGTGAGCTGCCCCTGTCGCAGGGCGGAGAGGAGGTTGGTGCCATTGTCAGAAACGACCATTCCTGGCTTAAGCTGACGTGGCGTCAACCACCTCTCGGCCTGCCCCTGCAGAGCTGCCAGAACCTCTGGCCCAGTGTGGCTCCTGTCCCCCAAACACACCAGCGCAAGCACGGCATGGCATCTTTTTGCCTGCGTACTTGCGTAGCCCCTTGTACGCCTACGGAGCACCGCTGGTTCCAAGGACAGAGCACTGGAGGAAGAAGAAGAGGAGGGGGTGGAGGAGAGAGGTGTGTCACAACCAGTAGCAGTAGTCGCGTTTTGGAGGCGTGGTGGCGGAACAACCTCCAACACTACTGCACCTTGTCCTGCATCCCTCCCAGCTGCCAATAGAGTGACCCAATGGGCCGTGAAAGAAAGGTACCGTCCCTGTCCATGCCTGCTGGACCATGAGTCAGCGGTAATATGCACCTTACCGCTGACCGCCCTGTCCAGCGAGGCATGGACATTGCCCTCCACATGCCGGTAGAGAGACGGAATCGCCTTCCGCGAGAAAAAGTGGCGTTTGGGAACCTGCCACTGAGGAACCGCACATTGAACAAACTCACGGAAGGGGGCCGAGTCTACCAACTGAAAAGGCAGCAGTTGAAGTGCTAGCAATTTAGCAAGGCTAGCATTCAACCGCTGGGCATGTGGATGGCTGGGAGTGTACTTCTTTCTACGGTCCAGCAGCTGGGGCAGGGAAATTTGCCTGCTGCATTCGGACGTCGGTGTACTGCAAGTACTTGGTTGTGACACACCGAATTCTACACCTTCAGTCCTCTCAGAGCAGCTTTCAGAGAGGACTGAAGGTGTAGTGGGGATGGAGATCCCAGCTGAGGAGGAGCAAGGAGAGGTCCGCTTAGTTCTTTGGTGTGGGTCTTTTATGTGTGCCTGCCAACGAGCTGCATGGCAGGTCGCCATATGTCTGGTCATGCTTGTCGTGCCCAAGCGGCTGATGTTTTGGCCACGCGAGATACGCTTGAGACAAATATTGCAAATAGCAGTGGTGCGATCTGCTGCACTCGTCTCAAAAAAGGCCCACACCAAAGAACTTTTCTGATAACGTGCAGAGGCAGCGCCCTGCACAGGCGGAGCTCTGCGGTGTTGTACAGTTGCTGTGCTGGCCTCTACCTGGCCTCCAGGGGGCATCCTGCCTCGTTGGACATGTGACGCCGCATCCTCCTCCTCCTCGTCCTCCTCCTCATCCTCTCTCCCTTGAGGCACCCACGTGGAGTCAGTGACCTCATCATCCCCTCCCTCTTCACCACTAGAGCAAACCTGGCAGTAAGCTGCAGCTGGTGGAACTGTACTGCCAGATTCCTCAAGCTGGGTATCGTCATCCGAGCCTTCGAATCGTTGGGCATCCTCCTGGAGCATGTACCCAACACTGTGCTCAAAGAGTTCGGGGGACTCCTCAGGAGGACATGGTGGGTCTAGGGAAGGGGTGGCTGATGATGCTCTGTCAGTACCCTGAGCCTGGGTGAGAGAGGATGAGGAGGATGAGGAGGGCTTGGTCATCCATTCTACCAAGCCTTCAGCATGATGCGGCTCCACATGTCCAGCTGCCGAAAACAAAGACGCGCGTGTCCCATGGCCACGTGCTGATGACGATGCACGACCACGTCCACGTCCACGGCCACGTCCACTAGAAACAGAGCCTGCCTGCCCTGTGTTCTTGGCTCTGCACGCTCTGCCTCCCCTTGGCGGTCTTCCAGCCATTGTAGTCGGTAGTCCTGTGGGTGCTGCTGAGAAGAAAATATAGGAGCTCTGTGTGATGCCACTAACACACTAGAAGTCCTATGGGTGCTTCTGCAAAGAAAATAGAGGAGCTCTGTGTGATGCCACTAACACACTAGAAGTCCTGTGGGTGCTTATGCAAAGAAAATAGAGGAGCTCTGTGTGATGCCACTAACACACTAGAAGTCCTGTGGGTGCTTCAGCAAAGAAAATAGAGGAGCTCTGTGTGATGCCACTAACACACTAGAAGTCCTGTGGGTGCTGCTGTGAAGAATATATAGGAGCTCTGTGTGATGCGACTAACACACTAGAAGTCCTATGGGTGCTTCTGCAAAGAAAATAGAGGAGCTCTGTGTGATGGGACTAACACACTTCAAGTCCTATAGGTGCTTCTGGGAAGAAAATAAGCTCTGTGTGTGTGATGGGACTAACACACTTCAAGTCCTATAGGTGCTTCTGGGAACAAAATATAGCTCTGTGTGTGTGATGGGACTAACACACTTCAAGTCCTATAGGTGCTTCTGGGAACAAAATATAGCTCTGTGTGTGTGATGGGACTAACACACTTCAAGTCCTATAGGTGCTTCTGGGAAGAAAATATAGCTCTGTGTGTGTAATGGGACTAACACACTTCAAGTCCTATAGGTGCTTCTGGGAACAAAATATAGCTCTGTGTGTGTAATGGGACTAACACACTTCAAGTCCTATAGGTGCTTCTGGGAAGAAAATATAGCTCTGTGTGTGTAATGGGACTAACACACTTCAAGTCCTATAGGTGCTTCTGGGAAGAAAATATAGCTCTGTGTGTGTGATGGGACTAACACACTTCAAGTCCTATAGGTGCTTCTGGGAAGAAAAATAGCTCTGTGTGTGTGATGGGACTAACACACTTCAAGTCCTATAGGTGCTTCTGGGAAGAAAATATAGCTCTGTGTGTGTGATGGGACTAACACACTTCAAGTCCTATAGGTGCTTCTGGGAAGAAAATATAGCTCTGTGTGTGTGATGGGACTAACACACTTCAAGTCCTATAGGTGCTTCTGGGAACAAAATATAGCTCTGTGTGTGTGATGGGACTAACACACTTCAAGTCCTATAGGTGCTTCTGGGAACAAAATATAGCTCTGTGTGTGTGATGGGACTAACACACTTCAAGTCCTATAGGTGCTTCTGGGAACAAAATATAGCTCTGTGTGTGTGATGGGACTAACACACTTCAAGTCCTATAGGTGCTTCTGGGAACAAAATATAGCTCTGTGTGTGTGATGGGACTAACACACTTCAAGTCCTATAGGTGCTTCTGGGAACAAAATATAGCTCTGTGTGTGTGATGGGACTAACACACTTCAAGTCCTATAGGTGCTTCTGGGAACAAAATATAGCTCTGTGTGTGTGATGGGACTAACACACTTCAAGTCCTATAGGTGCTTCTGGGAACAAAATATAGCTCTGTGTGTGTGATGGGACTAACACACTTCAAGTCCTATAGGTGCTTCTGGGAACAAAATATAGCTCTGTGTGTGTGATGGGACTAACACACTTCAAGTCCTATAGGTGCTTCTGGGAACAAAATATAGCTCTGTGTGTGTGATGGGACTAACACACTTCAAGTCCTATAGGTGCTTCTGGGAACAAAATATAGCTCTGTGTGTGTGATGGGACTAACACACTTCAAGTCCTATAGGTGCTTCTGGGAACAAAATATAGCTCTGTGTGTGTGATGGGACTAACACACTTCAAGTCCTATAGGTGCTTCTGGGAACAAAATATAGCTCTGTGTGTGTGATGGGACTAACACACTTCAAGTCCTATAGGTGCTTCTGGGAACAAAATATAGCTCTGTGTGTGTGATGGGACTAACACACTTCAAGTCCTATAGGTGCTTCTGGGAACAAAATATAGCTCTGTGTGTGTGATGGGACTAACACACTTCAAGTCCTATAGGTGCTTCTGGGAACAAAATATAGCTCTGTGTGTGTGATGGGACTAACACACTTCAAGTCCTATAGGTGCTTCTGGGAACAAAATATAGCTCTGTGTGTGTGATGGGACTAACACACTTCAAGTCCTATAGGTGCTTCTGGGAACAAAAATATAGCTCTGTGTGTGTGATGGGACTAACACACTTCAAGTCCTATAGGTGCTTCTGGGAACAAAATATAGCTCTGTGTGTGTGATGGGACTAACACACTTCAAGTCCTATAGGTGCTTCTGGGAACAAAATATAGCTCTGTGTGTGTGATGGGACTAACACACTTCAAGTCCTATAGGTGCTTCTGGGAACAAAATATAGCTCTGTGTGTGTGATGGGACTAACACACTTCAAGTCCTATAGGTGCTTCTGGGAACAAAATATAGCTCTGTGTGTGTGATGGGACTAACACACTTCAAGTCCTATAGGTGCTTCTGGGAACAAAATATAGCTCTGTGTGTGTGATGGGACTAACACACTTCAAGTCCTATAGGTGCTTCTGGGAACAAAATATAGCTCTGTGTGTGTGATGGGACTAACACACTTCAAGTCCTATAGGTGCTTCTGGGAACAAAATATAGCTCTGTGTGTGTGATGGGACTAACACACTTCAAGTCCTATAGGTGCTTCTGGGAACAAAATATAGCTCTGTGTGTGTGATGGGACTAACACACTTCAAGTCCTATAGGTGCTTCTGGGAACAAAATATAGCTCTGTGTGTGTGATGGGACTAACACACTTCAAGTCCTATAGGTGCTTCTGGGAACAAAATATAGCTCTGTGTGTGTGATGGGACTAACACACTTCAAGTCCTATAGGTGCTTCTGGGAACAAAATATAGCTCTGTGTGTGTGATGGGACTAACACACTTCAAGTCCTATAGGTGCTTCTGGGAACAAAATATAGCTCTGTGTGTGTGATGGGACTAACACACTTCAAGTCCTATAGGTGCTTCTGGGAACAAAATATAGCTCTGTGTGTGTGATGGGACTAACACACTTCAAGTCCTATAGGTGCTTCTGGGAACAAAATATAGCTCTGTGTGTGTGATGGGACTAACACACTTCAAGTCCTATAGGTGCTTCTGGGAACAAAATATAGCTCTGTGTGTGTAATGGGACTAACACACTTCAAGTCCTATAGGTGCTTCTGGGAAGAAAATATAGCTCTGTGTGTGTAATGGGACTAACACACTTCAAGTCCTATAGGTGCTTCTGGGAACAAAATATAGCTCTGTGTGTGTAATGGGACTAACACACTTCAAGTCCTATAGGTGCTTCTGGGAAGAAAATATAGCTCTGTGTGTGTAATGGGACTAACACACTTCAAGTCCTATAGGTGCTTCTGGGAACAAAATATAGCTCTGTGTGTGTGATGGGACTAACACACTTCAAGTCCTATAGGTGCTTCTGGGAACAAAATATAGCTCTGTGTGTGTGATGGCACTAACACACTTCAAGTCCTATAGGTGCTTCTGGGAACAAAATATAGCTCTGTGTGTGTGATGGGACTAACACACTTCAAGTCCTATAGGTGCTTCTGGGAACAAAATATAGCTCTGTGTGTGTGATGGCACTAACACACTTCAAGTCCTATAGGTGCTTCTGGGAACAAAATATAGCTCTGTGTGTGTAATGGGACTAACACACTTCAAGTCCTATAGGTGCTTCTGGGAAGAAAATATAGCTCTGTGTGTGTAATGGGACTAACACACTTCAAGTCCTATAGGTGCTTCTGGGAACAAAAAATAGCTCTGTGTGTGTGATGGGACTAACACACTTCAAGTCCTATAGGTGCTTCTGGGAAGAAAATATAGCTCTGTGTGTGTAATGGGACTAACACACTTCAAGTCCTATAGGTGCTTCTGGGAACAAAATATAGCTCTGTGTGTGTGATGGGACTAACACACTTCAAGTCCTATAGGTGCTTCTGGGAACAAAATATAGCTCTGTGTGTGTGATGGGACTAACACACTTCAAGTCCTATAGGTGCCTCTGGGAAGAAAATATAGCTCTGTGTGTGTAATGGGACTAACACACTTCAAGTCCTATAGGTGCTTCTGGGAACAAAATATAGCTCTGTGTGTGTAATGGGACTAACACACTTCAAGTCCTATAGGTGCTTCTGGGAAGAAAATATAGCTCTGTGTGTGTATGGGACTAACACACTTCAAGTCCTATAGGTGCTTCTGGGAAGAAAATATAGCTCTGTGTGTGTAATGGGACTAACACACTTCAAGTCCTATAGGTGCCTCTGGGAACAAAATATAGGAGCTCTGCCTGCCTGCCACGAACACACTACAAGTCCTATAGGTGCTTCTGGTAACAAAATATAGGAGCTCTGCCTGCCTGCCACGAACACACTACAAGTCCTATAGGTGCTTCTGGTAACAAAATATAGGAGCTCTGCCTGCCTGCCACGAACACACTACAAGTCCTATAGGTGCTTCTGGTAACAAAATATAGTAGCTCTGCCTGCCTGCCACGAGCACACTACAAGCCCCTCTTTCTCAATCAATCTTTGTAACTGAATCTATCTAACTCAATCTCTGTAAGTGAATCTCTCTAACTATCTAAATGCAGCAGAGTGTCACAGAATCAGCCTGCTCAATCTGCGCCGGAACAGCATGTGACCGGCGCAGACGGCGTGGCGGCGTTTTATAGGGGGGGGGGCGTGTACTACAGCCCCTGAGCTGTAATTGGCTACAGGCGTCCTGCCTGTAGCCAATTATGGCTCTTCGAGTTTCCGGGGCTGTGATTGGCCAAGCATGCGGGGTCACAGTGCATGCTTGGCCAATCATCAGCCAGCAATGCACTGCGTCGGCCGCGCCGGCCGCAATGCATTGCGGGGCCGCTCGCATCACACGAACGTGATGCGAGCGGCCAAAATAGTTCTGGGCTCGCCGAGCGAGCGAACGCCCGGTGCTCGATGCGAACGTGGGTTCGCATCGAGCACCGGGCCCATCCCTAATTATGACCATGGAAGACTACATAACAGGTGCAGCATAAACATGTACACTCAGCTCAGCCTTTGGGGGAAGGGGGGATGACATACTGAGCAGGGAGGGCTGTACACCCTTTATGCAACAGTTTAAAGCTGAACTCCAGGTAATAAGAAAATGTTACCTTTGTAGTGGGTCTCTCTCTCCACTGGAAATTTTAAAATGTAAGTTCACCTTTATAGAGAATCTGTAAGGTGACGTTACCATTGGACACCCTCCCCATCCCCTGCAGTCAGACACCGGGACGCTGCTTCACCGGTGTGGGGATTTAAAATCTCTGTGGCCTAATCTCTTATCCGTACCTCTCAGCATGTATGAAAAAAAAGGCACATGGACAGCGCTGACCAATCAGAAACCATCTAGCCTATCTTGTCAACGAGGAGAGGAGTTCAAATCCCCAGAAAGGTGAAGCAGCTTGTCAGGGTCTGACTGTGGGGGATTGTTGGACTCGGGGGAGGGAGGAGTCCAGTGTAAGGTCTTCTTATAAATTTTCTTCTTACATTTTAAGCACTCATTTTTTCTACGGGGTGATGAATCAGATGATATCCTTAGCCTATCCCAAGTGCTCTTCCAGGACAGCCCTTGAGAGTATGGATGGAGTCCCTCCCATCGACCCAGGAAACACATTGCCCAATCAGTTCCCATCGACCTTAAGGCCCTCCCATCGACCCAGGAAACACATTGCCCAATCAGTTCTTAAGGCGGTCCCTCAGGTCCCTGGTCAGTCGTTTGTGTTTCCTCCCTCGGAGGAACATGTTGCCAGGAACCTGGGCTAGAAGGCCATAGGAGGACTCATCTCTCAGGGGCTGCCTGCAGAGAGGGGAAACCGCGTAAGGGGGCTGGGTCCTATCCAGCGGTTCCTCAATCCTAAGTCCTACCTTTTTTAAATTGCTGTTTGTGGACCGGGTACCGTCCAGCAGAACCGGAGCAGACCCACAGCCCCCCTCCATCCCGTGCTGAGTAGCGCCTGTGGCAGCATGATGCGGTTCCCCCCGGAGCGGTGAGTGGATTCGTCCAGCTCAGCTTCCTGTGTGGGGGCCGGAGACGCTGAGCGTCATTTCCGGCGGAACCGCGTCATCGCTGTGCGCGGAGACTTCCGGTTCCGGGTCTCAGACGCGCATGGAGGGGGGGAGAAAGCCAACGCTGGGCCTACAAATTCCCGCCAAACATCCAGCCATACCGGACTAGTGGCGGGAAACTGGAGCACGTGACGGAGCCCCGTGCTAGTTACACCATGGAGGCTAATCCCCAGGACGCTCCGGTCGATGTAGGCACCAGCCAGGCCCAGGTAAGCCGCTGTGCGGGCTATTACTCTGGGGTGATTTTTGGTTGTGGTATTGTTAGGCTGGGACCTGTAGTACCCCATGGTGGTGGTTTCACAGTCCAGGATATGCAGTGGTGGACAGCACGGGTGGCTATGGAGGATACAGGCTTAAAAGGCTAAGGGTGTTTGTTCTCTATTCTTTCAGGCTAAAGAAGCCCCAAGAGAGGACAAGGCAGGCCGCAAAAAGTGTCCTAATTGTGGTAATAAGCTTTCCTCTGGCTCTAACAAAGCTTTGTGCAAACAGTGTATTGCAGGCTTATTAAAAACTGAGGCAGACTCTCCCTTAGCAAAATTCCTGGGTTCCTTCAAAGAAGAAATGGCATCCACTTTTAAGTCTCTCAGAGATTTGATTACGGATGTAGGCACAGCTTCCACCAGTAGAGCTGCAGTATCCTCCTCACCTTGCCTCACAACACCCAGCTCAGGGGAGCCCCGTATAGTCAGGGAGCAGAGCCCCGTGCTAGTTAGTCCCGAATCCTCTGAGGAAGATTCTGACCAGGATGAGGACCAGGCTGTAGCTACCAAGTTCGCAAGATACAAGCTCTCTCTTGAAGAGGTAGATGAGCTGTTGAGCGCAATTTATGACACACTGGAAATTGAGGAGGAGGAGACTCAATTAACCAGACATGACAAAATGTATGAGGCTATGGGGGAAAAGAAAGCTAAAGTTTTCCCAATTCATAAGGTACTTTCTGACCTTATCCGCAAGGAATGGTCTGAGCCGGATAAAAAGGTGTTCTTCCCTAATTCCCTCAAAAGAAGGTTTCCTTTTGATGAAAGCCCAGAGGCAGTCTGGAATAAGAATCCCAAACTGGACGCCCCTCTGTCCAAGGTCTCAAAGCAATCAGATCTAGCTTTTGAGGATATGGGGCACTTAAAAGACCCTATGGATAGAAAGACAGATATAGTCTTGAAGACGGCCTGGGATGCCTCTATGGCAGGGTTGAAGCCAGCTCTGGCCACATCCTGTGTGGCCAGAAATCTGGAATTTTGGCTATCCCAATTACAGGACCACCTAAAAGCAGGTACTCCTAGGGGGGAGCTCTTAAAAACCTTCCCCATGCTGTTTAAAGCCACGAGTTTTATCTCAGATGCAGCAACTGACTCGGTTAAGTTTGCAGCCAAGTCAGCAGCACTTTCTGTAGCTGCTAGGAGGTGGGTCTGGATGAAGACCTGGGGGGAGACACGGCGTCTAAAACTCGCCTGTGTAGTGTACCCTTTACAGGTGACTTAGTCTTTGGGCCTGAGTTGGAGACCGCCTTAGAAAGGACGGCGGATAAGAAGAAAACCTTTCCCACAAAGAAGAAAAATTTTCCTAGAAATTTTTTTCGTCCCTCTAAGGAGCCCTCCAAAGCAGAAAAGGAGTTCAAGCCCAAGAAACATTGGGCAGGACAAAAAAGGAAAGGAAAAGGGGGCATTCTTTTTAACCGCCCCAGCCAAAACCCCAAGCCCCAGTGACATCAGGGTCCCGGTGGGGGGGAAGGTTAAGCAATTTTCTCCCACAGTGGGAAAGAATAACATCAAACGAATATGTTCTAAGTATTATAAAAAGAGGATATGCGCTGGAGTTTCACAGCAGCCCACCCTCAAGATTTCTGGTGACAAAGCTACCAAGTCACTTAGAAAAAGCCAGGGCCTTACCACTTTTGATAGGGGAAATGGTGGATCAAGAAGTATTGACACCAGTTCCCGTTCAGGAACAAGGGGACGGTTTTTACTCTCATATTTTTGTTGTAAAAAAGCCGTCAGGGAGGTTCAGACTGATTATGAACCTCCGACCTCTGAATCACTCCATCCGCTACAAAAAGTTTCGGATGGAGTCCATTTATTCGGTAAGAAATCTTCTCCAAAAAGGAGTATTTATGGCTACCCTGGATTTAAGGGACGCTTATCTGCACATCCCAATAAGGAAGGAATGCCAGAAATTTCTTCGGATGGCCGTGCAGATAGACACAAAAATGTATCATTTCCAGTGCAGGGCGCTCCCTTTCGGACTGTCATCCTCCCCCAGAGTCTTTACCAAGGTTCTGGGGGAGGCACTAGTTCCACTGAGACTCAAGTCAGTCTCAATCATCCCCTACTTGGACGATCTTCTGGTCACAGCACACTCAGAGAGTCAGCTGTCTCAGGACCTAGAGTTGACACAACTCAGCTTAAGTCAGCTGGGGTGGATCATCAGCCTGGAGAAATCAAAGTTTACCCCAACTCAGGAGATCATGTACTTAGGGTACAGGATCCTGTCGGTGCCTCAGAAGATAGTACTGCCAGAGGAAAAGTTATCAAATCTGTGGCAGAAGATGTCTTTTCTTCAAAGCAGCCCCCAGTGTACGGTCAGGGAGGTGATGTCGGTCTTAGGTTTAATGACGGCAGCCATCCCGGCCGTACAGTGGGCAAGGTTCCATCAAAGAGACCTTCAGTGGTTCCTGTTGGAACAGCTAAAAGGCAGAGGTCTGGAGGAGGAGGTCTCGATCCCCTCAAAAGTAAAACGCTCCCTCTGGTGGTGGAAGAACGCAGAGAACTTGAACAAAGGGGTTCTCTGGGTTCTTCCTATCTCATCCACACTGACCACAGACGCGAGCAGTTGGGGCTGGGGAGCCCATCTAGGCTCGAGCTGGGCTCAGGGAGATTGGACACCAGAAGAGAAGGGTTTCTCCTCGAATTGGAAGGAGCTAACAGCGATATTGAGAGCTCTGTTAGCCTTTCAAAACAAGATTCAGGGTCACCATCTACAGGTCCGTTCAGACAACATGACGGCTGTAGCATATTTAAACAAGCAGGGAGGTACCAGAAGTCCTCGGTTAATGTCAGTGGCCAGTCGCATATTCCAATGGGCAGAAGCAAATCTGGAGTCTATTTCAGCTATACACTTAAAGGGGGAGCTGAACAATACTGCGGATTTCCTGAGTCGACAATGGATCTCGAATCAGGAATGGTCCTTGCACCCGGAGGTTTTCAGGCTCATAACAGCCCACTGGGGATATCCAATAGTGGATCTGTTTGCAAACAGAGAAAATGCAAAGGTCCCGGTTTTTTGCTCACTACGCCCAGGAGATCAGCCCTTGGCAGTGGATGCTTTTCAGACTCCATGGACTTTCAGCCTGGCGTACGCATTTCCTCCTCTCCACCTCATTCCGAGAGTTTTGGCAAAATTTCTAGTAGAAAAGACATGTCTGATTTTGGTAGCACCGTTTTGGCCCAAGAGACCATGGTTCACAGCCTTGCTACAATTATCAGACCACCCGCCTCTGAGGCTTCCCCTCAGACGGGATCTCCTGTCGCAGGGACCTCTTTTTCATCCTCAGGTGGCCATGCTGAATCTGTCAGCATGGTTACTGAGGAGGAAATTCTGAGGCATAAGGGTCTATCTGAGGAAGTTATTGCGACTTTACTTCAGAGCCGCAAACCAGTCACTAGAGCGATCTACAAGAAGGTTTGGAAAAAGTTCAATAGCTGGCTGAGTAGCAAGGGGGAGAAAAGCACGGATATCGCAAACATTCTCCAATTTCTCCAGGAGGGGATAGACAAGGGGTTATCCCTTAGCACTATCAAAGTGCAGATAGCAGCCTTGAGTGTATATCTAGATAAGCGGTTGCAAGAAGATCCTTTTATCTCTAGATTTTGTAAGGCAGTTGCTAGACGCAAGCCAGTAAAACAGAGCTCCATCTTGGGACCTTGCTGTGGTGTTAAAAGCTTTCTTGGGGTCACCTTTTGAACCCATCTCAGAGGCCTCTCTAAGACTACTTACTCTAAAAACAGCAATGCTGGTGGCAATCACGTCAGCCCGTAGGGTCAGTGAAATTCAGGCCCTTTCCATGAGGGAACCTTTCTTGCAGATCCTAGAAGACAGAGTCATCCTAAAAACAGACCCTGGGTTTTTACCAAAAGTAGCATCCAGTTTTCACAGGTCACAGGATATTGTTCTACCATCTTTTTGTCAGAACGCATCAAATGAAAAGGAGAGTCGTTTTCATTTATTAGATGTAAGAAGATGTATTTTAGAATACTTAAGAGTAACGGAGACATTTAGAGTCTCTGAATCACTTTTTGTACTCTTTTCAGGAAAACGAAAAGGGCAAAAGGCTTCAAAAGTAACCATAGCTAGATGGATTAGGCTAGCTATAACAGAGGGGTATAAAGCTTTGAGTAAAGAGCCTCCTGGGGGTATTAAAGCTCATTCCACAAGGGCACTGTCGGATTCTTGGGCAGAAAGGGCTGGTGCCACCCCGGAGCAGATATGTAAAGCGGCCACATGGTCAAGCTTTTCTACCTTTACAAAGCACTATCGACTGGATTTAATGTCTAGTCAGGATCAGGCTTTTGGGGGGAAAGTCCTCCAAGCCGTGGTCCCACCCTAATCTGGTAAGTACTTGGGGATCCTCTCAAGGGCTGTCCTGGAAGAGCACTTGGGAAAACTGGAGTTAGTACTTACCGGTAAAAGGAGTTACCGGTAAGTACTAACTCCAGTTTTCGTACATGAAGAGATGATTTTTGTTTAACCACTTCAGACCATTCGGCTGGCCAAAGACCATTGCGATTCGGCACTGCGTCACTTTAACTGACAATTGCGCGGCCGTGCAACGTTGCTCCCAAACAAAATTTACGTCCTTTTTTCCCTACCAATAGAGCTTTCTTTTGGTGGTATTTGATCAAATCTGCAGTTTTTATTTTTTGCGCTATAAACAAAAAAAATAGTGACAATTTTGAAAAAAAAAAGCAATATCTTTAACTTTTTGCTATAATAAATATCCCCCAAAAATATATAAAAAATTTATTTTTTCCTCAATTTAGGCCGATACGTATTCTTCTACATATTTTTGGTAAAAAAAATTGCAATAGGCGTTTATCGATTGGTTTGCACAAAAGTCATAGTTTTATTGCATTTTTATTAATATTTTTTTTTTTTACTATTGATGGCGGTGATCAGCGATTTTTATCATGACTGCAACATTATGGCGGACACATCGGACACTTTTGGTGCTATTTTGGGACCATTCACATTTATACAGCAATCAGTGCAATTAAAAATTCACTGATTACTGTGTAAATGTGACTGGCAGTGAAGGGGTTAACCAGGAGGGGATGCTGCAGGGGTTAAGTGTGTCCGGGCAGTGATTCTAACTGTGGGGGGGGGGGGGCTATGTATGACCCGATTACAGGGAGCTGTGATCAGTGACAGTGTCACTAGGCAGAACGGGGAAATGCTTGTTTACATCAGCATTTCCCCGTTCTTCCTCTCCGTAAGACGATCGTGGGTATCCCCGCGGAGCTCGCGGCGGGCACGCGCCTGCTATCCGGACCTCGCAAGATCATGTACAATAACATGATTTTGCGCAGCGGAGCCAACCTGCCGCAGTAAAAACTGCGGCGGCTGGTCCGCAATCGGTTAAGGTGTACTGTTTTCATAAGAAAAAATGTCAGATACTGCGTATGATCATAAAAAATAACAAAAAAAAGCCTTTGTCATACAGGAGTTTTGGTACATTAGTTCCATCCTCGGTTTCGACTTGCTGTGAAACATTGAGGAAAATCGGACGATCGTTTGCCCGATTTTCATATGGTGTAAACCCACCTTCAGACTGTGCCCGCCAGTGCAGCAACCAGTCAGAATCCACCTTGTACAAGTCTGACTTCTGCATAGTGAATTGGTGGCTCGGGGGTTATGGCACCTGAGAATCAGTCTGCTGTGCTTAACAAGGCCAGCGGCGGCTCTGTTTGATGTGTAAAAGACACTTACAGCGGTTGGTCATATTTCCACAAATGGAATTTCCAGCAGGACAGAAAAAAGGGGGAAAGAAAGAATATTTCAGAACATGAGGAATGGTTAGTAATGTTGTTACAACTAGAGAACATGGAAAAGATGATGTACTAATTGTCCCTTTCCTATAGGTGAAGCTGGCAACCCATTGTGATAGCGGCAAACTGGTGGCCGTGAAGATCGTCAAAAAGGTGGAACTAATGCACCATGACCGGGACACCGTCATGGCTGAACGTCAAGTAATGCAAATGGTTATGGGCCACCCATACTGTACCAATCTCTACGCCACTTTCCAGACAGAGGTAAGTCTAAGTTTGGATAGATAGATATTTTGATGAATGTAGATATAGATAGGTAGCTATAGACAGATAGATATTTGGATGGATATAGATAGGTAGATATAGCTAGACTATTGGTTGGATGGATGGATATAGATGTTTGGATGGATGTACAGTATATATAGATAGATGTAGAAAGGTAGATGTAGATAGATAAAAGTTTGGAAGAATGGATGGATATCTATATATAGATAGACTCATGTTTGGATAGATCTAGATATATGGATGGGTAGTGATAGATGTTTGGATAGATGTACAGTATATATAGATAGATGCAGTGGCGTAACTAGAACCTTTAGGGCCCCGGTGCAAGAAACCATGAAGGGCCCCCCTGAACCCCAGCCAAGGCCCTTCCTTCCGAGTCCGGTGGTGGAACTCCAGGGCTCGGTCACAGGTACGACTTTTGTGAGCCCTGTAGTTCCACCACTGGTATCAGCAGTTTTTTTTATTATTTTTTACAATTTTTTAGGAGTCCCATTGGGGGACTTTGGTGAGATATCAGAGGTCTAAACAGACCTATGATGTTACACCTTTGAGACAAAGAGGAAGAAGGGAAAGGGAAATTGGGACCCTGTCCTCTGGGGAGAAGTGGGCCCTGTCCCCAGGAGAGATTGGGTCCTTGTCCTTAGAGGAGATGGGGTCCCTGTCCCCACGTAAGTAGGAATCCCTGTCCCTAAGGAAAATGGGGTCCCTGTCTTCTGGGGGGAAGTGGGCCCTGTCCTCAGGGGAGAGATGGGGTCCCTGACCTTAGGGGAGATGGGGTCCTTGTCCTCAGGTGAGAAGGGGGCCTTGTCCCCAAGGGAAATGGGGTCCCTGTCCTCTGGGGAGAAGTGGGTCCTGTCCCCAGGGAAAATGGGGTCCTTTGGGGAGCCGGCTCTCATAGGGCTGCACTGCATCTGTGTGCTTAAAGTTTGTTTGCCCGGGAGAAGCTTGCAGTGCTTCTCCCGGACGGAAGGGGAGGACAGACACCAGAGGGGAGGACAGACACCGGACTGAGCAGCACTGCATGGAGCAGGAGAGGGGGACCCAGAGGAGCGGCAGAGGACACAGGTTGTGTGGGGAATGCACAACTAAAGAGCAGCCAGTGCGGTAGTCGAGCATGGAGCTCTGCTAGTCACCTCCAGCCACCCATGCGCCCGGTGCCTAGCCGCCTATGCTGCCACCGGCCATATGTAGAGGGGGCAGCATGGGCCCCTTGCAGCACAGGGCCCGGTTGCGCTCGCGACTGCTGCACCCCCTATAGTTACGCCCCTGGATAGATGTAGAAAGGTAGATGTAGATAGATAAAAGTTTGGAAGAATGGATGGATATCTATATATAGATAGATTCATGTTTGGATGGATCTAGATATATGGATGGGTAGAGAAAGATGTTTGGATGGATGTACAGTATATGAATATAGATAGATTTCGATAGGTAGCTGCTGTAGATAGATAGATATTTGAATGGATGGATATAGCTAGATATAGATCAATATCTATAGATAGAGAGATGTTTTGGATAGACATCATGTAGTGTGTTTTAGTAAAGAATTATAACCTAGTACTTTCTTTTATACCTTATAACCTGTCTTTCCTTCCCCAGGATCATCTATACTATGTGATGGAATTGTTTAGTGGGGGAGAGCTGAGGAGACAGATTGAATCCAAGAAATGTCAACTCCACACCATGAGACGTCTGGCAGCAGAACTCCTATGTGGTCTGCAGTACATTCACTCTAAAGGCATTCTTCACGGGTAAATAACTTTCCTATAAACTTTTTCAGTCATTTTAAAATTCTCTCCTCTTCTTGGCACTGCCTCTTCACCTAAATAATTACTGATAGGCGTGTGCCCAGGCAGCTGTCTGACAGCGATTTCTGCAGCGCCATTCAAAAAAATCCCTACAATGGTTTGTGCCATGCTAGGGAAGTGGTTAATGGTCATACTGCTCATGTAGTGCAATCAGTTCATGAAAGATACGATTGTTTCCTAGATTATATCATTCCGTGTATGGGCAGCGATAGGAAAGGGAGTTTTGCCTCTATGGGTCAATAATATTGGGGTATGGGGGGACAATTATCTGAACGGCAGAGCTGACTGTTTTTTTTTTCTCCACAGTGACTTGATTCCTGAGAACATTCTTCTGGATTGCAACGGTCATGTGAGATTAGCCGACTTTCGTAGAGCAAAAACCAACATGTTTGGATCCGAGACGAGAACTGGACGATTTGGAATGGAATTATACATGGCCCCTGAGGTAAGTAAAAGACTAATCATCTGAATAGCCATTGTGTCCATACACAGGGCAATTATCAACCAGATTAGACCTAAATTAACCACTTAAGGACCAAAAGAATTTGCCCCTTAATGACCAGGCCATTTTTTGCGAAACGGCACTGTGTCGTTTTAACTGACAATTGCGCGGTCGTGCGACATTGTATCCAAACAAAATTGATGTCCTTTTTTTCCCACAAATAGAGATTTCTTTTGGTGGTATTTGATCACCTCTGCGGTTTTTATTTTTTGCGCTATAAAAAAAAAAAAAGCGACAACTTAAAAAAATATTTTTTTTTTAACTTTTTGCTATAATAAAAATCTCCCCAAAAAATGTAACAAAATTAATTTCTTCCTCGGTTTTGGCCAATATGTATTCTACATATTTTTGGTAACATTGATTGGTTTACGCAAAAGTTATAGCGTCTACAAAATAGGGGATAGATTTATGTAATTTTTATTATTATTTATTTTATACCAATAATGGCGGTGATCAGCGTTTTGTAGCGGGACTGCAACATTGCGGCGGACAGATCGCACACTTTTGACACTTTTTTGGGACCAGTAAAAAAAATCAGTGATCAGGGATCAGAGCTAAAAATAGCCACTGATTACTGTATAAAGGTCACTGGCAGAAAAGGGGTTAACACTAGGGGGTGATCAAGGGGTTAAGTGCGTTCCCTGGGTGGTGTTGCTAACAGTATGGGGGGTGGGCAGACTTGAGGAGAGAGAGCACTGTTCCTAATTACTAGGAACAGACAATTTTTCTCTCCTCCCCTGACAGAACGGAGATCTGTCTGTTTAAACTGACAGATTCCGGCTCTGCCTGTCTCTGCCGGGCATCCACAATTGCTCCTGAGAGAGACAGAACGGAGTTTTGTCAATGTAAACAGACAGATCTCCGTTCTGTCAGGGGGGAGGAGACTGATCTGTTGTTCCTACTGCTTAGGAACAGCGATCTGTCTCCTCCCCCAGGCAATCCCATCCCCCCCCACAATTAGAAACACTCCCTAGGACACACACTTAACCCCTTGATCGCCCCCTAGTGTTAACCTCTTCCCTGCCAGTGACATTTATACAGTAATCAGTGGCTATTTTTAGCACTGATCGCTGTATAAATGTCAATGGTCCCAAAAAAGTGTCCAATCTGACCGCCGCAATGTCGTAGTCCCAATAAAAATCGCTGATCACCGCCATTACTAGTAAAAAAAATAATAATAATAAAAATGCCATAAATCTATCCCCTATTTTGTAGACGCTATAACTTTTGCGCAAACCAATCAATATACACTTATTGCAATGTTTTTTTAACCAAAAATATGTAGAAGAATACATATCGGCCTAAACCGAGGAAGACATTTTTTGGGGGATATTTATTATAGCAAAAAGCAAAAATTATTGTTTTTTTTTTTTTCAAAATTGTCGCTCTTTTTTTGTTTATAGGGCAAAAAATTAAAACGGCTCAAATGCCACCAAAAGAAAGCTCTATTTGTGGGGAAAAAAAGGACGTCAATTTTGTTTGGGTACAGCGTCACATGACTGCGCAATTGTCAGTTAAAGCGATGTTGTGCCGTATCGCAAAAAATGGCCTGGTCATTAAGGGGGCATATCCTTCTGGGGCTGAAGTGATTAAAGAGAACCTGCATACACAGAGCAATTCTAGATAAAACTGAGCCTGTAGTATGGCTCAGCAGCTGTCCAGTGCTGGAGGGTCTGTCAGGATAAAATAAATTTCTTCCAATTGGTTTTCCTTCTTTGTTATTGTGCCTGGCAGACATTTATAGCTCTGTGTGCCTAGGGGGTGAGTCTGGACAGTGTGTAATGGCTACTTTGTGACCACTACACATAGAAGTAGGATGCTTCTAAATGAAGTCAAATGTATTAAAGATGAAAACTTTTGGGAGGAACCTTGTTGTAAATGATGTTGTTTTCCATCCAGACATGTCCTGATCCTTCTCTCTCTCTGATTTTCCCATAGGTATATAAGGACGAGCCATTTGACAAGCTGTGGACTATTTCGCGTTGGGGGTCACATTATTTGAGGCCGCCTTTGGTATTTACCCATTCAACATAAAAAAACTTCAAGCTTCCATATGCTATGAAGTACCACGTTACCCAATCGGTGCCGATGATGTCTTAGTGGACTTTCTGAACAAGGTAAGTGGTCCCAGTGGGACAAGACAAACAGAAATATAGGCTCAGCCAATGAGTCGGTGTGCTTTATAAATGTGGTTTGTGTTTTGTTGGAAGCCGCAGGTCTTTATAAATCGGCTTCTTAGCATTTTTCATGCCATTAATGTCATCTTATTTGTCAGTTTTTTTCTTTTTCCCACATAGCTCCTATGTAAAGACCAGGAAAAACGCAAGGCATATATTGCTAAGATACGGAAGCACAGAATTTTCCGAGGAATAAATTGGGAAAAGCTGGAGGCAGGGAAGACGCGCGCCCCATTTTCTGGATGTCAGAAGGTAAGTTAACAACTTAAGCATTGTGCATGGGGTCCATCTGGCCAGTCCCTTTACACCTGGCTGGGGCCCATCATGACACTTTGGGGGGTTCATAGAGGAAGAAATTATGTTTGTGAGATGTATCGTTGTGCCTAAAGAGAAGCTGTCAGGACCAGATTCATGAAAGCAGGTTGAATATTCCATCTTCCCTTATTAGAATTGTGCACCATTGTTATTTCCCACATTAGATTTACTTGACTCTGACTCATCAGTTTGTGTGCCTGGGGGGGAGGAATCACCTAAACTCTGACAGCGCTGTCTCCCAACTCCTGAGTGTGTATGACAGCATCATATAACAGAGCTCCATACATACGTACATTTCACTTAGTTACAGGGCTCTGTTATTTGATGTGTTGTGCACTGGCAGACCTCAGAGATCTCACCCTGATTCTCAATCTGAAGACTCATGGGAAGTGAGTAAAGGAAAATAAGGGGACAAATATAAACCTTTCAGAAGTGAGTTTGCACAACTTTAATAGTGAAGATCCATATTAGACATGTGCAATTCGTTTAGTTTTTTTTTCGTCTTTTTTCGTTATTTTCGTTCGTTCGTTTTCGTACGAATGAACGAATCGTACTAATCCAAATAACGAAGCGTTCGAATCGTACGAATCCGATGTAATAATAGCATACTCATTACATAAAATTATGAATTATGCACCGATTGCGAATGTTACGAATAAATACGAATGTGTCCGAAAATTAAACTAACGAAAAAACAAATCAACGAAAAAATAACTCTTACGAATGTACGAATCGTTACGAATACGAACACCGACGACTTATGAATGTACGAATCGTTACGAATCAACGGAAACGAAAAAGCCGAAACGAAAATAAACAAATTTTTTTGTTGTGCACATGTCTAACCCATATCCTTGCTTATGCACAGTGGTGGCCGGTATCTGACATCTCACAGTCATATGGACTTAGATGGCCCATAGAGGTGGGGAAATGGCCCTCAGAGGTCATAGAGGGATTTCTTCTATTCATTCATTGATCTCATTGTTCTCTCTTATTCTTTTTCAGGACTTCAAAAAAGAAAGGGAGATGACAATCGATGTGTATGAGAGTCTGAAATATCCATGGGACATTGAGAAGAAGGCACAGGCACTGTTCAAGGACTTTTCATTTGTCAGTGATGAATGGAAAACCATACAGAAACTGAAGACCAAAAAAACACCAGACAAGAGAAAAAAAAGAAAAAGCTAAACTGAAAACAATACAAGTTGTAGCTTATGAAAAACGTGTCACAAAATGTGTCACAAAAATATCATTCTGCAGGAAAGTGGGAGGCCAGGCTGGAATTGTGAGGGAATGGGGACCGAGTCTTTAAGGGAACTAGGCCGAGTCTGAAAGAGGGTCACAGAAACAGTTTGCTGGGTTGTGGAAGGAGTCTGCAGGGAAGATAGGATAAGTCTGCCAGAGAGAAGAGATAGGGAAATGTCTGGGGGGGGGGGGGGACACTTCCCTTATCTCTTGCAGGGAAAAGTCTGCCAGGAAGATAGGATTTGTCTGCCAGAGAGAAGAGATCTTCTAGGGAGGTGTCTGGGGGGACGCTTCCCTTCTCTCTTCTCTCTGGCAGACTCATCCAATCTTTCAGGCAGACTTTCCCCTTCCGCAACCATGCAGACTCCTTCCACAACCACGCAGACTCAGCCTAGTTCCCTCAAGGACTCAGTCCCCATTCCCTCACAGTTCCAGCCTGGCCTCCCACTACAGACTGAAATTCTTATCACACGCTTTGTATCAGTTTTCCATAAGCTACAACTTGTCTTCAGCTGCTTCATAGACTTTTTTTTTTTTAAAGGGTACATTTTTTTATTGAATTCACAGACATGTACATTATAACATGCAATTGTTTACAAAGCCATGTTTGTACATTACATTTTAAACTTTATCTGTTTCCTTTTTTTTTTTAAACTGTAAAACTGTCTAATACAAGAATTCAATTTAAAAAATAAAGCCTATATACTGGTCATCATATTACTGAGTCTGTTACTTGTTCATTCCTTATTCCATTTCAGATACTGTAGTATATCATATTCTGCTTATATTCAATATAGTATTGTACATTTTTACATGCCACAAGAATGCCTGCTATTCCAAGGCTTCTCCTGCCACCTTTTCGCTCCATTGGCCCCAAACCTTATCAAACTTTTTCATACTCCCTCTCGCCTGATACGTAAGTTTATGTAGTGGTAAGGCACTATTAACCAGTTTCAGCCAATCCCCTACTGTAGGGGGGATCTGGCTTTTCCATTTCAGGGACAGTGCTTTCTTAGCATAGCAGAATACTATCCTCAATAGAGTCTTCTGTGATGTGGATATCTCTTCCTCCTCCAGATCTCCCAAAAGACACCTGGCTGGGGAATATATATTTGGAATCTCCAGATTATCCTCTAGAAATTTTAATATCGATCTCCAGTATATTGTTGTTTTCGGACACCTCCATACCATGTGGAAGAAGTTTCCCTCCTCCGTCCTGCAGCGAGGACACTCCGGAGACTCCCTCCTACCCATCTTGTGCATCCGTTTAGGAGTGTAGTAAATTCTGTGGAGGTAATTAAACTGAAGCATTTTATCCCTAGCTGACACCACCGAGGGCAGTAGTGTATCTAGTATCTCAGACCAAGAGTCTTCCCCAAGGGACGGAATATCAGTTCTCCACTGTGCCGCCACCCTCTCCATCCTGGGAGAAGAGGATGTCAGCAGAGCAAAATAATATTTGGAAATTAGTTTGGAATGATCCTCTTCGGCGATCATTTTTTCAGTTTTTGAGGGGTAAAGGGCAACCTCTCCCCCGCCATATTGGGCTCTCACTGTGTGACGTAGTTGCAGATATCTAAAAAAAAAGGTGTTCTGAACACCATATTCTGACTTTAAGTCCTGAAACGTCCTAAATAATCCTTCCCTGAACAGCTGATGGCCATATTTGACTCCGTAGGCCGCCCAGCATACCCCATCTGGAACTTTGGCTATTTCTTTAAGTTGGGCATTGCACCATAATGGTGCATTAGGAGATTCTACTAGGCTAGTGCTCCCCATTTTAGTGTTACAAATATGAAAGATCTTGTATGACATTTTTAAAATTCCAGACCCCATTTCTGGATATGGGCCATTTCTATACAGAATGTTGATCAGCGCTTCATACGAGTGAACCTGGGCTGCTTGTGTTGCTACTGAGGCCTGTTCATTTGAGGGAAGCCCCACCAGTGTACATGCGTCAGTTGTGCCACAAGGTAGTAGCATTGTAGGTTTGGCAAAGTCAAACCTCCTGCCTTTATAGGTAATTGAAGAGTCTCCAAGGAAACCCTCTGTGGTTTAGAGCCCCATAGGAAAGTGGAAATTGTCTTATTAACCTCGGTGAACCATTTTTTAGGAATGTATATCGGTGTATATCAGAACAGATATAAAAACCTAGGTAGATATATCATTTTAAAGATATTGATCTTTCCAAAGAGGCCGAGGGGCAGCTTAGCCCATGTTTGCACACTATCCCTTAACCTTCTCCGAAGGGGAGCCAAGTTATTGGACATGTATAGGTTCAGTGGGAGCTGGACCTCGACCCCCAGGTATTTAAACTTGGAAACTATTTTTAGCAGAGCCTCCGAGGGCAACCTCGGGACATACTCCGCCTGAAATGGAAACACTATGGACTTACTCCAATTCACTTTAAATCCAGAGTATTTCCCAAACTCTGAAATTCTATCTAAAGCCCTAGGTAGTGATTCTTCCGCTTCTAAGTAGAGGAGCATATCGTCCGCATACAAAGATGTCTTTTCTTCCCTGTCGTTCACCCTGCATCCCCTAATGCCTTCATCTGCTCTCAGCCGAGCCGCCATCGGTTCTATTGCCAGGGCAAACAGCAGGGGTGACAGAGGACACCCCTGCCTTGTGCCCCTCGATATTCTGAATGGATCCGTAATAATGTTGTTAACCCTCAACCTGGCGCTCGGCTCTGAATATAAAATTCTAACCCAATTTATGAATCTGGGACCGAAGCCCAGCTGCCCAAGGACCGCCATTAGATAAGGCCATTCAATAGAGTCAAACGCTTTATGTGTATCCAGTGACACCACCACTCGGGTATCCTGGTCGGGGCCACTGGATTGGAGTATTGTAAAAAGACGCCTTAAATTTATAGCTGTTGATCTTTCGGGAATAAACCCTGTCTGGTAAGGATTTATAATAGAGGCAATTACCTTGTTTAAACGTCTGGCCAGGAGTTTGGCCAAGATTTTTGCGTCAACATTAATAAGAGATATCGGTCTATACGACTCACATAAGTCATGGTCCTTGTGCGGTTTGGGAATCAGAACTATCAGTGCCTCCCTCATAGATTCAGGGAGTATGTTCTGTTTATAGGCGTCCATATACATGCCCAGCAGTTTTGGTGCCAGACTCTCAGTGTAGGTGGCGTACCATTCCTCCGGGAGTCTGTCCAAACCCGGTGTCTTGTTGGGGTTCAGGGATTTTATTGCTGCTGTCACTTCTTCTACCGTAAGAGGAAGGTCGAGTTCCTCCGCCCCCTCCCTGGAAATTTCCATTAGGGGTATGGGAGTCAGATAGTCCTCCACCTCCTCCCTACCATACGCCACCCTTAAGGTATAGAGGTCAGCGTAGAATGCCACAAAAGCCTCTACTATTTCTGTATGGGATGTGTAGATTACCATATTTTTGTTGTAAATGCGTAGGATGGAGGTTGCAGTCTGGTGCGAGTGCGCCAGATATGCCAGTAGCCTACTGTTCTTGTCACCAAATTCGAATATTCGTTGTGCCTGATATAGTAACTTCTTTTGCGTTTTTTCCACTAGTACCAAATCTAATTGGAGTATGCTCTCCTGCCATATTCTATGGGTATCAGTGTTCGGGTTTCTAATGTATTCTACTTCTGTCTCTGCTGTCCTTTGGTCCGAATCTTTTACTTTCCACTCTCTGTCCGCCTGAAATTGTTTAACCAGTCCTGAAATGGAGCCTCTAAGTGTGGCTTTAAATGCATCCCATGTTACCCCTACGGGCGCTACATTTCTGTTTTCAATCCAAAAATCATTTATGGATGTTGCCGTGGCCCTCTCGAAGCACTCCTCCTTGAGCCACAAGGGGCTCAGTCTCCATACCACATATCCCCTTGGTTTTTCCATGTCTATAGTGAGAAGCATGGGGGAGTGATCCGAGACAGCCCTCGGTAAATACAGTATCTTCGTCACCCTTGGTAACAGGTCCCTGGAGACAAAGTAAAAATGGGAAAAGAAACTGCGCTGCGGGGATATACAAGGAGGGGTATAACTAAACGTAATTAATGTATATGCTTGAAAAAACCTGTCTGGAAGCTGCAACTCAACTGTAAAACATAACCACAGTGATATAAAATGAAAAGAAAAAATGAGTAGCGCTAAACAAATAGTGCATCAATAATACAGTGCATAAATAATAAATGACCTTGTGATATATGATCATAAATAAATAGAGTGAACCTACATATATAAATGCCTGTAATAGAGTGATGCGGGACGTGCCGACGTAGCGTCCGCACGGAGGGAGGGGCTTGAGCCGAAGGGCTGGGGAGAACAGGCGTGCAGCCGGGAGGACGCGGGATCGCTCCGTGGACGAGATGCAGCGGACGCCCGCGGGTCATCATCTAGTCCCCCCAGGGAAAGCAGCGCAGCAGCGCAGGATGTGTGCGCTCCACCGATGGTAATCTAGACTAACTGGCAAAGCAGCAGAGCAGCGGCATCGACCGGGACACGCAGCAGCGCGGCAGCGGCTCCTCTCCTCCTCCCCCATCTCCCCCCTACCAACTAACCCCCGCTGACTCGGCGGGGACGGACCCTCAAGCAGACACAAATTAAGGAGGTCAGCGCATCAACACCGGCTGTGAGTAACCAGTACACCCTCCTTGAAGCCTGCACAAGCTGGAGGTAAGATCTACCCAATTCTACCCAAATCTACCTAATTGCGGATTTGAAGTACAGAATGTACCTACAATGTACTTACAAGACGGGCCATTGTGCTAGGACAGCCTTAGGATAAGACCATAAAATTGTGCCAGGACAACTGGTATATGTCTTTATTTCCTGCTTTCTCTTTCTCCCCATGTCATTGAGGGGTAGATCTGGCCCCCTGTTTCCCTGCTCTGTCTGGGCACCCTTGTCTCCCCCCCTCCCACCTACCCTCGCTGGGGTATCACCCCCCCCCCTCCTGTAAGAGGGGACGGGCGGGTTGCAGCACAAATCGCCCCTATATCAAGAGGGGAATAGCAACCGGCGCCTGGGGTACCCCCCCTGGTCTCCCTTTGTACCTACAGCAGTGCGAAAACTTATTGGTATATATACTCAAATCGCACCGGGTAGCTTCAGAGTGGACAACTTTTGCAAGGGGGTGGGTGGGTTCCCTTCCCTTTAAATACAGCCGGGATATAATTGGAGTGCCAAAGTGATCTTTTTAAGCATCATATATGCACACGGGCGTATTTCTGTTTCAAAACCCATGATTATGGACATCATAGTCCTTAATGGTGGAAAACTGTGGGAAACGAAAATTCCTGAATCTGCCTCACAGTCACTACACACATCAAAAGCTGTTTTATGGATTGCAAGTGTGACTCAGATGGGTGTCTATGAGGTTCTATTTTTCTCACATTAAAAGCCGCATTTTCGAATAAGGGAGTGATTCGAGTCGGTGTCCGGAAAGATTGACTGTCACACACGAGAATTGCTCTATGGAATGAAAGTGAAATTATGATTGGTGTCCATGAAGATATATTATCATACACCAAATGCTGCTTTATGGAATGAAAGGGTGATTCCGATTGGTATCTACGAAGACCTATCGGTCACTCTGGCTCAGCCTGGCGACAGATGTTTGAATAAAACCGAAATCTCAGACTGTGTACGCGGTATCCCAGGTTTTTTTTTTTTTTTTTTTCTTAAAAAGGAAGCCAAGGTCAAACTATAAAATCACCTGTTCGTAGGTTGCCGACACCACCAAGATGAGTGACCCCCAGTAACATATGGTAAATACCGACTCACTTTACCTCTTGAGCCATTGGGTAGGGTATTGAAAAGGTGTAAACTGTTTATTATTGATACAATATATACGGATAGTGCCACAAAAATATGCCGCCCTCTGGGACTATCACTCCGCGCTCCTGGATTAAACGTACTTAAAATATGGAAGATAAAACACGTAAAAATATCTGGTAATGACTACTAGATATCACTAAAGCAGCTACTGTAAATACAATACAAGACGGTAAAAAAGGCAATATAAAAGTCCAGGTAAAATAACCAAATCCTGCAAAGGAAAGGCACCTATCCTATTAGATATTGCAGCAGCGCTAAAATACAGTCTTTTTAGATAAAAAGAGTTCATAAAACATCATGGTGTCCCGGAATATAGTCTATATTGGTGCAGTGAACCCAAACTTCTGGAAATATAGTGATACACCTTCCACCGGATAATCAATTTTTTCACCGCGTGCAGGTCACACTCCCCTTTGGGGATGCACTCACCAGAAATGAAATATATATCAGCATTTCAATCAAAGCCATAGGCCACTGTCATCTCCTCAGCACGTCCACCTTTTCATCGTCTGCCAAATACCAGAGCGGATCCACTCCAACCCCGCATATGGATATGAAGAAAAAAATGTGCGGATAGCGTAGTACAGTTTAAACCCAGATAGCTTTATTAGACATCAAAATATTCCCCCCTTATTAAAACTGCGTACCAGAAATATATGATAAACCAGCCTTAAGAATGTAAAGGGTGCACTCAGCCTGTTTTGCCCCTCCGTCCGCCGGAACTCGGGCGCCAAAGCGGTGTATAGAATTGGTTTTTCCTCCACTTCCTGGTTCGCTTTGCTGCTGGAGCGCACCCTGGAGCGCATACGTCACTTCCTGCGAGGTCACGACCCTGACGCGTTTCGTCACTTCCGGACGTCGTCTGAGGGTGTGACCTCGCCACCGGAAGTGTAGTTTAAGTATGAGCAGCGCCCAATCAGGGCCCTGCACAGTGTGATTGACATAACTTGTGGCAAATGGGGACCTGCGGCTGCTAAACACTGGAGTGCATAGCCGCTGTCTGCATAGTATGCTAGCAATAACATTTTAACTGCTAGCACTAACATTTTTTACCTCGTACCATATCGTGCTTATTTACTGTAGTGCCCATACAGTTGCATTTCTGATTTACATTCTGCATTTCTACAACTTAAATGCCGCACTTTTGTTGGACCTTATATACACAGTAATGTCGCACTTTTAACACTTCCATCACATGTCATTATACGGATGCCGCTGTGAATGCATATGTATTGTAATCTTTGCATTAAAGATGCATGTTGGTGCATTTTAGTGCTGTGGCTCATCAATAATTCTTCATGCTAAACCCACCTGGTGGTCAGTAACTTATTTGGTACTGAGTGATGCCCTTATAATCAGTATCTCACTCTGCATCCATATTTCCACATAGCGATGCTAGTGTCACTCAATGTGCTGATGCTATTTAACAATGATCATATCAGCGCTCACATCCATCAACCAATTTATATATTAGTGCCTCCATACATATATTCATCGCTAGAAATCGCTAGCGTGGAGATAACTGTCCAATTGTATAAATAATATATAAAATATAATACTTTTTATATAAAAAATATTAAAAATATTTTAAATATTTAAAAAAATTATTATATATACCAAAATATATATATTACAAAAAAAATATATATATAAAATGAAATGTGATGGAATATAATTCTCAATACTGTGGTTTTGTGCTGAAGTCAATGACGTAAAGATAAAAAAATATATAAAATAGATACAAAAATCATGTGATAGGATATAATGCTTATTAAAATCTGGATAAGATGTATATGTTAAGACTTTATATGGAAGACCAATAAAAACATAAGTTGATGTTGTGCTAAAAATTCAGAAATACTCAGAGGCCATAAAAAAATAGAAATAAAATTAAATTTAAATTAAAATAATAAAAATAAAAAATATAAAAATAAAAAATAAAAAAAAATATGAATATGAATAAAATTAAGACCACTGTGACCCATCGTGCCTGTGACCTTTTGACCTGAAGTCTTTTTTAGTTGGAGATCAATATATGGATGCGGCTCTATCCATGTAAAGGCGTATAAATAAATAGATGAATAAATATGTATAAACATATCTAGATCTAAATAAATAAATAAATAAATACATAAATAAATCTATATATATGTAAACTGCGGGGAGAGGTATTGATACCTTTAGTGCACTATTCCTTTTCTACTTAACTGATAGAATCTATTTTCACTGGTAATGTGATAATAATCTATCAGTATCATGTGTCACTTATAAAACAGTTGATGTCTAGCTCAACATTTAAGCCTTTTGGCACTAAGACATCTACTGAGTATATCCAGTGAGTTTCGCGTTTGGATAGTTCGCGCACTAGATTAATTCCTCTCCAGTGGGGTTGGATCTGTTCAACCCCCCAAAAAAGTAGGCCAGATGCGTCCATGTTGTGCTTGAGTTTGAAGTGTAGAGACACATTGTGGTCTTTATACCCTATTTTAATATTATGTATATGCTCTGCAATTCGTATTCTTAGTTTCCTTTTAGTTCGTCCGATGTACATTAGTCCGCATGGGCATTTTAAGGCATAGACCACATGTGTGGAGTTGCATGTGATAAATTGATCGATTGAGAACGTTTGATTGTTCACTGTCGAGATAAAACACTCGAGCGCTCTGCTGGGTGAGGCAACTTCTCGACACGCCTTGCACCTTCTACATGCATAGAATCCGTTTCTGTCCCAGAACGTTGGTGGTCTTTTGGGAGGGTCTACAATCTTCCGAACAATTTTGTCCCCAAAACTCGTGGCCTTCCTATAGATGAACTGCGGTACTGGTGGTAGTTCGGTTTTGAGTTTTTTGTCTAATAAAAGGACGTGCCAATGTTGTTTGAATATTTCTTCAATCTCCTTATATTGGGCATGAAACCCAGATATAAAGCCCCATTCCTTATTGTTGGTCGCCTTTTTGTTCTCATTTTTTTGGGGTGCTGGTACATTATCTTTTTCTTTCTCTGTTAGACAAACCGATCTTGGTATTTTCTTCACCTCTTCTACCACTTTGTGTAGGGTATTAGGATTGTAGCCTTTTGTCACAAATCTGTCGGTTAAAATCTTAGCCTGATCCATGAAATTGATGTCTTCCGAACAGTTTCTCCGTACCCTCATAATCTGACCCTTTGGTATATTCTTGAGCCATTGTGGATGGTGTCCACTTGTTATTGGCAGGTAACTGTTTCTATCTGTTTTTTTAAAAAAGACTTTTGTTTCTAAACTTTCTCCTTTCTTGTATATGGTGACATCCAGATAATTGATCTCCTCCTTGCTCCTTTCTGATGTTAAAACTATATTGTGGTCGTTTTTATTTAAAAATTCTAAAAACATATCCAAAGCATTCTCTGTTCCAGCCCAGATAAAAAATAGGTCATCTATAAAACGCTTATAAAATATTAATTCTGTTGGTTGTTGGTTAAAAATCGTTTTATCCTCCCATTCGGACATAAATAAATTCGCTATACTGGGTGCAAATTTTGCACCCATGGCTACTCCACGTTGCTGAGAGTAGAACGTATTATTAAACCAAAAGTAGTTGTGCCCCAAGCAAAAATCTAAACTATTTTTTAGAAAGATTTTTTGATTGTAGGGGATATCATCCCTTTTGCTCAGGGCCCAATTCAAGGCTAGGAGCGCGTCGTCATGTTGGATGATTGAATAAAGTGATGACACATCTGCTGTTACTAGCCATATCTGTGGTTTGTCGGTGAGGTCCACATTCTGTAAAAGATTTAAAAAATTCTTAGTGTCCCTCAGATATGATCTAGTATTCTGGACACTTTTTTGAAGAAATTTATCCAGGTACTGGCCCAATCTCGAGGATACCGATTCTATACTGTTCACTATGGGTCTTGCTGGGGGATTCACAGGATCCTTGTGGATTTTTGGCAGTGTATAGAGCGTTGGTACCCTGCTGCTCGTTGGTATCAAATATTTGCTTTCTTTATTTGAAAGTACTCCTGTGGTGCTTCCCATGTTTATCAATACTTCCAGCTGATTTCTGTATGGTATCGTGGGGTCTTTATCCAGTTTTTTATATGTGGTTGTATCTGATAACATACTTATGATTTGATTCTCATAGTATTCTTTCGTTAATAATACAACGCCTCCACCTTTGTCTGCTGGCCGTATGATCATGTCTTTGCGTTTTTCTAGCATTTTTATCCCCTCATTTATGTGTCTCACGTTTACTTCTTTCTTGGGTCTGATAGTTTCCAAATCTTGTAGTACAAGCCCCTTAAACACTTCAATCTGGTGATTGGGATTATTTGGGGGGTTGAACAGAGATTTGTTTTTGAGGCCACTGTTAATGACACCATTGGTATAGGTCACAGTAGGTCTGATCCCAGGCGTGATCCCCAAAAAATGCTTTTTTATGTTTAGTTTCCTGACATACTTGTGTACATCAATATAAACGTCAAACTTGTTAATAGGTTTTTTTATAGCAAAATAGCAAAATACTATTTACTCCTGGCAACAACAAGGCGCACAAGTGGATAATATAGATTTACTATATCCCACATCCCAGCCAGAGAGGCCCGCCACACAGGCCAATGCAGGCCCTACACAAGTCCCTACTATGCCTGAGACACCTCGGGCATATGAAAACAGGGAATATGCTGATGCCCAAACCCCATTATATTACTCCACTCCTATTAAAAGAGGAAGAGGGAGAATGAATGCAAACAGAGGGAGACAAAATACGGATCAGCAAGGTGGTGCACAGTATAGAACACCCCATAATGATCCACCATATAACAGATATCCACCCCCCCAACAACACGGTGGTTATAACACACATTACCAACCGCGTCCTTTTTTAGGGAGAGGGAGGGGGGGCAGTGGAGAGGTCGGGGGGCTCAACCCCGAAGAGGGAGAACATTAGGAGCTCCCCAACACCCAGGATACCACCAACCGTACCCCCACTACAGAGACACTCAGGACCCCACATTACGGGGGGATCCATATCCAAACCCCCAGAGGGGGAACACGGAAGTGAATGGGTACCCAAAGGAAGAAATACTAGAGGCTGCAGGGCAGGGCAGAGGTCCCAGCAAAAGAAGAAGGGGATCAGAGTAACAGGAATATACAATCTAACACCAATAGAATTAACCCATAAAGAGTTGAATATTTTAAACCTAGGATTGAAATGTGGTATAAAAAAACCTATTAACAAGTTTGACGTTTATATTGATGTACACAAGTATGTCAGGAAACTAAACATAAAAAAAAGCATTTTTTGGGGATCACGCCTGGGATCAGACCTACTGTGACCTATACCAATGGTGTCATTAACAGTGGCCTCAAAAACAAATCTCTGTTCAACCCCCCAAATAATCCCAATCACCAGATTGAAGTGTTTAAGGGGCTTGTACTACAAGATTTGGAAACTATCAGACCCAAGAAAGAAGTAAACGTGAGACACATAAATGAGGGGATAAAAATGCTAGAAAAACGCAAAGACATGATCATACGGCCAGCAGACAAAGGTGGAGGCGTTGTATTATTAACGAAAGAATACTATGAGAATCAAATCATAAGTATGTTATCAGATACAACCACATATAAAAAACTGGATAAAGACCCCACGATACCATACAGAAATCAGCTGGAAGTATTGATAAACATGGGAAGCACCACAGGAGTACTTTCAAATAAAGAAAGCAAATATTTGATACCAACGAGCAGCAGGGTACCAACGCTCTATACACTGCCAAAAATCCACAAGGATCCTGTGAATCCCCCAGCAAGACCCATAGTGAACAGTATAGAATCGGTATCCTCGAGATTGGGCCAGTACCTGGATAAATTTCTTCAAAAAAGTGTCCAGAATACTAGATCATATCTGAGGGACACTAAGAATTTTTTAAATCTTTTACAGAATGTGGACCTCACCGACAAACCACAGATATGGCTAGTAACAGCAGATGTGTCATCACTTTATTCAATCATCCAACATGACAACGCGCTCCTAGCCTTGAATTGGGCCCTGAGCAAAAGGGATGATATCCCCTACAATCAAAAAATCTTTCTAAAAAATAGTTTAGATTTTTGCTTGGGGCACAACTACTTTTGGTTTAATAATACGTTCTACTCTCAGCAACGTGGAGTAGCCATGGGTGCAAAATTTGCACCCAGTATAGCGAATTTACTTATGTCCGAATGGGAGGATAAAACGATTTTTAACCAACAACCAACAGAATTAATATTTTATAAGCGTTTTATAGATGACCTATTTTTTATCTGGGCTGGAACAGAGAATGCTTTGGATATGTTTTTAGAATTTTTAAATAAAAACGACCACAATATAGTTTTAACATCAGAAAGGAGCAAGGAGGAGATCAATTATCTGGATGTCACCATATACAAGAAAGGAGAAAGTTTAGAAACAAAAGTCTTTTTTAAAAAAACAGATAGAAACAGTTACCTGCCAATAACAAGTGGACACCATCCACAATGGCTCAAGAATATACCAAAGGGTCAGATTATGAGGGTACGGAGAAACTGTTCGGAAGACATCAATTTCATGGATCAGGCTAAGATTTTAACCGACAGATTTGTGACAAAAGGCTACAATCCTAATACCCTACACAAAGTGGTAGAAGAGGTGAAGAAAATACCAAGATCGGTTTGTCTAACAGAGAAAGAAAAAGATAATGTACCAGCACCCCAACAAAATGAGAACAAAAAGGCGACCAACAATAAGGAATGGGGCTTTATATCTGGGTTTCATGCCCAATATAAGGAGATTGAAGAAATATTCAAACAACATTGGCACGTCCTTTTATTAGACAAAAAACTCAAAACCGAACTACCACCAGTACCGCAGTTCATCTATAGGAAGGCCACGAGTTTTGGGGACAAAATTGTTCGGAAGATTGTAGACCCTCCCAAAAGACCACCAACGTTCTGGGACAGAAACGGATTCTATGCATGTAGAAGGTGCAAGGCGTGTCGAGAAGTTGCCTCACCCAGCAGAGCGCTCGAGTGTTTTATCTCGACAGTGAACAATCAAACGTTCTCAATCGATCAATTTATCACATGCAACTCCACACATGTGGTCTATGCCTTAAAATGCCCATGCGGACTAATGTACATCGGACGAACTAAAAGGAAACTAAGAATACGAATTGCAGAGCATATACATAATATTAAAATAGGGTATAAAGACCACAATGTGTCTCTACACTTCAAACTCAAGCACAACATGGACGCATCTGGCCTACTTTTTTGGGGGGTTGAACAGATCCAACCCCACTGGAGAGGAATTAATCTAGTGCGCGAACTATCCAAACGCGAAACTCACTGGATATACTCAGTAGATGTCTTAGTGTCAAAAGGCTTAAATGTTGAGCTAGACATCAACTGTTTTATAAGTGACACATGATACTCAGATTATTATCACATTACCAGTGAAAATAGATTCTATCAGTTAAGTAGAAAAGGAATAGTGCACTAAAGGTATCAATACCTCTCCCCGCAGTTTACATATATATAGATTTATTTATGTATTTATTTATTTATTTATTTATATCTAGATATGTTTATACATATTTATTCATCTATTTATTTATACGCCTTTACATGGATAGAGCCGCATCCATATATTGATCTCCAACTAAAAAAGACTTCAGGTCAAAAGGTCACAGGCACGATGGGTCACAGTGGTCTTAATTTTATTCATATTCATATTTATTTTTATTTATTTTTTTTTTTTTTATTATTTTAATTTAAATTTAATTTTATTTCTATTTTTTTATGGCCTCTGAGTATTTCTGAATTTTTAGCACAACATCAACTTATGTTTTTATTGGTCTTCCATATAAAGTCTTAACATATACATCTTATCCAGATTTTAATAAGCATTATATCCTATCACATGATTTTTGTATCTATTTTATATATTTTTTTATCTTTACGTCATTGACTTCCGCACAAAACCACAGTATTGAGAATTATATTCCATCACATTTCATTTTATATATATATTTTTTTTGTAATATATATATTTTGGTATATATAATAATTTTTTTAAATATTTAAAATATTTTTAATATTTTTTATATAAAAAGTATTATATTTTATATATTATTTATACAATTGGACAGTTATCTCCACGCTAGCGATTTCTAGCGATGAATATATGTATGGAGGCACTAATATATAAATTGGTTGATGGATGTGAGCGCTGATATGATCATTGTTAAATAGCATCAGCACATTGAGTGACACTAGCATCGCTATGTGGAAATATGGATGCAGAGTGAGATACTGATTATAAGGGCATCACTCAGTACCAAATAAGTTACTGACCACCAGGTGGGTTTAGCATGAAGAATTATTGATGAGCCACAGCACTAAAATGCACCAACATGCATCTTTAATGCAAAGATTACAATACATATGCATTCACAGCGGCATCCGTATAATGACATGTGATGGAAGTGTTAAAAGTGCGACATTACTGTGTATATAAGGTCCAACAAAAGTGCGGCATTTAAGTTGTAGAAATGCAGAATGTAAATCAGAAATGCAACTGTATGGGCACTACAGTAAATAAGCACGATATGGTACGAGGTAAAAAATGTTAGTGCTAGCAGTTAAAATGTTATTGCTAGCATACTATGCAGACAGCGGCTATGCACTCCAGTGTTTAGCAGCCGCAGGTCCCCATTTGCCACAAGTTATGTCAATCACACTGTGCAGGGCCCTGATTGGGCGCTGCTCATACTTAAACTACACTTCCGGTGGCGAGGTCACACCCTCAGACGACGTCCGGAAGTGACGAAACGCGTCAGGGTCGTGACCTCGCAGGAAGTGACGTATGCGCTCCAGGGTGCGCTCCAGCAGCAAAGCGAACCAGGAAGTGGAGGAAAAACCAATTCTATACACCGCTTTGGCGCCCGAGTTCCGGCGGACGGAGGGGCAAAACAGGCTGAGTGCACCCTTTACATTCTTAAGGCTGGTTTATCATATATTTCTGGTACGCAGTTTTAATAAGGGGGGAATATTTTGATGTCTAATAAAGCTATCTGGGTTTAAACTGTACTACGCTATCCGCACATTTTTTTTCTTCATATCCATATGCGGGGTTGGAGTGGATCCGCTCTGGTATTTGGCAGACGATGAAAAGGTGGACGTGCTGAGGAGATGACAGTGGCCTATGGCTTTGATTGAAATGCTGATATATATTTCATTTCTGGTGAGTGCATCCCCAAAGGGGAGTGTGACCTGCACGCGGTGAAAAAATTGATTATCCGGTGGAAGGTGTATCACTATATTTCCAGAAGTTTGGGTTCACTGCACCAATATAGACTATATTCCGGGACACCATGATGTTTTATGAACTCTTTTTATCTAAAAAGACTGTATTTTAGCGCTGCTGCAATATCTAATAGGATAGGTGCCTTTCCTTTGCAGGATTTGGTTATTTTACCTGGACTTTTATATTGCCTTTTTTACCTGTTTATTATTGATGTTAACTGGCAGGAAAGGCGAATAAACCCCCCTGTTCAAAAGATAACAGCGCCAGCTATGGCGTAAGTGCTTGGTGCCCCACCCAAAGATCCTACAAGCGGAAAAGGTCCCCTCCAGCTTCCTGCAAACTAGACTGCATACACTAGAGGGACACCCAGAAGGAAGCCCCGGGACCTAAAGTTCAGGGGGACATAAGCAACAAACAATACTCCCAATACTCCCAAGAAGCTCGGACAGGACTCTGAGAGACGGACAAGGCCGCCCGACCTTGGATTGAATAGAACTCAAAGGGGTAACTCGGCCCTAAATACCACAAGATATTAATTTTGTGACGGGGAGACACAGAGAGGGGCTTAGTCTAGGCGCCCCAGACGGCCCCGGTACAGACCGTGACCCCAAAAGGGAAAAGAGAGAGAAGAAAAAAAGGAAAAAAAAAAAAAACTTTAAACTATCAAGGGGCAAAAGACAGCCTCAAAGTAAGGACCTCATTAAAAGGGAGGAGGTGGAGAAGGGCCCAGGAGGCCTAGGTTTGCAACAAGACTGGGGAAGAGAATTAGACCCACTAGGAAGGCCAACATGAGTAAAGACCAAGCCAAACAGCCCAAGAAAGCAACCACCAAAGGCAGCAAAGGGGAGACAAGTACAATTAAACACTATCTAAGACAGGGTGCAAGCCCAAAAATTTTGGGAAAAGAAACCCGGGCCGGAGCTTCCCCGGAGAGTAGGGGCGGGGCGGAAGGAGAAATCAACGACTCCAGAGCGGACCTCACAATGGAGACTGAGATTGAGCCTAGTAGGGGGGAGGATCAACAATCAGGAACTCACATCCCCAATAAACTTGAAATGGAGGCGATGTTATTACGCCTGGAGAATGTAATCAAACTCGAAATCAACTCCCTACGGGAGGATATGGGCCATCTGCTGTCCAGGGTGGAAGCGGTGGAAGGGAGAGCGGACTCTATAGATTTGGAAATTGCGAAGCTGAAAACACAATTAAAAGGCGCCTATCTCACCCAGAGAGATACCCTCTATAAGATAGAGGACCAAGAAAACAGGGATAGGAGGCAAAACCTGAGGCTGCGTGCCGTCCCGGAACAAAGAGGGGAGGACCTAGAAAGAAAACTATGGGAAATATTGGGCCCCATAAGTGGCAAGGACTCAGATCACTTTCCCCACATAGAAAGGATACACCGAGTAGGAAGACCCGAAAGGGGGGGTACAGAGCGGACCCGGGACATAATTGTTAGATATGGCCACTTCAAAAAAAAAGAGGATCTGTGGGCTAAAATAAAAAACAAGTCTCCAATACTGCATAAGGACGTGGAAATTCAAGTATATGCAGACCTATCGGCCCGAACCCTTGAAAGACGGAGACACCAGAAACCCCTGTTGGAAATATTGAAAAGGGAAAACATAAGATATAACTGGGGTTTCCCCTCATGTTTAATAGGGTCAAAAGAGGGGTGCACGGCCAGGTTGAGGTACCCGGAAGAAGTGCAGGGATTTTGTACAAAACTCGGGATCTCTGTCCCGAACTTGCAGGGCTGGATGGAAATGGAAGGCCTGGGGGACACGGGGGGGGGGGGGGGGGGGGGAGGGGAGGGCGGAGGGGTGATTGCGCACACGTAGTGGAATAAGAACCCTGTTCGACTCGGCCCACCCCCCCCCTCTGCGCCCCGAGTGCGGGTCGCGGAGGGGGAGGGGAGGGCTAAACAAGCTCCACCTCACCAGGAATCCAGAGTCTAAGGGAAGCCACAAAGGATGGCCCCCAATGACCCGGGGACCCTAGTTGGGGAAAGAGAGGGGGGGGAGGGGGGGGAGAGGGAGGGGAGGAAGGGAGGGGAGGGGGAGGTAGGGGGGGAAGGGAGGGGAGAGGATGGGGGGAAGGGGGAGGGAAACCACGTCCGCTGTGGGGCTGTTATCACCATCAATACTTCAGAGGGGAAAAAAAAAAGAAAAAAAAAATCCCAAAAAACAAATGAAGGACATAGAAATCAAATTTTTATCTTATAATGTGAAAGGCTTAAACTCTCCCGGCAAGCGATCTAAAATTTTGGAGGAAGTAGAAAGATATGGCGCAGGTATAGTGTTCTTGCAAGAGACTCACCTGGCACATTCCTCAAATGTTAGACTTTTTTCTCCAGCTCTCCCAATTTGGTTTTATGGAGATACTATCTCGAGCAGAGCAAGAGGAGTGGCTATTGGGATTGTGAGGGACATCGACTTCACGGTGGAGGAGAGAATGACGGACCCCGAGGGGAGGTACCTGTTTCTTAGGGGTTCCCTCCTAGGGGTAGAACTTACACTGGCCAATGTTTATGCCCCCAACGCCAAACCTATCTTATTCCTCGAAGCAATTCTGCGTAAGCTAAGGGCCTTCAGGAAAGGATATTTGATCCTGATGGGGGACCTCAATTTCGTGATGGACCCTGCGAAGGACAGTACGTCTGGTGGCACGGGGAGGGGCAACGTACAATTGAAGGGGATTAAAAAAAAATTATTGGAGGACCAACTGCTGGATGTGTGGAGGATCCAGCACCCGCAGTCGAGAGACTACTCGTTCTTCTCCCCTGTCCACCAGATGTATTCTCGCCTGGACTATATCTTAATAGACCATGGCATACTGGAAAGGGCCAAAGAAACCGATATTGGAATAGCTTCCCTCTCGGACCACGCGCCGGTATCCATGAGGCTAAGGTTCCCCGAACATAAACAACCCTCTAGCGGATGGAAACTTAACCCAGAATTGCTACATGATAAAGAAATTAGGGACTATATCAAAAAGGAGCTAGAATGGTTCTTTCAAATTAACGACAACGGAGAGGTCTCAGAGGCACAACTGTGGGACGCTCATAAAGCGTTCATTAGGGGGCTCTTGATAGCTAAAGCCTCATGGAAAAAAAAGGAGAGGGTAGGAAAAACGCAGGCTCTAATGGCCGAGATTAAAACCCTGGAGCAAAAGCACAAATCTGGGGGGGCACTTAGCCAGAGTATATACATAGAGCTTACAGATAAGAGAGAGGAACTGAAAGACTTAGCTGAACAGGAAGTTAGACAGAAGTTCAATAAATTGGCCAGGGAACAATATATATGGGGCAACAAGCCAGGGAAATATTTAGCAAGGAAATTACAAAAAAAGAAAACCAGAAATTTTATTGAAAAAATTCAAACAAGAAACGGGGAGATGAAGTTTACCTCTAGTGAAATAGCCTCTACATTCAGAGACTATTACAAAGAACTATACGAGGTGAAAACCAAGGGAAACAACGACAGCATTGGAAATAGCCAGAAAACTTCCGAGTTCCTAGGGCGGGCAGGGCTAACGGCTCTAGGGGGGGAGGAGAGAGATGAGCTTGAGAGGCCAATAACTGAGGAGGAGATCTTAGCAGCCATCAACAACTCTCCAATAGGGAAGAGCCCGGGTCCGGACGGCTTCACGGCCTCATATTATAAAACGTATAAAGAGATTCTTATACCGAGATTGCTGCGATATATGAATGGACTAGGGATAGACTACGATATGAGCGAAGAGGCCCTAAAAGCCACGATCACTCTTTTGAGGAAGGATGGGAAGGATGGATCGGTGTGCTCGAACTACAGACCCATCTCCTTATTAAATTTCGACACAAAATTATATGCAAAGATACTGGCGGATCGAATAAAGGGGCACTTGGGCACACTGATCCATCCGGACCAGGTCGGGTTTGTCCCGGGCAGAGAGGGGAGGGACAATGGGATTCGGACATTGCTGGCCATACAGAGGATGGGAGATTCGAGAACCCCCAGTCTACTTCTCTCGATAGACGCTGAAAAAGCGTTCGACAGAGTAGACTGGGGGTTCATGTTCAACACTCTACAGAAGATGGGTTTTGGACCCAGAATTATTCAAAAAATCAAAACCCTATATAATCATCCGAAAACTAACATCAAGGTCAATGGAACGACCTCCGCGGAGTTCGAACTGTTTAATGGCACCAGGCAGGGCTGTCCACTCTCCCCTCTCCTTTTTATTCTATCTCTGGAACCGCTGTTAGCTACAATTCGCGGAAACCCAGAGGTGGAAGGCTGTAAAGTCGGCAGCGAAGAGCACAAACTTGCGGCCTTCGCGGACGACGTCCTCTTTTACATAAGCTCACCCCAGAAGTCAATCCCTACATTGCTTAAAACTTTAAAGGAATATGGGGAATTAACAAACTTCAGAATCAATGCCTCAAAAACATTTATTCTTAATATCAACCTCAACAAAATAGAGAAACAGAACCTACAAAAAACAGTTAGTTTCGTCTGGAAAAAGAGGATAAAATATTTAGGAATAGAACTGGCTAACAACCCAAGGAAATTATACAAAATAAACTATATCCCGCTCCTAGAAGATATAAAAAAAAAAATGCCAAGAGATGAAGGGAAAAATATTATCCTGGATAGGCAGGATCAATTCGGTAAAAATGACGATCTTACCAGTCATCACATACAAATTTCAGATGCTCCCCCTCCCGCTCCCAAAACAGTACCTCGGTAAATTAAGAGCGATTATAATGAATTTCATATGGAACTACAAAAAACATAGAATATCCCTTCAAGTTTTAAAACAAGACAAAAGTCAGGGTGGTCTCGCGGTCCCAGATATAGAAAGTTACTACCACGCTATAGCACTACTGAGAATCGCAGAATGGGGTAAAATAGGCAACACTAAAAGATGGGTTAGTTTGGAAGAAGCACTGAGTGAAGTTAGGCTGGGGAGGATTGTATGGAATCCCCCGAAAAGCCGGACACTAGGAGAAAAAACACATATAATCACTACCACGACTTTAAAAATTTGGGACAAAATCTATAAAATATTCAACAAAAAATACAACTCGCCACTTATAGCACTTAAAGAAAATCCTTTTTTCCCGCCAGGGTTAAAGGAAATAGGAGGGGATTGGATTAGAAAGGACTGCACGAGATTAGGGGAAGTTATTAGTAAGGGGAAGGTTATGACACTGCACGAGTTACAGAACAAGGAGGCTTTTTCCATAGATGAATGGCGGCATCGTCAGCTAACCCACTTTGTGGGCTCTCTCCCTAGCCCAATAAGGGAGGCTAAGGACCTAACAAAATTAGAGAAAATTTTCTCGGCAGAATGTTCTAAAAAAAGAATATCTAGAATCTATAAACTGCTATTAGAAAGAGATAGACCAGAGATGCCACCATACTTTATCAAATGGGAAAGCGAACTAGGAACACAACTAGAAATAGGCACAAGTAAGAAAATTTTAAAATTAGCACATGGGTCAGCTGTAGATGCGAAAACTGCAGAGACAAATTATAAGTGCATGGCTAGGTGGTATAGAACCCCGGATAGGGTCAGCAATTACCAGGTGGATACACCCGCAAACTGCTGGAGGGGATGTGACCAAAGGGGTACAATGGGTCATTTATGGTGGGAGTGTGCTAAAATTAAAAAATTCTGGGAGACCATCCTAAAATTCATAAAAGAAATAACAACGATTGAGGTAAAAAATGATCCTTGGGTGATACTGATGCATGCCACATCGAAGGAAATCAAGCAATATAAAGGCTCATTGATCCCCCATCTGCTCAATGCGGCTAAAAAGGTAATCCCAAGGAGGTGGAAGGACAAGGAAAGCCCTCCCGTTTGGGAATGGGTTGACGCAGTGGAATCTACCTACATGATGGAATGTGTGTTGCACATCGGGGAGGAGGACAGAGAGGCCACGAGGGCCAAGTGGGAGAGCTGGAGAAAATTTAAGAGGTCCTGGAGCTATAGGGAGGCTTTGCGAGTGCAGCCGTGACAACCGACGTCCCCTGGGGGGGGAAGCCGGAAGGAAATCTAGCCGTGGAAAGGCAGACGTAAAGGGCAGGTGAAGACACTTGGGAAAAAGGGTCATTACACAACAACGAAACAGCGGACGGGGAAGGGGAGGGTGGGGGCACGGGGGGGATAGGAGGGGGGGGGGGGGGAACCTGGGGGGGTAAACCGTAACCGAGATGGAACGGGATTCAGGATAGAGGAAGTGGAGGGGTAGTGGAAGCTCGCTGGGATTTCAGATGTATGTGTGTTTCCTTAGTTTTGTAAATCTTATGGATGCCCGACCCAGGACCCCTATCCCCCCCCAACTCTAGGGGGGAAAAAAAAAAAAAAGGGGGGGAGAATTAAACAATCCACTAATGATGCTAAGACAAATAGAGGGATGGAGATGCGGGCACAGCTGACATTCACCCACGAATACTCTGTCTGAAGTGGAATTGAACAAAAAAAATAAATAAATAAATAAATGCCTGTAATAAAAAATGCCAACAATTGTGAATGTGAATGTGCAAAAACAATCAAATGCGACAATCACTCATGAAAATCGCACATGCAATAAATGATTATAAAAAACGTGAGCAATAAATAAATAAGTGGATGAATATTGCAAGTCCAAGAAAATCCTCATAAAAAGTAAGTCTTCATAAAGAATTCCACCCGTGCAGTGAATGATGAAAAATAAATAAATAAATCCATCTCTGTGAATAATTGAATAAGTCTTCCAAACTGTTCAAAGTGCTCCACCATCAAAGTGAGAGTTACTTCTTACCAGAAGTAGATGACACCCCACTACAGGGTGTCAAACATGCCTGTATACAGATGTCCCTCTTTGGATCTCCCTGGAGATATGGCAGATGCCAGCAGCCTAATAGCCCACTTCACAGCTCAGCTCCCTAAAATGGTTATCAGGAATATGGATCAGCACATAGAATGAAATAAAGGGGGGGCTCGCATAGTGTAAAAAACCCAAGGTGTTTATTAAAATAAAACTGGTTACACTTACAACAAAAAACGAGCAGTTCAGGCCTTTAAGCGTGGTGCGCCGGCCGGACACACCAAAACACAGACCCATCCTCCCAGTGCATCCGATAATAAAAGTCGAGGTGACATCAGCACGTCGCTCCGCCCTACCGGTTTCGCAATAGAGTTGCGTCGTCCAGGGGCACAGGCGGCGCACTGTGTCACCTCCCTAAATAGCACCATCGGCTAACCAAGCCTCGCTCTGAGCTCCCAATCCCGAGCGAGTCTCGCTATGCCGTTCAAAATCTCGCGAGACCTGCGGCTAGCAGTACAACAGTCATCTAAGAGCTGATGTAAGAGCTCAGCAGGTCCGCTATAATGTTAAAATAAAAACACAAAAACAATATAAAAAACGGATGTATTTACACCGGGTGGGAAACACTCCAATGCTTCCAGAATCATTAGAAAACTGGTAAAAGAAAATATAAAAACATATTCATTGCCCTCATTAGCTCCGGCCGAAAACCGGAAGTAATGTTATATTGGGCATTGGGGACACCAGTCCCATACAGAATATGTAGACAACAATTTTTTATTTTAATAGGTTAAGATAAAATATGCAACATGTGAAATTAATCATAGGCCATATCACCGCCACCCAAAAATTGGTAGCGGTCATGTAGATACAGCCCAAACGTTTTTTCATAATAAAATTGTAAAATTATAAAAATGCTGCTCCCAAACTATTGAAATGAGCAGTGATATATTATACAATTATAATTGCTAGGAATGTGGTTATCGCGAAAAAGCAATACCACATATACCTTATGCGAAAAATTGTAATATATTCATTATAAATAAAATAAATTAAATATGTGGCCCATGAGAAATTAAATACGTGACACTCCCTTAGGCGACAAATTAATAAAATATATTGAATATTCAAAAATTATTTTAAAATATTCTATTTTCAGAAATATGAAAAGTATCCAAAATATTGCCCCCTAGTGACAGAATAGGGAAAGGCATAATTAGATCTTCCATTCAAAATTGCTGGGACCCCCAGAGCTCAGAGCAACGGACTTAAAGGCCAGCCGACCGACGCCAAACTAATATACAAATAATTCCAATACTAATAATTGAATACTAAAAAACACTCCTGTAATCAAACAGATACATAATCGCAGAGATGGTCTAAATCATGTCACTCTCGCAAACAAACATAATGACAGTATTATAATAATTGTTAGGTGATATGTGATAAATGGTTACAAATCAACAACAATCAAGTTACAGATCCCCACAAGTGGGCATCGGACGCAAACGCAAAAAAAATTCTGCTAGGAATTATTGATAAAAGCGTTTACGTCCGTGTCCACATTGAGGCCAAACGGTACATAGGTTTTCAATCTATATATCCAGGCCATTTCTTGTTTATAAATCTCCCTGACCAAAGACCCTCCCCTCCAATGGGGCCTATATTTGTCTATGCCCAAATAGAGAGTGTTTGATGGGTCTCTATTATGTACCTGGTCATAGTGCCTTGACACTGAATGTTTGTCAAAGCCCCTCCTGATGTTACTGATATGTTCATTTAATCTAACTCGGAGGGCCCTTTTGGTCCTCCCCACATACTGGAGACCACACGGGCACTGGATCACATAGACCACCCCTTCGGACGAGCATGTTATGAAATGCTAGTTGATGTAAAATTGCATATTTTCCTTTCTCTACATTTATTCAAGGTACAGACCTGACAGTTTTTGCACCTATAATAGCCCGTGAGGTTTTGAAAGAAGCACCTATTCTCCTTGGGGGGATCTTGCACACTAGGAGCAATCCTACTCCCCAGGGAGGATGCCCCCCTAAAAATAACTTGTGGCTTCTCAGGTAACACTGCACCAAGAACCTGATCACTGGCTAGGAGGTGCCAGTGTTTTTGTATTAGGCCTTTGATTGTGCGATGTTGGATGGAAAAGGTAGTAATGAAAGGTGCACAGAATTGAGCATCAGCATTGTCAGGTCGTTTATCAGACAATAATGATGATCTGTCCTTCTCCCTGGCTATAGTTACTGCGTTTGAAAGAAAGTCACTATTGTAACCCTTTTCCTTAAACCTGGATGAAAGAACAGCCGCCTGTCTATCAAAGGTTTCAATCTCTGTACAGTTCCTCCTTAATTGCGTGAACTGTCCTTGAGGGACGGCTTTTAACCAGGGTTGATGATGACAGCTATCCAACGGGATATATAAATTTCTATCAGTCGACTTAAAATAAGTCGACGTGATAAAACTGTCACCCTCAATCCTTACATCAGCGCTTAGATGACTGTTGTACTGCGAGCCGCAGGTCTCGCGAGATTTTGAACGGCATAGCAAGACTCGCTCGGGATTGGGAGCTCAGAGCGAGGCTTGGTTAGCCGATGGTGCTATTTAGGGAGGTGACGCAGTGCGCTGCCCGTGCCCCTGGACGACGCAACTCTATTGCGAAACCGGTAGGGCGGAGCGACGCGCTGACGTCACCTCGACTTTTATTATCGGATGCTCTGGGAGGACGGGTCTGTGTTTTGGTGTGTCCGGCCGGCGCACCACGCTTAAAGGCCTGAACTGCTCGTTTTTGTTGTAAGTGTAACCAGTTTTATTTTAATATACACACTTTGGGTCTTTTACAATATGCGAGCCCCCCCTTTATTTCATTCTATGTTCTGATCCATATTCCTGATAACCATTTTAGGGAGCTGAGCTGTGAAGTGGGCTATTAGGCTGCTGGCATCTGCCATATCTCTAGGGAGATCCAAAGAGGGACATCTGTATACAGGCATGTTTGACACCCTGTAGTGGGGTGTCATCTACTTCTGGTAAGAAGTAACTCTCAACTCTCACTTTGGTAGTGGAGCACTTTGAACAGTTTGGAAGACTTATTCAATTATTCACAGAGATGGATTGATTTATTTATTTTTCATCATTCACTGCACGGGTGGAATTCTTTATGAAGACTTACTTTTTATGAGGATTTTCTTGGACTTGCAATATTCATCCATTTATTTATTTATTGCTCACGTTTTTTATAATCATTTATTGCATGTGCGATTTTCATGAGTGATTGTCGCATTTGATTGTTTTTGCACATTCACATTCACAATTGTTGGCATTTTTTATTACAGGCATTTATATATGTAGGTTCCCTGGAGACAAAGCACATGTCTATTCTGGACAGGGTCCTAAATGTGGAAGAGTAACAGGAATACCCTTTCTCTTCTGGGTGCTTCCACCTCCAGGCCTCTACCAGGTCATATGGTTCAACACATTCCTTCAATGGTGATCCCCCCATCTTAGCCATCCCTAATCTATCCTTGTCAGGCGACAATACCGTATTTACATCACCAGCCAAAATAATAGGACCTTCCGCTATTTTCAGAACACCCACCATCATCGCCTCCCACACCTTTATCGTAAATGGGGGTGGAATATATACATTAATAAACGTATAGAGTTGGCTGTTAATTATTAGCACCAGGGCGACATATCTCCCCAGGGGATCTGTCAGCACCATTTTGACTGTGCAGAGCAGGGCCTTGGAAATAAGAATGGACACTCCCCTAGCATAGCTAGAGTATGTGGAATGGAATGCTTTGCTTATAAAAGCTCTGTGAAGAGCCAAGGTCCTAGAACCCACTAAGTGCGATTCTTAAAAAATTTAATATGAGGTTTCTTGTTTACAATATAATTAAATACTAGCGCTCTTTTAATCCTTCAGTTGAGCCCTCTCACGTTCCATGAGAGAAGGTTAAGGTGCTGCATTAGGGCTGTATAACAATAAGTACATCAACATATTTAGTGTATTTGGAGGCGATGATGGTAAACCCACCATCCCCAACCTTAACCATATAATATACAGGTACATGATATTTTTTCTGAGAAGGTTTAGGCATGCAGGAGAATCTCACAACATCTAGGTAAAGATTGCATTGGCAGAGCCATTGTGACCTGAGCTTGCAAAAAAGAATGCTTGATATGAAAACGGGTGTCAGCAAGACCAAAAAAACAAAAACATTTAGAACCTTTGTGGATCCATAACTGCGGATCCGAATTCCCCATCCCCCCACCCTGCCTGTAGCCCCAAACATCCCACAGACTTGTATCCCCAAACTGTAACCTCGTAGTCCCCTTTAAAGGAGGAAAGTCTTCCTGCACCAGCCGGTCAGGAAGGTTTAGAGAGGGGCGTGTGTTAGGTCACAGAGTCTCCTTATGACCACGGTGTAAAAGTTCCCATTGTAACGCCCCCTTCTGGCTCGGTTCCCCCAGGATATTTTGAAGCTTTGAGCGTTAAAATATAGAGCTTATTGGTCATCAGTAGAGGGATCTTTTCCCCTCCGTCTCCCCTGCCATAACAAAGGCATATATAAGGCACAAAGGTAAGTCAGCTATATTTACCCAGGAGCCCCTGGGTGTCTGCATGCAGCATTCTCCTTCAGCGTAGGGGTAAGCTTGTTATCCTTGTCCCAAAGATTCCAGCCATCGATTCGCCTCCTTAGGAGAAAGGAAAAATTGTGTCTGTCCCTTGTGCACTACCCTCAGCTTTGCAGGGTACAGCATACTATATGGCAGGCTTCTTTCCCTCAGGTGCTGTTTCACACTCTGAAAGGCTGCTCTCATCTTTTGAGTGGCCGCAGAAAAGTCTGGAAAGATGGTGATTCTGCTGTTGTTGAACATCATCTCAGGCAGGTTGCGGGCTTTCTTCAGTATGGTTTCTTTATCCCTGAAGTACAGGAATCGTGCCAGCATGGGCCTAGGATATTTCCCTGGGGGGGGGGGGGGGTGCTCTCAGGGGGATCCTGTGAGCCCTCTCTATGGCAAGTATGCGAGAGAAGCTGTCAGCTCCAAATACTTGCTTGAGCCAGGACAGCAGGAATTCCTCAGGGTTTTTCCCTTCTGAACCTTCCGGGAATCCTAGGAACCTGAGGTTGTTCCTTCTCAGTCTGTCCTCGATGTCCCCCATTTTGGCTTCCTGTGTCTTGTTGTCGGCCGCCATGTTTCTCACTTGCAGTTCAGCATGAGTGACCCGTTCCCGGACCTTTTTAACATCATCCTTGAGGATGGCAAAGTCCACATGGATCGTTTCGATCTGGGTGGTCAGGGCCACATGGCAGCTCTTAATAGTGTCCATGATCTGCAGCAGCGTAGGTTTGCCCTGTGACCCGGAGCCACCCTCCTCAGCTTCTGATTGAGGAGAGGGCAGAGGATGAGCCAGAGGGTCGGTGGGGTCTAGCCAGTCACCAGCCTCCTCGGGCCAGCTACGATCCTGCGTGGCTGCTTTAGTGCGTCTCTCCCTTTGCTGCTGGGCGCCATTTTGGGGATCGGTGTGGGCATATTTAGCCAGTCTTTCCGCGGGCGTAGGGTCTAGACTGGGGCCGTATTTCACCATTTTTTGAAGCCCGGATCGTTCCGCTCACCTTTCCAGTCGGTATGGGGTGGAAAAAACGAACCAGCGGGTCAGCAGGATTATGTAGGATATCGGCGCGGTCGGAGCTCTGGAAAGATGCAACCTCACATTCCGGAAGTTGGACACGCTCCCCCTGCTTCATAGACTTAGTCAGGGCCGGCGCTTCCTCTAGGCAAACTAGGCAGCTGCCTAGAGCGTAGCCACAGCCGCTGGGAGGGAGGAGGTGGGGAAGCATCCAGTGAAAGAATTATAGGGAGACCAGGAGAGAACAGTAATAGAGGGACCAGGAGAGAACAGCAATAGGGGGACCAGGAGAGGGCAGTAAAAGGGGAACCAGGAGAGAACAGTATAGGGGGATCAGAAGAGAACAGTAATAGGGTGATAAAGAGAGAACAGTATAGGGGGCCAGGAGAGAACAGTATAGGGGGACCAGGAGGGAACAGTTTAGGGGGACCAGGAGCAAACAATAATAGGGGGACCAGGAGAGACCAGTACTAGGATGACAGAGGAGAGAACAGTAATAGGGGGACCAGAAGAGAACAGTAATAGGGGGACCAGGAGAAAACAGTATAGGGGATCAGAAGAAAACAGTAATAGGGGGACCAGGAGAGAACAGTATAGGGGGACCAGGAGAGAACAGTATAGGAGGAACAGGAGGGAACAGTATAGGGGGCCAGGAGGGAACAGTTTAGGGAGACAAGGATAGAACAATAATAAGGGGACCAGGAGAGAACAGTAATAGGGGGATCAGGAGAGAACAGTAATAGGGGGACCAGAGGAGAACAGTAATATGGGGACCAGGAGAGAACAGTAATAGGGGGACCAGGAGAGAACAGTTCAGGGAGACAAGGAGAGAACTGTAATAAGGGGACCAGGAAGGAACTGTTTAGGGGACCAGGAGAGAACAGTAATAGAGGGACCAGGAGAGAACAGCAATAGGGGGACCAGGAGAGGACAGTAATAGGGGGACCAGGAGAGAACAGTATAGGGGGATCAGAAGAGAACAGTAATAGGGGGATCAAGAGAGAACAGTATAGGGGGCCTAAACAGGGGGGCCGGAGGGGGGAGGAATCACCCGCAGGAGCTGACTGGGGTCACTCTCCCTCTCAATAGTAACAAACCAAAAGGCCCATGCCCCCACCTATAACTGGCCTTCACAGCAAGGAGCACATGGAAGGGAAAACACATGAAAGACAAAAACAGAACATACCATAGCTCAACTCACCAACCAGTCTGCCAACTGACCAAATGAACCTGTCCAACAGTCTGCTTTAAAAACAGGGGTTTAGTTAGCACGCATTTGCAAACGCATGCATAAGCTGCAAGGCCTTTTCACGGCACCCTGTGTATGCTTGCAGTCCTAACGCTAATGAATTTATAAGCGTCTCCACAATGGAAGCAGTTAGACGCTTGTAAATTCATTTGGTCAGCTGGCAGACTGATTGGTGAGTTTAGCTATGGTATGTTCTGTTTTTGTCTTTCATGTATTTGCCCTTGCATGTGCTCCTTGCTGTGAAGGCCAGTTATAGGTGGGGACAGGGGCCTTTTGGTTTGTTACTGGTGTAAAGTATGGTCCCTGGACACACTGTAAACCTTTGCTGCCACTGTGCTCTTGCTGGGTGTCCAGTGTGCTCCTGGGAATTTTTTTTTTTTTTTTAATAAAGGACACCCAAGTGTCTCTTTTTTTTTTTTACTATTTTTTACACTTTTTTGTGAATTGGTATGGGTACAATGTACCTGTTACCAATTCACATAGGGGGGGGCTGGGATCTGGGGGTCCCCTTGTTAAAGGGGAACTTACAGATTCCGATAAGCCCCCCGCCCGCAGACCCTCACAACCACCAGGCAAGGGTTGTGGGGATGAGGCCCTTGTCCCCATCAACATGGACTTTTTTTATTGTTTTTACTGGTAATGACAGCGATCTTTGATTTTTAGCGGGACTGTGACATTGCGGTGGACAAATCTGACCCCAAATTACACTTTTTGGGGATCAGTGACATTATTACATTGATCAGTGCTATAAAAATGCACTGATCAATGTATAAATGACACTGGCAGGGAAGGAGTTAACACTAGGGGATGATCAAGGGGTTAAGTGTGTTCTATCTGTAGGAGGGATAGGCTCACTAGAACATGACAGAGATCTCTGTTCCCAATCACTGGGAGCAGTAGATCTCTGTCATGTCACTAGGCAGAATGGGGAAATGCCTTGTTTACATAGGCAGTTCCCCGTTCTGCCTCTCCTCGCTGCGATCATGGAGCCATCGAGTACACGGGACCCGACACTCCAACACAGTGGCACAGACAGAAAGCGCACACATAAATAACGCCCCTCCGTGTTTCCAGAGTATCTCCTTAGTGTGCAATCTCTGGGAATACGGAGGGGCGTTATTTATGTGTGCCCTTTCTGTCGGTGCCACTGTATTGGACTTCTGTGGATGAGTGGGGACCTGCCTGGTACAACTTTGTCCTTTGGACATAGGTGGTGTCTGTTCGCGATGCAAGTGCCGCCACTAGTCTAACAGTGGATTTTCATGATGATCATTTTGGTGTGATCCCTTCCTAACAAATTCCCCTGACGAAGGGACGTATTCTGTCCTGAATGCACCGGGCCGTCTGGATTTCATATGGGAATTCTTCACCATTATCATCACTGTTTTTATTGGTTTGAGAATCTATAATCTATAAATGTGTATATATTTTTGAATAAAATTACATTGTATTTTATTATTACTCTGTTGCCGTTAAAGTCCCATTTATTATGGGGGGTACCTCCTTTTCTATCTAATAATACAGAATCAGTGGGAGCCCTGAGTGTGTCACTTGCCAAAATCGCTTGCCACCAGATGCGGATTGTCACTTGTCATGTCACCTGCCACACGTTGCGGATTGTCACTTTCCACGTCACCTGCCACACGTTGCGGATTGTCACGTTCCACGTCACCTGCCACACGTTGCAGATTGTCTCTTGCCACGTCACCTGCCACAAGTTGTCCGCTCACTCACCCACAACTAATTTCTCGGGGGGGGGGGGGGGGGCAATTGTCCCGTTGGACCCCAGGGGGGTCAAACAAGGATGCTTTGGTGCCTGATGTCCTTGGCCATGTCAGTGGCTGTTAGGACGCTGGGGGATGGCCTGCACAGTGCCCAAGGTATTAATGTTGCACAATGAAAGCCTGAAGCTTTGTGTAACAAAACAGAAGGTTTAATCCACCTGCTGTAGATCCAAAATTGTAGCGCTAGTACATGGCAAGAGTGTATGTGTATCACAGCACTCAGACAAAAACAATATATAAGCTGTGTAACAAAATAATAGTGCTGGAATTGACTCCAGTGTAGACAAAAAAATATATATACTATAGTCCATATAGTGATAACATTGAAGTGTGAGTCCTTCTGGTCAACTCAATGAAAGCAGATGGAATATATGCTTGACTGATGTCAAAATAAGGCGTGGGTACGCTTACCGGAAATGTTGGATGTGGGTACCATACGGCATACACATCAGACAGGCTTAAAAGATGGATAGTCTTGCATCTGTGGAAACCGCCGCGGACTGGAACTCCAACGATTTCCGGTGCTGTATACTCGAACAGTCAGCAGGGTGGGTATGCTCAACATACAATCATCCGATGGTCACAGAAATGATGATGGAGACCGGGAAAGGGAATAAAAAATGGAGACCACTCCAATGGTGCAGGTCAAAAAGAGCAACGATTTATTCACATATGCATGTGAAAAATAAAAGAATAAAAATCTCGAGACAATATAAATGAAAATTTCGGCAATATGAGGGGCGTAGGATAGCTGGCCCGACGCGTTTCGACTAAAGTCTTCCACAGGGGCATAAAGTCTTCTGTGGAAGACTTTAGTCGAAACGCGTCGGGCCAGCTATCCTACGCCCCTCATATTGCCGAAATTTTCATTTATATTGTCTCGAGATTTTTATTCTTTTATTTTTCACATGCATATGTGAATAAATCGTTGCTCTTTTTGACCTGCACCATTGGAGTGGTCTCCATTTTTTATTCCCTTTCCCGGTCTCCATCATCATTTCTGTGACCATCGGATGATTGTATGTTGAGCATACCCACCCTGCTGACTGTTCGAGTATACAGCACCGGAAATCGTTGGAGTTCCAGTCCGCGGCGGTTTCCACAGATGCAAGACTATCCATCTTTTAAGCCTGTCTGATGTGTATGCCGTATGGTACCCACATCCAACATTTCCGGTAAGCGTACCCACGCCTTATTTTGACATCAGTCAAGCATATATTCCATCTGCTTTCATTGAGTTGACCAGAAGGACTCACACTTCAATGTTATCACTATATGGACTATAGTATATATATTTTTTTGTCTACACTGGAGTCAATTCCAGCACTATTATTTTGTTACACAGCTTATATATTGTTTTTGTCTGAGTGCTGTGATACACATACACTCTTGCCATGTACTAGCGCTACAATTTTGGATCTACACGTATTTTGACTTTGTTTGTTTTGTTTGTTGGCAGCTTTTGCATGGTCCCAATTGATTAGCGCGGTTTTTCCCCAATTTACTTGATCCACCTGCTGACTTGAACAACATTTTTGGCCAATTTTGAGCAATTTTTACGCATTTTGCCAAGGCACTCTGAGAAACCAAGAAGATGCCCCAGGTTGCCTAGGCAGGCACCCTGGTTGAAAAAGGCTGGTATAGATAACCGTTGTTTTAGCAAATTTATTACTCAAGTATTTCCATTCTTCCTAATTTATAATTATTTCCTTCCCTTCTTTTGGGACTATTCCTATTTCTCTTTTCATTTTAAATACTGACTATATCACAGCTGAATAAAAAGAATACTCATTATATAACCAATGAATTCAACAGATCTATGTAATCAATAAATGGCAGACAACGCATTCATGTCTATACCTTACTGTATTTTGGATATAATTCTCAGTATCTGTATGTATGTTCTTTATTTATTATTGTTTGGATTCTTATTTTGTATGTATGAACTCTGCACAGTACCACTTCTCTTGTCCTGTATGCCGGGTGTAATTCTCAGTATCTGTTCTTATTCTGTATGTATGGACTCTGCACAGTACCACTTCTCTTATCCTGTATGCTGGGTGTAATTCTCAGTATCTGTTCATTTTGTATGTATGGACTCTGCACAGTAGCACTTCTCTTGTTCTATATGCTGTGTGTAATTCTCAGTATCTGTTCTTATTCTGTATGTATGGACTCTGCACAGTACCACTTCTCTTGTCCTGTATGCTGGGTGTAATTCTCAGTATCTGTTCTTATTTTGTATGTATGGACTCTGCACGGTACCACTCCTCTTGTCCTGTATGCTGGGTGTAATTATCAGTATCTGTCCTTATTCTGTATGTATGGATTCTGCACAGTACCACTTCTCTTGTCCTGTATGCTGGGTGTAATTCTCAGTATCTGTTCTTATTTTGTATGTATGGACTCTGCACAGTACCACTTCTCTTGTCCTGTATGTAATTCTCAGTATCTGTTCTTATTCTGTATGTATGAACTCTGCACAGTACCACTTCTCTTGTCCTGTATGCTGGGTGTAATTCTCAGTATCTGTCCTTATTCTGTATGTATGGACTCTGCACAGTACTACTTCTCTTGTCCTGTATGCTGGGTGTAATTCTCAGTATCTGTCCTTATTCTGTATGTATGGACTCTGCACAGTACTACTTCTGTTGGTAATCTCTTTCAGTTGCCTTCATTTCTTCCACGCTCAGTGGTGCGAGTTCATGTGTGAGGTGTGTAAAATCTCATATACTCTTTAACATGATAATGGTATTTCTCAATTAACCTTCAATCATTTTAAATCTGCAACAGTCAATAAAAAAAGTACCTGCTGATTGTACCATAAAGGTCCTTTGTAGACATTTTCTGTTGCAGGGTGACTAATGTGTCCCTTTCTACCAACTGTGCTCCTGTTTTGTCCACCCTATGGAGACAAGGGGCAATGCAGACACACATTACCCAGATATTGTCTACCATTGTCACTATCAGAAAAGCTGCACTGTGAAAGCAGTGCCACTATAATACTACAAAAGAGCATATTGACCTCCTGTAGTTAGTGAGGTCTGTCTAAGCAGGTGAGAGGACCCCCAAAGGTGGGGTGAAGGGCACTGTGGTGGTAAAAGTCAAGATTCCTATGATGTATGGGACTGCACTATTCACAGAAATTGGACATTCCTTATTTTATGGATTTTTTTTTTTTTAGGAAAGATGGACTTGATTGATTATATAAATATGTAGCGCTGGCTCCTGACGAGCAGGCGCTATTGTTTTTGAAAATTAAGTTGCCTGAAGCCACAGTTGGGCTTCCAGGTAATTTCACAAAATTTCTGGTTTCAGTACCAGTCCAGCTGGGTTGCACTGGGTTCTCCTTGACCGTAGGTGTCGCTGTCACTGCCGGCAAGGTTAGAAACGCTGTCTAGCTGGATGTATTGAATGCCACTTATCTCTCAGAACCAGCCCAGTGGGAGTGTTCTCCTGCTGTGCATTCTGGGGGGGGGGGGTGGTATTTAAGGTACCGACACCATGTTGGCGGGGGAGTATTTTCTGTCTGTTCGGTTCTGGTGGTCCTCCTGACCCAGCTCTAAGGCCCTCCTGGCCTGGGGTGCGAAACCATGCATCCTGTGTCTCGGGGCTGGCTAGCCCGAGGCAACGCAACTGCAGGGACAGGCCTGACTGAAGTTCGGAGCCTACTGATCCAAGGGAAGGTCCGGTGTCATCTCATCTGAATGGAGAGACCCAGCAACTGAAGTACCCCAGGGGAGGACTCGTTCAGAAGAAGGCCGTGCGCAAGGCTGGCTTCTCTGATGGAGCCTGGATACTTAGTTGAAGGATGCAACCTGGATCAACATGCATACGGTATCGCCGGATAGGCTGAGAGAAACTGGTACCGTATGTTAGTTCTTTAAAGTTCATCCAATCCCTCAGTGACTCTAAAGTGTAACTTACAAGTCTGTGGCAGAGACTTTACCGAGCATCCTACCGGCTGCTAGGCCTAGTGAGAGAGGTCTATCCTGGGGGGTAATTGAATCCAGTTTGCGGAACAGTGATATCCTCTGGATTTTTCTAGTATCTGCACCCTGCGATCTTAAGTACCTCAACTCGCCCCTAACCCTCTACCCTTTATTACGAGACTTTGTCTTCTTTCCTAAATAACTAACCCAAAAGAGGATTTGGTGTCAGTCTCAAAATTTCTTTGGGCCACTTTCCACGGGATCCCCAAGATGGAGAAGCAAGCAGGTGAGGTAACGGTAAGCCCAAAATACAACCAGCAGCTCCTTCGGGGGTTAGTGCTACATATATATATATATATATAATTTTTTTGTGTGTATTTTTTTATGAAATTGATGGTCACCTATATGATTTATGCATTTTATGTATTGAAGGATAGCGCCACACCCTTGTGAGATATGAATAATGTAGCAGGATGAGTAAGACTCAAGGTAGCTGAAGAGATATATAGCCAGGAACTCTGGTGGAGGACACTTGCCTTCGTTCAGTCTGGAATGGATTAACCCTTTAGAATGGTAGCATTAGGAATAATTTTAAACCACATTTTCATACATTTCTACATTTCAGTTTATTCACAACATAACATCAATATAAATTATAAAAAACAAGAAAAGAAAACCTATATACACATCTGGAAAATTTCCCAGAATCTTCTCTGCGAGAGAATCCAGTCCAGTGGACAGTGTCCCTTCATTGTCAATTCATGGTGAATAGATCACCTTCTCATTGCCTCTTCATTGCACACAAGAGATTAACAGGTGCTCCGTAAGAATGACATCAGGTGACCAGGTCCAAAGGATCAAAGGAGCCAGCCTTTGTGGTGGGCGGGTTTATGAAAGATGGGAGGAGGAGCTTCTGAGGGGTCAGCCAGCAAATTAAAATAATTCTCAATCTGCACGAGAAAAGAAGAAATGACAAATTGTTACATTAGTTTATGGTTCAGCTATGATACTTAAGGGGGGATTTACTAAAACGGGAGCACTCAGAATCTGGTGCAGCTGTGCATGGTAGCCAACCAACTTCTAACTTCAGCTTGTTCAATTAGCTTTGGCATTAAAATCTGGAAGCTGATTGGTTACTATGCAAAATGAGCCTGATTTTGCACGCTCCAGTTTTAATAAATCAATCCCGTTGGGCAAATGGACTGCAGTTGCACCCTGCAAGTCTTAGTAAATGAGGTAAAGCTTCAATATGCAAAGAATACCCAATCACGTGCAAAGAAAAAAAAAAACAGCATTTTTGCCTGCACATGATTGGATGATAGAAGTCTGGAGCAACTGCACTTCCAGAGTGCCACAGCACTTTGCAAAGTGCATCATCAATTTGCTTTTATTAAATCAACCCCATTGTTTCATGTTACTTAGTTATGTTCTATTACTTCCTATTCTAGATTTTATTGTATTCAGTTAAGTTATGTTATGTTTTATGTTCAGTTACATTACTTTATGACGTGTTAAGTTACTTTATGTTTTGAAAGTGTAGCATCCTCTACCTAAAGGTAAATGCTAGAGTAGGATTTTCTAGCTGCAGGGCCCAGGTGCAGGTAAATTTAGCCAGGCCTGTGTTTCATTTCAGGCCTGGTTGTTTTTGATTTGGGACCGGAAGTGTCTTGCGTAGTGGTGGGTGTGGCCACCTGTACTCTGGCTCAGAGATGCCTCCTCTGCTTTCAGATGGATAGTTCTGGAAGAGAGGTTGGACTTGAGACCTGAGTGGCAGGCAGCTCATGTGAGGAGCCCTGACCAATTATCTTTTAGTATTGGCAGGGGGCAGGCCTCCCATATAGGCTGGGGTCACATGCTTCCAGGGAGGAGTGAAAAAGTAGAAACAGACAATGGAGTACTGAGTTGCTGTTCCGGGGGTCTCCATGTGGGGATGCGCCAAGCACGGAGTAGGGATGGAGAAACCATAGCTAAAGATAGGGATCTTAATCTCTAAGGAGACATCAGGATGCTGTGATGGGGGAACACAGGACCTGGATGTAAAAAAGATCAAGCAGAGGAAGTAGCAGTCAAGCGAAGGAGAGTAGAGCAGCATTCTGTGACCGGAGACACAGAATGGCCCTTTCAAGAGGAGAAGGTCAGTGCAACAGAAAACAAGGAGAAGCTGGTCAAAGCAGTGTAGAATGCTGTGGCTGGGAAGCACAGCATTGTCAGTAATGGATTGGCTGAGAGCAGTAGTCCACTTATTGCCATGTGTCAGGTCATCGGGGGGAGATGCCGTGTCGTCTCTGGCCTGGTTAGCAGATTGGTGGTATCTTCCAAAGACTGGGTGACTGTCAGTTTCATGAAGTCTGGAAGAGAGGGTGTGTAAGCCTCTGACTCTTTGATTCATAAAGGCAATATCATTCTGGTCTACAAGTCGGACATATTCAGAGTGATTCCTCTTGTCCCATTGGAAGTAAAGTTAGTAACTTAAGTATTTGCAACAGAAAGAGAAGAAGAAACGGTCAGTAGAGAAGTTAAAGCACAGAAGTACAAATTTACAAGGCCAAGGCCATGCGTAATGTCAAGAATGTGCTGTGTGATGGGCATCTCATATTTCCTTTTTCTCTCATCCAAGTTGTAGCCCACAATAAAGTAACCAAACGAATCAAAATGACTGTTCATTGTCTTTAAAATGGTTGGCAGCAGGGTGATTGGCGGATTGCTAGTAACCAAATCAGCAGCCCTTACGGGGGTACCGCTACATAAGCTTATGTTTACGTTACATTTAGTTCTGTTCTGTTCAGTTATGTCGTGTTACCTTATGTTATGTTCAGTTACATTACAGTATTTTTGTATTTCCTGTTCTGTTACATTTATTTACAATACGCTATGTTTAGTTATGTTAAGGTTCGTTTTTTTTTTTTAACAGAAAATATTTTTTATTAACAAATCAGCATTACAATAAGTCAAGGTTAGTTTAATTACTGTATGTTTTGTTATGCTCAGTTACATTATGTTATATTAATTTATGTTATTTTATCTTCATTTGTGTTATGTTATGTTACTTTACTTTATGTTCACTTATGTTGTATTTTGTCAGGCAGATTGCTCTTAAAAGAGCGAAGCATGTGTGAGCGAGCCCTTATTACTTGCATTTCTTTTTCAGTTGTTTTACATGATGTTATGTTGAGATTACATTACGCTTTATATTTATATTCTATTATGTTTGTGTTCAACTATGTTTGGTTTAGCCAAGTGCCATTGGTCCGAAGCAGGCTAAGCAGGCTTTATCAGATGGGAGATCCATAAGCCACAGCTCAAGGAACCCCTAGAAACTTCTGGAGGAACCCTAGGGTTTCACAGAACCCTTGTTGAGTATAGCTGGCTTAGTGGATCTCTGAACCGGAGCATGTATAGTGACACTTTTATGACACTTTTTTACAGAAGGCTTGTTCCTGAAATTACTGAAGTCAGTAGTTTAGATGGATAACTTGGCAGCTTGCATTTTTAGACTATTTGTCAGAGTTCCTTCATTCACGAGTAGGAGCCATACCTGTGCTAGCGGTTAGTCCAAGTCATTTTTATCCCGGCAGGTTCCGCAGAGGCAGCCAAAGAGCCCATTCAACACCTGGATGGTACAGAGGATGAGGGATATGCCAGAGGCAAACAGCACCAGGGAGAACAGGGCGACATTGAAAGCCACCACTCCTTCGGGGTAGACGCAGGTGGTCCAGAGGTTTGTGTTGAACAGGTAATTGTCCTTGCTGCAGGAGAGAAGGAAAACAAAACAACAAATGTTATCCTGCCTCTTAATAGAAGGGGCTTGGCTAAGTATGGGCAGCACTGAAAGAGCTCCTTTACTCCCTTAGTATAATTCCTAAAAACCTTCAGGGTCCAGGGGACACATTTGGCTGGAGTTGATATGGTGTAGGGTCTGCCTCTTATTTAGAAGTAACCATGGTTAAAGGTTCATGGTTAAAGTGAAACTGAAGCCTTGAAATGCAAGGAGGCTGTCTACCTGCCTAGCAGAGGTATTATTGGACATGGGCAACCAGGACCCATGCTTTGCAATAACTGTTTGTTGGCAACAAAGATCACAGCTTTGGATAGCAAGATGTTATACAGCCACCCAACACACCATATTTCTGATTGCCAGTAACACAATCTTTTGTCTAACAAAAAGATCCAGTCTGCTGCCCTGCCTGCCACCAAGAATTACATTTCTTTTTTTTTTTTTTTTTTTTAATTTTTTATTTAAGTGATTGCAGAATATACAAAAATAAACTGAAGACAAACATAGTTCCCCGATTCCCTCGTTCCCGAACAGAACATGGTGTACAACATACAATTTAAGTACAGATCTAGAGAGCAATTTGTTAACCATAACTACATACCGCTAGTGCTATAGCTCGCTGACCCCAAAACTCTTTCACTGTCCTCCCTTGTGGTTTCTAGTGCCTCAAGGGGAACCACCCGGTCGCTCCCAGCCCTGATTACCACTGGGTGGTAAAATCTCCAGGGGGCGTTTTCCCTTCAGAGGGCAGGGTACCATCAACATTGCATTTGTGGATTTTAGTGTTCGGCAAGGGAGTTTCGGGGATAGTGTCAAAGATCTCCTGCAATCACTGAATTTTTCATTTATGTGGGATAAAGGCGTTAAGGGGATAGGAGAGGGGAGGGGAAGGACAGATGACAATATAGTTAGAAGAAAGAGAGAGGCGGACTAGGGCCGGAAAGGGGAAGTTGGGGCAGGGGTGTGGGACTCCAGTAGGTCTGGCGATCTCGGACCTTAATTCATCTCTGAAAAGGGGGCTCACAGGTAAGTCTTGTAATCCTCTGAGTATCTGAAGAGGTTCCAATGCATCCAGCGGGTGCTGTGTTCCTCCTCCCTATCTCCCTCAGCAGCTGTAAGTTGCTCCATATGATGGATGTCGCAAACCCTTGCAAACCATTGAGAGATTGTCGGTGGGGACTGTTGTTTCCATGTACTCGGAACACATGCCCTGGCCGCATTCAGAAGGTGCCTCAGCAGAGATTTACGATATCTCTTTCCTGACATGGGAGTCAAATTTAGCAGTATTGCTGCCGGGTTATCTTGTAGAGCCACATCGGTAAGTTTATGAATGATCTGGAGAACCTGCCCCCAGAACGGAGCTAGGATCGGACACTCCCAGAAGATGTGCAGCAATGTGCCACTCTGCGTGCCACATCTCCAGCACATAGGACTGTGTCCCGGGAATATGGTAGCCAGTACTGTGGGAGTCCTATACCAGCGAGTTAAGATTTTATAAGTAATTTCTTGGTATTTACTACATAAGGAGGACTTATGAGCAAAAATCAGTATGCGACTCTTTTGATCTTCTGTGAATTGTGTGTGGAGGTCCCTTTCCCATTTTTTTAGGAATGGAGGGTCCAGCTGGGATGTATACTCCAATAGATGATTGTACGAATAAGAGAGGGACCTTCGTAGTGGTCCCTCCCCCATGCATAGCTCCTCAAAGGGTGTCTTTGGTCTGTGGAAGTTGCTAACTTTCGGGAGGGATTTGAGGAAGTGTTTGAGTTGGGCCAGCTTCCAACTGCCCATGGCGGAAGCCCCAAGTTCTGGGTATATGCCCGATAGGTCGCGCCAATCCGAGGTACCCATGAAAGTGTTCTTGATGGAGTCGAAAGGATTTATCAGAAGTACTTGGCGGGAAGTTTGGGTGGCCTATTATTGGAGTTAAGGGTGATGGAAAGCTGGGGGCTTTCGCTAAGGTGAAGTATTTATTTAGTTCCTGCAAAGTAGGTTCAATTAGAGGGTGTGGTAGGGCCAAACTAGAAAAACTGATCCCACTCCAGGGCAGACCCTCAATAGGAAATGGGACAGATTCCCGCTCTAGCCGGATCCAAAGTTTGTCAGGTAGATGCCTGCACCAGTCCACTGCCCTATTCATGTGTACTGCTGTGTAATACATGGCTGGATCTGGGAGTCCCACCCCACCCCTGAGTTTTGGTCTCTGTAGCAAGGCTCTTCCAAGTCGCGGGGGCCTACCCTGCCAGACATATTTAATGAATGTTGAACGCAATGCTCTGAAGAAAGTCTGGGGGATCTTAATAGGCAAGGCCTGTAAGAGGTAAAGTAACCTCGGCATAATGTTCATCTTTAGAACATTGCATCTACCAAACCAAGAGACCGCCAGATACCTCCATCTCTCTAGGTCCGAAGCAAAGGTTTTTAAGAGGGGCTGAAAATTTAGTTGGTAGATGGAGTGTGGATTCGAGGGGATCTTGGTACCTAAGTATCGGATGGCCTGGGGTGCCCACCGGAAAGGAAAATTACTCCCTATACGTGTTTGTGAGCTGTGAGGGAGGGAAACGTTAAGCGCTTCCGACTTTTGTAGGTTGATTTTGAAGTCGGATAGGTCTCCATAGTGGCGTATTTCCGACAAGAGAACCGGCAGGGAGGTATGCGGCTCCGAGACATAGAACAATAAGTCATCTGCATAGGCAGCGACTTTGTGATGATACGTGTTCGTTTCCAGACCTTTGATGTCAGCGTTGAGCCTGATGTGTTGCAGTAAGGGTTCTAACGTAAGTATGAATAGGAGGGGGGAGAGCGGGCATCCCTGCCTCGTGCCATTGCTTATTTTAAAGCGGTTGGAGGCCACTCCATTTCCCCGCACCGTGGCAGTGGGGGTCGAGTAGATGGCAGCTATCCATGATAACATAGAGGATGGCATGCCAAGGCGTCGCAGGGTGGCCAGCAGAAAAGCCCAACTCACCCTGTCAAACGCCTTTTCGGCATCCGTGGATAGGAACATAATTGGGATGTTAAGCTGTTTGGCCCTGGCTATCACATCTATTGACCTTGTAGTATTGTCCCTCGCCTCTCTATTACGAATAAAACCGACTTGGTCTAGGGGAACCATACGTTGGAGTATGGGACCTAGCCTTTCTGCAAGGATTTTCGTGAAAATTTTTAGATCGCAGTTAAGCAGGGAGATAGGCCTATAACTGGAACAGAGAAGCGGATCTTTCTCAGGTTTGGGAATGACAGAAATGCTGGCCTGCAGTATGTCTCAGGGTATGGGGTGACCTTCCAATATTGCGTTAAAGGCTGTGGTGAAATGGGTCGCTAGCTGGGTTTGGAATACTTTATAATAGGGGACTGTGAAGCCGTCCGGGCCAGGTGCCTTGCCCTTGGGCGAACCCGCCAGAGCAGTCGCAAACTCCTCTGCAGTTATGGGTTGTGAAAGTGATTCCACTTCCTCTTCCCTAAGAGAAGGCAAGTTTGCCTCCGCAAGATAGGTCTCAATGGCTTCCATCCTATCCTGGGGTCTGTCCCCCGATGACTGAGGGTGCAAGTTATAGAGGGTTTTGTAAAAGGCACGGAAGTTCTCTGCTATTTGCGCTGAGTCATAAAGTTTTGCGCCCGTGGAGGAGGAAATAGCTGGAATATAAGAGGCGTTGCGTTGGGTCCGTATAGCGTTCGCTAGTGATCTACTACATTTGTTCCCATGCTCGTAAAACGATCTCCGAGCCCACAGAAGCCTATTTTTGGATTGGAAGAGGGAATGCTCCCTAATTTGCTCTCGGAGGCCTGTCGCCTCTGCCTCCAATGTTCGATCCGGTTGAGCTTTATGACGTTTCTCACAGTCGTGCAATTTGGAGATCAGCTCGGATAAAGAATT